>OY755251.1:18711379-19911379 GCA_963576725.1 Azorinus chamasolen | reverse complement strand
AGACTCAAATCAGATTGCAAATAGAAGCTGTTTGATCAGGGTTTGTGTGTGTCTGCTCTGTTTGCTTATCCCTTTACCATACATAAACCGTTTTCCTACCTTTGCAAACAGAGTAGACTAGGATCTGAAGGCTATTGGAGCCGTATGATCGGGGCCCACTGTTTGCTTATGAAATTATATCAGATCCGACTCTTCATTTCTACCAGTACCAAATATTTTAAGGCATGTGTTTCTACACCATTATAAAAATCAGCTAATAAATATAAATGATGTCATCTTTTTCTGACATAAATATTCAACAGGGAAAGGGTTAAAACCCACCGACAACCAACCTTAAGTTACGAATTCAGCTAAAAATGTATACCTGACATGACCCGGCAACAGAAGTAAAAGTTCTGAAAACATCGACGCTTTTTCACGTGCTTGCAAACAGAGTAGACCCCGGATCAGGGTATTCTCTGTTTTCTTATGAATTTGTGTTGGATCTGAATCTACAGTTTGTCCCCAATACCAAAACACCCTTAGTACATATGCTATTATAAAAATTAAGTATGTCTTACAAGAATAGTCACGGAGTAAAGGGTCCCAGTCAATTACGATGTCAACTCTTAATTCTGGGTGAAATTTCACGCCTTATGATTTTATATAAATTTGCAACAAATAACGTTTTTTGTCATGATTTGCAGTATAGTATCCTGTGATATGAACTTTGTGGCACATCTTTAGAAATGCATGTACTTTTGTAATCAATTATACCCTTTAGATATGACCCTTTATCAATTACAGTTAATACTTGTGTATTTTACCAATACATGTATTTAACTTTTTTCTGATTATAATTTTGTACTGTGCATTACCCTTGCTATAAAAAGCTAATATCTTTCAATTCCACAGGTTGTCATGTTAAACTGATGTTATTTTTGTTACATAGCTGGCAAATAGTTTATTGTAGATCTGTCGTGTTATTTGTTGTACAACCGACTCCAAATAAAGATGTTTGTATCGTGTAAATTCATCTTCCAGAATCAATTTTCGGTTCATGTTTATGTTTTTACACGTACTATCGATGTAATTACCATCAACTATTGCACCATAATCGCTTTTTATTAATTTTAACAGAAGTTTTTTGCAAAGTGCTGTCAATGTTTCTGTTATTGTTCACATATCAGCTGTCAGTCTTTTTGCCCACCAAGCTTTTCTCGCTAAGATAACCGTTGCGCGTGACGTCACGGCGATTCGCCCTATAAAGATCGTTTTGATTCTAATATTGGTGTTGTGACTTTTCCAGGGTTACCTGCAACAAAATTTTAAATATATCATACCCATTAGAGATATTGCTTTTAAATGTAGGCCTACATAACAAGGCACCAACAAAGTAATAAGTATGGGTCGATTGAGCAGAAATGCTATCTAGTTCAGATTTCGAGTTCAGATCTTCCATGATTTGGATCGTGATAAGATAACTGATATGGTAAAAAATCTCTACATTCTTATTCTGGAGCTCAAAACAACTCTAATTATTGTTCCTTAAGTCAAATATGAAAGCTTAACCCATTACCTTATAGGCTATGTTTAGTTCCAACCTCTTTGAATACATCTGCTGAAAAGGAGCGTTTACTAGAAAAAAAGAAAATCCTAGAGTTGTATAATTTTGAAACTATTGTGATAAATAGAGTATTTGCACCTATGGGGTAAATGCTCTATTTATCACAATGGTTTCAAAACGTGACTTTTACACAGGCGTCAAAAGGCGTCAGTATGAGAGAAAGTCCATACAGCAGTATTTTGCACTACTTTCATTCTGCATTTAGCGGTAATATGCTTTTGAAAACATGGGGTTTTATGTGAAAGTGTTCGCTTTAGAGAGACTTAACGCACTCGGAACACCTCAGCTATTTTCTACGAAATACACTATAGTCCGAAATCTGGCGGAATAAGATGAGTAATTACGAATGTAACTCTGTGGTGCATATTTATTTCCGTATTTAGCATTCACCCAGAGCACAGCCACTATTTTACTTAGGTTTGGTCAGGATGCATACCTACTGAACAGATTAACCCAATAGTGCCCAGTGTCCCTTGAACCCATTCCCTGTTCTGTTTTAGGCCCAGTTTTAATACCTACGGAGTATTCATTAACAAAATAGGTATAAAGAAATATGGAAGGTGGAACATTGTAGACATTTTAGAAAGTAAAGAAACATATCTATCAAATTTTATTAGCAAACAGTGCAGACCCTAGGAGCCGTCTGAGCTGGGTCTACTCTGTTTGAAAATGCGTTAAAACACGTTTATATGAGGGAAAGGGTTAAAAGGACATAAGCAAATAGTGTATATCCAGATCAAAGAGCTCCTGAAGGAACGCTCTGATCAGGACAGGCACTGTCTGGTGGATTAATCAATATCAATGGCTTATTCCAAAAAATAATTTGTTTGTTATGCCCTCTCCACATGAAAAAAGGATTAGTTCCAAAGTAAGACCTGGATCGATTTTCCTTAACCCTTTCCCTGCTACAAACGCATGTTCACACAAGACCCACATCAAATGGCTCCCACAGGGGCCGTCTGATCAGGGCCTGCTCTGTTTGCTAGTGGAATTTGAAAGATCTGTTTATCTACTTTCTTAAATGTCTACGATGTTCACCTTCCATATTTCACAATAACTATTTCGCCCATGAATATTCAGCAAGTATTGAAATTTGAAATAAACATAGAACAGGGAAAGGTTAATATGGGAATAAAAGGGTTAGTTTTCAATAAGGTTTAACACCTGTAATGGGACAACCAAAAATAATTCTAATTCTGGTCTTACTTACAGGTAGTAGCTTAATGTAGTGCTAAGGGCTAAACTTATGTAGACATTCTCGTAAAATCTTCTCGCATTACTTTCTTCTTGCATTAAGCAGCTACTTGCTTTTAAAGACATCTATGTTTATTTATTTGGTAGTCGCTTTAAATAAAACTAAACCAAACCTCTTTGAATAAATCTACCGAAAAGGAGCATTTACTAGAGAAAAGGAACATTGGAGAACTGTGTAGTTTAGAAATCATTGTGATAAATAGTGTATCTGCTCCTCTGGAGTAAATACTCTATTTATCACAATGGTTTCATAAAGTGACTTTTACAGAGGCGTAGAACGGCGTATTTATGGAGGAAAGGGTTAAGATATAAGAATTTTCACCATGCATATTTAGTAGGTATTGCAATTCAAAGTAAATATAGAACATGGAAAGGGTTAAATCCTTTATTTCGTAATGCTCTCGTCCGGATATTTATTTTAAATCAATTCATTATTTATATATAAGTAAAATCGTGGTTGTGCGTGTCATTATAGGAATATTACACATAAATAGGTCAATATTTATACAAGAACCTTTTCGGTCATAATCACATGACAAGGCTAATCTGTTAGTCAATACTCTATTGTGATATCTACACCCACATTATAAACACACTCATGTAATATTTCGTACTTGAACCTACCCACCACAATTAATAAACAGTAAACAGAAAATAGACATACAGAAGACAGACAGACAGACAGATAGATAGATAGATAGATAGATAGAAAGATAGATATATTAGATAGATATATAGATAGACAGATAGACAGATTGACAGACAGAAAGATAGATAGATAGATAGATAGATAGATAGATAGATAGATAGATAGATAGATAGATAGATAGATAGATAGATAGATAGATAGATAGATAGATAGATAGATAGATATGTAGATAGATAGTGCGACTGTTAACCCTTATTCTATAACTATCACTTGAGTGGCATTCGCAAACTGTCTGTGTGTTGTCATGACCCGGGCATTTTGACGCTTGTTACTAGTCTGTCAATAGTCCTTCAAAAGCTTGATCGATCGGAAATACTCCAAACTGCGACAGCTTCCAACTTAAGAACAATGTATACATTTTATATCGGGTTAACCCTTCTCTTGCTGAATTTTAAAATACGTTTCTCCTTCTTTACCCATGCCCTGTTGTATACATTGTGTAATTACATATATCTTCACTGTGTACATGTATATCGCTGTGCAATCACTTCTGTGGAGTGCACTGGTTGCACAATCAACTTGTAAATAGTGCAGACTCTGATGAGACAGCTCCTGCAGGGGCTGTCTCATCTGGGTCTTCACTATTTACAGGTAGATATATTGACATGAATAGCAAGCGAAGGGTTAAGGGATAGTCGTTTACCTGATGGAGATGTGTTTGCCAACGGAGTAGATCCAGATCAAACGTCTCCTGTATGAGAAGTCTGGTAATGATCTCTTCTGTGTACTTATGTCATTACATGTACATGTATATAGACAGACAGCCAGATCTGATTGCGCAGTTTTGGCTATGGCTAAATACCCCTTGCTTATCTGTTACTGAAACCATCATCTTATCAATACTTACAATGTCACTATTTATCACCTGAATATTCATGGAGTAAAGGGTTAACCCTTTACTCCATAAATACGTCTTTTTACGCCTTTGCAAACAGAGTAAACCCAGGTCGCCGTCTGCTCAGGGTCTGCTCTGTTTGCTTATGAAATAAAATGGATACTTTTCTAAAGGTTATGCGATGCCTAAACATTCATGTGAACATGTCATTAGGAAAATGGTTCTAATTAACATATACATGATATCATTATTTCTCTAATGAATATTCATGGAATAAAGAGTATAGATGCTGGCTTAACCCTGGGCCCGCTATTAAAAATGCTGTCAACGTAAATGCTTCACTTACTTCTCATTCGGTCAAGATTTTGAGAGAATATTGACCGAGTGTCAAAAAGTTTGGATCTTGATGAGACGCCGAGTTACTCGGCGTCTGTTCTGGATCCAAGCTGTTTGCAAATGTCTGTTTGATCGCGCTTAGTAGGCAAAGCGTTAATGGAGAAAGAGCTTCCACGGCGGCGTCCTGTATCACTCAAATTCTGCATTCAGCTACCACCTGCTTAAAAAAAGCCTAGAATTCATGTTTACTATTGGCTGATCTAGAGAAGCTTTACTATACATAGTCATCTTAACCCTTTTCGTGCTGAAAGAAAAAATGTGTCACCCAAAACTCTGATATGTTGCATTTTTTACTTATTTCTGATTGTACAAGCGTTTGAGAAACTGTTCCGCGAGTTCCAAACAGTTTGGATCCTGATGAGACGCCGAGTAACTCGATGTCTCATCTGGATTATAAGTTGTTTGCAGTGCGAGTCAGGTCGCGCTTAGCATGATAAGGGTTAAGGCATAAGACTACCAGCCAGTATTGCTAAATCGGAAATCTATTTTTAGACACACGGGTAGGTTAAGTCTCACAGTTTTCATTTAACGCTTATAACACGCCTTGTGAAGTAGAAATATTCTTCATTGTTCGGAATACCGTTTGTACACGGATAGGCTGCATATGGTATGTAGTTTAGAAATATTGTATTTACCTTGACTAAAATACGTAATTATATTGTATAGACACCATAGTAACATTTCCCGATGCTCTATATGTCCAATAGTGCGGTGTTAAGTCTCTATAGATTAGTTTATTGCACTCATGTTTGTCTGATGTAAGTGTGTCAAGGTATATTGACAATGCAAGGTTGTTGGTACAGAATGGTTATGCAAGTGCCTCCATAACTTCGTAGTGTATATACAACAACACTATACAGTCATGCTAGATAAGAAGTTGTATAATTACATATAGCTTCACTGTGTACAAGTATTTCGCTGTGCAATTACTGCTGTAGAGTGCACTGGTTGCACAATCAACTTGTAAATAGTGCAGACCCTGATGAGACAGCTCCTGCAGGAGCTGTCTCATCTGGGTCTTCACTATTTACAGGTAGGCATATTGACGTGAATAGCAAGCGAATGGTTAAGTTCATATAAAATTTACCTCCGTACATATTTTTATTGACACACAAACTTGTTGAATACAACTGTATATAAATATATAGAGGAAAAAAGCGTTTAGTCTTTACGAACTGAGTTTATGTTCGACATAAGTGTTAAACATTTCTACTTAACCTTTTCCCGGTTTTACGTTTATTCCAAAGTTCAGTACCTATTGAATATTCATGGCAAAAATAATTACAACGAAATATGGAAGGTAGAATACTGTCTGCTTAACAAAAGACACATGCTTTCTCTGAATACTGTTAGAAAAAAGATTGTTTTTCCAAATATATAGTCGGGCGAGTTTACTATAAAATACAGCTCATGTAGGAGCTTTCTGTGTGA
This sequence comes from Azorinus chamasolen, assembly GCA_963576725.1. Classification (NCBI taxonomy): domain Eukaryota; kingdom Metazoa; phylum Mollusca; class Bivalvia; order Cardiida; family Solecurtidae; genus Azorinus; species Azorinus chamasolen. The sequence continues at coordinate 19,905,148 of OY755251.1, read as the reverse complement.
CTTTCACCTTGCATTAGGCTGCCACCTGTTTCCAAGACCGATATTTATACTAAAACTATTTAAATTCTTCTCTACTAGAATTCCGGTTTAAACTGTTGAAAAGGTTCAATGATCTAGGACAGAGCATATACGTGCATATTCAAACACATAAAGTCCATATTTATAAATATAGTGCATATTCAAATATATAAAGTGCATATTAAAATACAAAAATCATCAATTCTCCACCGAAACACAATGGTGTGGTCCCTATTTAAAATTGTCTTTCAGGGTTGGTTGAGAAAATAAAGGAGTTATTCTGGAGATTTAAACGCATCATATGTGCCACAACAGGCTTAAACAACACCAAAAACAAAACAACTAAAAAACCCAACTACACCAACCGATATATAGATATTTACTATGCAGTAAAGACTGTCAGTATTATCTAAGGGAGCTTTATGCATAACGGTCGTCCAGCGTTAAGCTTCTACCTGCATTAACCATTTACATGTACTCCATAAATACGCCTTTCTATCCCTTTGGAAATGGAGTCGACCCGGATCAGACGGTTTCTGTAGGGGCCGTCTGATCAGGGTCTGCTCTGTTTGCTTATGATATAATATACAGTTTCTGCCATGGCCAAATATTCTCGTGTCCATGTATTATCATAATAAAATAATCTAATTAATATTCATGATGCCATTATTTCTTACACGAATATCCATGGAGTGAAGGGTTGGAAAATAAGAAGTGGCCTCCTATAATTAGAAAGGTTATGGTGTATACACCCTGATCAGAGCAATCAGTCTTTAGTCAAATTATTTGGGCCAACGCTCTTTTGAAAACACCATTTAACTGTTTTGCCACAGTCAAAGGAATTTGTAAACAATAAACCGGTTTATAATACACATGAGACAAATATAGGAATATAGGAGTCTTAAAAGTCGTTGGTTACTTAGTGATGGTCAAAGGTAATGCAGAAATCTCCCTTTGGAGCTTATCTCCAGTATGTTTGCCCTGTATTAAGCTACTACCTTACGTATCCATAATTAGACATCTTTTTGACGGTCGCTTAAGACAGGTTTAACTGTAGATTATACTTTTTTTCAAGAGCAACTCCTTTATTTTTCTCCATCAAACCCTTTATTATGGCCCGTCCTCAGAATGTTAAAATGCACTAACTTATGAAATAAAATAGATCTGATTCTACAGCTTTTGTCATGATCAAACCAATCCCATGTTCGTATTCCATGATAAGAAATAACCAAATAATGTTCATAGAGTCATGATTTCGAACATAAATATGTATAAGGTAATTAGCATAGCATCATGATTTCTTACATAAATATACATAAGGTAAAGCATAAGGTCATGATTTATTACATAAATATTCATTAGGTAAACAAAGAGCCATGGTTTCTTACATAAATATTCATAAGGTAAAGCAAAGAGTCGTGGTTTCTTACATAAATATATATAAGGTAAAGCAACGAGTCATGGTTTCTTACATAAATATGTATAAGGTAAAGCAACGAGTCATGGTTTCTTACATAAATATTCATAATGTTAAAGCAAAGAGTCATGGTTTCTTACATAAATGTTCTTAAGGTAAAGCAACGAGTCATGGTTTCTTACATAAATGTTCATAAGGTAAAACAAAGAGTCGTGGTTTCTTACATAAATATTCATAATGTTAAAGCAAAGAGTCATGGTTTCTTACATAAATGTTCTTACGGTAAAACAAAGAGTCGTGGTTTCTTACATAAATATTCATAATGTAAAAGCGAAGAGTCGTGGTTTCTTACATAAATATTCATAAGGTAAAGCAAAGAGTCGTGGTTTCTTACATAAATATGTATAAGGTAAAGCAACGAGTCATGGTTTCTTACATAAATGTATAAGGTAAAGCAAAGAGTCGTGGTTTCTTACATAAATGTATAAGGTAAAGCAACGAGTCATGGTTTCTTACATAAATGTATAAGGTAAAGCAACGAGTCGTGGTTTCTTACATAAATATTCATAATGTAAACAAAGAGTCGTGGTTTCTTATTTAAATATTCATAAGATAAATGGTGAATAATCGCGAATCGTGAATATGTACACGAGAATAGTTGGTATTGATCTAATATAGTTTCATAACCAAACAGAGCAGACATTTGTATGGCAGAAATGATTAAGAGACTATTCTTGATGGAGAAATGATGATTTTAGTATTTGAAACACGCTAATTTATTTATAAAGTATGTCGCTTACAAAAGAACAATCTGTTATGAAATAATTTCCCTTGGGAATAAACTCCGCTTTACTCAAAATAAGTTTCACTATAATGCATTTTGCCTGATCGACCAGCTATTTTGCGATTAAACCTTAAAGTGCGGGGACCGAGTACAGTAAAACCTCTCTATAACTGCCACTAAATTACATCAAGTGTTTTGTGCTAAAGGCGGATGGAGGCTTAAAGCAATGTGAAAGTAAAACATAACGCTCCTTTATGAGCGTTCTGTGTTATACAGGTATATCAACACTTGATGTTTTCTATTCTAAGCTTGATATATAAATGTTCAGTGTGCCTAATTCTCAAATTCACTATATCAAACATGAACACTTTCGGTGAACAAATAATTAATTAATTTAGAATTTAAGTTTCATATAATAATTAGTAATCGTGTGCATTTGATAAATGATAATAATAGTAAACCTAATAATACAATACTTATGGTATGTGTATCAGAGACTGAGAATTGTTTGGATCCTGATGAAGAATCCATCTAAGTCATTATCTGTTATATGCTTATCGGGGGTAGTATCTGTGATAGTACGCCAGTATAATTTCAGATATTTTTTACTTTGAAAATCCCTAATGTTCTTAACAGGTGGAATCAGTCAGTCGGTGCTAGCTTTGTTGTTAACTGAATGATATAATAACCTCTTTACATTTGCGAATCCTTTGACAACCATATAAGATAGATGAAGTAAAATCACTGGGGTTAGACTATTAAGAGTCTTAACACACTGACAACCGTATGGTACACAATTTATTAGCATCATTACATTAAGTCTCACAGGGTTTCACGGGTTCGCACTGACCAAGCATGCTGATCCAGTTGGACAGCATGTGATTGGCTGAAATCCAGCGACTTGCCTACTCTCTCCCCCCCCCCCCCCCCCCTCTTGCATATTCAACAGGGAGTTCTAGTTTAGTTTTTGGTTAGAGAAGGAGAGATACTTTTCGGGTTTACACGGACGGCAAAACAACAGCCGGGAAATGTAGTTTTATATTTACTGGGTGGCAACGGCCACCCTTTATATGGGTTAGAAATTCTAACACGTGTACAATAATCATATTTCTACAACTATCCTTAGTTTGGATTTTCATACTGGACATTTACTTGCATATGATTTTTTTTTGATGAACTTGTCATACATGTATGTGATTTGGAACTATACTAATTACGACACTGAAACTACAAAATGGACTTGTTCATTTCTCCAAGCCGGACTTCCACTTTCATACATTCATACATACATTTATTTTCGGATATACATGGAACTTTTCTCATGATAACATCTGTTTTACTTTCACCTTGCTTTAAGCAACCGCCTGTCCAAAATACCAATTAATTAACACAATTTAGTGGTCGTTATAGAGAGGTTTTGCTGTATATATAAGACCTTTGCATACAATGTAGACAAAGGGTTCACGAGGAGCATTTTGACCAGGGTCTGCGCTGTTTGTTATAACGATTCTTTTCTCCAGTAAAAATATTTTGTACATTTTTTGGTTGAAAATCATCAGAAAAGGGTAGAACTACTCATTTGCAAGCAGTAAGTTACTTCAAACTAGGGCGTAAATGTTATAATGTTTTATGCATGCTGCACTATATAGAAAAGCATTACTGCTCTCGCGGTTATTGCAAATTGCGTTATTTATTAGTTGTCATGCTTCAGAAAGTGTATGTACAAAGAAGCACCGGTAGTGGTATGAACCAGTCTAAAGTAATATATACATACATGGAAAACAATAGGTAAAAACCAGAGGTCCAGAAAATACGAAAACATTTTCAAATGATCTCCTTTATTTCTCTACCAAATCCTGTAATATTAAGTTATAACAGACGCATGGCATGATGTTCAACAAACAAACAAAAAAAGCACCAAGAGGCCAAGATGGGGTACCTAATTTCAAAGATGTTTAATAATAGATCTTTTATTTATCCACCAAACCCCGTGCTGTGACTACTCTTTAGAATTGTCACAACATAGGGATTGGTGGAGAAAACACGATTTTATAATTTGAATACGTACCTTTATTGCTCTGTATAACACAACTAAAAATGTCACATTTGATTGTTAGGAGATCGGGTCTAAATTCCAATAGTGCGTTTTTATTGATTTCTTAGCCATCAAAGTCCAGCGTAAGTTTCCACATATACTGGCCCTTAGCCTGCTGCAAAAATGATGTCTGCTCAAACCCAGGTCATACTACAATTGTTATAGAAAAACTTGTCTTATGTGACCGTCAAACAGAGGTATATTTTTTGGCCTATAAGGTACGTAGTAGCTTAATGCAGATCAAAAGTAAGGCAGAAAGGAGCTTACTGTGTTACGTTTCTCCTGCATTAAGCAACAACCTGCTTTTTAAAACTCCTATGCTCAGTAAATGAATGGTCTCTTAAGACATGTTCTGCTGTACTAACTTTCGATTCGTTTGACACCTTTTTAGAAATGTTTGACCACCGATTGTCAAAACGGTTTGGATTCTGATGAGGCGCCGATTTAGTCGCCGGAAAGCGACACACATGGTGTGTTGGAATAGACGGGTCTTTGGTTAAACCAGACAAGGCGTCGAGTAACTCGGCGTCTCATCAGTATCCGCACTGTTTGATACACCATTTACGTTAAACCCTGTAGGAAAGTCTACTCTGGACCTTAAAGCGGAGTATCTATCTCTTATATTGACGCTTATGCAAACAGGGTAGGTCTGAAGGAGCCCTCTGATCAGGGCATGCACTGTTTGCCAACAGGGTAGGTCTGAAGGAGCCCTCTGATCAGGGTATGCACTGTTTGCCAACAGGGTAGGTCTGAAGGAGCCCTCTGATCAGGGCATGCACTGTTTGCCAACAGGGTAGGTCTGAAGGAGCCCTCTGATCAGGGCACGCACTGTTTGCCAACAGGGTAGTTCTGAAGGAGCCCTCTGATCAGGGCACGCACTGTTTGCCAACAGGGTAGGTCTGAAGGAGCCCTCTGATCAGGGCACGCACTGTTTGCCAACAGGGTAGTTCTGAAGGAGCCCTCCTGTTTGCTGAAGCCATAGTTGTCAATGGTTTATACAAGCAAATGTTTTGTTTGCTGGGCCCCGTCAACATAAACAACGGATGGGTTCCAAATTATGACCTGGGCGAGAGTTATCTTTAACCCTTTATTCAATAAATACGCATTTCTACGTCTTTGCAAACAGAATAGACCCAGATCAGACGACTCCTGTATGAGCCTTCTGACCAGGGTCTGTTCTGTTTGCTTATACAATGATATAAATCTGAATGTACACTTTCTGCCTTGGCTAAATATTCATTTCTTCACATGTTATTATAAAAATGCAGTTAATTAACAGGCATTAACTAGTGTCATTATTTCATACATGAATAGTAATGGAGTGAAGGGTTTAAATGGTTTGGGAATAAGTGTGTTAAGGCTGAGCTTAAGCAGACGGCGTCTTGACTATATTTGGACAATCACAGGGTCAGATACTGGCCCAGCCTATGTGTACAGGTATCTGTACATAAATAGGATATATAATCGGTCTCTCTTCGTTTCACAGTCACAAAAAGCTTATAGAAAATATTTGGGTCATCTAAAACGCCTTTCCTGTCTTCACCTGATATAAGTATAGTGAAACCCCGCTAAACCGGAATTTTAATGACGAACAATTAAGCCCCAGTTTAGAGTTTTCTGTGTGACGTTCGCCCTGCATTAAGCTGCCACCTGTCTTACAAATCAACGTGGATACTAATTTGAACGTCCGGTTGAGAGCGGCTTTATTGTATATGCCTACACAGTTCTGAATAGCCCTGAAAAGGCGACTTAGCTCTTAACTCACAGGTCCAGATCTGATGCGTAAATTTAAACATTTTCAAGAATAAAACTCCTTTTTCTCCTCCAAATTCTATACCGCGGCCACTTTTTAGAATCGGCTCTTCGAGACTATTCTAAAGAGTGGTCGCAGTATAGGGTTTGGTGGAGGAATGTTGATTTTACGAGGGGCGTTCATTAAAGTGTTCCCACGCCCTCGTAGTATTTGGGTACGCACCTTTATCTGTAGCTTTGTGCTAGATTGACACCTATGCAATATCATAGGTAACCGCAGCATACTGATTACGTGTACATAAACGTGAAATTAATATAGAACCCCCTCACTAATCCAAATACGGCACATTTGAATTTTTTTATAAAACCTCTCTTAAGCGACAACGAAAAAGAAGTAAACTTCCGCAGTAGCTTAGCGAAGGACGGAAGTCATGCATACTTTTCTTCTGCATTAAGCAACCACCTGCTTTTTAAAAACACCCGTGTTTATCTATCAAATTGTCCCTTTATAGAGGAGATACTGTATGTTATAATACCTTTATAAGTCCTGTCCCTGTTGGATAATCATGTAAAAATAATTGCATCATGAATATTTATTAGCTAAATCTCTGTAACGGCATATGTATACAGGAATGGTTAGTATTAGTAGATATTGTACAGCCAGATCAATTCATGGTCCATGCTTATAAAGCTTTTAGTTGAGTCTGAGTTTCGTTCTCAAGCTTTTGATTGGTCAGATTTGAGTTCTCAAGCTTTTGATTGGTCAGATTTGAGCCTTTGGCTCAAATCTGACCAATCAAAAACTTGAGAACGAACTCAGACTCAACTAAACGTTTTATAAGCATGGATCCAGGATAGCATAAACAGAGCAGACTCTGGTAGGACGGCTTCTACAGGAGCGGTCTCGTCTGGGTCTACTCTGTACGCAAAGGCGTGAAAAGGCGTTTATATGAAGTAAAGGGTTAAACCAAAAACTCACTTAGTTATCTGATGGGTCTTGAAAAACATGTGACTGTTAAATATGTAATGTTGGGTCATTCTTGCATTACTTTGATTAAGCTACAATATTTCTTTCAGACTTACAATGAAACTTGTTTTAATTGGTCATTTGGGAGAGGTTTAAATGTATTTTGTAATGTTTGATAATTAATACAGTAAAACCTCTCTTATCCGGAATTCTAGAAGAGAAGAACTTAGATATTTTAGGCAGGTGACTGCTTAATGCAGGGTGAAAGTCATGCAGAAAGCTCCTCTAGGAGCTTTCTGCATGACTTCCACCTGCATTAAGCTGTCACCTGTCTCCAATACCGATATTTATACTAACGTCCGGTTAAGAGAGGTTTTACTGAAGTGTGTTTTCCTGTCTATTTTCGATTTCATAACCACTTACGTCATGAATGTCCATGTAAGAAATAATGACATCTGAATACAGTGCAGTACATGCATTTTAATAATGACATTACAAACAGATGCATATTAAACCATTCCTCCATAGGCTATTTTTAGATCCAACCACTTTGAATAAATCTACCGAAAAGGAGCATTAACTAGAGGAAAGGAAAGTGTTAGAATTTTGTAGTTTTAAACCATTGTGATAAATAGAGCATTTGCTCCTATAGGAGCAAATGTTCTATCTATTTATCACAATGGTTTCAATAGGTGCTTTTTACAGAGGCGTAGAAAAAGTGTATTTATGGAGGAAAGGGTTAATAATGAAATTAAAACAGATGAATATTTGGTCCTAGGGGAAGCTTTAGAATCATATCTATATTATGTGAATGATTTATTTCATTAACAAACAGAGCAGACCCTGGTCAGACGGCTCCTACAGAGCCGTCTGACATAGGTCTATATGTTTATGCATCATTGTTTATTCATCAATTAAAAACGTGTATATTATTTTAAGGGTTAAAGATATACAGGGAAAAGGCGTATGAATGAGATAATTAAATACTTATTTTCAACAGTCAGTTAAGATCACAGGTAAGAATATAGAGCTGATTCCGTAATGTATACCCATACTGGTACCTGCATGCTGAACCCGAATATATATTATAAAGGGGTTAAATCCCCAGTTTGAATATGTTACATTCTTTCGCTCTTTTCACACGACGTATTTCGTAAAGTTTTCCCTCTTTAGTAAGACCGTCTTAGATTTCGCTTTGATAATGAGCTATAATTCATTTTTTAATACCAACTGAATAGAAAACACACGACAATAAGAGCATTGTTGCTTTGGCTTTTGAAATTGCGAAATAAAATGATTACAGTTTAGCAGTCGTACGTGTAGTGTTACAACGAAATAACCTGGGGTATAGATCTAATGTGGCGTAATATGTTCCATTCATTCTGTCTTTGTCTGTCTGTATCTCTTTGTCTGTCTGTCTCCCTGTCTCTGTCAGTATGTCTGTCTGTCTCTGTCATCTGTCTGTCTGTCTGTCTGTCTGTCTGTCTGTCTGTCTGTCCTTCTGTCTGTCTGTCTGTCTGTATGTCTGTCTGTCTGTCTGTCTGTCTGTCTGTCTGTCTGTCTGTCTGTCTGTCTGTCTGTCTGTCTGTCTGTCTGTCTGTCTGTCTGTCTGTCTGTCTGTCTGTCTGTCTGTCTGTCTGTCTGTCTGTCTGTCTGTCTGTCTGTCTGTCTGTCTGTCTGTCTGTCTGTCTCTCTCTCTCTCTCTCTCTCTCTCTCTCTCTCTCTCTCTCTCTCTCTCTCTCTCTCTCTCTCTCTCTCTCTCTCTCTCTCTCTCTCTCTCTCTCTCTCTCTCTCTCTCTCTCTCTCTCTCTCTCTCTCTCTCTCCGTATCTCTGTCTCTCTCTTTGTATCTCTGTCCCAAAATTGTCAGGTAAAAGCACTTAATTATTTACTACATGAATATTGCATTATAATTGGAAAAGTAGTAAAGTCAAGCAGGCAAAGCCACATGCAATACGCAACCACCACCAAAACACCGATAGACAGCATGACACACACAACCACACACCCAAACGCACACACACACACACACACACACACACACACACACACGAAATGAACACAGAAAACACCAAAATACACACAAGAAACAGGGACAAACGTTCCACAACATGAACAAACAACAAGCACAAAGACGCAAGGCAAACAAAAGGAAGGGTGACAAAGAGAGTACCGCCTTGGCACGGTCAGCAGCAAAAACACCACTGGGGGTTTAAACCGGTTTACGGACGTCCTAACCTCACACTTCTCTCAAAGTCACCCTAGCTTTACAAATATTGTAAATAAAGGTATCCCCGCTGGACTTACCCACAACATAGACGACGGTGAACACAGGACAACATGTAAAACATAGCATAATAACTGTGACAATCCGTCAAATATGTACTCAATGACTTTGCTTAAGTCAGAGCACCTGCAGGTAAGCCGTTAAGGGCACGACAGGGAAAAAGTAATACATGAGTCTGGTAAGCTCCTCCTGTATCCAAGTTTAAGAGTATACCATCATAGAGTACTACCCTCGGCCTGTCATCGCGCAAGCAAAGAGGGAAGCGTAGCTACCGACTGTAAAAGGGTCGATAACCAAACATGCAGTGTGTTGCAATATAATAGGATCATAAGTTCATAACCTTTCTTTTTAACTGTTTTAATGCGTTTAATAAACAAATCATGAAAATGGATATGACCCCGAATTTTCCTAAGTTTGTAGATAACATCCCCATAAAATTCTGGTTGAGAAATGCCTTGTCGCAGTAACGTCCGTAGATTGCAATTATATTTACTAATGAGAGGTAAATTTCGATAATAAAATTTAGAAAAGGTTTTCCGAAGTTTGTGATATCTGTAACCTTGACATTTGCTGACCGTTTTATGAAGGCAAATAACAGGACAGAAACTGTAGAGTCAGATCTTTATCATTTGATCAGAAAGCAAAGCATACCCTGACCAGCCATATCCCACAGGAGCTGTCTGAATTTGACCTTCGCTGTTTGCAAAGTCATTAAAATATGTGTTCTATATACGGAGTAAATGATTAATTATTACTAGACGTATGGTACCTATTCTTCGTGGGAATGTAATACATGTGCACGGTGCCCATTTCAAGGCAATGCATTTTGTCTGGACTCATCCAAGCATGGACATAACCATTTATTTCATGAATATTCATAAAAGACATAATGTCACCATGGATATTAATTAGACTGATGGTTATAATAGCACGTAGACACAAGAAAAGTTGGCAATGGTAGACACTGTAGAATCATAAACATATTATAATAATTTATAAGCAAACAGTTCAGACCCTGATCAGACGGCTCCTCTATGAGTCATCTGGTCTGGGTCTACTCTGTTTGTAAATGCGTACAAATGCATATATATGGAGTAAAGGGTTAATAGTGCACCAAGAAAGATTCGCTGGCAATAAAATCATTAAACCTGTAATCTGAGTTGAAATCTTTTCGCCCTCTGTCATGTTTACTGAAACATTTAATAATATATCAGTGTGCAGTCGTCCTTAGCATTAGGTGTAAAATAACACTGATTGAAGTAAGGTAGATAGCGTATCGTTGATTATAAATCAAATAAATGTGTCAAGGTTCATTTGCACGTCATGGGTAAGTTCAGGGTTCATGCTTTTAAAACTTTTAGTTGAGTCTGAGTTCGTTCTCAAGTTTTTAATTGGTCAGATTTGAACCTTTGGCTCCTCAAATCAGCTTGAGAACTAACTCAGACTCAACTAAAATCTTTATAAGCATGGAACCTGGTTGAATATGGAGGCTACTGGTATTGGCCTTCATACACTACGCCCAGGTACAAGTTTAGTGCGCATTATTGCCAAATCTTATTTTAAGCAGGCGCATTGATCTGCTGTATAGCAATGTGTAACTGTGATAGATTATTGTTTTCAATCTTTATCTATTACATTTGTATGGTGAATATGTCCAATTTTAGTGTAAATAGTGTTGATGTTCTTTTGTTATCTAATCGGGGGTTTATTCTTAGTGTTATATTTGAATTGATATTTATATATTTTATTGTAAACAATGCCGTAACGCATGTTTAAGTACCTGTCTTTTATTTAAGGTATAAAGTCTCTGTTAATCAGTTTATCTCAAATCTGATTTGGGGTGATAGTCGTTTTTTAAGAACATTTTGTAATATGGCTTGTTTGGCCTTTTTTCTCAACTCAGTTTTTATCTTTTTTCTGGTTTAAGTATTTTTTTTATCAGACAGACATATGTGTTCGTAAATGTACGTACGTGTGTGTGTTTGTTAGACTAACCCTTTCCCTCATAGGCTATATTTAGATACAACATCTTTGAATAAATCTACCGAAAAGGAGCATTAACTAGAGAAAAGGAAAATTTTAGAACTTTGTAGTTTGAAACCATTGTGATAAATAGAGCATTTGCTCCTATAGGAGCAGATGCTCTATTTATCACAATGGTTTCACAAAGCGACTTTTACAGAGTCGCCAAAAGTCGTCAATATGAGGGAATGGATTAACAGAGTCTTTATACTTTTTAACTTTAACTTATATGTAGATATAGTGCAATATGTATGGAATAGTAGTGTGATATACTTGTAGTAGTCTCTTATAATTCAATATGAATGGCATGGTTTCTTTATGTGTAGATGGTGTCCTTGTATGATTGTTACCATGAAGAAAGTCTAATAAAGATTATAATAATAATTATAATAACAAGTGAAGGGAAGGAATCGTCTGTTCAGGGTCTACTTTGTTTGCAAAAGCGTGAAAAGGCGTTAATATGAGTGAAAGGGTTAAGCGTATCGTGTGGAGCAATTCAGTACTGACTTACCCTCTCCTTCAAATAAACGCTTATTCACGCCTATACAATCAGCGTAGACCTAGATTAGACAGTTCCTGTAGGTGTCATGTTATCAGGATCTGCTCTGTTTGCTTATGGGATTATTATATATCCGAATCTTTAGTTTCTGTCTGAGCTAATACCAAACAATCCTGTGTACATATGTCAATGTACAATTAAGCTAATCAACATTCACGATGTCTTTATTTCTTGCATAAATATTCAATAAGGAAAGGGCTGTCTATGATAGCCCATTAGTGTTTAGCTATAGAGTTCACTCAGTACGAACGTTTAAACTGAAAGAGGATTTTAAAAAAGACAAGGTGTGCAACCCCTGATCAGATGGCCCCTCTATGTGTCCTCTGATCTGGGTCTACACTGTTAGCAAATGTTAGTGTACACGTGTCCCGCATTCAAAGGTTTAGACGATTATACATGTACAGTAAAACCTCTCAATAACGGCCACTAAATTGCGTTAATCAGTTGGTATTTAGAGCAGATGGCTGCTTAAAGTAAGGTGAAAGTAAAACAGAACGCTCCTATAGGAGCGTTCTGTTTTACTTTCACCTTGCTTTAAGCAGTCACCTGCCTTTAACACAAAATACTTGATGTAATATAGTAGACATTATAGAGAGGTTTTACTGTATTCTACTTTCCTAGGCAATCTAAAAAGTGTCAAACAGTCTGTATTTGGATCAGGCGCCAAATTACTTGATGTCCAAGAGCGTAGCTGAAACCAAATGTAAGGTACACACCGTGGCTATAGGAGACCGGGACATGCTTCCTCGAGAAAATTTAGAATTGTGTAGTTTTGCAACCATTGTGATAAATAGAGCATTTGCTCATATATTAGCAAATGCTCTAATTATCATAACGGTTTCAAAAGGTGACTTGTACAGAGGCGTCAAGAGGCGTCAATATGAGCTTACATGACACCACACAACAGTTATCAAAATCTACCGCATTGGCCTTCGATTTTGTTCCATTTTTTGCCATAATAGTGTTTTAATCTTTCAGATTGATGTTACGCACGTGCGTTCTGGCGTATCGTGAGCTACGCCCATTATGTCGTATCGTTATACAAACTGTTGACAAATGTTATAATAGCGAGGTAAATGTTTACCAAACTACAAACGTGACCTTCGAACACTAACTAAACTTCGTCTGCTGAAGATGTCGTCTGCTCTAACAAAATTCGCCGTCAAATAATATTCTTCTACTGAGATTATTGTCTGCTGTAGGTTTCAAACTTGAGCTGCGTTTAATTTCTTTTAAAACTATAATCAGAATTCAAATAGTTTGGATTCTAATGAGACTCTGAGCTACTCGGCTACTCATCTGAATAGTAACTGTTTGCATTCGCCAATGGCGGCGAAAGGGCTAATTCTCATAGCACGTATCAAATTCTGATCACAGTAAAACCCCTCTAATGCGACCACAAAAAATGGACATATTTCACAGTGGCAAAGACAGGTGGTAGCTTAATGCAGGTCGAAAGTTTCGTCCTGCATCAAGCAACCACCTGTTTATGAAGACATATATACATATTTGTTCATTAAGTGGTCGCATTAGGGGAGTCTTACTGTAGTTTTAAAATAAAGTCAATATGAGTTGGATCAGGTGGTACGCCGAGGATTGTTTAAACCTCTACCTGTTCGATGTCCGTATAAGAAATAATGACACCATGAATATTTATTAGCTGAATTTTATGATGGTAAATGCACACAGGATTTTTGTACTGGTAGACACTGTAGAGTCAGATCTATTATAGTTTCATAAGCAAACAGAGCAGACCCTGATCAGACGATTCCTACATGGCTTACTCTGTTTGCAAATGCGAGAAAATGCGGTTATATGACGGAAAGGGTTAAAAGCTGAAAGGCATTTTGTTACGAAATATTTTATCCTTCCCCCAATAACCGTGACCCCACTCGCAATTGAAAACATGTAAAAATAAATGTCATCGCGAATATTGATAAGTTATACGAAGGCACATGAAACCCCTCTAATAGAGTATTTTTGGCCATTGTACACATTGTAGAATCAGATCTGTATAATTGCATAATATACTGATCGCTAAGTGATCTGGGAGCGTTTACAGAACCATCTAATCCAGGTCTGCTCTCTTTGCAAAGACGTGAAAACACTGAAAATATATCTATCAGGTAAAGGGTTAAAGTACAGGAGTGGTTTTGCATTATTTTCAGAGTGCATTTTAGAAGGCTCATTAAAATTCAAATCGTTGACTGCTATTAGCGAATATTTGATCACATTTACAAACAGTTTGGATCCAGAGGCATTCTGAGTTTCATCAGGATCCAAACTCTTTGTTTAATGTGGTTTTGATTTTAAAAAAACAGGACAAAAATATTAAAGCAGATAAGTTCTGCAGACAGCAACACAGCAACACAAGGGTGACAAAACAGCGGGTCATGGTGAGACGTTGAGTTACTCGGCGCCTGGTCTGGATCCAAACTGCAAAAGGTCACACCCGTCACACACAGTGGGATCCATGTTAAAATGCAGCTACCAGTGCCTTAACCCTTTACCTCATAAATACGCGTTTCTACTCCTTTGCAAACAGAGTAGACCCTGATCAGACGGCTCCTATAGGAGCCGTCTGATCAGGGTCTGCTCTGTTTGCTTATGAAATAACATACAAGTCATCTGATGCCATTATAAAAATGAATCTAATTGGTATTCATGAGATCAGTTTTTCTTACATGAATATTAATCGAGTAAAAGGGTTAATACACACACAAGCGCTATTTTTACGCCTCTCGTGCAATGACCTAATAATTGACCTGTACCTTTAGAATAGTGGAACGTAATAATGTGAACATGACCTCTGTCTGTTTGCCCCCAAATCAATAATAAACACAAACAAATGGACAGCTTAGATACATACATCACTGTTGACTTGGCATACAACCAATAATTTATATTGGAAATTGGATGCCTTAAAAATCAGCTGTGCTCAGAAGGTTTATCTAGGTAATTGCCGAGTATGGTATGCATAAAATAGTTTATGAAACTTTTACAAAGACGAGGTCATGGAAATTAGCGAGCTTTTTTTTTTAAATAAATATGTGTATACGTGTAGAATGCTGACACTATGAGCTTAATGCGCTAGCCTCATGTCAGTCACAAGACTTAAGGCAGCGTATCGTAAGCCGGGGCTAGTGGCTGACGCAGTGGTTAACCTAATATCAGTCTCAAGACCTAAGCCAGCGTACCATGAGCCGGAGCTTAGCGACTGACACAGTGGTTAACCTAATGTCAGTCACAAGACGTAAGCCAGCGTAATGTCAGTCGAAAGACGCAGGGCACCGTAGCATGACCTGGCCCGCCGGGCACAGTGACCAACCGTATGTCAGCAACAAGACGCAGGACAGCATATCATAAGCTGGGTGTAGCGACTGACATACTGGTTTACCTAATGTTAGTCACAAGACGCAGGGCAGCGTATCATGAGCTGGCGCACCGGACACAGTGACCAACATAATGCAAGTGCAGCGTATCATGAGCTGGCGCACCGGACACGGTGACCAACATAGTGTCAGTTACAAGACGTATTATGAGCTGGGACGCCGGACACAGTGACCAACATAATGTTCGTTACAAGACGCAGGGCAGCATAATGGTCAGCGAAATGTCAGTCACAAAACTGAACAAATAATCATGAGTCGGCGCTAGTACCGGGAACAGTGGTCAGACACAGTGGCCAACATAATGCCAGTCACAAGACGCAGGGCAGCGTATCATGAACTGGCGCACCGGACACAGTGACCAACATAGTGTCAGTTACAAGACGTATGACAGCGTATTATGAGCTGGGACGCCGGACACAGTGGTCAACATAATGTTAGTCACAAGACGCAGGGCAGCATAATGGTCAGCGAAATGTCAGTCACAAAACTGAACAAATAATCATGAGTCGGCGCTAGTACCAGGAACAGTGGTCATCTTGAGTTCAGTCATAATGTCATGAGCCGTTCAATTAGATTAATTGATGGGCCCAAGAACAACATGATGCGTGTTTAATTAGAATACTATAACAAGTTCATTGTAAACCGTTAACTCCCCCCCCCCCCTCCAGCCTAGTTTTAGACCCAAACTCTTTTAAGTTTTGAATAAATCTACCGAAAAGGAACATTTACTAGAAAAGAGATTTTTTTTAGAATTACATTGTATATAGTTTAGAAACCAATGCCATAAATATAGCATTTGGTTCTATGGAGCAAATGCTCTATTTATCACAATGGTTTCAAAAAGTGACTTTTACATAGACGTCAATATGAGGGAATAGGTTACGACAACGACTTGCCGCGAGGAATCCTGGGCAACAGATAAAGGTTACTCAGATACTTAATCGCCATTTCTCCTCCAAACCATATGCTGTGACCACTCTTAGAATCGTCTCTTCGAAACGATTCTAAAGAGTCGTCTCTTAAAAGTGGTCACATCATAGGGTTTGGTGGAGAAACAAAAGAGTTTTTCTTGAAAATGTTTTAGTTTGCGCATCTTATCTGGAAGATGGTAAAACAGCCCCCTATACCGCATCGTAGTCTGTGTCTCCACTATTTGTTGAAGAAACAGACTCAGTATAGCTTTTTGGATAAGCGTCAAACAATGTAGACACATGATCAGCCCTCACGAATCCGGTCTGGCTGATGGTCCGGGTCAATACTGTGTATATTGCACTAACACCAGGTTTGTCATGGAATGGCTATATTTTATATTTCGGACAGTGTCGACGTTACGTCTTGACCTTTTAGTAAATAAGATGCACACTGATCTATCACAGAGCGACAGATGAATTAAATGTACGTATTCAGATACTAAAACTATCATTTCTCCACCAAACCCTATGTTGTGACCACTCTTTAGAATCGTCTCTTCGAGACGATTCTAAAGAGGGGTCACAACATTGGGTTTGGTGGAGAAATAAACTAATTGTTCTTGAAGATGTTTTATTTTACGTATCTTATCTGGGCGTCTGCATCAACGTATTTTATATCTCAGTCAAACCCTATCTGTTACTGTGATACAAAGCCAAACTGCTACTAATTAGAATTGCATCGGAGAGACAGGATATATAAAAGTACCTAGTTATAGTCTACTTTCAGTCCGAATGACCGCTCAGCCGACTGTACATTTACTCCCCTCATGGAATGACTATATACAAAGGAACTCTTTTTTCTTGTCAGTAATCAGCCTTGGTGATAGTCCATGGCAGCAAGCTGTGGAAGTTAAATATACCATTAATCAAAGTTTCAAGTTAAAATAATCGTCTAACTTTCATTGAAGATTGAGATTTCACTTGTTACATAATTATTTACATATTCGCCACTATTTAGCTTTCTCCCATAAAGATACTCTTTCACACCTTTGCAAACACAGTATACCCATATCAGACGGTTCCTGTAGGAGCGATCAGGTCAGGATCTGCTCTGTTTGCTTATGACATTTTAAATAGATCTGACTCTACAGTTTCTAGTCTACCAACACTAAAATGTATGTATGCCGTTATAAAAAGTCATATACAGTAAGACCTCTCTATAACGGCCACTAAATTGAGTTAATTTGCTGATATTTAGGGCAGACGGCTGCTTAAAGCAATGTGAAAGTAAAACAGAACGCTCCTATAGGAGCGTTCTGTTTTACTTTCACCTTGCTTTAAGCAGCTACCTGCATTTAACGCAAAATACTTGAGGTAGTTCAGTGACCATTATAGAGAGGTTTTACTGTAAGATGAAAAGATATAAATATATTAATTTCTTGCATGAATACCCAACAGGGAAGTGGGTTTTGCGAAAGCTAAGTGGTTAAGTGGTGGCAGAAATAGGCCACACTATTGTACAACCCAAGCTATTCAATAAGAACTTAAGTAAAACATTTTAGCATTATGTTCTTTCTGTACCTTCTCAAAGAACCAAATAGATAAAGATGACTTTTTCTACATTTTCATACATGTTAAACCTACAAAGGCTTCAAAGTGAAAGCCAAGCCGAATTTCAATGTTTTATCAAATTTCACACACTTTTGCAACATTTCTTGTTGTGACCAATGGCAATAACTCTGTAATAATGCAGTAGAGCCTGTTTTAAATGGCAATTCATGGAGGTATAAGTATGGGTTTCTAAGACTTGTGGTAGCTTAATGCAGGTCGAATGCAATGCAGAAAGCTCCTACAGGAGCTTTCTGAATTACTTTCGCCCTGTGTTAAGCAACCACCTGCTTTTTGACTAATTAATGCGTTCAATAAATGAATGGTCGCTTAACCCATTCCCTCATATTGACGACTTTTGACGACTCTGTATAAGCCACTTTATGAAACCATTGTGATAAATAGAGCATTTGCTCCTATAGGAGCAAATGCTCTTTTTATCACAATGGTTTCAAACTGCAAAATTCTAAAAACAATACTTTTCTCTAGTTAATGCTCCTTTTCGGTAGATTAATTCAAAGAGGTTGTATCTAAAAATAGCCTACGGAGGAAATGGGTTAAGACATGTTCTACTGTATTGCCAGTTACATTTCTTTGAATACCTAGAAAACACTTTGCAGGCAGAATTATACATTGAAATTCATTTGCGAGGCAATTTCGGACAACACGTTCAAATCAAATCTTTATATCTGAATATTCGTGAAAGAAATCATAATATTAATTATGACGGCTTAATGCGAGAATTTTTTAATGTGATAGAAACTGTAGAATCAGATATATATTTTTTTACATAAGTAAACAGAGTAGGCGCTAATCAAACGTGAGTTCTGACATTCGTCTGCTCTGCTTGCAGCCAAAAGGTGACTATCTCACGTAAGCATGTTAACGGCAAATGCGGGATAACTTAGGCAACAGAATGCAGAACTCAGATTCTCATCAGATTCAAAATATTTTGACAATTTCGATACATGTATTTGTAGATCTATGAAACATTGGAAGCAAGATTTAATGTACTTTAGAATGTTTAGCAGGCGACAGATGTTGCAGACGACAAGATTCTATTTGTACATGTACAGTAAAACATCTCTAAACCGGAAATCTGGTAGAGAAGAATTACGATACAGTTAGGCAGGTGGCTGCCTAATGCAGGATGAAAGTCATGCAGAAAACTCCTGCATGACCTTCACCCTTCATTGAGCTGCCACCTATCTCCAAGACCGATATTTATACTAAATTATACGCCCGGTTTAGTTGTGTTTTACAGTAGTTTCTACAATGCGGGTTACAGTTTGATGACGTTTTCAAACCGGGTCCATGCTTATAGATCGTTCTCAAGCTTTTGATTGGTCAAGATTTGAGCCTCTGGCTCAAATCTGACCAATCAAAAGCTTGAGAACTCAAATCAGACCAATCAAAAGCCTGAGAACGAAACTCAGACTCAACTAAAAGCTTTATAAGCATGGACCCAGGTTTTGATCCAAATGCTATACTGAGTAAATTGGCGTCTCATTAGGATCCAAACTCTTTGACACTCTAACACTGGCTTTGAAAAGAATCGGAGAACATTTTTCTTTTAGAAATGATACCAGATAACAAGTTTGCAGACGGCTGTGTTAACCTTAAGGGCCCGGTTGCATGACACATAGTTAAAATTGCTAGTTTAACTGACCGCTAAAGTCTAGCTGGCAGCTACTTAACTATCAGCCAAACTTTGATTTTATCTCGGTTGCACGGTCTATATTTAACCCATTCCCTCATATTGACGGCTTTTGACGACTCTGTAAAACATTACAGGAGCAAATGCTCTATTTATCACAATGGTTTCAAACTACACAATTCTAAAGTTTTCCTTTTCTCTAGTTAATGCTCCTTTTCGGTAGATTTATTCAAAGAGGTTATATCTAAAGATATCCTATGAGGTAATGGGTTAACTTGTAGCTATTTACCTATCAGTTAGTGCATTTAGCTACACAGTTAGCGGCACGTCTTTCGCAATAACAGGTTCAAAATGGCGTCTGACACAACCGTGAAAATAAACCGCAAGAAAACATTTTCTCGTTCAGAGACACTGGCTCTACTTGAGCATTACAAAGAACACAAACATTCTCCAGGGCCAGTCCAAACTTCTGTTTTCAACAAGGAGAAGCAAGCAGCTTGGACAGCAGTCACTGAAGCTGTAAACGCAGTCTCTTAAGTTCGGCGTACAACTTCTGAGATAAAAGAAAAATGGTCCATATTATCATCTGAGGCCAAGCCTCAGCTGAGAGTTAGAAAGAACCCACCTATGGGGAACGCACATGTAAAACCGGATGAAATGCCGGGCTTGGAACTCGTTGCAGATATTAAGTTTGTGTTTCTTGATTTCATGACCAAATCAATGATAACTTTGATAACCGTTGCAAACAATTGGCTCCAAACTAGTTGTCACCCTGACATTTGTTTTAAGAAGAAAAGGGAGAAACCCGTATTTTTATGCCCCCGTCGACGATAGTCAGGAGGCATTATGTTTTGCACATGTCCGTCCGTCTGTCCGTCCGTCCGTCCGTCCGTCCGTCCGTCCGTCCGTCTGTCTGTCCGTCTGTCAAGCTTTTAGGTGCAGTTGGTTGTCACAATTTTTCAAGTGTTATAAGTCAGTAAGTTCTAGACTTATACACATGAAACTTCACATATACATCAAATACCATCTGTGTTATCATTTGGCACCCCACCCATGCTGCCCGCAAGCCCACGGTCGAGGTCAAATGACTAGGAAAATTTACGTGCAGTTGGTTGTCACATTTACGTGCAGTTTTTTTTGTCACAGTGTTTTCATTGTCTTATATCTCCCTAACCACTGTAGCTATTGCCATGGAATTGCATATACACCTTAAACACCATCCATACTTTCATTGCACACCTAGCCCATGCTGTCCGCAAGCCCACGGTCAAGGTCAAATTACGTGCAGCTAGGCAAGCACCTACACGGGGGCATCACTGTGTCTTACAGACACAATTTTCTAGTTTTAATTGACGCAGACGAAAATATTTGCAGACGACACATGCTCAGAGTGCAGAAGGTTAAAAGGGTTATGACACTTATGGATTCACTCCATTCGATCCTAACTTGTGAACTCATTGGCTGCCACATTTGTCCTCTGCCTCAAGTTGCTTTTTAATCCCCCCCCCCCCCACACTTTTGTTTTACAACACATAATCACAGCATCAAACTATTTGGATCCTGATTAGATTCTTAGTTACTCGGCGTCTCATCTGGATCCAGACTGTTTGGTAATAACATATTAGCCATTGGCGGCGAAAGTGTTAACCCGGCCTTCTCTTGCTGAATTTTAAAATACATTTCTCCTTCTTTACCCATCCCCTGTTGTATAATTACATATATCTTCACTGTGTACACGTTTTTCGCTGTGCAATCACTGCCGTTTAGTGCACTGGTTGCACAATCAACTTGTAAATAGTGCAGACCCTGATGAGACAGCTCCTGTAGGAGCTGTCTCATCTGGGTCTTCACTATTTACAGGTAGGTATATTGACGTGAATAGCAAACGAAGGGTTAAAGTGGAATGTTTTTTCATGTATTGATAACAAACACGAATATCTCCTTTTTTCGAAGGTTTAAGTAAACAGAAATATTTTTGTGTATGGGTTTCGTATATACATTGTATCTATCTAGGTTAAAGTTCAAGATAAAGGCTGACAAGGTTATAACTGACCTGCGACTCCATCATGTTATAAATACCATAGATTACAGGTCACCAGTTTAGCTCTTTTGGCGCCAAATTTAAAAGTGTCGTCTGCATTAATAATTTCATATTAAATATAATTCTAAACTAAATAATAAAGGTAAATTTGTAAAACATTTGTTTTTAAAAAACCTGTATGCTTGGGCTCAAATAATACAGAAAGTCCCAGGTCAGATGCCGCCTTGAAAAGGCGGCATCTGACCTGAGACTGCATTGTTTTCAATGGTGCCAACAGGCAGTGAGGTGGCATCTTTGATGCCAGATGGCAGAGCATTCCAAAGTTTTGGAGCTGCATGCATGAAACTTCTATCCCCGTATTTTACCGTCCGACTTTTTGGTACAACTAACAACACTGATCTACTTGCTGACCTTAACTCTCTGCGAGGCCTGTACACGTCAAGCATGTTGACAATGTACTTGGGGGATTCATTGTGCATGGCTTTGTACGTAAGTGTCAAAATTTTGAATTCGATCCGATGTTGAACCGGAAGCCAATGAAGTTCCTTCAAGACCGTAGTGATACATGGGGCAGCTTAATATCTGTCTAAAGTAATGCTGAAAGCTCCTACAGGACCTGTATTTAGTGACCTGTGTTAAGACCTGTGGTCTTGACAAATCGTTCTGATTAGAAATCGGATGACTCGAACATATGTTATCTCGAACTAATTTGTACGGTCCCTTGAAGTTCGACTTATCGAAGTTCAACTGTATGTTTATACACATTTGAACATCCATGGAGAGGATTTGTTAGTGACCTTTACTCCATCTATATAATCAGGCAAGAAATAATGACATCATGAATATTGATTAACTGAATTTTTATAATGGCACTATGACCAAAATGATGTTTTATCATGAGACGAGAGAAGCTGTACATATTATCTATATTATATAATTAAACAAACAGAACAGACCCAGATCAGGCGGCTCCTATATATAGGGACCGTCTGATCTGGGTCTACTATGATTGAAAAGGCTTAGAAAGGCGTATTTATGAAGTAAAGTGTTAAATAAACAACTGGTATTTTAATTCGAGTCCCATTTCAGGGCCCAATGGAAAGTATCAAGTGACTCCATAACAACGGGAGTTGACGCTACAACAACCACCTCTACGACCCATAGATAAGCTGTAACCATGTCTTTCATTGACGCATTTAACAACCTGTATGACAATTTCAATGGTGAAGACAATGAAACTGAAAGGTATGGATATCTTTAACATATGGATACACATTGTATTATCATCCCCTTCCCTGTTCTTTGTCTATTTCAGGTTTCAATACCTACTGAATATTCATGGACAAAATACGAGTAGTTATATAATGAAATATTGCAGGTGGAATTAACATAGTATCCATTTTGGAAAGTAAAGAATCAGATATTAAAATTCCACTAGCAAACAGAGAAACCCCTGATCAGACGGCTCCTATAGGAGCCGTCTGATCTGGGTTTACTCTGTTTGCAAATGCATGAAAACATATTTAAATTAATGGAGGAATACGTTTTATTTAAAGCAGTTATTTATCATATGAGTATACAGAGCTACAGAGAAAAAAGAGCTCCCGAATATGGATTTATTGAAATCGAGCACTTGTTCGCAAACTATACCGTTTCCGAGTAAATAAAAAACACGGTTTTTTGAAGGTATTTGCCCCTCGTACTCGCTAAAACGGAGACAAAGTATGGGATATTTGGTACCAGCGTGTAGATGAAACATTTTTCTTTCTATATAATCTTTGTTTTGTTGGGAAATTCCCCTCCGGTCGAAAATAATTGCAGTTGAAGCGGAGCACCCGAGGATCGGATGGCCCAAGAGTTATTTGCCTTTCTCTTATATAGAATATATACGGAATTTCAGCTTTGTCTCAAAACGCCCCAAGCTTTATTTTTTTCGGCTCCAAATGTTACAAAACGTCAATTTAGGGACTTTTTAACTTATTTTAGACATATTTCATGAGCCTAAGGCCTGTGGTTCAACATATTGCTAGATCAAGCCGTGTTAGATCTATGCAGGATTTATGTATGATTTTTTTATATAATACAGTTAATTTTGTTTACTTGATTGTTACACAGGTTATCTGCCCGACCGATTATAAGAATACTTTTAAGTTTCCGTAATTTCTTCTTGACTAGTTTATATCGATATATATCGACACATCGTCTGCTGCACAGGAGACCGTTCATACTTCATTGTGATGGTACCCTGTGGTCTGCTGAGCTGCGTCCGGCTTGGTGTAGCCCTATATTTAAATAGTCTAAAGCAATATTTGATCACTGTGGTTGGCTCCGCCGAAAGGTCAAGACCGACCAGTTCAGCAGAACAGAACACTGCTTTGTGCCAGGAGCATTGTCAAGTTCTTTCTTCTCGGTTTCTCTCGCAAAGCCCCACTGACGGATGTGCCGATTCACAGGCGCCCGACTCATGAAATATGGTTAAAATAAGTTAAAATGTTACTATATTAATGTTTTGTAACACGTCATGGAGCCGGAAAAAATAAAGTGTGTGGCGTTTTGAGACAGAGCTGTCCGAAATTTGGCATATTCTATACACTAAAACTCCTCTAATGCGATCAGCAAAAAGGAGCTTTCTGCATTAGACTACTTTTGTCCTGCATTAAGCAACCACCTGCTTATAACGACACCCATGTTTATTCATTAAGTAGTCACATTAGAGGAGTTTTACTGTATTTGACTGATAACACTGGTCTAACAAAAGTAGATCTAGATGACAATAGTTTATTGATTAGTTACTAGTAACACTTTGAGCACAAAAGCAGAAGACAATATTTGACTGACGTAATGTTTTGAGAACAGAAGTAGATGTCAATTTTTGACTGATTGGTAATATCTTCAGAACAAAAGTAGATGACAATAGTTGATTGGATGGTAACACTTTGAGAACAAAACTGGTAATGTATTTAGAAACAAAGGTAGATGGCAATATTTGACTGACTGGTAATGATTCTTTGTATTTGAATGACTGGTTATGCTTTGAGAACAAAAGTAGATGACAAAATTTAACAGAGCTCCAGATAAAGGTGCGTACCCAAATACTAAAATCGTCATTTCTCCACCAAACCCTATACTGTGACCACTCTTTAGAATCGTCTCTTCGAGACGATTCTAAAGAGTGGTCACAGTAAAGGGTTTGGTGGAGAAATAAAGGAGCTATTCTAGAAAATGTTTAAATGTACGCATCTTATCTGGACCTCTGATTTAATTGACTGGTGATATATTTAGAACTAGATGGCAATATTTGACTGTCTGTTGATGTCTTGAGAACAAAAGTAGATGGCAGTATTGGACTGACTGGTAATGCTCTGAGAACAAAAGAAGATTATAATATTTGACTGACTGGTAATACTTTGAAAAAAAAGAAATATATGGCAATTGTTTGACTGACTGGTGATGTTTTGAGAACAAAAGTAGATGACTTGCTGGTAATATCTTTTGAACAAAAGCAGATGGCAATACAATGTAGTTAACTGACTGGTAACACTTTGAGAACAAAAGCAGAAGAATATATTTGACTGATTGATAATGCTTTGAGAATAGTAGTTGGCAGTATTGACTGACTGGTAAAAGAAGATTGCAGTATTTGACTGACTTGTTAGGCTTTGAGAACAAAAGCAATATTTGACTGACTGGTAGTGCTTAGAGAACAATAGTACTAGTAGATGGCAATATATGGCTGACTGGTAATGTTTGTGAACAGAGTCAGATGGCAATATTTTGCTGAATGATAATACTTTGAGCATTATTTAGCATGTTGGAAAATGAAGCAGAAAATTTAGCAGGTGATCTTGATGAGTTTTCAGAGCTACTGATAAAGATATGTATCCAAATACTAAAATTGTCATTTGACTCATTTCTCCACCAAACCTTAAACTGTTAAAGGGTTTGATGGAGAAATAAAGGAACTATTCTTTAAAATGTTTAAATTTACCCATCTTATGCTGACCTCTGGTTTTGTATGATAAAGGTATGTTTAAGGAGACTTTTGTCCTATTTCCAGAATTGTATTTGTGTCTTTTCCTTCTCTTTCAGTTCTACATGTGAAACAAAAATTGACCATCAAAAATTTCACATATTCTTACTTATACCATCGGTAAGTAAAACTAAGTATTACAGCCCATTTCATGCCTATATAATTCTTAAAGAACTTGCCCAAATACAGTTATAATTTAACCCTTTCCTCCATAGGCTATTTTTAGATCCAACCACTTTGAATAAATCTATCAAAAAGGAGCACTGACTTGAGAAAAGGAAAAATTTAGAATTTTGTAGTTTGAAACCATTGTGATAAATCGAGCATTTGTTCCTATAGGGGCAAAAGCTCTATTTATCACAATGGTTTCATTAAGTGAAAGTGACTTTTACAGAGGCATAGAAGGGCGTATTTATGGAGGAAAAGGTTAAATGAATTATTTGGGATGGATATTTGAGTACAACCAAGATAGAATTTGATGGAGATATTAGAGTTTTTGGAGAGAATGCATTTTGATGTTTTGCAACAGAGTAGATCCACATCAGACAGCTCCCGTAGGAGCTTTCAGTTTCTGATCCAGGTAATTGCTCTATGCACTTCTATGTTACAGATTCTCAACAGTATATTATCTTTATTTATATTTTTATACAAGATTTTAAATAATTTATACTCATTATAGGCAGAGCTATGCAAAACTTAATGATTAACCCTTTACCTGATAGAAGCGGCTTTTAGCGTGTTTGATTTATTCCTCCGCTGAAGAAAATAGTTCCAATTCATACAGTCATGAACATATTGCATAATAAATATTTTCTATATCCTAGTAGGTGGTAGCTTAAAGCAGGCTGAAAGTAAAGCAGAATGCGCCTTAAGGCGCATTCTGCTTTACTTTCAACCTGCTTTAAGTGGTCATATGTCTTCAAAACTAGAAACAGGCTATTGGGTAAAGGGTTAACTGTGTTATTGTTGTTTCAGTGGAAACTTGTATTTGCAGAGATCAAAATGCTTCTTATCTTGGGTTATGTTTGTTCATTTTTTCAGAGTTTGATGATAACGCTGCTAGCCTTTACCATATCTCGCAAAAACAAACAGCTGGGTTGTTTCTATGGCAGACCAGGGGCAGTTTTGTAAGTACTGGTTTTACCCCTTCTCTTGCTAATAAAGACATGGCTGGCATATGCAAACAACTAAGATCCAGGTAACCAAGTAACCTGTCGTTTGATCTTGAACATTCAGTCAATGGTTTCCTGAAAAAAATGCTGCAAATCTATGTAAGGACAAAAATGAACCAGAAGGCAGGTAGAAAGAGCAGAATAACAGTTGGTGCTAAATGTTTTGTTAATGTTTGTATTGAGGTTTAAGTAGCTTTAAAGTATTTCTGTCATATTGCGACATCCAGCAATTTATAGGTTGAGGAAGACCCAAAGGTTCTTCTGCACAAGGAACACATTTCAGTGTTCCATGCAGAGGACATCTGTGTAGACCCACAATCTACCACAAGAAAGCTGGAAAGCTTCTTCACATGAAAAATCATAGTGCCCAGGACTGGATTTGAACCATAGGTCAACTTGTTTCTACATTCAAAGGCTTAACTCTTTACTCCATGAATATTCATGCAAGAAAAATTGACATTGTGAATCTAGATTTAAGATTAGCTGAATTTTCATAATGGCACTATGAACAATGTATTTCATATTATGACAGAAACTGTAGAATCAGATCTATATCATTCATACGCAAACAGAGCAGACCCTGATCAGACGGCTCCTGTAGGAGCCGTCTGATCTGGGTCTGCTCTGTTTGCAGAGGCGTAAAAAGGCGTGTTTATGGAGTAAAGGGTTAAACATCATATATCGTGATGAAATGATTTATTTTTCTCTTTTTAGCCCTATGGATATTCTGGGCAAGTCCCACAGATTCTCATATGCTGCGGCCTGGGGCTCGGTTGCTTTCCTGGCAGCTGAAATGGTGTTTGAGCAGAAGTTCGCCATGAAACTCTCTGGAGCACCAATAATAACAGGTGAGTGGAACTTTAATTCTTTGCTTCATATAGACACCTTTTCACCTACATGCAAACAGAGCAGACCCTGATCAGATGGCTCCTATAGGAGCCATCTGATCAGGGTCTGCTCTGTTTGCTTTTGATATAATATAGATCTGACTCTATAGTTTCTGCCTGAGCAAAAATGTCATGTCTTTATAATCCATTATAAAAATAATCTATCGGTAATTGATATTAATGGTGTCATTATTTCTTGCATGAATAGTGATCGGGCAAAGGGTTAACTATTTATCTGAGGAATATTCATGTAAGAATTTTTTCATTATGAATATTTATTAGCTGAGTTTATGTAATGGAATATGAACACAGGATGTTTTGAGTAACTCAGGGTCTCATCAGGATCCAAACTGTATGTTACTGTGACTGTTATTTTGAAAAGAAAATGAAGAAAAATAAAAAATAAATGAAAATTGTAGCAGACGACATTTATTTGCAGACAACAAAAGAGTTAACCCTTTCCCTCATATAAACGTGTTTTCACGCATTTGCAAACAGAGTAGACCCAGATCAGACGGCTCCTAGAGGAGCCGTCTGATCAGGGTCTACTCTGTTTGCTGACAGAAATTGATAGATATGTTTCTTTACTTTCTAAAATGGCTACAATAGTCCACCTTCCATATTTCATTATAGCTTTTTTTACTATGAATATTCAGTAGGTATTGAAATTTGGACTAAATATAGAACAGGGAAAGGGTTAAAGAGGGTAAGAGAAAGGTACTGGTTAAACTCTTTTTTGCCTTCCAGTTGTTTACCTGGGTGTTCTTCTGTGCACAAAACAATGCAGTTTGTGTCATGCTCAGAAAAAAACTACAGAGGTCTTCCTCCACCTGTAGTTAGCTAGACGTTGCAATCTGACTGAAATACCTAGAATTTGGATACAAAAACAAATAAACTATTTTCAAGAATATTTTCTCTACCAACCCCTATGTTTGGCAACTCTTTAGTGTTTGAAATACATCTCTACTCCAGTGGAGCTACTATGTTTCTTTATTTCAATTTCAGCCCTGAATGCTGTTTTGTCCATGTTGATATATGGTGTGGATTATTTCCCTTTGTTTGCGGCACTGGCACTGGAATCTGTGACGGGTTATCTTGTTGGTACATCTTATGCCTGGATGCTGTTAGGCATCAACATTTTCAAGATGACAGAATGTGACTACTCCTATGTCAGTATAGCAAGAGCTTAAAAAATTGAATTTTCAAATTTGAATAGTCCATAATTGTTTAACACTTCTATTGCTGAATTTTTAAATTCATTTCTCGTTCTTTACCCATGCCCTGTTGTAAAATTACATATATCTTCACTGTGTACAAGTATTTCGCTGTGCAATCACTGCTGTGGAGTGCACTGGTTGCACAATCAATTTGTAAATAGTGCAGACCCTGATGAGACACTATTTACAGGTAGGTATATTGACGTGAATAGCAAGCGAAGGGTGGAAGCCATACATTTCATCAGGATCCAAACTGTTTGTAACTTTATGTTTTTTAAAGGAGAAAGGAAGACACTTCAAAAATGAAAATTGATGCAAATAAATTTTTGCATAAGACAACTCTGCAGCTAAAGTATTAAAATGAAGTGACTGACAATGTCTGGAGTTCATCAAAGCTGTTGCATTCTCCATTCACTTGTATGAGTGTATCGGTTTCATTGTTTGTGCCAGGGATGTTACATACCTTTACTTCAATGAACACCTTTCATGCCCTTGCAAACAAAGAAGACCCAGATCAGGCAGCTTTGTTTGCTTATGAAATAATTATACATGTATACTATAGATATGATTCTACAGGATGTGCCATGATAAAATATGTCCTTGTTTATCATGGCATTATAAAATTATATTCATCCAATGTTCATGAGATAAAGGGTTAACCCTGTCCTTCATACAAACACTTTTTAAGACCTGTGCGAACAGAGTTGACCCAGATCAGATGGCTCCTGTAGAGTCTGCTCTGTTTGCTTAACCCTTTCCCTGATGAATATTCATGTAGGAAATAATGACGTCATGAACAATAATAAGATTATTTTTTATAATGGCATATGTGAACACAGGACATTTTGGCTCAGGCAGAAGCTGCAGAATCGGATCTATATTACACCATATGATAAGCAAACAGAGCAGACCCTGATCAGGCGGCTTCTATATGGGCTTACATAAAGGAAAAGGTCAAGAAATTACAATAAATTTGACTACAGTTTCTTAAGAAACTATAATAAATTTGACCTTCTGAAGAAATTACAATAAATTTGACTACAGTTTCTTAAGAAACTATAATAAATTTGACCTTCTGAAGAAATTATGATAAGTTGACTACAGTTTCTTAAGAAACTATACTAAATTTGACCTTCGAAGAAATTATGATAAATTTGACTACAGTTTCATAAGAAATAATAATAAATTTGACTTTCTGAAGAAATTATAATAAATTTGACTACAGTTTCTTAAGAAATTATAATGAATTTGACTTTCTGAAGAAATTATAATAAATTTGACTACAGTTTTCTTAAGAAATTATAATAAATTTGTCTACAGTTTCTTAATAAATTATAATAAATTTGACTTTCTGTAGAAATTATAATAAATTTGACTAAAGCTTCTTAGAAATTATAATAAATTTGAGTCTCTGAAGAAATTATAATAAATTTGACTACAGTTTCTACCAATACATAATATGCCATTATGAATATTCAGCTAACTAATATTTATGATGTCATTGTTTCTTACAAGGATTTTTAACAGGGAAAAGATTAACCCATTCTACGTCTTTGCAAACGAGTAGACTCAGATCAGACGGCTCCTGTAGGAGCCATCTGATCATGGTCTACTCTGTTTGCTTATGAATTCAAGTCATTATTTCTTTCATGAATGTTCATGGTGTAAAGGCTTTAACCTTAAATATTTTAATTTAACCCATTACCTCATAGGTTATTTTAAATTCAACCTCTTTGAGTAAATCTACCAAAAAGGAGCATTAACTAGAGAAAAGTAAACTTTTTAGAATTTTGTAGTTCTGAAACCATTGTGATAAATAGAGCATTTGCCCCTTTGGAGCAAATGCTCTATTTATCACAATGGTTTCAAAAAGTGACTTTTACAGAGGTGTAGAAAGGAGTATTAATTAATAGAGGAAAGGGTTAATATTTAATTAATATTTTATATGCAAAAATTGTTGTCTGACTGTGTTTCAATATACAAGGCATATGCAATTGCTCTGCAAGAGTACAATAGAAGTATCAAACACTTTGGATCTTAATTATATGCTTGTTCTGTTTTGATCCAAACAATGTGCATAGAAAATCGACATTTGCCTGAAGCATGCTAATGGATTCAAAAGTGTCTGTAGATGAATTTTTCATTAATAGCAAGCCAGATTAATCCTGGTTCTGCGTGATGTCCCCAACTTCCTGTGCCTTGGGTATCTCTCCGTCAGTCTACCATTCCGAACCATCCAAGCTCTGCGAGGCAAGAAAATGAAGCTGCTTTCAGCTTCTGAAATGGTTTCAATACTCAACACTACAAAATCACTCGGCAAAACTCCTGAAGGGAACCATGTGCGAAAATTAATGCAACCTGTTCCACCACCTCCGTAAGTATAACATAAATATTGATACTTCAGTAAAAATCATCTGATATTTATCACCCTGAAAGAGACCAAAGTGTTTGGTCGAAACGTCGGTAAATAAAGTACATCTACAGATGTCTGAGATCATTCGTTTTACTTTATATTGCCTTTTATAGAAAAATATTGATAGTTCATCAAAACATCAGACACATTAGACTTTCTTTGGATTTCTTGGTTCTATGCAGTAAAACCTCTCTAAACAGGAATTTTAACCCTTCGCTTGCTGAATTTTCAAATACATTTCTCCTTCTTCACTCATGCCCTGTTGTATAATAACACATATCTTCACTGTGTACAAGTATTTCGCTGTGCAATCACTGCTGTGGAGTGCACTGGTTGCACAATCAAGTTGTAAATAGTGCAGACCCTGATGAGACACTATTTACAGGTAGGTATATTGACGTGAATAGCAAGCGAAGGGTTAATAAACAACAATTTAGATATTCTTTGGCAGGCAGCTGCTTTATGCAGGTGGAAGTCATACATTTTCACACATTTGCACACAGAGTAGACCCAGATCAGATGGCTCCTATAGGAGCCTTCTGATCAGGGTCTGCTCTATTTGCCCTTGACACGATATAGATCTGATTCTACAGCTTTTGTCAAAGCACAAAAAAACCTTGAAAAGTTTACATTATAAAAGTACAGCTAATAATATATAATGTATACGTGGGCTGTCCTGGAAGTTTGTGGAATTTCACTATAACTAGATATGGAGGATGCAAATATAAAATCAAACCACATCATGGAAGACTTGGACGTTTTAGCTCTAAAATGGTTAAGTATTAAAAAGTACAGTAAATATTAATAGCATACGTGAAACAACAAAAACACTACGTCGAACTCCTTCATACATTAGTAAAGTCAAGACAAAGATTAACCTTCTCGTTGTAGTCCCCATGTGTTGCAACACATTTACGGTGTCTGTGAATCCATTTCATAAAAATGTCATTATACCATTTTTCTTCAAATCATGCTATAATTTTCTGTTCGCATAACTGAAGTTCATTTGCTGATTCAAAGTGTTTCCAGCGCAACATTTTCTTCACATCGGGACAAACAGCAAAATCCATAGGTACCAGGTCAGGACTGTAGGATGGATGGTCTAACACTTCGAACCCTAGTAGATCAAATTCAAGCAGTGTAGATCTCGCTCCTTGTGCCGGCGCATTATCTTGGTGCAAATTATGACTTGATCAGGGTCTATAAGTTTCATCAGTAGTGATTATTCTATTTAAGAAAGTGTCTCCCTCCATATCATAATGCCGTAGGAACGTCGTAGAACATTCAACTCGGCTTTGCTTCTCTTCTTCCTTAAGCAGGTGAGGTAACCCAATGTGCGCTAACTTTGGACATTTCGAAGTTTGTAGTTCATATTTGATGAGCAGCATTGCGTGAAATGTCAAGTATTTCAGTTATTTCTCTTACTGTCATTCATCTATATGTGTCTATCAGCTCTTTCACTCTACCTTGTTAACAACAGTTACTATTGATGGGCGACCCGATCTTTCATCATCATTAGTTGATTTTCTTCTGTTTCTAAACCGTTCATGTCATTTGTAAACAAAGGTCTTGCTACACTGTGGTAATGTGTTAGATGGTATAATCATTCTGAGATGACGTCATTATTACGTACTAACGTTGTGTTGTTTGGCGGTGATTTTGCTTAGCAGAAACTATGTAACAGTTCCTAAGAGACCAATTTTTACAAACATTTGCATATTTTTAATGTGTGCCACTTATACGACTGGCTGCTACTATGGCGACGGCTATCTATAACAAGCAATGATATACAGTAACATGTAATTACAAATTTCATGTTGTAAGTTTATTTTGATTATCGGTGACTTTCTTTGTTTACATTTATTAAATTCCGCAAACTTTCAGGACAGCCCTCGTGTATATATATATGTATATCCATAATGTCACTATGTCTTACATGAATACTGAACACGGATTTAACCCATTACTCCATAGGCTATTTTTAGACCCAACCTCTTTGAATAAATCTACAGAAAAGGAGCATTAATTGGAGAAAGGGAAATCTTTAGAATTGTGCAGTTCTGAAACCATTGTAATAAATAGAGCATTTGCTCCTTATCACAATGGTTTCAAAAAGTAACTTTCACAGAGGGGTAGAAAGGCGTATTTATGGAGGAAAGGGTTACGGGTTAACTAAAGCTAGGTTAACATGGTTTACACATGCCAACAGCTCTTGTCTTACATTCAATTGGTTAACCTTTAAGCCTGCCACAAGGGGTTCCAAAATTACATGTGCAAACAGTTTGTTGATACAGTTGAGGTGCTGAGTAACTCCTCATCTCATTGAATAGTATCCAAACTGTTTGACCCTTCAAATATGTCTTGAAAAGTGATGGAAGAAATTCTGCTTCAAAATTAATCTTTTGAAATCTGAATATTCAAATGGACTTTTCCAACATCCAAACAGGTCAAGCTCATAGTGAATTTTCATTGACTTTTTAAAACAAAAGTGTAACATAACATACAGTGCAGACCCTGATGAGAGTGCTCATCTAGAATCCCTCTCATCTGGATCTACACTGTTTACAAAGGACATTATTGACTAGTTTCCTACATTGAAAGGGTTAATCCTTTCCCTGTTCAATATTCATTTAAGAAATTTCAACATCATGAATATTTATAAGCTGTATTTCTATAATGTAAAATTTTCAAGGATTCGTTTGCTTTGACAAAACCTTTAGATTCAGATTTATATCATGTCAAAAACAAAGAGAGCAGACCATAATAAGATGGCTCCTGTATGAGCCATCTGATCTGGGTCTACTCTGTTTTCTTATGTGTAAAAATGGGTTTATATTGAAAGAAAGGGTTAATAGACATTTTCTATTAGTGCAGCATTTGCTCACAATCCAAAGGTTCAGTGTAAGCATTTCAATGGTCAAAACTATGTGAAACTAACATAATACATTGAAATTTGGTTTATTATTGTTACAGACCTCCACCAGAGAATATATCTGGAAAAATTATGAATCTCATCAGAGGTTTTGTTCGAGACTGGATTTACCGCCGCTCAGGTAAGTACCTCATCCTGCATAAATACACCTTTTTACACCTTTGCAAACAGAGTAGACCCAGGTAGGTTTGATCTGTTTGCTTATTAAATAGTTATAGATCTGACTGGTTCTGTTCTTCAGTTTCTACCGATACTAAATTATTCTGTGCACATATGCCATTATAAAAATCCAGCTAATAAATATGCATGATGCCATGACTTACATGAATATTCAACAGGACTGATGAAGACCTAACTTTCTCACATAACTTCCATTATCTCAGGGTTAGAACAACGGGTTAAGATTTTCTTATCATTAACATGTGTAAGAACACTTTAGAATATATATGACTTCATAATTATATGAGGTCAAAAGTGGGAAAACAATGTTTACATGTCATTAAAAAGGCGGAAATAGATTTAGATCTACATTGCATTGGTTATGTGAGAAAAAGAATCTGATGCTTGCTGTCTTTTTAGATCACATGTTCCTAAACTCACCAAGAAAATGTTATTAAGCTCGCCAAAGGCTCACTTAATAACATTTTCTAAGGCTCGTTTAGGAACATGTAATCTTAAAAGACAACTCGCAACAGATCCTCTATGTATCAACATTAATTTTTTATGATTTTTGCAAACAGTTTGTATCAAGAAATTATGCCAAGTAACTCAGTGTCTCATTACAGAGCAACGGATAACGGTGCATACTCAAATACCGGTACTAAATCATCCTTACTCCACCAAACCCTATGTTGTGGTCACAACATAGGGCTTAGTGGAGAAATAAAGAAGTTATTCCTTAAAATGTTTTAATTTACCCATCTTATCTGGACCTCTGTGACATTTAGGATTCAACTTGATTGACACTCAGATATTGTTTTTTGAAATTGAAGAAAAATCTACTTTTGAAATTTAACAAGTTTTGCTGAAGAAAATGATGGCTCCTAGAGGAGCCTCTGATCATGGTATACACAGTTTGTCATTCCTCTGATCAGGGTACATTGTATACACTGTTTGTCTTTCCTCTGATCAGGGTACATTGTATACACTGTTTGTCATTCCTCTGATCAGGGTACATTGTATACACTGTTTGTAATTCCTCTGATCAGGTACATTGTATACACTGTTTGTCATTGCTCTGATCAGGTACATTGTATACACTGTTTGTCATTCCTCTGATCAGGGTACATTGTATACACTGTTTGTCACTCCTCTGATCAGGTACATCGTATACACTGTTTGTCACTCCTCTGATCAGGTACATTGTATACACTGTTTGTCATTGCTCTGATCAGGTACATTGTATACACTGTTTGTCATTCCTCTGATCAGGTACATTGTATACACTGTTGGTCATTCCTCTGATCAGGTACATTGTATACACTGTTTGTTATTCCTCTGATAAGGGTACATTGTATACACTGTTGGTCATTCCTCTGACCAGGGTACATTGTATACACTGTTGGTCATTCCTCTGATCAGGTACATTGTATACACTGTTTGTCATTCAAATTCCTCTATCACATCTAAGCTACCTTTAACTCGTTGACTGTTAAATATTCATGCACGAATTAATGACATCAAGAATATTTATTAGCTGAACTTTTATAATGGCATATATGCACATTTTTGTATTCTTTGCTTAAAACATTACCATCGATCCCATGCCTGACCGACATACGTGACAACTGCCATTCCGCATAGCAGTCTAGTGCAATTTATTGATGTGCGTTCAATGGATGTAAAAGGCATTTAATAGCATGGCGTCCAGAAACAATCATGGTATACCAAGGTATTCCTGACATGAAAAGGCTTTGTAACATTATCCTTGGTTTAATATGTGCAACAAAATTCACAAAATATAGCAATAATGTGTAACAAGGGTACACGAATATAGAAATATCAGTCACATGACGAAATTACATGACAGTAATGACAGTAATATGAATGAAAGTATTCTCCCAGAGGCAGTTACTCAATGGATAAAGAAGTGCGGGTCAGATGACCTTATCGTCGGGTTGGTTCCAAAACGCCGTAACTGCAGCTTGTACAAGCTGAAGTTACGTCGTTTTGGAACCAACCCGACGTTATGCTAGTGATTAGGTAATCACGTCCATGAACTGCGAGTGGTCAGTTTGATAAAAAGCAGAGCATGAAATGGCTGAAGTGACAGCTGCAGCTTAATTACCCACTGGAAACAGTGTGAATTACCTTTCCCTTAAAGATACACAATTTAATGCCAAAGCACACTTACTCGATATCAGAAATATGAT
This sequence comes from Azorinus chamasolen, assembly GCA_963576725.1. Lineage (NCBI taxonomy): Eukaryota > Metazoa > Mollusca > Bivalvia > Cardiida > Solecurtidae > Azorinus > Azorinus chamasolen. Next base: position 19,868,616 of record OY755251.1, on the reverse strand, counting down.
TTTCAACACATTGATTCCATGCAAAGAATACTGCAACATCTATAAAGGGTTAACACTTCTCTATTTTTATTACAGATTTTCGATACTCAGCCAGAATCATGTCTGTTATGTTGATTGGTGTTATTCTGTTGTACAAGGTTTGTAACATAAAAACTTTATTCTTTGCATCATGAATATTGATTAACCCTTTCCCAGTTCAGTGTTTATTTCAAATTTTAATACCTACTGAATATTCATGGCAAAATAATTATAATGAAATATGCAAGGTAGAGCATTGTAGCCATTCTAGAAAGTAAAGAAACAGATCTATCAAAGTCCATAAGCAAACAGAGCAGACCCTGATCAGACGGCTCCTCTAGGAGCCGTATGATCTGGGTCTACTCTGTTTGCAAATATGTGAAAACACGTTTATATGAGGGAAAGGGTTAACTGAATCTTATGAAGAAGAGAATTTTTAGCTGTTGCAGAAAGTGCAGAATCAGATCTGTATTATTGTAACATTGAGACTGTTATGTATATAGGTAATTTAACCCTTTCCTATAAATAAACGCCTTTTCACACATTTGCAAACAGAGTAGATCCAGATCAGACAGCTCCTATAGGAGCAGCCCGATCTGGGTCTACTCTTTTTGCTGTTGCATGATATAGGTCTAATTCTACACATTTTGTTAATTGGAAATTTTACGTTATATAAGTTCGGCTAATAAATATTCATGGTGTTATTATTTCTTACATGAATATTGAAAACAGATAGGCTTAAACTCTTTCCCTCATATAAACGTGTTTTCACGCATTTGCAAACAGAGTAGACCCAGATCAGACGGCTCCTAGAGGAGCCGTCTGATCAGGGTCTGCTCTGTTTGCTATTAGAATTTGATAGATATGTTTCTTTAGTTTCTAAATTGGCTATAATGCTCCAGCTTCCAGATTTCATTATAATTAATTTGTCCATGAATATTGAGTAGGTAATGAAATTTGTAATAAACATAGAACAGGGAAAGGGTTAAACTCTCCTTGCTGGGGAACTGTTTCTCTGGAATATGGGTAAACCCTTCCTTCATATAAATGTCTTTTCATACCTTTGCATACAGAGTAGATCGAGAGCAGATGGCTCCTGTAGGAGCTGTCTGATCATGGTCTGCTCTGTTTGCTTATGAAATTATAATAGATGTGACTCTACAATTTCTACTTATACCAAAAACTTCTGTGTACATGTAGCCGGGTAGAGATTGTTGTGAAATAAGTGATAGGCTTTGCTGTGTGGCTTCGTAGTTCAGTTGGTAGAGTGTTGGCATGGTAAGCCAGAGGCCCTGGGTTCGAGTCACAGTCAAGTCACAACTTTTTTCACCAGGTTACATTTGGCACCTAATGTAAATAACCCACAGGATGATTTATATGAAGATAATTTGTAATTATAAGAAACTCGTGGAGTGTTCTTTGAATAAGAATTCGGGACGAATTCTTGTGTAGAGGGGGTGTGTGTAGCCGGGTAGAGATTGTGGTGAAATAAGTTGATAGGCTTTACTGTGAGGCTTGGTAGCTCAGTCGGTCGAATGTTGGCATGGTAAGACAGAGGCCCTGGGTTCGAGTCCCAGTCGAGTCACAACTTTTTCACCATGTTACATACATAATTATGCTCTTATAATATAAACAAATGAGTTTTGTACATTTTAAGTGTTTATGAAACGCATCAAATGTAGGGACATCCCCTTTAATAATGCTTTAAAATTTAATATTCATGATGCCATTCTTACATGTTTATTAACACATTATCCCCTAGTGACGACTTTTTGCGCATCTATAGAAGTTACTTTATGAAACTATTGTGATAAATAGAGCATTTGCTCCTATAGGAGCAAATGCTCTATTTATCACAATGGTTTCAAACTACAAAATTCTAAATTGTTCCTTTCCTCTAGTTAATGCTCCTTTTCTGTAGATACATTCAAAGAGGTTGGGTCTAAAAATAGCCTCGGAGAGAATGAGTTAAAGAGATAAATGGTTAAATTGTTTTTTGTATGAATACCTTTATTAAACTAAGTATTAAGACAAAGCTGAAATCAAAAAGCTGAATGATTCAAAATTGACAAAATTTAGGTATTAACTTTTACCATTTCCTTCATATTACCCATTTGCAAATAGAGTTGGCCCAGATCAAATGGCTCCTATAGGTGCCATCTGATTAGGGTCTGCTCTGTTTGCTTATGGAATTACATAGATGTGAATCTACAGTTTCAGTCCGGGTAGAAACATCTTAATCTCATGTACCATGATGAATATTCATGATATCTTTATTTCTTACATGAATATGGAACAGCTAAAGCATTAACCAGGGGTGAGAATGACTGTTTGTGAAAAAAGAGGAAAATTGGCAGGGGTAAAGGGGCCGCCTAGGCCACTTGCGGGACATGGGCAGCGTCCATGTGGGGGGTTCAGGGGGCAAAGCCCCCCGAAGCAAAATGAAATATAGCTTTCCAGAGCACTTCAGGAGCCTTCTCCTGCATTTACACTTGGGTCTGTCATTCATGTGTTTTTTACAATTATACTTCAGTTGTATGTCATACATGATGAGCTATATTTCAAACAAACCAGTTGTAGAACATGTCCATACAATTTGCATTCAGTTTATTATTGGATCCATTCAACATTGCTAGATTAATTTCTTGTCAAACAAAGGCAATTAAAACTCACGTTTTAAAAATGAAATCAAATGGAACTCGGTGATCACAGCTAAAGATGCAAAATTTGATTTAAAGTTGGCATGGTATTGTAACAGTTAACATTATTTAACTTTCTAGACAAAGTTCACCTTTTTATACACATTAGTCACAATTTTCTTATCAAAGTTCACATTCAAACTGATTCTCATTACTTTTTTATGTCAATAAACCATCTTCTAATTCATTAAACTGATTTATTATAACAAAATATAGCTTTTCTGAATCGATTCATCTTGACCAGTTCCTTTAACATTACCTATGAATAGCTATATTGACAGACAACTTTCTTGTGAATACTTGACATTACAGGTTTTTATCTGTGATTTGAAATCCGCTGTTTCAATAACTGGGCATGTTTAATGATTTCCAAATGGTTCTTGAATGCTACGCAGTCGCGTTTTCCATAATTCATTTGTTTGGAACGAAGTTTACAGTATTACACAAGGACACCTCGTCAGAGAATTTTTTACTTTCAGTTTCACGAAATCGTCGCTAATTATCACTTTTCTTGTTTCTTTACCAAATGTCAACGTAATTTCTTTCTCTTGTTATCTTGGGTAGAACTTACTTTTCACACAGTTATCGTAATCTCTGCCTATGCTTCTCAGTTTTGTCCTAAATTCAGATTAATTGACAGTACAGATACAGAATTTCATATCACGGACGCCATATTGGAAATGTTGAACGAACACTGCATAATACGAGCGTTTTGATTGGCTGAAGGACAAGAGTCTCGTTATTCGATTAGCTGAACCGAAATCTCGCTATTACGCGATAAACGTTATTAACGCGGATTTACTTGGAATAGTGAAAGAATATATCGGCAAATAATATTTCCCCCCCAAATTTCTCATCGGATTTACATCGATCTCAAAAACGGCCCTGAGTGAAAAGAAATCCGCGGAATTCCGCGGATCCGCGGAAAATTCTCACCCCTGAAATTTAACCCATTCCCACACATTGACGCCTTTTGACGCCTCTGTAAAAGTCATTTTATGAAACCATTGTGATAAATAGAGCATTTGCTCCACAGGAGCAAATGCTCTATTTATCACAATGGTTTCAAAACTATACAATTCTGAAAATTTCCTTTTCTCCAGTTAATGCTCCTTTTTGGTAGATTTAATTAAAGAGGTTAGGTCTAAAAATAGCCTAAGTGGGAATGGGTTAAACTACCGGTAGACTGACATAATAGAAGTGTAGACACTGATGAAAATGCTCCCTCATGTTGGTGTGATTTGATCTGGGTCTGAATTTATTTGCCAAGTCTTATTTATCCCAATATTATCCCAATATTTAGGGTTTATTTTATTTACTAGGTTACCCTTGAGCTGATGGTGTTTGTCTTGGCCATACTAACAATGATCGAGCGCGGTTTTGTAGCCACACTAGATGTCATTGGCTACGCTCCCGAGCTGGGTGAGGAGTCTTTTATAACTGATGCCAGGGACGGAGTCTATGTCATGTATTATCTGCTTATTGCTGGTAGAGGTATGTGAATTTCAAGTTCCGTAGAATCTCCTTAACCTTTTAGTTCATGAATATTCATTTAACCCTTTCCCCCATAAATACGCCTTTCTATGCCTTGGCAATCAGAGTAGACCCAGATCAGATAGCTCCTATAGGAGCCGTCTGATCAGGGTCTGCTCTGTTTGCTTATGATGTAATATGGATATGACTCTGAACTTCTGTCATGGCCAGAAATTCCTGTGTCCCTGTGCTATTACAGTGAATTAATCCAATTAATATTCATGAACGTCATTATTTCTTATATGAGTATTCATGGAGGAAAGTGTTAAGAAATGATTACAACTTGAATATTAAATGCATTAAATTCTAAAATGGTATGTGAACACAGCAAACAATGATCATGGGAGAAACTGTAGAATAAGATCTACATGTATATTATTCCATAAACAAACAGAGCAGACCCTGATCAGAGAGCTCATACAGGGGCCTTTGATCTGGGTATTCTCCGTTTGCAAAGGCATTAAATCGATGATTAGATGTGTTTATTAACGTCCGTTTCTGCCAACTATGGGCCAACTGCACGCGGAGAGCAGACACAGAGATCCTTACTCTTATTATCGATAGAGTTTCTCCGGCTCTTTTAGATGCCCACGTGTGAATCATTTATATGCCAATGCAAACAATTTAGCCAATTAACTCTTTGCATGCTAGTGACAAAACCGTGATTAACTGTGCAAACAGTCTTGGATGCTGATCCAAACTGTTTGACATTTTGACCTTATTTTTGCAAACAAAATTGTATTTTAAGAATTGAAGTAGACAAGAGTTGCTGCAGACAAAAAATTACTTAGCGTGCAAATAGTTGATATTTTTACAGTCATAATATTTTAGATGATTGATTGAATATCCATCTGTTGACCCTTTCCTTCATATAAAAGATTTTTCACACCTTTGCAAACAGAGTAGACCCAGATCATAGGAGCTGTCTGATTAGCGTCTACTCTGTTTGTTTTTGACATGATATAGATCTGATTCTTCAGTTTTTGTCAAAGCAAAAATATCCTTTGAAAAGGTTACATGATAAAAAATTCAGTTAATAAATATTCCTGAGGTCATTATTTTTTACATGAATATTGTACAGGTAAATGGTTAAGTTGCCATTGGTGTTACAGACTGACAATAATTATTAGACCCAGAGGGGTCTTACAGGAGTGTTTAAATTGTCATCAGCTTTATTTGTTTTTAGTTCCATGAACAAAATGTCATTCCATTGAAATTGAGATAAGACACTAAAGTACCCATCACCTCCCAATCCACCCTAAGTATTTGAAAACCCATCTACTAATTCCTTCAGAAAAGTTGAATGAGTCAATTTGACACCATTTTGATATCTTTAAATATATACTCACATAGTAGCACATAATGAAGAACCTGATCAAATTGTTCCTTCAGGGGCAGCTTTATCTGGGTCTGCACTGTTTGCCTGAGTTTGTCTTTCTGAGTATTTATGGTAATAAGGGTACATCCAGACTGGTTGCCAAAGTCACCCATAGTATTTTTAGAGATAGTTTTGTTAATACAGGTTAATATCAGTGCCAGTGTTTAAGACAGGTGGCAGCTTAATGCAGGTTGAAAGTCACAAAGGAGATTTCTGCATAACTTTCACCCTTCATTAAGCAGCCACCTGCCTAAAAATTCTGGTTTATGTCGGTTTTACTGTACCATGTTCCTTTAAGCATGATATGGTTACTATCAATATTCTACCATATTTAACCCATTCCCTGTTCCATAGTTAGTCCAAATTTCAATACCTACTGACTGTTCATAGACAAAATAGTTATAATGAAATATGGAAGATGGAACATTGTTGCCATTTAAGAAAGTAAAGAAACATATCTATCAAATTTCATTAGCACATGGAGCAGACCCTGATCAGACGGCTGCTATATGAGCCGTCTGATCTGGGTCTACTCTGTTTGCAAATGCAATGAAAAGGGGTTATGAGGGAAAAGGTTAACGTGAAATAGGTGTTAACAACCATTAGTCGATCATATAATAGGATACGGATTATAATACTCACGTATTAAACTTCAGTCAAGTCTCCTTCATTTCAGTTGAAAACTCAGCTGAACAGGCTAATGCTTAAATTCCACACAAAAAGATTGCATCAGATGTCAGGACAAGCACTCGTAATTTCTGCTATTAAAACACTCTTTCATTTTAAACGTTCTTCTGTTTGATGTGAACTTAACACACCTGTGTTTAATTTCAGCCAGACACTGTTGTTTTTTAATTTTGGTCAAACACTCTCATGTTTAATTCAGCCAAACACCCTTATGTTTAATTTCAACCAAACACTCATTTTAAATTTCAGCCTGTTTCATCACATCACTTTCGGTAGCATGCTTCTCTGGATTGTTGACAGTTCTCCACATGATGACATCGTACAGGTAATATTATATTGTAGAACTTCAGTAAACTAAGAAAACACATGTATGTAAGAATTGTATAAGTTGATATTCTTATTTATGCTTATAATCTGTGACTGTTACTTATGTCCATAACTTATGCCCATGATTTAGGTCTGTAATTTTTTAACCCTTTCCCTTTTCTATTTTTTCCCAAATTTCAATACCTACTGAATATTCTTTAACAAAAAAGTTATAATGAAATATGGAAGGTGGAACACTGTAGCTATTTAGAAAGTATAGAAACAAATCTATCAAATTCCATAAGCAAACAGAGCAGACCCTGATCAGACGGCTCCTCTAGGAGCCGTCTGATCTGGGTCTACTCTGTTTGCAAATGCGTGAAAACACGTTTATATGAGGGAAAGGGTTACGTAAACTGGCCCTTTATGCAGGATGAAATCATATAGAAAGCTCCTTTCCAATATGTTTGCAAAGGTGTAGAAAGGTGTATTTATGGAGAAAAGGGATAAGACAGAAAGAATGGGATGCAAGAGATTTTTGCATTACAGTAAAAGCCTTCTAAACCGAATGTTCAAATTAGTGTTGATGCCGGTCTTTAAGACAGGTGGCAGCTTAATGCATTGTGGGGGCATATTGTTTTTGCTCTGTCTGACAGTTGGTTTGTTAGTTGGTTTGTCCCCAATTTTAATGTTGGTGACAATTTTGTAGCCATTGCACATGTGTGCATATTCTTCAAACTTGGCATGCATGTGCAACTTATGGAGACAAAACATGTTTAGGGGTGACTTATTAAGGTCAAGGCCATACATCACGGTCAAAGGTCATGTCGGGGTGTAGTGTTTCATAAACACATCTTGTTTTGTGTGGTCATTATAGAGAGGTTTTACTTTTATTTCTACAGGAACAACTTGTTTGATCTTTACAAAGGGAAGAGTGAACATATTCCTGCAAGGTCTACCAGATCAAATGCAAGTTTACTGGTGAGTAAAATGTTTTGTCGATCTCAAAATCTAAGTATTGATGCAGTTATGTTTGGCAAAGATCTAATTATTTGCAAGGTAACTGGTATCAACAGATGTGGGCACAAGCACTTCATTTGGGCTTCTGGGTTGCTATGAACTCTTGTGTGGCATCATCTCCCAGACTTCTATACCATTTTAGAACACAGAACTGACTTATACATACAGTTGAAGTTCAGTATCTCGATCTAGAAGGGACCATACAAATTATTTCAAGATAACAGAAGATTGAGTCATTTCTAATCTGGATCCATGCTTATAAAACTTTAAGTTGAGTCTGAGTTCGTTTTCAAGTTTTTGAAACTCAGACTCAACTAAAAAGCTTTATAAGCATGGACCCTGGCCAATATTTCAAGCTCACGGCTTAATGCAGGTGAGCAGTTTTGCTGAAGGCTCCTACAGGAGCTTTCAGCATTGCTTTTGACCTGCATTAAGCTGTCACATGTATTTCTAGATACGAATAATGATACATTTTAGAACAATTCTATATTGTAAATTTTAGAGGGACAGAACTCTTAACTTCGAGTTACGTAGTGGAGGGATATTATGCATATAGGAAACAAATGAATCAAATTGACTATGCTAATATATTTTGGTGATCATTACTCCAATTGACTCTAAAACTTCCTGTGTCCATGTGTTATTGTAACAGTGATTCTAATTATTCAAGATGTCATTATTTCTTTTATGTATATTCAGATATATGAATGTAGCAAAGGAATAATCTCCATTTTCAGCTCGTCTATTTTTCAAAGCAAAAAATATGAGCTAATGTCTAAACTCTGGCATCTACATTGTAGTTGCCGATGTTGTCGTTGTCGTTGTCATTAGAATTTCCCATATTCAATTCAAGAGCAACAGATAAATGCTAGTACTCATACGAAAATTTGTCATTTCTCAACCAAACCCTATGTCATAACCACTCTTTAGAATCGTCTCAAAGAGACAATTCTAAAGAGTAGTCATGGCATAGTGTTTGGTGGTTTTGTCCGTACCCCGGCGGAGTTATTCTTGAAAATGTTTTAATTTACGCATCTTATTTGCATCTTATCTGGACCCCTGATTACTAACTCAATTTTTTGTTTTTTAGGTAGGATCTATGAAATATGCAGGGTATCAAGTGGGTTACATTGCCTGGGGTATGTATATATACATAGTCAGTTTGAAATATTTAACCCTTTCTCTGTTAAATACTCATGTAGCAAATGCTCTAGTAATTCATCACAATTGTTTCAAATGGTGACTTAACGAGGCGTCAAAAGGTGTCAATATGAGGGAATTGGTCAAAGCTTGTTAACCCTTTCCCTCATATAAACGTGTTTTCACACATTTGCAAACAGAGTAGACCAAGATCAGACGGCTCCTAGAGGAGCCGTCTGATCAGGATCTACTCTGTTTGCTAATAGAATTTCAAAGATCTGTGTCTTTACTTTCTAAAATGGCTACAATATTCCACCTTCCATATTTCATTTTAACTATTTTGTTCATGAATATTCAGTAGGTATTGAAATTCGTAATAAACATAGAACAAGGAAAGGGTTAACATGACATGTGTAAGTGTGTATCTCTAGCTGGACTCCTGAATGCCAGAGTGTCAAATAGTTTGGATCTTGATTCTTAGGTTGAGTTAAATGTCATCTCATCTCATTCTTTGTGAATGGTCAATATGTTAATTTAATATGCAGTGTAATTTATGATTCTTGTTTTACAGGGTTTTTTATCCATTTTCTGATCCTGCTTATTCTTGCCTTGGCAATTGCAACGGTCGTCACATTCATAAAGGAAGGATTCTATCAGTGGATCTTAGATATACTTAGTAACGCATGGTATGTATCGTGGGACTTTAACTCTCTCCTTCATATAAACACTGTTTCGTGCCTTTGCAAACAGAGTAGAGCCATACTAGATAGCTTCTGTAGGATCCGTCTGATCAGAGTCTGCTCTGTTTGCTCTTAAAATTGATATAGATCTGACTTTCGAGTTTCTACCAATAATTCCATGTACATATGCCATTATAAAAATCCACCTAATAAATATTCGTGATGTTAATATTTCTTACATATTCAAAAGAGAAAGGGTTACTAATTCACCGAATTATTCTTCATAATAGAAACTCAATAATTCTCAGACATGTTTGATTGTTTCCCAGCTTCTATCAGAATGCAGAGCTACAGATATACAGTAAAACCTCTCTATAACGGCCACTAAATTACATCATGTGTTTGGTGTTGAAGGCAGGTCGCTGCTTAAAGCAAGGTGAAAGTAAAACAGAACGCTCCTATAGGAGCGTTCTGATTTACTTTCTCCTTGCTTTATGCAGCCACCTACCCTAAATGACAACTAATTAACACAATTTAGTGGCCATTATAGAGAGGTTTTACTGTAGGTGCATAGCAAAATATTAAAATTGTCATTCCTCCACCAAACCTTCAAGACGATTCTAAAGAGTGGTCACATTATACATATGTATGGCTCAGTGGAGAAATAAAGGAGCTATTCTTGAAAATATTTAAATTTATGCATCTTATCTGGACCTGTGAGAAAGTATAATTCATAAAAAAACATTATAAGGCTTGAAGCTCCAGAATATTTCAAACATGTTTGTCTATAGTTTCCTGCTGTTACTTGAATTTTAGAAGCTGGGAACCATGCAAACATGTTTGAGAATATTCTTTGATCAATAGTGTGAGAAAGTGTTGGTGAATTCAAATCACCTATTCACATATTAACCCTTCGCTTGCTATTCACGTCAATATACCTACCTGCAGGAGCTGTCTCATTAGGGTCTGCACTATTTACAAGTTGATTGTGCAACTAATGCACTCCACAGCAGTGATTGCACAGCCATATACATTTGTACTTGTACACAGTGAATTTATTTGTAACTATACAACAGGGCTTGGGTAAAGAAGGAGAAATGTATTTTAAAATTCAGCAAGAGAAGGGTTAATCTGTAGTATCCCTTTACTCCATAAATATGCCTTTCTGTGACTTTGCAAACAGAGTAGACCCTGATCAAACTGCAAACAGAGTAGACCCTGATTAGGGTCTGCTCTGTTTGCTCTATAATAAGATAAAGATCTGATTCTACAGTTTCTGCTACAGCCAAAATATCATATGCCATTATAAGCGTGAATCTAATTAATATTCATTATTTCCTGCATAAATATTCATGGCGTAAAGGAGTATAGTTCATGCATAGGCCAGAAGACACAACCTCAAGATGGAGTGGCATACAGTGACTTGATTTTCCTAGACAATCGCGACCAGTTGATCTCTGGCTAGAGTCCTGGTATATGACATAAACAGTCTGCCTTTTGCAGAATTTAAGCTCCTTTTATAATAAAGCTCCCCTATGGTCCAGACATTGCTACCCCTTAACTCTGTGGCTATTAGAAAAAAGGACCTCGTGAATATACATTTTTAAAATGGCATATTAACAAATGAAATTTTTGCCAAAGCAGAAACTGTAGAATCAGAACTTTTTCACGCATTTGCAAACAGAGTAGACCAAGATCAGATGGCTCCTATAGGATATGTTTGTGTACTTTCTAAAATGGCTACAATCTTCCACCTCCCATTGTGCGTTATAACATTTTTTTCCATAAATATTCAGTAGGTATTGAAATTTGGACTAAATATAGAACAGGAACAGGGTTAACCCATTCCCTCATAATAACGTGTTTTCACGCATTTGCAAACAGAGTAGACCCAGATCAGACGGCTCCTATAGGAGCCGTCTGATCAGGGTCTGCTCTGTTTGCTATTGGATTTTGATAGATCTGTTCCTTTACTTCCTGAAATGGCTACAATATTCCACCTTCTATATTTCATTATAACTATTTTGTCCATGGATATTCAGTAGGTATTGAAATTTGGACTAAATATAGAACAGGAACAGGGTTTAGCAGTCAGGGCAGGGCTTGTTATAGCTGCCTGAACAAACAAATTGAGTAGCAAATACATGTAGCTCCTTCATGAGCAGTTTGATCTGGGTCTACACTTTTAGCCAAAGTTTGTTAAGATAAATATGGTACCTTTGACCAGGATATACATCTGAGGCATGCGTCCTTTCAAGTGTCCATAATTATGGTAACTGACCAGGATGTACATCTGAGGCATTTAGACACAAGTGCATGTGTCAAAGTGTCATGTCATGGCACCAGCACTTCAGACAAGAAGTGTAAACTTAACCTTTTTCTCCATAAGCACGCCTTTCTAAACAGAGAACCCCAGATCAGACGGCTCTTATCTGTTTGCTCATGATATAATATAGATATGATTCTACAGTTTCTGTCAAGATAAAATAAATCCTGTGTCCATGTGCTATTATAACAGTAGTAATATAATTAGTATTCATGGTGTCATTATTTCTTTCATGAATATTTATGGAGTAAAGGGTTAATCCGTCTTACTATTCAAAATGGAATTGCTCATCAGTGTTTAATGACAGAGACCATTCAGTACAAGGCTTAATTTATCTAGACAATAGTAATGTAGTAATGATTTATGTATTTTTGTGTTTCAGGCCAGCACTTATGATGACCCTTATTTTCACAGTTGGTCAGATGTTGGCTGCCAAGATTTTATTCCTGCAGGGAGATGACCTTGCTTTGGACAACAGGTATTTTGGATTGTGTTTTCTCATTATTTACACTCTATTTCCAAAATTAATTGATTCTTAAACTCTCTTGCATATTATTTTTGAAATTTGCAAGAACATTTTGCACATAAATAAGGAGAAATTTATTTTAAAATTCAGCAAGCGAAGGGTTAAATAAGGAATACGAAATTGGGAATATGGTTACCCTGAATACTGATGTTTCCCCTAAAACAAAAACTATTACGGGAAGTTTCTGGTACACAGATAACAGTTTATATAAATCATCAAATTTCTGTATCCTCCTAATAAGTGCCCCCCACTCTGATTGGGGGGATTGGGGGGAACTAATTATCAGTAAAACAACTAAAACTCTTGATGATAACCTTTAAATAAAGAAATAGGTTTTTTCAGAAACAGATGGTAGCTTAATGCAGATTGAAAGCAATGCAGAAACCTCCCATGAGCTTTCTGCATAGCTTTCATTCTGCATTAAGCAACCAGTTTTGTACCAAATACCAGGAAAGCCTTTCAAAAATTTTAAGACCCTTGGAAGGTTTTAAGGTATTTGTAGATCAAGATATTTATTTTTTCTCCTTTCTTTAATTTCAGACGATTCCTGTTCACATTCACCTTCTTCATGTTTTTCTACAACATCTTCATTGGTTTGGTTTCGTGTCTGCTCAGAATTATCAAGTCTATCGCTATCGGTGCCATATTTCTGCCGCGTCTCGACCACAGTGCCTTACCAAGACGGTTTCAAATGTTTGATCCTGGTGAGTTGTGTCACAGCAGAACTTTTTTATTGCAATCACTTAACTCATTCCCTCATAGGCTTTTTTTAGAGCCAACCTAAATGAATAAATCTACTGAAAAGGAGCATTTACTAGAGAAAAGGAAAACGTTATAATAGTGTAGTATTGAAACCATTGTGATAAATAAGGCATTTGCTCCTATGGAGCAAATGCTCTATTTATCACAATGGTTTCAAGAAATGTTTATTGACCCTTTCCTCCATAAATAAGCCTCTGTTAAAGTCACCTGTTGAAACCATTGTGATAAATAGAGCATTTGCTCCTATAGGAGAGCAAATGCTCTATTTATCGCAATGGTTTCAAACTACAAAATCCTAAAATTTTCTTTTTTCTCTAGTTCTCTAGTTAATGCTCCTTTTCAGCAGATTTATTCAAAGTGGATGGATCTAAAAATAGCCTATGGGGGAATGGGTTAAAGAGGTGTAGAAAGGCGTAATTATGGAGGAAAGGGTTAATGACTTTGTGAAGTGTTGACACTTTGAATGCTGGAAATGAGTTCAGTAGAACTTGTCTTAACCCTGTACTCCTTAAATACGCCTTTCTATGCCTTTATGCAAACAGAGTCGAGGGTTAAGTGACCATCAACAAGGTCTAATAATAGGTCTGTAAGGCAGGTGGTAGCTTATTGCAGGTCAAAAATAATGCAGAAAGCTCCTGTAGGAGCTTTCTGCATTATGTTTGCCCAGCATTAAGGAACCACCTGCCTTGTTTAAGATTACTGTGTCCAATTAATGTACGGTCGCTTAAAACAGATACAGATCTGGTAGAGGAGTCTTCTTACCAGGGTCTGCACTATTGGTTATTCATAAGTAAACCCTTTAATTACAGAATGGACTCTTGATCATTAATCTATGATAGTCTCTTCCACTTTGAATATTTAGCATTAAAAGGGTAAATCCTTTCCAGCATAAAAACAGTTTTCCATGCCTTTGCAAACAGTGTAGAACCAGATTAAATAGCTCCGCCTATAGGAGTCATCTGATCAGGGCCTGCCTTGTTTGCTTATTAAATCATAATAGATCCGACTATAAATACCAGAACATCATGTGTAGTTTTTAGCTCACCAGAACACAAAGTGCTCAGGGTGAGCTTTTGTGATCGCCTGATGTCCGTCGTCCGTCGGTGTGCGTCGTGCGTCGTGCGTCGTTCGTCGTCAACAATTTGAACCTTTAAAGTTCTTCTCCTCTGAATCTACAGGGGTCTCAGCTTTCATCTTTGGCACATAGCATCATATGTAGGTCCTCTACAAAAGTTATATAAATTATACCCCTGGGGTCAAAATTGGCCCTGCCCCAGGGGTTTTCAGTTTTCAATAGAAACATATAGTGAAAACTTTGAACATCATCTCCTCTAAAACTAGAAGGTCCTCAGCTTTCATATTTGGCACATAACTTCAACTTCAGGACTTCTACAAAAGTTATATAAATTATGCACCTAGGGTCAAAATTGGCCCCACCCCGGGGATTTCCAGTTTTTTGAAGCTGACTACTTAAACAGCCCATGGGATCACCAGTTATGCATAGGAAAAACTTTAAAAATATTCTTGTCAGAAACTACATGTCCAAGAGCTTAGATATTTGGTGTATAGATTTACTTAGCATAACTTTATGAGTTTTATAAGTATCATAGTTCTGGGGTTAAAAGTGGCCCTGCCCTGTGTGTATACTCTTCTTTACACCAGAAGTTACATTCTAAAGGTTTCTCCTTAATATCACTCTTAGCTGAGACCAGTCAGTGGGTCAGATCTTATATAATCACCCTTAGCCTGATCAGTAGAGTAGAAATTGTGTTTAGACAAATAACACACACTCATTTAAGATTGAGAAAACTGTGGATAATTCTCAAAATGCAGAATACTCTTAAAGCTTTTTTTCATACCTATGCCCTGCATTAAGCTACCAGCTATCAATATAGAGCATATCTGTTGTGAATTTCAGCTTAACTCTTTGCATGCTGGGTAATTTTGTCATCTGCTAAATTGTTGTCTGCAGCATATTCACAAGTTATCCTAACTACACACTTTCTTTCTGGGTTTTTCAGAAGTTCAGTCTCATTGACAAACAGTTCGGATATCAGATCAGGCACCACAATATGTTGGCCCTGATCTGGATCCAAACTGTTTGCATAGGTCATTAGTGGTTGGAGAATCCCACTACACACTTTCTTTCTAAGTTTTTCAGAAGTTCAGTCTCATTGACAATCAGTTTGGATATCAGATCAGGCACCACATTATGTTGGCCCTGATCTGGATCCAAACTGTTTGCATAGGTCATTAGTGGTGGGAGAATCCCACTACACACAGAAGTTCAGTCTCATTTACAAACAATTTGGATATCAGATCAGGCCCCACATTGTGTTGGGCCTGATCTGGATCCAAACTGTTTGCATAGGTCATTAGTGGTGGGAGAATCCACCTCTAGCATCCAAAGAATACAAGTTCCAGTGGTCTAATGCTCTATCCATTCTTTCACTACATTCTTTTAGCATCATGTTCAGGTCCTCTACAAAAGTTATATAAATTGTGTCCCTGGGGTCAAAATTGGCACCGCCCCTGGGGTGTTAAGTTTTCAATAGAAACATATAGTGAAAACTTTGAAAATCTTCTCCTCTTATTGTCTGGTGAGCGATGTCAGGGCCATTCTGGCCCTCTTGTTTTGTGTACACATACCATGAAAACAATTCAGCTAATAAATATTCATGATAGCATTATTTCTTTTGTGAATCAGACAGCATCATGAACAAAGGACAGAAACAGTAGAATCTGGGTCCATGCTTATAAAACTTTGTAGTTGAGTCTGAGTTCGTTCTCAAGCTTTTGATTGGTTAGATTTGAGTTCTCAAGCTTTTGATTGGTCAGATTTGAGCCAAAGGCTCAAATCTGACCAATCAAAAACTTGAGAACGAACTCAGACTCAACTAAAAATTTTATAAGCATGGACCCAGATCTATTTCACATCCTAAGAAAATAGAGCAGACCCTAAGCAGATGGCTCCCACAGGAGCCATCTGATCTGAGTCTTCTCTGTTTGCAAAGGCATGAAATGGTGTCACTGTTAAGGAAAGGTTAAACCTTTACTCCATAAACACGCATTTCTACGCCTTTGCAAACAGAGTAGACCCAGGTCACAGTGTCTGCTCTGTTTGATTATGACAGAAGCATAGATATGAATATACAGTTTATGTAATGTTAATAAAATCCTGTGTTCATTTACCACTATAAAAATTATTGTAATTGATATTCATGATATCATTAAATCTTACATGAATATGCATGGAGTAAAGGGTTAAAGATCAATGAATTAGAATTCTATCTATTCATAATTACATTGGGTTAATTGAGAGAGGCTTTTGATTCGTTGCCTTAGAGAAGTTTAACGGTATGCATTTTTCATTGTGTTCCAGGTTTTGCTGCCTATGTTGGCTTTATCCATGTTGAGTGTTCACACACACACCCAGTGTTAGTTGTCTTCCTGCGACTGCTAATTCTTGACCATAAAGCCCGGAAAACAGGCATTGATCCTCGAGACACGACTGCTGTCAAAATGAATGGCAATGCATCGAAAGGTATGCCACAGATTTTCAATATTATGTTAGAAAACCTATTGTTTCAATGGGTTTTTTTTTAAAGCTTTGGCTTAGTCAGCGAATTCTCATTTGAGAAAATATATATTCTAGAATTAACTCTTTCCCTGTTCTATATTTATTTCAAATTTCAATACCTGCTGAATATTCATGGAGAAAATAGTTATAATGAAATATGGAAGGTGGAACATTGTAGCCATTTAAGAAAGAAAGAGAAACAGATCTTTCAAATTCCATTAGCAAACAAAGCAGATCCTGATAAGACTGTTCCTACATCTAGGTCCACTCTGTTTGCAAATGGGTGATATCTGGGTCCACTCTGTTTGCAAATACAGGTGAAAACACGTTTATATGAGGGAACGCGTTAATATTGTACGTCTATTTCAACAAGCGATCATACTGTCAAACAGTTTGGACCCTAATGATATGCTTAGTTACTCAGCAACTCATCTGAATGGGAGCTGTTTCAATGGTTAAAGAGGAGGTCCCTACAATGATCGCATATTTTCAATAATATCATAAAACTTGGTATTTGTTATGCTCTATCATTTTTATGAAGGTTCCCAATTTGAACTTATATCGAAAAATGCCCATGTGATACAAATAAACCGATTTCATCAATAACTAATAATTTTTGTTCTACAACACAATATTATAGACCTTTTCCGTAAATTCTTCCGCGTTTTGCCGATGATCACCCGATCTCTCCATTGTTTACGTAATAGCTTTCTCGGAAGTGGTCGGAGAATCGCGAATAGGGCGAACATATGCGAAACTAAAACTCAACCCGAATAAAACTGAAACATCGGGGAGTAAAACCGGGATCAGCGATATCAAACACATGGATGCTTTGTCATTATAAACGGTAATTGGATGGGGCTTTTTGTGATATACTACTTTTCAGCATATAAACAAATGAGTTTTGTATATTTTAAGTGTTTATGAAACGCGTCAAATGTAGGGACATCCCCTTTAACAGAAATTAACCCATTCCTTCATAGGCTGTTTTTAGATCCAACCTCTTTGAATAAATATACCAAAAAGGAGCATTAACTAGAGAAAAGGAACATTTTAGAATTTTGTAGTTTGAAACCATTGTGATAAATAGAGCATTTACTCCTATAGGAGCAAGTGCTCTATTTATCACAATGGTTTCAAGAAGTGGTTATTACAGAGACGTAGAAAGGCGTATTTATGGAGGAAAGGGTTAACCCTTTCAACTCTGAAATATCAGAATGGAATGGCCCACCAGTGGTTAACTATAGAGTCCTCTCAGTATGAAAGGCTGAAACTCGATAATGACAAAGGAGCCCTCTGAACTGGGTTTACACTATTTGCAAATGACAGGGTATGCATGTCCCGGGTTGAAAAGCACCTAACGGATGTCATATGGAACATATTGCACTTAATATGCAGTAAAACCTGTCTACAATGACCACTCAAAAGAAGCCTTATTCTGGGTCCCAAAGGGAGGTGGTAGCTAAATGCATGATGAAAGTTATAATTATACACCCGCAAAATTGTTTAAGGGGGTATGCTGGAATCAGCCTGTCCGGCGGTTGGTCGGTCGGGCGGTTGGTCTGCCCGCATTTGAACTTTGGTAGTTGGTGTCGCTAACTCCTCCTTCAGTTTTAAAGTTACTGAATTTATATTTGGTATACCTAAATAATCACGAATGGTAGATGTGCAAGACACAATTTTCATGTGTTTACTGCTGGGCATTGCAGAATTATCTCCCCCTGAACTTTGAGTTTTTTTGTCATTTTTGAGTGAAACATGAGTAGTTGGTGTCAGATTTTCAATCAAGGCTGCCGTGCTGGGGTATTCATCACCTTTAGTGATATTTCTAGTTTCATCATGCATTAAGCAATCACTTGCTTCAAGAGACCAGTGTTTATTTACTATATGGTCACTTTAGAGAAGTTCTACAGTATATTTTAAATGTAGATTCATATCAGGGTCAACATTGTTTGCAAATACGCGGGTGCGCCATTTACCATAATAACCTCCTATATTTCGTTTTCTTGAAAGTCAGTTAGTTTAGTTATTTCTATATTTGGTTTTAAACCTTTTTTTTTATCTTTTTTGATATTTAGATCTAATCCTTTCATGTCTGAATTATATAAATAAGATATGATACAGTAATTGTCTGCTTAATTGAAATGCTCCATCATTGTTTAACCTTTTACTCCATAAATACACCTTTCTATGCCTTTGCAATTTTATTTTCAGTATAGCTCTGTATGTTTCAGTCTTTTGACTGTATCGATCTGTACGTTTTGATCTTTACCATAAAGGCATATAGATTTGTATGTTGCAGTCTTTTTCTGTATAGATTTGTATGTTGCAGTCTTTTTCTGTATAGATTTGTATGTTTCAGTCTTTTTACTGTATAGATCTGAGTGTTTCAGTCTTGTTATGATATAGATCTGTATGTTTCGGTCTTCTTAAGATATAGACATGTGTGTTTCAGTCTTTTTTCGTAAAAAGGTCAAGGTACACAAGGGTAGGTAGGCTTTCCTTCCAGACATACAAGTAGGGCAACAATATCGTTTTACCTACATTTTTTGCACTTTTGCATGGCTGGCATCATGGAAATATGACATTTGAGGAGTAGCTTTATGTATTGTCTTTGTCCTGCATTAACCCTTTCCCTGTTCTGTATTTATTCCAATTTTCAATACCTACTGAATATTCATGGACAAAATAATTATAATGAAATATTGGATATTGAACATTGTATTGAACATTGTATCCTTTTTAGAAACTAAGGAAACAAATCTATCAAATTCCATTAGCAAACAGAGCAGACCCTGATCAGATGACTCCTATAGAGGCCGTCTGATCTGGGTCCACTCTGTTTGCAGATGCCTGAAAAGGTGTTTATATGAAGGAAAGGGTTAATAAGCATGTACTAGTTTTTAATGACACATGATAATTCTGCTTTAGCAGAGTGACACTTAGGGATCACTTCTCCATTATAAGTCTGCTTGCCTGTCTGTCATATTTGTCTGTCCATCTGTCTGTCACTCTTTTGCATCATGATCTTTTGTGAGACAAACAGTGTAGACCCTGATCAGTTTTGAAACATAACAGGTGGTCTGGGTCTACACTGTTTACATTTATGTCATATAACCCAGTGTTTAGTGACATTGACCAAACTTTATCCTACTCTTATAGCATTGGACATTGAAATCATGACATCTGTTTTATTATCATTAACTCTTTGCACGCTAAGTAATTTTTCGTCTGCAACAATTGTCGTCTGCTTCAATTCTTGAAATAAACTCTCTCTCATTTTTTTTTGCAAAAATATGGTCAAGATGACAAACAGTTTGGATCCTGATGAGACGCCGCATTATGCGGCGTCTCATCTGGATCCAAACTGTTTGCATAGGTAATCAGAGTTTCGCCGCTAGCGTGCAAAGAGTTAATGAAAAATCAAACCAATAATTGTACTGGTACTTATTGAAATGATCTCTTTGAGACATTTTTATCGAGTATTTTATGGATTTGACAGAGAAATGAAGAAAATTAAATATTGTAGCAAAATGTCCGCTAACTCTCAAAACTTCGCTTGATTCCAGATCTGGGTTACTTTGATCTACATGTAGATCTACACTCTGACAAAGCATCTATGATTGTTAGGTTCAGTTATTATGATATAGTGAAACATTTTTACAGCCATTCAAAATTGCAAATGCTGGGTATTTAATTAAGTCAGGTGTTAGCCTAATGGAGAATGACAGTTTTTCAGAAAACTCTCATAGAAGCTTTTCGCATTAGTGCTTGGCACTGAGCTACCACCTGACTTTAAAACATTCATATTTATTCAGAAAGTGACTTCTTTAGAGAGGTTCTCCTGTATGTGAGACGTGATATAATATATTCTTACCTTACACTATATGGCAATATAATCCTCCTGTCCTGGCAAATCTGCTTTTCTGAAATGTAAGAATCCTGTCCTGGCATATTTGGTATGTTTTAAATGTAACTATATCCTTTCCTGGCATATTCTGCATGCCTGAAATATAAAGCTCCTCTCCTGACATACTGCATGCTGCATACTTGAATTGTTAGGATTCTGTCTGAATTAATTACAATGATCCTGCCCTGATATATCCGGCATACC
This sequence comes from Azorinus chamasolen, assembly GCA_963576725.1. Classification (NCBI taxonomy): domain Eukaryota; kingdom Metazoa; phylum Mollusca; class Bivalvia; order Cardiida; family Solecurtidae; genus Azorinus; species Azorinus chamasolen. The sequence goes on along the minus strand of OY755251.1, from coordinate 19,847,847 downwards.
AGAATTAATTGCAAGGACCCTGTCCTGATATATCCAGCATACATGTACCTGAATTGCAAGGATCAAGTCCTGGTATTTTCTGCATGCCTGGATTGTTAGGATTCTGTAATGGTCTATTCTGCATTCTTGAAATTAAGGATCCTGTCCTGGCATGTTCTACATATCTGAATTGTAAGATTTTTTTCATGGCCTATTCTGCATACCTGAAATGTAACTGAAATGTAACTATCTTGTCCTGGCATATTCTGCATACCTAAAATGTAAGGTTCTTTTCATGGCCTATTCTGCATACTTGAAATGTAACTATCATGTCCTGGCATATTCTGCATACCTGAAATGTACATGTAAGATTCTTTTCATGGCCTATTCTGCATGCCTAAAATGTAACTACAATGTATCTTGTCCTGGCATATTCTGCATACCTGAAATGTAAGATTCTTTCATGGCCTATTCTGCATACCTGAAATGTAACTATCTTGTCCTGGCATATTCTGCATAATCTGAAATGTAATTATCTTGTCCTGGCATATTCTGCATACCTGAAATGTAACTATCTTGTCCTGGCATATTCTGCATATCTGAAATGTAAGATTCTTTTCATGGCCTATTCTGCATGCCTAAAATGTAACTATCTTGTCCCGGCAATATTATGCATGCCTAAAGATATCTTCTTCCTGCACTACCTGCTGTAAATCATCAGTTATGTATATTTCAAGTATACTCCAAGTTATTATGCTCCTACAATGAATAAGGCATACCCCAATTCCCCAAATTATTCAGACACCCAATCTCCCCTTTTCACCCGTTTGTCAAGCTGAATGATTGATTTTGGTATCATTTTGATAACTTTTAAATTAGATTTACATTGTAGCAAATAGTGTAGACTCATGAAATAGCTTGTTCAGTTGTTTGATCTGGGTCTATACTATTTGCCTATGTTTGTCTGTCTGAATATACTCATGTAAAGTGTTACCTCTGTATATAATTATGTATGTTAAAAGTATGTATGTTTAAAATTATAATTTTGAGTCTTGTCTATGACTTTGTTATGCATGTAGGGATTTCAGAATAATTTAGCAATGATAGTGTTCATCATATATAAGACCTATGTTCCTAGGTTAAAGGTCAAGGTCATAACAGTGCTTCATGTGTACTTCTAGTTATTCACTGCAGGATAAGTGACAGAGATCCAAATACAGATTTTTTTCTCTCCGTCATTACATTTGTTTCTTTGAGAGTCAAAATAGTGGTGTGCACCTTTGGTTAACCTGAACAGTCACTCATCAGCCATTACTGCATTGCTCAACTCAACTCTTTACTCCATGGCTGTTCATGTCCAAATTAATAACATCATGAATATTCATTATTTGAATTTTTATAATGGCATTATAAACAAGGGATTTTTTGACAGTTGCAGAAACGGTAGAATCAAATCAATAGTACAGTAAAACCTCTCTATAACGACCACTAAATTATATCAAGTATTTTGTGTTAAAAGCAGGTGGGTGCTTAAAGCAAGGTGAAAGTAAAACAGAACGCTCCTAAAGGAGCGGTCTGTTTTACTTTCACCTAGCTTAAAGCAACCACCTGCCAAAAATGCCAGCTGATTAACACAATTTAGTGGTCATTATAGAGAGGTTTTACTGTACATGTATTTCATAACCAAGCAGAGCAGACCCTGATCAGATGGCTCCTTCAGGATTAACCCTTTACTGCATAAAAGCACCTTTCTTTTCCTTTGCAAATGGAATAGACCCCGATCAGACAGCTGTTGTAGGGGTTGTCTGATCAGGGTCCGGTCTGTTTGCTTGTGATATAATATAGATGTGATTCTACAGTTATTTCCATGGCCAATAAGTTCTGTGTCCATGTGCTGTTATACAATAAATCTAGTTAATATTCATGATGTCATTATTGGGATCTGTGTTAACACAGATACCAATTCTACCGAAACGGCGAGAGCAAATCAGCCGGTCCTCACGAAACGATTTACTCAGATGTGTAATGTAGTTAGGTAATCAGCTCAACTTATTACAAAAAGTACTATCGTGGACCGTTTTTTAAGACAAGCAGTTACTGTATTTGATCATTTTTTCAACAAATATGACGAATATTTTTAAAATGAGGCGATATTAATAATATTGGGGTATTTATGCTCACTTATACACGAATCAATTTTTGATTAATTGATCGCCGCCATTTTGAATATCACGTGACTTTACGCCATAGGGAAACGCAACCTCCAACACAGTTATCTCCCCTAATAGACCGCACGCGTGGTGACAAGGGAGATCACTGTGAGGAGTTTGCAAATCGAGTAGGAGAATGAAAACTTTACGCAGAATTTGTTTACCAGACACGCATTTTGGATGAGCTTGAAAATTGTAAGTACATATACATACAAACATTAACGCTTAGGTTATCATTGTCTTCTATTTATAGTTCTGCTATGACTTTCGTGAACACGATTTATTATCTTGAATCTTCCGAGTTATCACAATGCTGTGAAAGAACATCTGCAGCACCTGCGCTATTAAGTTTTTAACTTATTCATCCCTGAGACTTTAAGTTAAACCCCTTCCTCCATAAATATGCCTTTTTACGCCTTTACAAACAAAGTAGACGCACAACAGGTTTCTGAACGACTCGGCACCAAACTAACCGGGTCCCTAGACAATTCGGCCCCAAAACGATTCGACACCATGGTCAACTCGGCCCCTCCCAAAAAATTACCCTAGACGATTCGGCACCTATTTATTTTCATGAGTTTTTGTTATCAAATTTACATTTTCCCTGTCAATCAATCAATAAAATGAACTTATAAGGTGGATCCAGATCATCATTATAAATTGTTATTACGGAACACAGAATTGGATTAAATCTATACCCGTAAATTTTTCGCACCAGTTTTGAAAACTTACAGGGATGACAGTTTTATTTGTTATAATAACAAATAAAACTCGTCTCAGTACTTTTTCAACTTATAAGGGCATTCTTCTTTGGGGTTTTAGACCTTAGAAATAATATGTATTATCATCACAAGGCAAACAAAAATATGAACAGTATCTTCTGCAGGGGCAATCTGATCTGGGTCTACTCTGTTTGCAAAGGCATAAAGAATTAAACTAATCATACCTGCAAATAATTACCACCTGACTTTTAGGCATAATTAGACATGCTTTGCCAAATTGGTGGTCAATTTAAAGAGGTTTTATACTGTACAATTGTAATTTTCGTGGATCTACTCGTAGACATTGTTACAATGGTTTTGCACTAATTTCTCATGGTGGTTGTCTGATCAGGGTCTGCTCAGTTTGCTTATAATAATATTGTGTTATATAGATCAAATTCTATGGTTCTGTCTGTACCAAAATATCCTTTGTTAATAATATGCAATTTAAAAAAATTATCCAATAATATGATACCAATGATGTCATTAACCCTTAAATGAATATTTAAACAGAGAAAGGGTTAATTTATGGACATATAGTGAAATCTGAAGAAAATTTGTACAAGGCCTTCCTATATTGTTGTTATCCTGGTAATACACACTGAGAAAGTTAGACATTCTGACCAGCCAGGTGCTTTAGTATCATTTATATGCGTTTAGGCTTGTGAAAAAAAGGTGAATGATGTGTACAATTTTAAATGTAAAATGTTTTATAGTCATTTACTCAATCAACAGGCCTCTTAACCCTTTCCCTGTTTATTTCAAATTTAAATACCTATATATATACTGAATATTCATGAACAAAATAGTTATATGAAATATGGAAGGTTGAACATTGTAGCCATTTTGGAAAGTAAAGGAAAAGGTCTACAAAATTCCATTAGCAAACACAGCAGACCCTGATCAGACGGCTCCTATAGGAGCCATCTGATCTGGGTCTACTCTGTCTGCATATGCGTGAAGACACATTATATGAGGAAACGGGTTAATGCCTTTGCAAAGAGCATATCCATATCAGATAGTATCTATATCAATATTTATATATAAGAGCTCTCAGATCAGGGTCTGCTATGTTTGCTTAAGTTATGAAATAATTAAGATGATAATACAGTTTCTAGCATGTTTAAAACAGAATTGTCTGTAGTGTCATTATAAATATTCAGTTAATATCAACTATAAATGGAATTATTACATTTGTTATTATAAATAGTAACATTTTTACGTTATAAATGATCCAATATCATTTAAAAAAATAGAGTTGTGTGGTCTGAGCAGACCAATACAGACCTAGCAACGGGCCAATAACAGATATTGTGCCCGCTGCCAAGGTAATCATTCTAAATCTATATCAACAGAACCCTGATATGCGATGAAGGTCTAATTTTGCTCCGATGATGCAAATGTTATCAAAGTTCTCGTACACAGTATACCGAATAGTCCCCAAACCATGGCTTTTACAAAGACAATCCTCGCCCGATTCGATTCAAATTTACATGCCCAATACATGTGCACGTACCGGTGAATAAAAAGAGCACTCTGTCCGCTCTTTCCAACGCCAAGTTTTGAATAATATGAACCCGTCATAATGACGTCATCTAATGACTGTGTGACTTGATAGTGCTGATTCTTTCAATCCTTTGAGAATCTATTGCACCTAGTACATGTAGATCCAATTTGACCCATAAATGTAATAAACAGGTTATTACACAGGTGACTATAGGGCCGCAGAGTGATATAGTCCCTTACCTTGATATAGTAACTCGGGCTAAGCCCTCGGGCCAATTGCAAGGTGGCGGGCCAATATATCACGCTGCAGCTTTAGTCACCTGCGTAATAACCGCTATTTGTTTGTTGCGGCCCTAGTCACCTGCGTAATAACCCCTATTTATTTGTTATATGAATATTTATGGTGTACGGGATTAAGAAATATTTCCAGAAATACATTTTAATCATAAACATTAATTTTATTTGCAGGGGACAGTAATTTCGACAAGATTCCAAACAACAAGGGACCTGACACGCCAGTTTTCTAACAAAGCCCACTATGCTTTAAATGCCACAGAAATGGAGAATAATATTGCTTTATTGACAAAGAGCTTTCAATGTCGAAACACAGTAATTGTCGCCACAAAGCAAGACCAAATCAATGAAACATTTTTATCAACATCCAAACAAGATTTCCCAATACTGATCTAAGTATGAAAAGCTTGATCAGCTGGTGCTGACTTTGTGATATACGAATTGTTAAAATCTACTGAACTACTTTAGATACTAGCAGCCAGTGTTTGCTGATCTCCAGATGGAACAGTAGTTGGTTAAAGATTGTCGGAACATTGAAAAGCTTTAGACTCTGTGACTTGATAGCGCAGTCAGTAGAGTGTTAGCATGGTAAGCCACAGGCCCTGGATTCAAGTCCCAGTCGAGTCACAACTTTTTCACATGTACCAGTTTATTGCAAAACAATTTAGTCAAAGACAGTATGATGGTAATTCTAAACGGATAATTAAATAGAATATGTTGGCATGCTGAGAGAGATGGGCAGGACTCTGAAGCATGATGTTTGTCAACAACTTGGACATATTAAAAAGCAGAAAGGACTATCAGAAGCTATCCCAACGTTTTGTAAAATGAGCAACAAACATGTCTCAGAATGAACCTAATGAACTACTTGGGATACAAGCAATCAGTATTTGTTTGTCGACCCCGTAGATGATGCTCAGTTTGTAAAACCATGCAGAGTTGTCATGCCATGGTCACAGTGATCAAAATTTGATCATAGCAGTTTAGCCTTTACTCCATGAATATTCATGGTAAGAAATTATCATATGACATGAATATAAATGGGTTGAGTTTTAAAATTTTGCAACAGCATTTTTAAAACAGGGGTTTTTGGCCACAGCAGAAACTGTAGAGCTAAATGTATGTTATGTCAGAAGCAAATAGAACATGCCCTGATCAGATGACTCATATAGGCAGAGGTACAGATAAGGGTGTGTTCCCAAATACTAAAATCGTCATTTCTCCACCAAACCCTACACTGTGACCACTCTTTACAATCGTCTCGTCTAGAAAATTACTGAAGAGTGGTCACAGTATATAAGGTTTAATTGGTGGATAAATAAAGGAGCTATTCTTGAAAATGTAAAGGCATCTTATTTGGAGCTCTGTATAAGAACTGTCTGATGTGGGTCTACCCTATTTGCAAAGGTGTAGAAAGGCGCATTTATGGAGTAAGGGGTTAACACAGTATGAGTGGTATATAAGGAACTAGACTGACAACACCCAGATGGTGATATATATATATATAAGAGCTGAATATCTTTGCAAAAAGAGTATACCCATAGCAGACAGATGTGGGAGACTAGGAGCCGTTTGATTGGGTCTGCTCTTTTTGCTAATAGAATAATGTATAGATTAAAGTTTCTGCCATTACCAAAATTCCTGTTAAACGTTATATCAAAAATAATATTACAATCAATGTTCATATTGTCATTATTTCATGTAGCAATGGGTTTAGAGACATAATTTATCTGACAATGTTCAATACTTTATGTCAATAAAGACTTTATTCCATGAATATTAATATTAATTTATATGTAAGAAAGTATGACATCATCATGATTATGAATATTAATTAGGTTAGTTGTTGTAAAAGCACATGGACACTGGAATATTTTGCCATGGCAGAAACTATAACCGTATAGATCTACATGTATATTATATCTAAACCCTTTCCCTGTTCATTATTCATTTAAGAAATATTGATGTATCATGAATATTTATATAAGCTGAATGTTAATATAAACCTTCTAAGGAATTTTTTACTCTGAAAAGAACTATAGAATCATATCTATATCATGTCTGACAGTCAGGTCAAGTAAAGAAGAGCAGACCCTGATCAGACAACAACTATAGGAGCCGTCTGATCAGGATCTACTCTGTTCGCAAAAGTGAAAAGGCATTTGGTAAACCCTTTCCTCCATAAGGCTAAGGCTTTGCAAACTGTTAACAGAGTAGGTCCAGATCAGGATCTACTCTGTTCGCTTATGAAATAATATATTTAATTGCGATTCAGGACAATTGCCGATTCTCCGACAGATTGCCATCGCATACAAGTATGTTAAAGTCACTTTTTTAAACCATTGTGATAAATAGAGCATTTGCTCCAAAGGAGCAAATGCTCTATTTATCTTAATGGTTTAAAATCTACAAAATAATGAACATTGTATTTTATATCCCCACAAACAAAGTTTTGGGGGGTTTACTGGAGTAACCATGTCCATCCGTCTGTTCATCTATCCGCCCGTCTGTCAGTCCGTCCATTCGTCCAGATCATAACTTCCAAAGTATAAAAGCTATTGACTTCAAACTTCATATACAGATAGATCACATGGACTGCAAATGCATTGCACAATGTTCGTAACTCTGTCTTCAGTACTTCTGGAGTTATTGCCCTTGTTTATTTTTCTCAAAATTTGGCTTGTCCGGGTCATAACTTTCAAAGTGTAAAAGCTATTGACTTCAAACGTCATGTACAGATTGAACACATTGACCACAAATGCTGTGCACAAGGTCCATAACTCTGTCTTCATTATTTCAGGAGTTATTGCCCTTTGTTATTCTAGTGAAAATCTGGTTTGTCCGACTCATAGCTTCAAACATATAAAAGCTATTGACTTCAAACTTCATATTGAGATAGATCACATTCACCAAAAGTACAGTGCACACGGTTAGTAGCTCTGTCTTCAGTATTTTTGGAGTTATTGCCCTTTGTTATTATTATACCCCCCTTTTGAAAAAATGGGGGTATATTGCTTTGCACATGTCGGTCGGTCGGTAGATCGATGGTTTCCGAATGATAACTAATAAACGCCTTGGCCTAGAATCTTCAAACTTGCTGTGGAGGTTGGTCATGACAAGTAGATGACCCCTATTGTTTTTGAGGTCACTAGGTCAAAGGTCAAGGTCACCATGACCTAAAATGGTGAAATAATTTCCGATCAATAACTGCTCAAGGGTTTGGCTTGGGATCTTCAAACTTGCTGTGGTGGTTGGTCATGACCACTAGATGACCCCTATTGATTTTGAGGTCACTAGGTCAAAGGTCAAGGTCACCATGACCGTAACTGGTTAAATGGTTTCCGATCAATAACTGCTCAAGGGTTTAGCTTAGAATCTTCAAACTTGCTGCGGTAGTTGGTCATGACCCCTATTGATTTTGAGGTCACTAGGTCAAAGGTCAAGGTCACCATGACCTTAACTGGTTAAATGGTTTCCGATCAATAACTGCTCAAGGGTTTAGCTTAGAATCTTCAAACTTGCTGTGGTAGTTGGTCATGACCACTGGATGACCCCTATTGTTTTTTAGGTCACTAGGTCAAAGGTCAAGAGCACCATGACCTTAACTGGTAAAATAGTTTCTGATCAATAACTGCTCAAGGGTTTGGCTTAGGATCCTTAAATTTGCTTAGATGGTTGGTAATGACAACTAGATGAGTCTAATTGTTTTTTAGGTCACTAGGTCAAAGGTCAAGGTCACCATGACCTCAACTGGTGAAATGGTAAGCGATCAATAACTGGTCTAGGGTTTGGCTTAGGATCTTCAAATTTGCTGTGGTGGTTGGTAATGACCACTAGATGACCCCTATTGATTTTGAGGTCACTAGGTCAAAGGTCAAGGTCAGCATACTCTTAACTGGTTAAATGGTTTCCAATCAATAACTGCTCAAGGGTTTGGCTTAGAATCTTCAAACTTGCTGCGGTAGTTGGTCATGACCACTGGATGACCCCTATCGTTTTTGAGGTCACTAGGTCAAAGGTCAAGGTCACCATGACCTTAACTGTTAAAATGGTTTCTGATCAATACCGCTCAAGGGTTTGGCTAAGGATCTTCAAATTTGCTTAGATGGTTGGTCATGACAACGAGATGAGCCCTGTTATTTGTTAGGTCACTAGGTCAAAGGTCAAGGTCACCATGACCTTAACTGGTGAAATGGTTTCCAATCAATAACTGCTCAAGGGTTTGGCTTAGGATCTTGCTGTGGTGGTTGGTCATGACAACTAGATGACCCCTATTGATTTTGAGGTCACTAGGATAAAGGTCAAGGTCATCATGACCGTAACTGATGAAATGGTTTCCAATTAATAACTGCTCAATGGTTTGGTTCGGGATCTTCAAATTTGCTGTGGTAGTTGGTCCTGACCACTAGATGACCCCTATAGTTGTTGAGGTCACTAGGTCAAAGGTCAAGGTCACCATGACCTTAACTTGTGAAATGTTTTCAGATCAATAAATGATCAGTGGTTTGGCTTAGGATCTTCAAAGTTGCTGTGGTGATTAGTCATGACCACTGGATGACCTCTATAGTTGAGGTCACTAAATCAAAGGTCAGGGGGTCTGGGGGGGGGTATACATGTTTTACAAACATCTCTTGTTTTTTTTTAAAATCCGGCTTGTCCGGATCATAACTTTCAAAGTATAAAAGCTATTGACTTCAAACTTCACATACAGATAGACCACACATTGACCACAAGTGCAGTGCACAATGTCCATAACTCTGTCTTCAGTGTCTTTGGAGTTATTGCCTTTTGTTATTTTTGTCAAAAATTGGCTTGTTTTAATAAACAAAGCTTTTTTATACGCCCACCTAATAAAGGTGGTCGTATATTGTCGTGGCCCTGTCCGTCCGTCCGTTCGTTCGTTCGTCCGTCAACATTTTGTTTGTCCACTGTTTTCTGGGAAAACTATTTGACAGATATTAATGAAACTTCACACAAATGTTAAATGCATCAAGATCTGTAGTTGAGTTGATTCTGAGGTTCATTTTATTTTTCATTTCAGAGTTATGGCCCCTGTCTTTAAAAAATATGCAAATAGTTTGTCCGCTGTTTTCTGGGAAAACTATTTGAGAGATATTAATGAAACTTAACACAAATATTTAATGCATCAAGGATCTGAAGCTGAGTAGATTCTTAGGTTCATTTGATTTGTCGTTTTGGAGTTATGGCCCTTTTACTTAAAAAATAATGCAAATACATTAAAAAATAGTTTGTCCGCTGTGTTCTGGGAAAACTATTTGACAGATATTAATGAAACTTCACACAAATGTTTAATGCATCAAGATCTGAAGCTGAGTTGATTCTGAGGTTCATTTGATTTTTCATTTCGGAGTTATGGCCCTTTTACTTAAAAAATAATGCAAATACATGCAAATAGTTTGTCCGCTGTTTTCTGGGAAAACTATTTGATATATATTAATGAAACTTCACACAAATGTTAAATGCATCAAGATCTGAAGCTGAGTTGATTCTGAGGTTCATTTTATTTGTCGTTTCGGAGTGATGGCCCTTGTCCTTAAAAAATATGCAAATAGTTTGTCCGCTGTTTTCTGGGAAAACTATTTGAGAGATATTAATGAAACTTCACACAAATATTTAATGCATCAAGATCTGAAACCGAATTGATTCTGAGGATCATTTAATTTTTCGTTTCAGAGTTATGGCCCTTGTCCTTAAAAGATAATGCAAATAGTTTGTCGGCTGTTTTCTGGGAAACTGTTTAAAAGATATTGATGAAACTTCACAAAAATGTTTAATATATCATGATCTAATGCTGAGTCGATTTTGAGGTTTATTTGATTTTTCGTTTCGGAGTTATTGCCCTTTTACTTAAAAAAATTGCAAATATATGCAAATAGTTTGTCCACTGTTTTCTGGCAAAACTGTTTGACAGATATTAATGAAACTTCATAAACATGTTTAATGCATCAAGAGCTGAAGCTAAGTTGATTCTGAGGATCATTTGATTTGATGTTTCGGAGTTATGGCCCTTGCACTTAAAAAAATAATGCAAATCTATGCAAATATGAGGATGGCCATAACTTTTTCATTTGAAATGATATTTACTTCAATTTTTTTACATGGTTAAACCTTAATGTGAATTTTCACATATATTGCGGGGATTTTGATATGTCATTTTATTCAAAAGTTATGGTCCTTGAACTTCGTGTGTTCATTGCTTTGTTAGTCGGTCAACTTTTAGTTTGTCTGTGGTTTTCTGGGAAAACTATTAAAATGATATAAATGAAACTTAATACAAATGTTTTAAGCAACAAAATTTGAAGCTGAGTTTATTTTAAAGTTCATTCAGTTTGTCTTTACAGAGTTATGGAACAGATAAGCGTTGGCACCCGCTTGTGCTCTGGTTTAATTACTTTCAAACAGATGCTTTACTTGCAACATATGTTTATTTGCTGTTTTATACTTTTTCTTGACATTGTCTACAATAAAATTTTCATCATAAATACATTTACTCTTTTTTTCTCCCATTTCAAAATCTGTTAACAATTTCAGGTGATTGCCATTATAGATTGTAAAACTATACAACCATTCTAGATTATCTACATGAATTGTTTGCGATTCCAATATTTAATTAATTTTAAACTTATTTTTGTATACATTTATATAAATATATTTATATATAATGTTTTCAGAAGATCAAGATTTCTTGACACTGTTCAACTTATACCTTTACTAAATTATACTTCAAATTTGGAAATTGGGTTTGAAATATTTACATAAAACATGCAAAATGCCAGCTACCACCAGATAAGATTTCAGCATCTGGGAACATACAGTATAGTTGGTCAGCATACAGCAGTCTTTAATGCCCAGTCATAATGTTTATATTCGTCCGGTTTAGAGAGATTCTACTGAATAACACACGTTTTCTTTCCAAAAACACAGATCCCTTCAGTACTATCAGTACTTTGATTTTTTACAAGGTGAGCTATTCACAGTGATTGCCTGTGTCTGTTGTCAACTTTTTTCTTAAAATGACATCTCCTCCTAAACTACTTGCCATATTTTTACCAAACTTCGCAGGTAGGTTCCTTGGGTCAACCTCTTCCAAAGTTGTTCAAAGAATTTGGTTTTATGCAGAACTCTGGTTGCCATGGCAACTACATGTATTTCCAAAAAGAACTAAAAACTTTAAAAATCTTCTTATCAAAAACTGTAAGGCCTCTAAGGGCTACCAAATTTGGTATGTAGAATTATCTAGTGGACCTCTACTTAGATTGTTCAAATTTTGTCCTTGGGGTGAAAATTGGCCCAACCCAAGGGGTCACAAGTTTAATTACATTGGATTATATAGTAAAAACTTTAAAAATCTTCTTGTCCAAAACCGAAAAGCTCAGAGCTGTTATATTTGGTATGTACAGTAGCATCATCTGGTGAACCTTTACTAAGATTGTTCAAATTATGCCCCTGGGGTCAAAGACAGCCACGCCCTGTGGGTCACAAGTTTTACATAGGATTATACAGTAAAAACTTGTCCAAAACCAAAAAGCTTAGAGCTGTGATATTTCATAATTTGGTATGTAGCATCATTTGGTGAACATTTACTAAGATTGTTCAAATTATGTCTTTAGGGTCAAACACGGCCACGCCCTGGGGGTCACATGTTTTACATAGGATTATATAGTAACAACTTTAAAGATATTCTTGTCCAAAACCAAAAAGCTTAGAGCTGTGATATTTGGTAAATAGCATGATTATCTGGTGGACCTTTACCAAGATATTGTTGAAATTTTGCCCCTGGGGTCAAAAGTGTCCCCACCATGGAAGTCACAAGTTTTACATAAGATTATATAGTAAAAACTTTAAAAATCTTCTTGTTCAAAACTAAAAGGCTTAGAGCTGTGATGTTTGGTATGTAGCATCATCTAGTAAACTTTTAGCAAGATTGTTCAAATTAGGCCCATAGGCTCAAAATTGGCTCTGCCCCAGGGGTCCTAAATTTTACTGAAAAATTTAAAAGTGACTTATTGACAAATTCCGCAAGGCCTTAAGCTAGAGCTACATTTGGTATGAAGCATCATCTGATGGACCTCTACAAAGATTTTCAAATATTGCCTCTGGGGTCAAACTGGCTCTGCCCTGGGATCACAAGTTTAACATAGGATTATATAGTAAAAACTTAAAAAGCCTTTTGTCTGAAACCCAAATGCTTAGATCTGTGATATTTGTTTTGTAATATTATCTAGTAGATCTCCTCAAAGATTATTCAAATTTTGTCGCAGGTTTATAAATGTGACCCTGCCATTTGGGTTGTCGGTTTACGTAGAGTTATACCATGTATAGGGAAATCTTCACACGTCTTCTCTGAAACTAATATGGTTAGAGCTTTGATAGATAGAAATCAAAGCAAACCAGGTGAGCGATACAGGGCCATCATGGCCCTCTTAAAGATTTTTAAATCAAATAACATCTGTTCGATTATTATATTGCAATGCAGGTTTATGAGTCACCATCAAAGATAGTTCCTGATTAACTGGAATTCTTTGTCAACCTATTCTTGTATATAAGTTCAGTTTTTATCCTATTTGAAATATATCTTATTTAGTATGATTTGCCATTTCATGCATTACCAAATAAAGCAAAACCTTATTAATTAAAATACTTAAATTAGTTATCATTATCGCTTTTTAACCCTTTCCTTGTTATGTACGTGTTTATTACAAAATTTCAATACCTACTGAATATACATGGAGAAAATAGTTATAAAGAAATATGGAAGTTGGAACATTGTAGCCCTTTTAGAAAGAAAAGAAACAGATCTATCAAATTCATTTAGCAAACAGAGCAGACCCTGATCAGACGGCTCCTCTAGGAGCCATCTGATCTGGGTCTTCTCTGTTTGCAGGTGCGTGAAAACACGTTTATATGAGGGAAAGGGTTAAGACAGGTGCCAGTTTAATGATGGGTGAAAGTCATACATTAAGCAGCCACCTGCCTCAAAAGTTCTCAAATCTTATTTAAATTATCAAGGTTTTACTGTACATGTAATATGCATATACAGTACTACAGATAAATGTGTGTACCAAAATACTAAAATTGTCATTTCTCCACCAAACCCTGTACTGTGACCGATGTTTAGAACGTCTGTTCGAGATTATTCACAGTATAAGGTTTAGTGGAGAAATAAAGGAGCTATTGTTGAAAATGTTTAAATTTACGCATCTTATCTGGAGCTCTGAATGTAGGCTCAATTGCAACCCAAGACTTGAGGAATAATTAAATGCTTCATGCAAGACTCTGTCCATTATGGATATTGATTAATGCTTGTAAAGTATTAGAGCTTGCTAATCCAAACACTCAAATAAGTATTACTATGGCTCTTTAACCCTTTCCTCCATAAATATGCCTTCCTATGCCTTTGCAAACAGAGTAGACCCAGATCAGATGGCTCCTGTAGGAGCCATCTGATCAGGGTCTACTCTATTTGCTTATGATATAGATATGATTATAAAGCTTCTGCGATGGCCAAAAGATCCCGTGTCCTTGTTCTATTATAACAAACTAATCTAATTGATATTCATGACATCATTATTTCTAAGATGAATTTACATGGAGGAAAAGATTAACCCTTTATACCATGAATATTCATTTAAGAAGCAATGACGTCATCATGATTAATTACTTTAATTTTTATAATGACACATGCACACAGGAATTTTTGGCAATGGCAGAAACTTCATAATCATATCTATATTATTTCATAAGCAAACTGAGCAGACCCTAATCAGGTGGCTCCTGTAGGAGCTGTCTGATCTGGGTCTACCATGTTTGTCAAAGCGTAGAAAGGCATATTTATGGTGTAAAGGGTTAAGGTAGGAGGCAGCTAAATGCAGGGTGAAGGTCATGCAGAAAGCTTAGATTTTCACCCATGCATTTACCAAGGGTTTATATTAGCTAGGTCTTAGTGTAATTGAAAACTACTGTAACTTTTAAAATGATTTTTTCCTGTCTTCTCAGAACCAAAGAAAAACCCTAGCTGGGGTCCAAGAGTGAGTACTCGGGCACGTACACGGTGGTTTTTGTTGTACACTTTGTACAGCAACCCTGAGCTCCGGTCACAGAGAAAGCAGTATATACAGTATGTCAAAATGCTGAGGGAGAGAATAACAAGACATTACAACATGAACAGAACTGCAATGGGAGCTCTTGTGAAAGGAATGAACAAGACAGTGACTCCTATTGGTATCCAGGCTGGGCAGAGTAATGCTAATCAGAAGACTGGCCCCAACAAGGCCCAGATGAACTGGAACGCCATGCTTGGTATGAGCCGATTCATGATGGCCATGCAAAATAACCGCAGTACCGTTGGCCCTCCAGCTGATCTAGAGCTGGCTATGTTAGAAATGAGCAACGCAATGATTGATGAAGTGGAGGAAAGCACAGGGACTGTCATGCCAATGGAAACCAAAGTGCCAGTAGATAAAGAAGTTGAGGTGGTCCATACAAAACCAAGTCTGTGGAAGAAGGCTGCTTTGGGTGCCTTGAAAAATGGGTTTTCTAGTACAGATTATTCAGCCAATGAAACAAATAAAGACTTGGAAAATAGCACCCAGCTGTAATGATACATGATAAGAGTTGGCATGTCTTCCCTAACAAGGTTACAATCTGAATAAGGGTCATAAGCATGTCAAGCATTTTGATAAGGGTTATGTTCCTTTGAAAACAGTGACACATTATCCGATAGAAATGTGTTTTAACCCTTTCCCTCATATAAGATACCTTTTCATGCAAACAGAGTAGACTCAGATCAGACAGCTCCTATAGGAGCTGTTTGATCAGGGTCTGCTGTGTTTGCTTATGGTATAGTATAGATCTGATTCTACAGCTTCTGCCTGAGCCAGAATGTCCTGTGTTCATATAAAAATAAGCTAATTAATATTCATGATGTCATTATTACATGAATATGTATCAGGGAAAGGGATAAGGCCTTTTCAAACTGAGTAGACAACTAGATAAGACAGTTCCTGTAGGAGCTGTCTGATCAGTCTACCTTATTTACTTAAAGAATATATTAGTCTACCTTATTTACTTAAAGAATATATAGATCTGGTTCTGTACTGTTTGCCATTTACTTGTTTTATAAACAGTAAAACCTCTCTATAACGGCCACTAAATTGTGTTAATTAGATGGTATTTAGGGCAGGTGGCTGTTTAAAGCAAAGTGAAAGTAAAACAGAATGCTCCTGTCTTTAACACAAAATACTTGATGTAATTAAGTGGCCGTTATAGAGAGGTTTAAATCTTATACCCGTACATGACAGATTGGCAACTGGTATACATGTATTTATGTTGTTCTTGTTTATGAAATGAATTAACACTCAAAAGAAGTCTAATTCTGGATTTTTAAAACTGTTGGTAGCTTAACGCAGCACAAAACACTTTTGCCCTACATTAAACTGCCAACAGTATTTTTTACAGTATCCTACGATAGTTAATCATGTGATTGCTTTAATGAGACTCTATGGTACTCCGCATCTTCAGGGTAACACAGATATTCTGATATTCTGATTTATACATGTATCTGTATTTGTACATTTTTATGTTGAAACTTCTGTAATATGAAGTGCATAATTATAGGAGCTAGCTGTCTGATTAGGGTATGCTCTGTTTGCGTCTGACTTGATATAGATCTCATCCTACCTGTTTTTTCAAAGCAAAAAATTCCCTCGAAAAGTTTTCATGATGCCATTATATTTAAGATGAATATTGTACAGGGAAAAGTTTAAGAAAAGTCAACTTTGAAAATTGTGGTTGACGACAACTTTTGCAGATGACAATTACTTCACATGTAAAGAGTTAAATGACCTGCTGGAGGGAAGATTACCCTTGACGTGCAAGTAAGGGAGATCTGTGAAAAAGGAGGGAAATTAGGTGAACCAGATCATTTACCCTTTTTTAGCTCATCTATTTCGAAGAAATCAAGAGCTATTGTTGTAACTCCGGCGTCCGTGTCGTCGTCGTCCGAAATCTTAACATTGACCATAACTTCTTCAATTTGTCATTTACAACCTTCATTTTTGGTATGCATGTTCATCTTCACAATGACAACAGACGAGCGTAGGAGCCATCTTATCAGGTTCTGCTCTATTTGCTTATTGAATTTGAAAGATGTGTTACTTTACTTTCTAAAATGGCTACAGTATTCCACCTTCCATATTTCAGGAGCCATCTGATCTGGGTCTACTCTGTTTGCAAAAACGTAGAAAAGCATATTTACGGAGTAAAGAGTTGATTCCTTGCACCCTATGTAATTGTCGTCTGATGCAATATTTCTTGTTGTTTTTTCCTTCGACCTTTACCTCATACAGATGCCTCTTCACACCTTTGCAAACAGGGCAGACCCCGGTCAGATGAATCCTGTTGGAGATATCAGATTGGGTCTGTTCTGTTTGTGTAGGAAATGATATAAATTTGATTATACAAAAATTGTTGTTATGATAAGTTTTTCACTCCACCCTCATACAGCAAGGTCTTGTTGATATACAGTAAACCCTGTCTTAAGTGGCCATTCATTTATTGAACATAGAAATTTTAAAAAGCAGGTGGTTGCTTAATGCAGGGCAAAACTTGAACTATCACTAAAGGTGATGAATACCCCAGCACGACAGCCTTGATTGCAAATCCAAGTTTGTGACACAAACTACCCATGTAACAGGACCAAATGACAAAAACACCCAAAGTTCAAGTGGGGAAATTCTGTAACAGCTGCCAGTAAACACAGGAAAATTGTGTCTTGCACATGTACTATTCATGTTTAGTATGTATGGCAAGTATCAATTCAATAAGTTTCAAAATGAAGGAGGAGTTTTTTACACCAACTCTCCATGTTTCATGCAAAAATGACCAAAACATTTCAAAGTTCAAGGGGAGATAATTCTGCAATGGCCAGTCATAAACACGTGAAAATTGTGTCTTGCACATCTACCATTTGTGGTGATTACGTATCCCAATATAAATTCAATAACTTAAAAACTGAAGGAGGAGTTCATGACACCAACTCCCCATGTTACAAGCCAAAATGACAAAAAATACTCAAAGTTCAGTGGGAGGTAATTCTGCAATGGCCAGCGGTAAACACATGAAAATTGTGTCTTGCACATCTACCATTCGTTGTTATTATGTGTACCATATAAATTAAATAACTTTTAAGTATGTTTCATGCAAAACTGACAAAAAAAACTCAAAGTTCAAGGGGGGATAATTCTGCAATGGCCACCACTTAACACATGAAAATTGTGTCTTGCACATCCAACATTCGTGGTTATTATGTATACCAAATATAAATTCAGTAACTTTAAAACTGAAAGAGGAGTTTGCGACACCAACTACCCATGTTCAAATGCGGACAGACGGACCCACTGACCGCCTGACAGGCTGATTCCAGTATATACCCCCCCTTAAAGAAGTTTGCGGGTATAATTATTACAAAAAGCGCGTATGGTAGCTTTTTACATTATTTTCCTTAAGCTCCCACATGCCTTACATATCAATAATTAGACCTCTTTTTGATGGCCACTTAACCCTTTCCCTCATAGAAACGTGTTTTCACGCATTTGCAAACAGAGTAGACCCAGATCAGACGGCTCCTAGAGGAGCCGTCTGATCAGGGTCTGCTCTGTTTGCTTATGGAATTTGATAGATCTGTGTCTTTACTTTCTAAAATAGCTACAATGTACCACCTTCCATATTTGATTATAACTGTTTTGTACATGAATATTCAATGGGTATTAAAATTTGGACTAAACATAGAACAGGCCTGGAAAGGGTTAAGACAGGTCCTACTGTAGACTGTTTACAGTGTTATGATCTGTGATTGTCAAATATTTATCAACGAAAGAAATCCGTTTAGATATACATTTTGTATTTATCTTATGATTGTTGTCTTTTATATGTTGATTTATCCTCATCTTTACCCATTAACTCCCTGCAAACAAACTGCATTTTAACCCTTTACTCCATATATATGCCTTTTTTTACACCTTTTCAAACAGAGTAGACCCATATCAGACAGCTCCTATAGGGACTGTCTGATCAAGGTCTGCTCTGTTTGAAAAGGTGCTTTTGATATAATATGGATCTTATTATACAGGCTCTGTAATGATAAATAATTATTTCATTATATTGGCATTATAAAACTTCATTGAATATGATGTCATTATTTCTTGCCTGAATATTCATGGAGTAAAGGATTAAAATCAAGGTGGAGAGGGGAGAATGACTGTTCTAGTATTTTGGATAAATACGGTAATTTACACTAATAATTACTTTTACATACTTTTGTTTTTCAACATTTTTATATATCTTTTCTGTCTTTTACACAGAATAATAATTATTACATTGGCCCATTTCTGCTCATTCCAGAGAGGGACTAATGTTAATTGCTGCAGTTTCAGAGTGGAGTAATACATCACAAGATAACCCTTTCCAGGCCTGTTCTATGTTTATTCCAAATTTCAATACCTACTGAATATTCATGGACAAAATAGTTATACCAGTAAGGAGTCATAAGATCAGGGTCTGCTCTGTTTGCTTTTGACATGTTGATATAGGATTCTACTGTATTTGTCAAAACAAAACAAATCCTTGAAAAAAAAAATTACGTTAAAAGACTTTAACCCTTTCCTCCATAAATATGCCTTTCTATGCCTCTGTAATAACCACTTCTTGAAACCATTGTGGTAAATAGAGCATTTGCTCCTATAGGAGCAAAATTAATGCTCTATTTATCACAATGGTTTCATACTACAAAATTTTAAAATTTTACTTTTCTCTAGTAAATGCTCCTTTTGGGTAGATTCATTCAAAGAGGTTAGGTCTAAAAATAGCCTATGGAGGAAAGGGTTAACTGTTAAGTATTCATAGTGACATTATTTTATACATGGATATTGAACAGGGAAAGGGTTACGGCAAGTAGATGACTAAAGGACAGAGGACTAAACTGGGATATTTAGCTATCACAATAGCTCACATGGGTTGCTTTGGCTAATAGCTGGGTATTGGGGGTTTTGTAACACGGGTATAAAATACTTAACTCTTTAAATGCAGGGAAACGAGTGTACTGGCCTTTTGAAGTGTAGAAATAAATCAGAAGGTTCCTAGTGGACTTCTCTGATTAGGAGGGTCTGTTGTCATTCAGTCATCATACAAATTTTAACATCTCATACTGAATGGACCCCACATTTAACCCTTTCCCTCATATAAACATGTTTTCATGCATTTGCAAACAGAGCAGACCCAGATCAGACGGCTCCTAGAGGACCCGTCTGATCAGGGTCTGCTCTGTTTGCTAATAGAATTTGATAGATAATATTTCTTTGCTTTCTAAAATGTCTACAATGTTCCACCAGTCCATATTTCTTTATGACTATTTTGTTTATGAATATTTATTAGGTATTGAATTTTTGGAATAAACATAGAACAGGGAAAGGGTATTAAACACTGATGGGTCTTCCCACTTTGAATTTCCAGCATTCCAAGAATAAACCCTTTACTCCATAAATGTGCCTTTGCAAACAGAGTAGACCCAGATCAGTCGGCTTTCGTAGGAGCCATCTGATCAGGGTCCGCTCTGTTTGCTTATGATATAATATAGATATGATTCTACAGTTTCTGCCATGGCCAAATATTCCTGTGTTCATGTGCTGTTATAACAAACAATCTACTTAATTAACCCATTACCTCATAGGCTATTTTTAGATACAACCTCTTTGAATAAATGTACCGAAAAGAAGCATTAACTAGAGAAATGGAAACTTTAAGAATTTTGTAGTTTGAAACCATTGTGATAAATAGAGCATTTGCTCCTATAGGAGCAAATGCTCTATTTATCACAATGGTTTCACAAAGTAACTTTTAGAGTCGCCAAAAGTCGTCAATATGAGGGAAAGGGTTAATATTCATGATGTCATTATTTCTTACATGAATATTCATGGAGTAAAGAGTTAATGTTAAGTTGTTTGTAAATAGATGATGTAGATATAGCTATTTGTATATAAGTGAAATCCAGAGAATCCATGACTTTATATTCCATTAATAAACATATTTTTGAAATTTCATTCAGGTATTCTTTATTTTTCGAGATCCATCTGCCACATTGAATCCACAGAGGTCCAGATAAGATGCATAAATTTAAATATTTTCAAGAATATTTTATTTCTCCACCAAACTCTATACTGTGACCACTCTTTAGAATCGTCTTGAAAAGATGATTCTAAAGAGTGGTCACAGTGTAAGGTTTGGTGAGAAATGACAATTTTAGTAATTGGGTACTCACCTTTATCTGTAGCTCCGATACATCATAAACATGCCCCAGTTCAACAAATAAAAAAATATGACAGATCAATAGGATCTATACTATTGCTGAGTTGGAGGGAGGGCTGTTTTGTGACATCCATAGTCAGAATCGAACTCAAAGCCCAAAGCAGCTCCAAAAAATCAAAGCTGGAGTTGTTAACTCTACTCTAGTCTCTCAATGAAGGAGAGAGAGACAGGAGGAGGAGATGGATGGTTAGGGAAGACCCTATTCCCATCTTCATCCAAAGAAGAAATTCTGTCCGTGGGAAAGGACAAGATTCTGATTGAGCTGGGAGATAGAGTGGTCCACAGGGCTCTCTCCAGAGGGCCTCAACTTTGCTCTCTCCAGAGGGCAAGCTCTAGAAGCCTTGGCTACCAGAGGCCTAGGGCAGATATCCTGAGGAAGAAGAAAGAATCAGTCCTCGCAGGCTTGATTAAAAGAGAACAGCAAGGGTTCTCTAATCTGCAGACCTAATCCCCCATCCATGTTATTACCAGCATCTGAACAACCTGGCTCAATAGAAGGGATCGGACTCTGTGACCTACGAGGTCTGCTGTCCAGTGCGGGAGAATTAGACTCGTGCATAAGCGGGTCATCAAGTGGCACAAGGATAGACAGTATCATCATCCCTATGCTGGGTTGCCAGACACCGAGGCCACAGAAGAAACCAAGGTCACAGATGTGTTTATGTGTGTGTGTAAAAGGGGTGGGGGTCCCAGGAGCTGGTTTGAAATAGGCTTGGGCAGGTTACGAAGTGAATACATGCCCAACTGACACAAGAAATAAAATCTTGTTGATAAATTAACTATAGACTTGTGCTCGGTACTGTGCCTGTAAAACCTCGACTCAGTCCGAATGCACATGAAAATCTCAGACCGGCCGGGTTAGCTACCATGGACACATGTAAAGCAAGGCCAAGATCAGACGGCTTCAGTAGGAGGCCTTTGGTCAGGGTCTGCTCTGTACATGTACCAGCACAATTTTTTTAAACAAAGGGGCATAACTATGTAAGAAAATAAATCATCTGGAAAACTTTAACTGGATGTGCATGTCCTCTTTATGACAAAGAATCATGTCAAGTTTCATTGGAATCCAGTCAACAGTTGCTAAGAAGAGGTGTGAAAAAAAAGTAATTAGACTGACCAGCAGACCAAAATTCAAAGGGGCATAACTATATAAGGAAACAGATAAACTGTAAAACTATTATTATCTTCATGATAAAGTATCATGTCAAGTTTCATATGATTCCAGTCAGCAGTCGCTGAGAAACTGTGGAATAAAAGTCAACAGACTGACCAAAAGACCAAAATTCAAAGGGGCACAACTGTGTAAGAAAATTAATAAACTGAAAAACTATTATTGGATGCACATCTCCTCCTCATGATAAAGTATTGTGTCAAGTTTCATACGATTACAGTCAGCAGTCGCTGAGAAACCATACGGAATAAAAGTCAACGGACAGACCAACACAAAATTTTTACAATTGGATGCACATGTCCTCTTTATCATAAAGCATCATGTCCAGTTTCATTGAATTCTAGTCAGCGGTTACGGAGAAACCACGCGGAAACAAAAGTCAACAGATCAACCAACACAAACATTTTAATTGAAACATTTTAATTGGATGCATATGTCCTCTTTATGATAAAGCATCATGTCAAGTTTCATTGAATTCTAGTCAGCGATTACCGAGAAACCGCGCGGAAACAAAAGGCAACAGACCGACCGACCAGCAAGGCGACTCCTATATACCCCAACAAACTTTGTTTATGGGGGTATAAATAGTTATAATGAAATATGGAACATTATAGCCATTTAAGAAACTAAAGAAATATATCTTATCAAGTTCCATTAGCAAACAGAGCAGACACGGAATAGATGGCTTTTATAGGAGCCATCTGATCTGGGTCTACTCTGTTTGCAAATGCGCGAAAAGGCATTTATATGAAGGAAAGTGTTAATATTATGGCGTATGAATATATATTTGCACAATATTAAGACCTCATTAGTTAAACCTATTAATTAAAATGCCGAGAAATAATACCGGTTGCTCAATAATGACTTTACACAATGTATGGTCATGATTCAAGGAGTGTGATATGGAAAACAACTGCATACCCCATTTCATTCTGTATTTCACTGTAAATATAGTTGCATTATCACAAAAACCATAAACATCAAAGCATCATATTTTAAGAATCTTTTTCAAATTCATATCTGGAGCAATATGTAAATCATCAAGGTGATTGTATATCTTGTTCATGACAAACATGACTTGATTGTCTCTTCCTGTATCAACTAACACCAGGGTCCATGCTAAAAAAACTTTTAGTTGAGTCCGAGTTCGTTCTCAAGTTTTTGATTGGTAAGATTTGAGCCAAAAAACCTCAAATCTGACCAATCAAAAGCTTGAGAACGAACTCAGACTCAACTAAAAAGCTTTATAAGCATGGACTCGGAAGATCTGACAAAAATGCAGGCAGGGTAAAAATTTTAATCCTCTCTAATGCGACCACAAAAAGACAAATGCAGGGCCTGAACCCTTTACTCCATGATTATTCATATAAGAAATAATGACATCCTGCACATTAATTTTTAAATATAACACATGCACATATATTTCACCAAGACAGAAAGTGTAGAATTAGATCTATGTTGTAAACAAACTGAGCAGACCTTGATCAGACAGCTCCTACAGGAGCCATCTGATCTGGGTCTACTCTGTTTGCAAAGGTGTAGAAAAATATATTCATGGAGTAAAGGGTTAACCCTTTATTCATGTATGAAATAACATCATGAATATTAATTAGATTTATAATGACCTTTGAACACAGGCAATGTTGGTCATGGAAGAACTTGTAGTCATATCTATATCAAACACAACATACCCTGATCAGATGGCTCCTATAGGAGCTGTCAGATCTGGGTCTTCTTTGTTTGCAAAGGCTTATTTATGGAATAAGGGTTAACTGCAGGTGGTAGCTTAAAATTGTACACAGAAAGCTCTTAATGCATTAAGAATTAACCTTAACCCTTTCTCTGTTCCATGTTTATTTCAAAGTTCAATACCTATTGAATATTCATGCACAACAAAGTTATAATAATTTGGAAGGTGGAACATTGTAGCCATTTTAGAAAGCAAAGAAACAGATCTTTCAAATTCCATTAGCAAACAGAGCAGACCCTGATCAGATGGCTCCTAGAGGAGCCATCTGATCTGGGTCTACTCTGTTTGCAAATGCGTGAAAACATGTTTATATGAGGGAAAGGGTTAAGCCTGCTATGAGTGGGTGAGTGAATAGCTTTGTAAACAGTTTGGATCCAGATGAGACGCCGAGTAGCTTGGCGTCTCATCAAGGTCCAAAACTGTTTGACACCCTGACTGCATTTTGGCAGACAAATTAATTATAGCTTGAAACTGCAGGGTCACATCTATTATATTTTCATAAACAAACAGAGCAGACCCTGATCAGATGGCTCCTACAGGAGCCATCTGATCTGGGTCAACTTTGTTTGCAAAAGTGTGAAAAGGTGTTTTATACGAGGGGAAAAGGTTAAAAGAAGCCCATGTTTATTTATATTGTGGTCACTTTAGAGCAATCCTACTATACATAGATTCTTGTTACAGATGTTCAAATTAACCCTTTTCTTAACCCTTTACTCCATGAATATTCATGCAAGAAATAATGACATCATGAGTAATAATTATCTGAATTTTTATAATGGCACTATGAACACAGGATTTTTTTTCTCATGACAGAAACTGTAGAATCAAATCTATATTATTTCATAAGCAAACAGAGAAGACCCTGATCAGACAGCTCCTATAGGAGCTGTCGAGACTGACCTAGGTCTACTCTGTTTGCAAAGGCATAAAAAGGAGTATTTATGGAGTAAAGTGTTAGACTTTCTTTGTCAAGTATTAATTGTCATCTGCAAAATATTCCATCTGCTTCTATCAAAGTTTCTTCCTTTTTGTTTCAATAAACATAATCATAGCATCAAACTGGATCCTGATGAGGTGCTAAGTCAACTCCACATCTCATCGGGATCCAAACTGTTCGCAAAGGTTATCCAAGATTTGACACTGGCAGCAAAAGAGTTAATTAATATACATGGTCATGCAAGAAATAATGGCTTGAAGAATATATATCAGCTGAATTATTATAACGGCATGTGGACATCAAAATAGTTGGACTTGACAAAAAATGTAACTCATCATCATAATTACAGTACTAATTCATAAAGAGATTGTGCCAGAATCACATCTATATCATTATATAAGCAAAAACAGTGTAGACCCTGATCAGACAGAGCTTCTACTGGAGCTGTCTGATCTGGGTCTACTCTGTTTGCAAATGTGTAAATATGCATCTTTATCAAAGCAACAGGTAAATGTGCGTACTCCGATACTAAGTCTAAATTTGTCATTTCTCCGACAAACCCTATGTTGTGGTCACAACAGTGGGTTTGTGTGGAGAAATAAAGAAGTTATTCATGGAAAAAGTTTTAATTTACGTATCTTATCTAGATATCTGGTCTTTATCACGTATAAAGGGTAAATGTTCCTCACTATGAAAAGTTTACAGATAAAAACATCTCAATAAATCACATTTCAAAAATCTTTCAGAGAAATAATTACAGTAAAACCCCGCTAATGCGACCACCAAAAAGGGGCATAATTCTGGGTGGCAGAGGCAGGTGGTAGCTTAATGCAGGACGAAAGTTATGCAGAAAGCTCTTATAGGAGCTTTCTGCATAACTTTCGTCCTGCATTAAGCAACCACCTGCTTTAGACGAGATCAGTGGCTGTTTATTAACTGGTCGCATTAGCGGGGTTTCACTGTATTCAATACCATAAGGCAATACATATATTCAATATAAAACATTGGCACGTCATATTTAATACTATCATAAATCAAATACAAAACTAACCCTTGGCCTGATTGGAATTGCAAACAGCTTGAATCCAGACGAGATGTTGAGAGCTATCACAGAGAAGTTCAGCGTCTCATCAGGATCCAAACTGATCAGACACTCAGTCAAACATTTCTCAAAAGCTTGAATGAATCGGAAGCAAATGAACATATTGACCCTTTCTCTTTTCATATTTAGCCCTTTCCCTGTTCTATGTTTATTTCAAATTTTAATACCTACTGAATATTCATGCACAAAATAGTTATGATGAAATATGGAAGGCAGAACATTGTAGCCATTTTAGAAAGTAAAAAACAGATCTATCAAAGTCCATAAGCAAACAGAGCAGACCCTGATCAGATGGCTCCTCTAGGAGCCATCTGATCCGGGTCTACTCTGTTTGCAAATGCGCGAAAACACGTTTCTATGAGGGAAAGGAATGGACTGTAATCAGTCCAACTTTCAATGAATATTCATGGACCAAATTTAACTGAAATATGGAAGGTGGAACATTGTAGCCTACAATTAGCAACTTAAGAAACAGATCTATTAAATTCCAGGGCAGACCCTGATCAAACAGCTCTACAGTAGCCATCTGATCTGGGTCTTTTGTTTGCAAATGTGTGAATAGGTCTTTATATGAAGAAAAGGGTTAACAGATTGAGGTATAACCCTTTCCTTCATATAAATGTGTTTTCATGCATTTGCAAACAGAATAGACCCAGATCAGACGGCTCCTATGGGAGACCTATAGCACAGGGGGCCATTTCGTGGGTCTAGATGGTCTAAAAAGTCCAAAAAAATTGATTGGGTCACTCTGAATCGATCCAATCAATTTTTTTTTTACTTTTTAAACCATCTAGACCCACGAAATGGCCCCCTGTGGTCTGCTCTGTTAGCTAATGGAATTTGAAAGATCTGTTTCTTTACTTTCCAAACTGGCTATAATGTTCCACCTTCCATTGTACCTATTTTGTCCATGAATATTCAGTAGGTATTTAAATTTGGAATAAACGTAGAACAGGGAAAGATTTAAGCTGACCTCATTTTTAGAGCAGACTAAGGGTTGATAATCACATGCTCAAAATGTGCAGATACCATGCATAGAAAAATAGAAAATGGATAATACATGACTGTACTTGACCAATCTGAGTTGAATTCATGAGAATATACAGTACGAAAATACATTCTACATGGAGGTATATATAAGTGTAGGCAAGTCATTGTGATTGTTCATCAAGAAGATACTGTTTAACCCTTTCCCGCATATTGACGCCTTTTGATGCTTCTGTAAAAGTCACTTTATGAAACCATTGTAATAAATAGAGCATTTGCTCCACAGGAGCAAATGCTCTATTTATCACAATGGTTTCAAAACTGCACAACTCTGAAAATATCCTTTTCTCTAGTTAATGCTCCTTTTTGGTAGATTTAATCAAAGAGGTTAAGTCTAAAAATAGCCTAAGTGGGAATGGGTTAACCCTTTCGCTGTTGATTATTCATGTCAGAAATAATGACATCACAATTATTTATTAGCTGGATTTTTAGCATATGTACAAATACGTTTTTGATATACAGTAGAATCTGTAGTCTGTAGATCTTATTTTAATTTCATGAGTAAACACTGCAGACCATGATCAGATGGCTTCAACAGGGGTGAATTTTAATGTTAATTCTTTAGATGCTAACAGCCAATTCTTAACAATCTGTACCAATGGTTTGGATCCTGATGAGATGCCGAGTAACTTGGCGTCTCATCACAATCTAAAATATTTGACACTCTGAATTTTTGAAGCGATATAAGGGAAGTATGTTAGCAGATATTGTTAACAGTAACAATGTCTGAACACGACATTTACTTAAGAGTTCAGTTTAAGAAAGACTGAGACATTAGAACACTTAATTTAACAGTATTTACAGCAAATTAATAGGTCATGCCACCAATAAAAAATGTACAAGGATGGACGGATGAAACACATCATTCATGGATGCTTGTAAATTACAATGAAATATTTTTAAACAATACAAATATTTTCAAATGATACACTTATCTTCTCTATATTC
Source organism: Azorinus chamasolen (assembly GCA_963576725.1). NCBI lineage: Eukaryota > Metazoa > Mollusca > Bivalvia > Cardiida > Solecurtidae > Azorinus > Azorinus chamasolen. Next base: position 19,819,762 of record OY755251.1, on the reverse strand, counting down.
ATCACATATGAAATTGACATATACAATCATGTACATAACATCACACAAAAGATATCACAGGAAACAGAGCACTTGAAAAATTGAAAACCTTTTATACTTTTATTTCTTAACAATTTGCAGTTGAGTGGACTGAGACCAGATGGGCTTCTGTAGATGCCATCTGATCAAGGTCTACTATATTTGCTTACAGAGAATATTAAAGATCTAATTTTAGTATCTGAAAAAAGTTCTTTGTACATTGACAATTAGAAAAGATCAGTTAGAGAATATCTATGCAGTCTTGAATTAGTGTATAAATAAATAAAAAGAAGTAAATATATTGTTCAAAAAAGCAATTGCATTTTATGCACATATAATTATGTTCAATGTTTACACTGAACTCCTCAGATAATCTTGATCCAGATCGAATCCATATCTGACCACAAATACCACATTTCAGAATCAGAAATGTTGGTCACAATAACAGAGATATAGGTATTCAAATACAGTACAACACCTCATACATGTGATAACTACCGACGGTAGGTGAATTCTACCGTTTTCAGTGGTGGTTTACCGTTCTACCTGAACGGTATGCAAATCTACCGTTTTTGAAAGTTTGCGAGGCAATTTTTTTTTAGAGACATACATTTTCCTCCCTGGTGGAGTTTATCTGTTAGTTCTGTACACACACAGACCACCTTTAGCTTGCTATCATGCTGTGACCCACGCTTGGTCTGTTTTGGTAGGGACCAATCAAGGGAATCCCCTGTGGAGACCATGGAGAACACCCGAATTACATAATCACGAGGTGGTTCCGGTTTTCACTCTACTGGACTTTACCAAATAAATTGTTCGGGAACCAGTCGTGTCAAAATGCAAACGTCTATCATAAATATCACATGCAGCAGGTTTATTACTCAAGCGAGGCGACATGGGAGTGTCATGACCCTATAATAGGAATTATATTCTCATAATTAAGTTATAAGACATAGAAATGCTTCCCTGTTTCCTTGTCAAAGACAGTTTTTGGCCTCGTTGTTGAAACACTTCGAAAATAAGACTGGACTGATAATCATGCATTTGATTTGTACACAAAATTACTTTTTCATTAATATAATTAGTGGTAAGGACACTAAAGAAGTAATTGAAAACACCCTGAAATATTATCTACCATTGCAAACTCTTCAAAATATAATAACTATATAAAGTGGAAATGTCATCAGTTTTCGCGACGATTGTAGATACGGGCTAAAACACGGACTCTGGACCCTGTTGGGATTTCAACATTTCTGTGACTGCTCAATGTTTGCAGTAAATAATTTGAACTGAGTAAAGGTTTAACTGACTTGAACTGAGTAAAGGTTGTCATTGGGAGTATAGCTAAATAAGGAGTACAAAATAAGCAAAAAAAATAAAAATGAAAATGTTATTATAAAATAAAATAAAGTAGAATTTCTTTTTCATTATATGATAAAACAGTAATAAATATTGATTTTTTTTCATGACATTATTTAATAAGGAACCCAGTGTTTTGGTCTTGAGACCTACTGATTTTAAAGTTACTTTTGACCCATGAAAACAATCTAGAATTATTACTGCATGCCACTTATTAGTATTTGTTTTTAACCCATTCCCTGTTCCATTTTCATTCCAAATTCCAGTCCCTACTGAATATTCATAAACAAAGTCGTTATATAAAGAAATATGGAGATTGTAACTTTATAGCCATTTTAGAAAGTACAGAAACATTTTTAAAATTCCAAAAGCAAACAGGACAGACCCTGATCAGATGGCTCCTATATAGGATCTGTCTGATCTGGGTCTACTCTGTTTGCAAATGCATGAAAACTTGTTTATATGAAGGAAAGGGTTAATGGGGATTTTAACACCACATTGGATTTTTTGGCCAAACCAGAAAGTGTAGAATCATTCCTATATCATAAGCAAACAGAGCAGACCCTGACCAGACAGCTCCTGTAGGAGCCATCTGATCTGGGTCTATTCTCTTTGCAAATTTATGTGTGAAAAAAGTGTTTATATGAGGGAAAGTGTTAAGTGTGTAAATGTTATGTGTGTAATGTAATATTTATAATGGTATGCCATTTTCAGCCTGCATTTATGGTAAAGTATGAATGATAATGTGAAAAAGTATAACAAACATAAGTACATGTATCAAGCAAATTTTTTTCCTCCTTTGTCGCGTCAGTAAAATCTACCTGGCAAAAGTCAAATCTACCTGACAAATTTCCTAAATCTACCTGACATGCCTCAGCAGGTTATCACATGTATGACAACACCTGCAAACAAGATGTTAAATTCAGCATAAGTATCGTCTTGGAGACAGGTGGCTGCTTAATTAATGCATGATAAAAGTCATGCAGAAAGTTCCTCTAGGAGCATTCTGCACGACTTTCACCCTGCATAAAGCAGCCACATGCCTAAACTTATCTAAATTCTTCTCTGCTAGAATTCCAGTTTAGAGGGGTTTTACTGTACTAAAATCATAATTACTCCACTAAATCTTATGTAGTAACATCTCTTAAAGAGATGATTCTAAAGAGTGGTTACAACATAGGGTTTGACAGAGGATTCTAAAGAGTGGTTACAACATAGGATTTGATGGAGAAATAAAGGAGTTATTCTTGAAAATGGTTTACATTTGTCTCCATAATAAATACATTTTGCCGAAAAAAATTCCCTTCATGTCACCATAGATAAACCTCTATAAAGTGTTCCCTTAATGAATAAAGATGGATGTTTTTTAAACTTCATACGGCACAACAATTGTTATTCTGCCGGGAGCTATCTGACAAGCATTTTCAGAGAACTTTGACTCAGATGAGACACTGAGTAACCCGGCCAATCATAATGGTCCAACCTGTTTCACAGTTTGACATTCCATCAGTAGATTCAAAAAAGTTTGAAAGAATCAGAGGTAAGAAACAAAATGACATGTCAATGTTTAGGCAGATATCATTTAACCCTATACTCCATAAAAATCCATTAAATGCTTCTGCAAACAGAGTAGACCCAGATCAGATGGCTCCTGTAGGAGCCATCTGATCTGGTTCTGCTCTGTTTGCAAGGGCTCTGTTGCTTTATGTTATAATATTGATCTTATTCTACAATTTCTGCTAAAGACAAAAACAAATACGTTCATATGTCATCATGGAGGTTCAGCAAATTAATATTGATGATGTTATTCCTTACATGAATAGTCATGGAGTAAAAGGTTAAGATGGAGATAATTTCTTTTTGCATGGTTGTTGCAGAAAGGTTTTTACTGTATACTACAGAGGTGACAAAGGTCAAACAGTGTAGATCCTATTCTGATGCTGGATCTGTGATTTCAAACCTCTGATGCAGAGATTAATTTGGGTCTATACTGTTATCACAATCGTTAAGGCTGAAGTCTCATAATGCAGTTCAAACTTAGGACAAAATAATTATTTCAGCAGTAACACTGATATCAAATGTTTTTATCTTAATCCTCCTTTCTCCCAGTTTTCTTATTCTGTCGCTCCCATTCCTTCTGCCTTTGTTTTTCTTTGTCTCTCTCCGTCTGTATTTCCTGTTAAAAAAAGCGACACAAATAATTACCATTGAATCCAGAAATTATTCTATTTTTCACAAGATTGAATATGAAGTCTGTCTGGGAAAGGTAAAATCTGCTTAGAAAGGCTACATATAGAACTAGGCGGAGGAAAAAAGGGACCCTCTCATCTGGGTCTACACTGTTTGCAAAAAGGATACTAATGACTTGTGCCCCACACTGAAAGGGTTAAGACATGAGTAGTTTCATGCCTTTATATAAATCTTACTTAGCCCCTTTCCTCCATGAATATTCTTGTAAGAATTAATGACGCCATGAATACTAATCAGATTAATTTGTTATATAATATCACATGAACATAGGAATTTTTGGCTATGGCAGTATCTGCTATATTATATCATTAGCAAACAGAGCAGACCCTGATCAGACGGCTCCTATAGGAGCCATCTGATCTGGGTCTACTCTGTTTACAAAGGCGTATTTATGGAGGAAAGGGTTAATAATCTGTTATCCAATTGGGATAAGTTACAATATAACCTTTTCTCATATCATAGATCAGAGGGAAAACCAGTTTGCATCCTGATGAGATATCAAATTATTTCGCATTTAGTCTGGATCTAAACTACAGTAAAAACTCTCTATACTTGACATTTAAATAAGTATAAATAGCGGTCTTGGAGACAGGTGGTAGCTTATGCAGAGTGAAAGTAATGCAGAAAGCTTCTAGGAGCTTTCTGCATGACTTTCAACCTGCATTAAACAGCCATCTGCTTAAAAGTATCTTAATTCTTCTCTATTAGAATTACAGTTTAGAGGGGTTTTCATGTATTTGTAAAAAAGATAACATAAATGCCAATACTAAATGAAACTTTTCACAGTGTGGAGTATCTGACCTGTTCTTTCATCTTGGCTACAAGGTAATCAATCTGATGCTGAAGATGCTCCATCCGGGCCTCACCACTGTCCTCTTCCTTCTCCAACGTCAACGCACGATTCAGCGGGAAGAAGTCAAAACTGTTTAGCATTAGCTGTAACAATATGAAAATAGAACTGTACACCAGATACTGACAAAGAACTTAATGCATGCATGTCCTATAACTTAACATTCTGTAGAAGGAGCAGCTTAATCGGAGTAAACAGTATTTGATATTCCATAGCTTTCATTTAAAATCAACAAAATGGTGACAAACTGACATATTCAGGTTTACAAATCGGTGTAAAGGGAAGACTGGGCCAGCTAATATTTAGAGTAGGTGCTGTACTGGGCGAGCTTATATTTAGAGTAGGTGCTGTACTAGCTTGGCAAGCTAATATTTAGAGTACAGTCAAACTTGTATTAAGAGACCACCCAAGGGACGGTCAAAAAGTGGTCTCTTAATAAAACGGTCTCTTAATACAAAACCCGATCAAGTGTAGTAAAGAAAACATGTACATGTGTACTTAAACATGCAAATGTTTTCTTTTCAGTTTGCAAAGTTAATTTATATACATGTATATGTGCCTGAGATGTATGTAATAAAGCATAAAAATATTTCATGTTTGTTATTTCTGAGATTAAAGAGATACCATTTTATTGTTTGATTTGGTTTATTCATCAAAAATATGTACAGCATATGTCGCCCTACCTTTAACCAAATTAGCAGTTTAAATGTCTGAAATTGACTCCCAGCTCCTTCCAGCTGGGAACCAAATAAAGGCCTTAAATGTTAAGGGTTAACACTTTCCCTGTCTTATTTCTGAATGAAATTAAAACAAATTAACCAAAAACCAGCCACTTCTTCCATACAAACTACTTAAAAAAATCACTGATTTTGGTTTGTTTGTTTTCAAACTCTGCCCTGCTGCTTGTAAACATGCTTTCCAAGCTCATTATACTCTCTAACCAATGGCCTTTTCCCTTATGCAATGCAAATCTTACGTGTGAAAACTGACAACTATTAAATCGTATATATGCCGCCATGAATGTAATACACACAGCTGATTACCGGCTCGTATCATGCACATGATGCCCTAATAGCAAGGGAACCAGTAAAATCTTAACTGCATAACTTTCGTTACAAATTAATTGTGTGTATAATTGAGATGCGCATGCACTGAATTTTTTCACTGTCAAATCCACCAAAGTTTGCACTGTAATTATGAAAAACAAACATCATTAGAAATCTAAACCCAGTGCGGGGTTGGAGGTTATATGCTAATGCAGAAAAGGGTGTGCACTCTTTGACCAATCAAATGAAATTTAAAACCCCAATAAATCACACGCGACATCACATGTGACCTTTCATTTTCTGAAAACAGTGACAGCCATATTTACTGTTTTACACAGTAGGTTTAATCGGATTAGGGGTTTGACAGGCCCAGAGGCAATTACATCCTGTCAACAAACTTGTTTTATGAAATATATACTTGGTTGTTTGAAATTATTTGCTAAATGAACCTTTAACTTCGGACATTGTTCGACCTTACTCGCTAAGAAATGTTAAGAGCACGGAGACTAACGGGGTTTACCGAGTGGAACACGTACATGTTTTGTGTTGAGAACATGTCAAATTTAGGCGTGACAGGTAAGTTTCTCGAACAGTCAGTCGTATAAAGGTGTGAATGCGATTGTTTGTCATGATGCAACAACGACAATATATAATATGCCGCTTAACAAAACAGAGCAATTATCGTAGGGACAGGTATTTGGCGGTCGCTGGTCGCGTTAGACAAAGGTCGCTTAATACAAGTTAAATATAGAGCAAAACTTCACGGGAGGACATGAAAGTGGTCGCTTAGGACAAGTGGTCGCTTAATACACGTGGTCGCTCATGCAAGTTTGACTGTAGGTGTTGTACTGGGCGAGCTGATATCTTGAGTAGGTGCTGTACTGGGTGAGCTAATATTTAGAGTAGGTGTTGTACTGGGCGAGCTAATATTTAGAGTAGGTGCTGTACTAGGTGAGCTTATATTTAGAGTAGGTGCTGTACTAGGAAAGCTAATATTTAGAGTAGTTGTAGTGGGCGAGCTAATATCTAGAGTAGGTGCTGTACTGGGTGAGCTAATATTTAGAAGGGTGCATATTTAGAGTAGGTGCTGTACTGAGTGAGCTAATATTTAGAGTAGGTGCTGTACTGGGCAAGCTAAAATTTAGAGTAGGTGCTGTACTGGGCAAGCTAATATTTAGAGTAGGTACTGTACTTCAAACTAATAGAAAATAGGGTAAAGCTTGGATATCACTATTCTGTTAATTCAAACCTCGAGATAACTGGAAGTAAAAGTTGGTCCCTTCAAAAATTAATAACGCAAAATTGTTCTAAAGTTCATCACTATTTATATCAATATACATTGTACATGCTACAGCTTGATGATGGTTGCAAGTGATGTGCTGAAAACTCCTGTGCTGAAACTTTCAACCTGCTTTAAGCTGTCACCTCAAGAAAGTTTCCCGGGTTAGAAATCAGATGACTTGAACTTCTGTTATCACAAAGTAATATGTATATGGTCCCTTGAAGTTCACAATATGAGGTTCCACATTAAAGACATGTGAACATATTTACCAGTTTGTACACATAAAGCTCCAGGGCCGAGTAATCATTGGGTCTTGTCTCATCAAGGTGAATGAAGAAGAACAGGTAGGCCCACTGGTTGTGCTCGTGTTGCACATGCTTTAAAAATCCCTGAAAATGGCAATACTGCATTGGTGAGACTTTGAACAGAAAACTCATTGTAGGTTCATATTTAACCCATTCTCCCATAGGGATCCCTTTACTCCATGAATATTCATGTAAGAAATGATGATATCATTCATATTTACTAGCTAGATTTTTATAATGTCATATGGAGCTTTTAGTATAAGCAGAAACTGTCATACCGTCAATCTGTTATAATTTCATAAGCAAACAGAGCAAAACTTATACAGAAGCCATTTGATCTGGGTCTACTCTGTTTGCAAATGCATGAAAATGCGTTTATATGAGGGAAAGGGTTAAAGACCGACATTGACAATTATTTGAACGTCTGGTTTAGAGAAATTAGTTTTCTATGATCACATCAGCAAAAGAATTTTGTGCAGAAACAGCCCTTCAAATAAAGATTTCATTTGATCATAGTACATTTTGGGGCATATAGCCAATTCCCTGTTGCAATTCCATGTAAGAAATAATGACATAATATTTATACCTGATTTTTACAATGACATTATACAGTAAAACCTCGATTATTCGAATTTTCATTATAAACGAATTTAGACCCTTTTAGGCAGATGGCTGCTTAATGCATGATGAAAGTCATGCAGAAAGCTCCTAGAGGAGCTTTCTGCATGACTTTCACCATGCATTAAGCTGCCACCTGTCTTAAAGATCGATAATAATACGTATTTTAGTGTTCGGATAATCGAGGTTTTACTGTATACACAGGATGTTTTGGTATGGGTACAAACTGTGGAGTTAGATCTATTATTATTTCATTAGCAAACAAAGATGTGAAAAGGCGTTCATAATGAAGGAAACAACAAGGCTTAAATATTTTAAAAGTATATGACATGATATTACCCCTCCTGACTTCTCGAAGTCGTAACTCTCTCTGCTGCAGATGAAACAATTGTTCAGCATGTCCTTGTCGATATCCCACTGTAATAAAACACATACTTTTATTCTATCATGATGAACTAACTGCTCACGGATAAAAGTGGTAGTACAGTAAAACCTCTCTATAACATGTGGCCACTAAATTGTGTTAATTTAGTTGGTATTTAGGGCAGGCGGTTGCTTAAAGCAAGGTGAAAGTAAAACAGAACGCTCTTATAGGAGCATTCTGTTTTACTTTCACCTTGCTTTAAGCAGCCACCTGCTTAAACACAAAATACTTGATGTAATTTAGTGGTCGTTACAGAGAGATTTTACTGTACATAGTAAAAGTGCAGACCCAGATTAGCCATCACATCCTTGAAGAGATATCTGATAAAATTTCAACCCTTAACTCCATGAATATTCATGTGAGATATAATGGCATCATGAATATTAATTAGCTGATTTTTTATAATGTAAAGTTTCAAGGCTTTTTTTCTTTTGAAAAAAACTGTAAAATCAGATCTGTATCATGTCATAATCAAACAGAGCAGACCCTGATCAGACAGCTCCAGTAGGAGCCGCCTGATCTGGGTCTACTCAGTATACATATAAAGGTGTAGCAAGGCATATTTATAGAGTAGAGGGTTAAACTCTACAGGTAGGTAGAGAAAAAATAACTAATGAGTGAAATACAATGCAAACCCTGACTAGACACTGTGTTAGAGATGTGGCATCTTGTCTGGGTCTACACTGTTTTTAATGCAATAAGATCAATTTTCTCAGAGATTTTCGAAGAAGCTCTTTCTTCCAAATCTTCTAAAAAAATCCAGAGTGAGTGATTGAGTTGGGTTTTACGTCCGACCAGCAGTATTTCAGTTATTTGCAGACGGCACCCGCATGAGACAAGGTATAGTGCTGCCTCACTGGAATACTCCTGCCGCAGGTACATGGCAAGGGCACCCCACCCAGTCACATTATCCTGACACCAGGCCGACCAGTCCTAGAACTACACCTTTATTGTCGAGCGTAGACAAGGGAGCTACTAGTACCAGCTTTTAACGACTTTTGGTCTGTCGCGGCCGGGGATCGAACCCACAACCTTCCGTACCGCAGGCGGACGCTCTACCACTGAGCCACGCGGCCGGTAAAAAAAAAAAAAAAAAAATCCAGACAACGAGTACCTAACTATAATGGATACACATGATACTAAAGTCATATCTGGATATAAACTGTTTGCAAACTTTATCACAAAAAAAATACTGGTACATGTATGATCTGGGTCTACTGCAAAATGTGTGAAAAAGCGAAAGGGTTAAAAAGCTTAAGGTAGAATGAAAGTAACTTCTGGCATTCAGCTACCCGCATGTTTTTCAGACCCAGCATTTATTTATGGTAGTCATGGTAAAATATTGTACTGTATATCCACCACTCATATTAGAGCTGTAAATAAGTGGTGTACTAATTTTTAGCTGCAAGCAAATTCCCTCCTACAAATATCCATTGCAAACACAACAGACCCAGTCAGACAAAAACTTCTAAAATTCATAAACAAGCAGCAGATTCTACCCAGATTTGATAGTTCTTGTAGGAGCTGTCTGATCTGGGCCTGCTGTTTGTTTATGAATTTTATAAGTTTTGGTCTAAATGAATTTTCTGGCTAAACACTTTTACCTCTGAATTTGGAAAAAAAACACGCCTTTTTGCCAACGGAAACATAGCCCTACAATGGCTATAAAATCGTTTGATAAATAAAAGCCCTGTACTACTGTTCATCAGATTTCTCAGCCAAACTGTCTTACTTTGTAAATATTCATTAGATTTCTCAGTCAAACTCTGTCTCACTACTGTTCATCAGATTTCTCAGCCAAACTGTCTTACTTTGTAAATATTCATTAGATTTCTCAGTCAAACTCTGTCTTACTACTGTTCATCAGATTTACCTCATAGAGATGGGTCTAATGAATAGGAGCGCACATGTTGGTTTTGCAGAGAAATAATTTCAAAATACTTATCTAGCCCTCAGTCTTTCTTATATTATCTAGCCCTCTGTCTTTCTTATTATCTAGCCTTCTGTCTTTCTTATTATCTAGCATACTGACTTTCTTACTCACCTTGGAGTCTCTGAGCTGTGAGAATGTGTCCACAATGATACCGAAGATTATGTTCAGACCAATTGTAGTGATAATGATGAAGAAAGAAACGTCAAACAGAGCAATTCCAATCGCTTCGGGAAAATGACTGCCCATCTGATTCTCAAATTGCTGTTGTAAAAATATATAATGTGACATTTAAAACATTATATCAGAGCTACAGATAAAGATATATACCTAAATACTAATATCATCATTTCTCTACTAAAACTCTATACTGTGACTCACAGTATAGGGTCCAGTTGAGCAATAAAGGAGCTACAGTAAAACCTCTCTATAACAGCCACTAAATTGTGTTAATTAGTTGGTATTTAGGGCAGGTGTCTGCTTAAAGCAAGGTGAAAGTGAAACATAACGCTCCTATAGGAGAGTTCTGTTTCACTTTCACCTTGCTTTAAGCAGCCACCTGCCGTAAACACAAAATACTTGATGTAATTTAGTGGTCATTATAGAGAGGTTTTACTGTATTGTTGAAACTTTTAAATTTACACATGTTATCTGGACCTCTGAATATGAAGAAAGTATAATTTTTCATATTTCATACCCGAATAAGACATTGAACATTGAAATATATACGGTAATTTTTTACATAACCCTTTACTCCATGAATATTCATGCAAGAAATAATGATATCATGAATATTAATTAGCTGATTTTTTATAATGCCAGATGTGAACAGAGGACTTTTAGCCATGACAGAAACTGGAGTTTTAGATCAAAACTATTTCATAAGCAAACAGAATAGACAATGATCAGACAGTTCCTATTGGAGCAATCTGATCTGGGTCTACATTGTTTTCAAAGGCATAAAGCGGATGTATTTATGGAGTAAAGGGATAATCCAGTTTTAATGTTGTTCCAGAGTGGAGAGAACATATGAGTACTCTAATGGCTAGTCACAAATTCAAATTGATTTGGATCAAGTATATATATATGGAAATAATTCCACCCATATTGTGCAGTGCCCGATGGAGAATCTCTCCACTTTTTGCTGTGACATAAAATTTAAAAGTTGCTGTAAAAAAATTAAAAATTGAAAATATGATTATCAGTGAAGATAAAAATAAGCAGTGCCATATACAAGGTATGTGTTTTAAATACTTAACAATTTACTCCATGAATATTCATGAAAGAAATAATGCATTCATAAATATTAATTAACCAATTTTTTACAATGGCACTATGAATAATGGAGTTGTTTTTATTGTGACAGAAAAATGTTGAATCAGATCTACATAAATTTCACTAGCAAATAGAGCAGTACCCGATCAGATGGCTTCTACAGGAGTCGTCTGATCTGGGTTTACTCTGTTCACAAAGGCATTAATTCTCCACCAAGCCATATGTTGTAACCTCTCTTTAAAATCGTCTCATGACAGATCTAAAGGGTGGTCACAACATAGCATTTCACGGATAAATAAAGAAGATTTTTTTTAACGCTTTCCATGTTCAATACTCATGTAAGAAATAATGACATCATGAATATTAATTAGATTATTTTTTATAGTGGCATATGAACACAAAACATTTTGACTCAGACATAAACTAGAATCAGATCTATATCATACCAAATGCAAACTGAGCAGACCCTGATCAGATGGCTCCTACAGGGGCCATCTGATCTGGGTCTTCTCTGTTTGTAAATGCGTGAAAAGGTGTTTATATAACAAATTTATATTCATCTTAACTATGCCATAAGCGAGTTATACCGTATAAGGTCCTTCCACAAGGCCATGGTGTAAAACAGATACGAAGCACTGGTAAATCGTGGTGCAATGCCTTCCGTTTGTTGTTGACCACATCCAGTCGCGGTAGAAGGCAAACAGGATGAGCGCATAAATATAAAATATTGCCAACCCAAGTAGCGCAACCAACAGTAGTGACACCCCTGTAAAATGAGCATAACATTCTAATTAGTATAATAAATATAAGTTGTCTTGCAGTACAAGGAACCTGTGCAAACAGTTTGGATCCAGATGAGATGCTGAGTAACTAGACATCTGATCAAGATTCAAATTGTTTTTACTGCATCAGAATTAACCTATGAAAACAGCTTGGATTCAGATGAGAAAACTCAGCTTCTCATTAGAATCCAAACTGTTTCGAGACTCTGACCATAGTAAATGGTCTATTAACCCATTTCCTCATATTGACGACTTTTGACGACTCTGTAAAAGGCACTTTGTGAAACCATTGTGATAAATAAAGCATTTGCTCCTATAGGAGCAAATGCTCTATTTATCACAATAGTTTCAAACTACACAAAACAAATACATAATTCTAAAATTGTCCTTTTCTCTAGTTAATGCTCCTTTTCGGTATCTAAAAATAGCCAGTGAGGTAATGGGTTAACCCTTTCCCTCTTCTATGTTTATTCCAAATTTCAGTACCTACTGAATATTCAGACAAAATAGTTATAATGAAATATGGAAGGTGGAACATTGAACCTTCATTTTAGAAAGTAAAGAAACAGATCTATCAAATTCCTTTAGCAAACTGAGCAAACCTGATCAGATGACTCCTATAGGAGCTGTCCAATCTAGGTCTACTTTGTTTACAAATGCGTGAAAAAGCATCTATATGAAGGAAAGGGTTAAATATACAGCCTGCTTAAATTCTCAGTGTTAAATTTTCCTCCATTTTTGGTGTCCAACAGATGTGATCCAAATCAGCTGCTTGATTAAGTAATATCTAATTTCGATCTAAACTGTTAAAATATGTCATTATTAGCTGAAAACTAGAATGCAAAGAGTTAACCCTTTACCTGATGAATATTCATGTTAGAAATAATAACTGCATGAATATTAATTAGCTTAAGTTTTATAACTGCATTATGGACAAGCGAATTTTGTCAATAGAAGGAACTTTAGAATGATATTTATATTATTTCATATGCAAACAGAACAGACAATGATCTGACAACTACTACAGTTGTAGGTTAAAAGTACAGTAAAATCTCTCTATAATGACCATCAAATTACATCAAGTATTTTGTGTTAAAGGCAGGTGGATGCTTAAAGCAAGTTGAAAGTAAAACAGAACGCTCCTATAGGAGCGTTCTGTTTTACTTTCACCTTGCTTTAAGCAACCACCTGCCAAAAATACCATCTAATTAACACAATTTAGTGGCCGTTCTAGAGAGGTTTTACTGTACTCTCTATCAGGTAAAGGGTTAAATCAAACACATAGTATTAACTGAAAATGTTAACATCATCACTGCACAGTGCTGAAAGGAAAACTCAGATAAGTTCAAAGAAAGCTGAAAGCATAAAATCAATTAGTATTACAGATTTCTAAACATTCTCATTTCTTTGCTAAAATATGGTCAAAGTGTCAAACAGTTCAGACCTTGATGAGACACCACATTCTGCGGCATCTCATCAGGATCCAAATTCTTTGCATAGGTAATCACAGTTTCACAGCTAGCAAAGACTTAACATCAGTGTCATTAAAACTTTATCTCATGAATATTTATAAAGATTTCATTACAGTAAAATCCTTCTAAATTAGTATAAATATCGGTCTTGGAGACAGATTGCAGCTTAATGCAGGGTGAAAGTCATGCAGAAAGCTCCTAGAGGAGCTTTCTGCATGACTTTCACTCTGCATTAAGCAGTTACCTAACTAAAAGTATCTAAATTCTTCTCTACTAGAATTCCAGTTTTACTGTATACTATGAAGCTTTATTACCTGAATTTTATAACTGTGGTAGAAACAGTGGAATCCTTGAGATCTGCATAATTTCATAAGCAAGCAGAGCCGACCATGAGTAGAGGGTTCCTATAGGAACCATCTGTTTTAGAAAAAGCATTTATATCAGGTAATGGGTTAAAAGCAGGTGGTTGATTAATGCATAATTTTCATCCTACATTAAATTACCACCTGCATTAAACCATTCCCTCATGGCCTATTTTTAGATCCAACCTCTTTGAGTAAATCTACCAAAAAAGCGCATTTAGTAGACAAAAGGGAAATTTTAGAATTGTATAGTTTTGAAAACTTTGTGATAAATAGAGCATTTGCTCCTATGTAGCAAATGCTCTATTTATTACAATTGTTTCAAAAGTGACTTTTACAGAGGCATCAATATGAAGGAATGGGTTAAAGATCAAGAATTATCCCTCTTTTAAGTTGCCTTTGTTGAGAGAATTTACTGTATACATGTATAACACTTTATTCCAAAGACACACCACCTTTTAACACATTTGCAAACAGAGTAGGAGCCATCTGATCAGGGTCTGCTCTGTTTGCTTATGACATTATATTGCTCTGATTTGACAAGTTTTCGGAGGGCCAATACTGTTCTTGTTCATATACCGTTATAAATATCAATATTCATACATACATTATTTCTTACATGAATATTTATGGAGTACAGTAAAACCTCTCTATAACGACCACTAAATTGTGTTAATTAGTTGGTATTTGGGGCAGGTGGCTCCTTAAAGCAAGGTGAAAGTAAAACAGAACGCTCCTATAGGAGCGTTCTGTTTTACTTTCACCTTGCTTTAAGCAGCCACCTGCCTTTAACATAAAATAATTTGTCAAAATTAGTAGCTGTTATAGAGAGGTTATACTGTATTTAAAGGGATAAATGTTACATGATCACATATGAAACAATTTATAAATATCATAATTACAATACATATTCAGACACCCAAATTTACCTCTATTTGTCACCATTTTGATGGCTTTAACCCTTTACTGAATGAATACACCTTTTTATGCCTTCGGAAACAGAGTAGACCCAGACAATTTGGCTCCTATAGGAGCCGCTTGATCAGGGTCTGCTTTGTTTGCTTATAATATAATATAGATATGATTCTATAGCTTCTGCCTAATGGCCAAAACTTCACGTGTCTGTGTGCTATTATAACAATTAATCTAATTAATATTCATGATATCATTATTTCATGAATATTCATGGAGTTAATGAATAAAACGAAAGTTTGTTCTGTGTCGGTACTATTTGTTTGTCTGAATACTTGAGGGTGATTAAGGTAAGCCCATAATTTTTTGGTGTTCACATAAATAATTTAGATGATAGAAAAGAAACACAAATGGACAATCACATCAACAAGATCTGAAACAGAACATCATGAAAAAAACATGTTTCATTAGTATCACAGAAAGACATACACATAAATATTACATAGAACGAGAACATCGTATGTGTATAACAACGTGTTACATGAGGGCTGTATGAAAGAAATATACAGTAAAACCTCTCTATAATGGCCACTAAATTACATCAAGTATTTTGTGCTAAAGGCAGGTGGCTGCTTAAAGCAAGGTGAAAGTAAAACAGATTGCGCCTATAGGAGCGTTCTGTTTGACTTTCACCTTGCTTTAAGCATCCACCTGCCCTAAATACCAACTAATTAACACAATTTAGTGGTCTTTATAGAGAGGTTTTACTGTACATAACTGTCACAGAGAACTAAAGTAGAACATCACATAAGAACACGTTACATCAGGGTCATATGTATTAGAAAGAAAACACATGGCTATTACAAAGAACTCAAACAGAACATCACATAAGAACAAGTCACATAAGTGTCACATGCAACATTACAGAGAACTGAATAAGAACATTTCCTAAGAACATGTTACATTATGGTCACATATAATATAATGAAATACACATAACCATTACAGAGAACTGAAGCAGAACATCACATAAGAACATGTCACATGAGGGTCACATGTACCTGAAACAAATACACATAACAATTACAGAGAACTGAAAGAGAACATCGCCTAAGACCATGTCACATGAGGGTCACATGTACCAAACAAATACAGTACACATAACTACTACAGAGAACTGAAACAGAACATCACATAAAAACATGTAACATAAGGGTCACATGTAAAAAAGAGAAATATACACAAAATGTGGGGTCTTATCCGAGTTCAGGCTCAAGTTCTGCCAAAAAAATCAGAAAGAAATTAAATAAGTTTGAAAATGTTGCAGACGACAATTGAGTAGATGACAAAACTACTCAGCAAGCAAAGAGTATATGCCTTTGCAAAGTTAACAGAGTAGACCAAGATCAGACAGTTCCTGTAGCAGTCTTCTGATCTGGGTTTACTTTGTTTGCAAAGGCATTAATCCTTTCCTTCATATAAATGTCTTTTCACACATTTGCAAACAGAGAAGACCCTGATCAGATGGCTCCAAGAGGAGCCATCTGATCAGGGTCTGCTCTGTTTGCTAATGAAATTATATAAAGTTGTTTCTTTAGTTTCTAAAATAGCTACAATGGTCCATGTTTCATTATAACTCTTTTGTCCATGCATATTCAATAGGTATTGAAATTTGGACCAAATACAGAACAAGGAAAGGGTCAAAAGGCATATCTATGGAGTATGCACACTAGCAGGGAATCTGTGATAATTTATGCAAACAGTTTGGATCCAGATGGCACTGCTAGAAACTCAGCATCTCTCATCAGTATCCAAACTGTTTGACACTATGAATGTAAAGAATGTCTTTCAAGCCATGCAAACAGTGTGTATTAAGATCCTACAGGAGCTGTATGATCTGGGCCTATACTGTTTGCAAAGGCATGTAAAGTCATCTGTATCAGGGAATAGAGTTGATATAATTATAAACATCAAGTAGTGAACACAGGGGTCTGAACCGCTTCATGGGAGTCTATATATACTATATAAGATAGTATATATAGACTCCCATGAAGCGGTATAGACCCCTGTGGTCGTGAATACTAGAACATTACAATGTCACATAATTATAAGGGAGAAGAAAATCAAGATTAATTACAATATTGTATTTTATTTCATATGATATCATGCATAATCCATCACTCTTCAACTAGAAATAACCTGAATAATTAATAAGACAATGTATCTTTCAAGCCATGCAAACAGTGTAAATTTGATCATGACTCGCAGCTTCTAATTAAGATCTTCACTTAACCCTTCGCTTGCTGAATTTTAAAATACATTTCTCCTTCTTTACCCATTCCCTGTTGTATAATTACATATATCTTCACTGTGTACAAGTATTTCGCTGTGCAATCACTGCTGTGGAGTGCACTATTGCACAAACAACTTGTAAATAGTGCAGACCCTGATGAGACAGCTCCTGCAGGAGCTGTCTCATCTGGGTCTTCACTATTTACAGGTAGGTATATTGACGTGAACAGCAAGCGAAGGGTTAATGTTCTAGATAAGAGGGAGAAGCTAAACATTTTGTATCAACAGAGGGTTAATACACGTTTTTTGGGGCAGTAACATCTACAGTGTCCTGAGGGAATGTTGTTGTTCTGAGCCCGAAGGGCGAGGGCAACAACAGTCCCAAGGGACATTGCATATGTTATAGCCTGAAAAAAAACTGTGTATATATTATCGCTATTCTTGCATAAAATATTGTTCTGCTTTCCTGTGTTCATTTTCATTGTTTGAAATGCAACCAAAACTACACACTACTTCTTTGACAGTTCATTCGATTTATGATGTTGCTGCATGCGCCACCATTTTATTTTTTGACGTCATTTCATCAGCCATTTGTGAAATTCTTCGATGCCGTATCATACAGAACACGAAGAGATGTAGTTGTTTGGTCATATGACTGCTACCATTGTTTATGTTAGGCCTTGAAAAAGTATAATTAAAACCGGAGAACAACAGTGAGTGGGCACAAGAATCGCCTTGTTAATACATGGGTAATCGGAACTACAATAGAATGTTTTATGCAAGAATAATTGTTTTTAGTAAATACTCCTTTTCAGTAGATTCATCCAAAGCCTTTTAGGTCCGGTCTAAAAATAGCCTATGATGGAATAGGTTAATAGGAGCTTAGTATTACTGTTTGAAACCCGTAAGTAAGTTCAGAGCAACAGATAAAGAAGAATATTTGAAATGTCAAAATTGTCATTTCTCTACCAAACCCTATGTTGTTACCACTCTCTAGAATCATCTCAAAGAGACAATTCTAAAGAATGGTCGCAGCAAAGGGTTTGGTTGAGAAATAAAGGAACTATATATTTTTTTTTTAAGATGTTTAACTTACCCATCTTATTTATGCCTTAGCATCTATCTATTATGCAATTTAACAATGTAAACAATGCCTCTCATTTGAATTTTCACTGTTTACAACTTTTCCTCAGGATGCAGCTCAAATGTAAACAAATCCACCCATCATAAGCACTTTCAGTCCTTTGATATTTACAACACATAAATAAATACTATACTGAAAACAAATCCACCCATCATAAGCACTTTCAGTCCTTTGATATTTACAATACTATACTGAAAACAAATCCACCAACCATAAGCACTTTCAGTCCTTTGATATTTACAACACATAAATAAATACTTTACTGAACAAATCCACCCATTATAAGCACTTTCAGTCCTTTGATATTTACAACATAATAAAAACTATACCGAGGGCTCAGAGCAAAACCAGTGTAACTGCATACTTAAACCATTTCAACGCTGAACTTTCAGAGTGGAATAGACCATCACTATTTATTGGTAGAGTCTAAACAGTATGAAAGGATTCAGAATCACAAACAGTGCAAACTCCTCTAGGAGCATTCTGATATGGGGCTATATAGTGTTTGCAAATGACAGCCAATTTGTCCTCTAATTTAACCAATTCCCTCATATTGACGACTTTGTAAGTCACTTTGTGAAACCATTGTGATAAATAGAGCATTTGCTCCTATAGGAGCAAATGCTCTATTTATCATAATGGTTTCAAACTACAAAATTCAAAAATTTTCCTTTTATCTAGTTAATACTGCTTTTCGGTAGGTTTATTCAAAGAGGCTGTAACTAAAAATAGCCTATGAGGTAATGGGTTAATACTAGAAATAATGTTTTCTTTTAATTTCACTATCAGAGACGTTGTGTCTCCATGTCTCATCAGGATTCAAGCTGATTGCATGCCAAGGTCATCACTGTTTTGGCCAACAGATTGTAGAGAGTTCAATAGTTTTGCTCAAAGCTCACCTTACAGACATACACACAAAAAGTAACTTAGCAACTGATCAAGATCCAAGCTCCAAGCTATTTGTCATTCTCTCAGTTGTATGCTTTCCAATTGAATTTTTTTTTACCTATTGATAGATATATACACAAAGTGACAGAAGAGGCAACCCTTTCCAAAATGAACATTTATGCAAGAATTGATAACTTTATGAATAGAAATTAACTTAGTGTTATACACCTTGAGGTAACATTTTCAAGGGATATTTTTGCTCAGAAAAAAACTGTAGGATCAGATCTATATATGTTCAAAAGCAAACAGAGCAGACCCTGAACAGACGGCTCCCATACAAGAGCCATTTTATCTGGGTCTACTCATTTTGAAAATTTGTGAAAAAGAATTTATATAAGGGGAATCACAGGTTAAAGAATAGCTCCTTTACTTCTCCATCAAGCCCTATGTTGTGACCACTCTTTAGAATCGTCTCAAAAAGAAGATTTTAAAGAGTGGTCACGTTCGACAGTTTTGTGGAGTATTGATGAATTTAGTACTGAAATACAAAAACGTATGCATATATATTAACCCTTCTCTTGCTTCTTAAAATACATTTCTCCTTCTTTACCCATGCCCTGTTGTATAATTACATAATTATATCTTCACTGTCTACAAGTGTTTCGCTGTGCAATCCCTGCTGAGGGGTGCACTGGTTGCCCAATCAACTTGTAAATAGTGCAAACCCTGATGAGACAGCTCCTGCAGGAGCTGTCTCATCTGGGTCTTCACTATTTACAGCTAGGTACATGTATATTGATGTGAATAGCAAGCGACAGGTTAATCTTCAGTGCTGCATTTCATCAGGACTATAGTGATAACAAACAAATATCACAGATCAAATACTATTGACTGATATTTTCAAAACATGAAATCAATCAAATGAAAATCAAACAGCATCTTTATTCAGGTATCTACAACAGGAGGTAAAAATACAACAATTTATAAATAAAAAAATGTTTCATAATAAAACATTTTTAAGAAATCTGCAGAAGAAAAATCCAACACACTTGTGAAGTAGATATTGAAAGCTATGCAAATAGTTTGGATCCAGATCAGAATGCCATTCTCATCAGAATCCAAACTATTTAACACTGACTGTATTTATTAACAAAAATGGAAGAAAAAAATAAGTTTAAGAACTGCAGCAGACAGCTCTAAACTTTTCTTTCTTTCAAGTAAATGCTCCTTTTCAGTAGCTTTATTCAAAGAGGTTGGATCTAAAAAAGCCTTAGTGGAAATGGATAAAGTGCTGTTTTTTCCAATTCCTTACAAAAGCAAAATCAGAGAAATCATACAGTTTAGAACCTTGAGGAGACCCCAATAGATACTTGGTGCCTCATCTTGATCTAAACCATTTGCAAAAGTCATTTATAAATTTGTTCACAGAATGTAACAGAGCTCGATCCAGGTAAGATGCGTAAATTAAAACATTTTTAAGAATAACTTCTTTATTTCCTCACCAAACCCTATACTGATACCACTCTTTAGAATCGTCGATTCTGAAGAGTGGTCACAGTATAGGGTTTGGTGGAGAAATAACTGTTTTAATATTTGGGTACGCACCTTTATCTGTGACTTTGATAAACATATATTATATCATTTTTCACTAAGAAAACCTTTGCATAGGAAATAGTTTATGAAATATGCCAAGGTCAAATCTATAATTAGTTAACCATTTCCTCCATTAATATGCCTTTCTACACCTCTGTAAAAGTCACTTAATGAATGGTTTCAAAACTACACAATTTTCAAAATTTTCCTTTTCTCTAGTAAATGCTCCTTTTCGGTAGATTCATTCAAAGAGGTTGGGTCTAAAAATAGCCTATGAGGGAAGAGTTAATTACCTTTGCATACAGTTCAGATCACAGAGTAGACCCAGAGCAGATGGCTCCTATGGGAGCCATCTGACCAGGAATATAGATTAGAATCTATAGTTTCTGCTAAGCAAAAATTTTATGCGTTAACCCTTTCCCTCATAGAATCGTGTTTTCACGCATTTGCATGCAGAGTAGACCCAGATCAGACGGCTCCTAGAGGAGCCGTCTGATCAGGGTCTGCTCTGTTTGCTAATAGAATTTGATAGATATGTTTCTTTGCTTTCTAAAATGTCTACAATGGTCCATCTTTCATATTTCTTTATAACTATTTTGTTAATGAATATTCAGTAGATACTGAAAAAAGGCCTAAATATAGAACAGGGAAAGGGTTAATATGCCATTTTTAAAAGAAATAATCTAAATAATGTGCATTATGTCATTATTTCTTGCATGAATATTTATGGAGTAAAGGGTTAAAGGTTAATAGATCAATGAATAGTTTTGTTTTCATCTGTTGAGTCCTTTATCTTCATAGTACCATCAATATAAAGACATTCAATTTATGTTGAAATCAGCTACACCAGGGTAACACTTGATGTTGTCTTTTCTCTTCATATGGTCATACATAACAAGTGCAGTACTTGTAAAAGAGTTTTATTTTTTGCTCTTGTGAGTGCGTTCCCATTCTTCCTGCTTTAACTGTTCCTTCTTTCTCTCAAATTCCATCTCCTGTAAATGGAGAGAACAAACATTCATAGTAACACATAAATAGAGAAGGAAAGTTCCTAGTAACATGTAAATAGAGAAGAAAGTTCATAGTAACATGTAAAGAGAGAAGAAAGTTCATAGTAACATATAAATGGAGAGTGAGAAAGTTCATAGTAACATGTAAATAGAGAAGAAAATTCATAGTAACATGTAAATGTAGAGAAAGAAAAAATCATCATAAAATGGAGAGCCAGAAAGTACATAATTACTACTATGGTATTAAAATTGAGAGCAAGAAAGTAACATAGTAACTTGTAAATGGAAAGCATTAAATAACATTCTTAATTGTAAATTGTGGCCATTAAATTACATTCTTAATTGTAAATTGTGGCCATTAAATTACATTCTTACTTGTAAATGCAGAGAAAGAAAATTCATAGTAACTTGTAAACGGAGAGAACAAGGATTAAGATCTACCCATTATGCCATAAATACGCAACAAGAGTAGAGCCAGATCAGGATCTGCTCTGTTTGCTTATGATATGATATGATATAGATATGATTATACACTTTCTGCTATGGCCAAATATTCCTGTGTTCAAGTGCCATTATAAAACTTAATATAATTGATATTCATGATGTCATTATTTCTTACATGAATATTTAACCCTTTCCCTCATATTGACGACTTTTGATGACTCTGTAAAAGTCTCTTTGTGAAACCATTGTGATAAATAGAGCATTTGCTCCTATAGGAGCAAATGCTCTATTTATCACAATGGTTTCAAACTACAAAGTTCTAAAAGTTTCCATTTCCCTAGTTAATGGTCCTTTTTGGTAAATTTATTCCAAGAGGTATCTAAAAATAGCCTATGAGGTAATGGGTTACAGAGTAAATGGTTAAGAATGCACCCTTGATGCGTTATGTAGCTGCTTTATTTACCTGTGCTTTCAATTTGTCCACCAGATAGTCAATCTGTACCTTCAGGTGCTCCATTCTGACTTCTTCACTATCTTCCTCATTTTCCAGACTCAATGCTCGGTTCAATGGGAAGAAATCAAAATTGTTGTCAATTAGCTGTTTGTAAAAAAAGACGACATGCTATAATAAATAGTGAAAAATGGTAAAATTGCACACTGTGTACATTCTTTTACTAGCAACAATTTATATTGGCTTTATTAGCAGCATAATTATTCAAATGGACTTTAGGGGGATTATATTCTTCCTTCGAGATATCCGCAATCACACTTCACCATGTAAATGATAAACGACTGTGCCTGCATATGCCCTGTAAGTGCAGTCGGGACATTCTGCTGCTAAGACATCGACGCGATGTACTAGAAAGTGATTGCGGATATGTCAAAGAAAATCGAATGTTACATAATTATATATGATCTGTCATGCGAATGAAATGAATATTCATGTATATTTCCATGTTTTAAGAATATTTGACACTACATATATTATGTTGAAGAAAGTAGTTTGTATTCTGGGCCGGGAGCCTTATATTGTGAATAAAGTTTTGTCATTGTCATTGTCATTTATTTGCAATATATTTAATTTAGTTTTGTTGGGTGTAGTTTTATGAACCCTAATTTCCCTCATATAAACGCTTTTCATGTTTCTGCAAACATGGTAGACCCAGATCAAGAGCCGTCTGATCAGGGTCTGCTCTGTTTGCTAATGGAATTTGATAGATCTGTTTCTTTACTTTCTAAAATGGCTACAATGTTCTACCTTCCGTATTTCATTATAACTAATTTGTCCATGAATAGTAATGAAATTTGTAATAAACATAAAACAGAGAAAGGGTTAAAAAAGTAACTTTATTTCTGCTTTATTGGCGGTAGATTTCATTTGACTTTAACCCTTTAAATACGTGGAGTATTCATAAATTTAATCAGTTCAACCTTACTGTGAATATTCAGCAATTTGTTTTTTTTAAAGTAAAGTGTAACATGACAAACAGTGCAGACCCTGATGAGAGGGCTTCTCTTGGAGCCCTCTCATCTGGGTCTACACTGTTTGCAAAGGATATTAGTGACTCATTTCCCATTAGCCTATGAAGGAATGGGTTAAAGGTGTGTATTCAAATACTAACATTGCCATTTCTCCACCAATTCCTACGTTGTGACCACTCTTTAGAATCATACTCGAAAAGACCATGCTAAGGAGTAATCACAACATTGGGTTTGGTGGAGAAATAAAGGAACTATTCTTAAACTGTTTTAATTTATGCACCTTATCTGGGTCTATGCCAAATGAATTAAATTCTATATACTAATATATTTTCTTCATTAACCCTTTCAGTGTGGAAAATGAGTCACTGATGTCCTATGCAAACATTGTAGACCCAAATGAAAGGCATGGTTAATTGCCACAAACAAGAGGAAAACAATTTCCTGACATTTTCCTGACATAGTCTTAAATTTCCACGACATGTAACATTGCGACATTTAATCTTTCTGTCATAATTCATGAAATACTATTGAGAAAGTAATACATGGCCTTAATTGTCTTTTTTTTTCAAAATTCTCTGACATTTGCCTCTATTTTTAAATCTCCGTGACATTTCTCAAAATTCCCCGACAATTGCCTGACCTTGAAAACAATTATATTTCCCTGACTTTTCCCTGACACGTGGCAACCCTGAAAGCGATATCAGAGGAGCCCTCTCATCAAGGTCTGCACTGTTTATCATGTTACACTTTTCTTAAAAATAAAATCCCTGAATATTCATGGTAAGCTTGACCTGTTTGAATTTTGGAACAGTTAATTTGAAAATTCAGCACTGAAAAAGGTTAATGAAAAAGGTTCAATATATGTATTAAGATTATGTAAAAAACAAACAAATGAAAACAACTGATGTCCTGCTTTCTTTGATTGACTAGAAAATGATGACAGACAGAAGTTAATGTTTCTTTTCATATACCCACCTGTTTGTACACACAAAGCTCCAGTGCCGAGTAATCGTTGGGCCTGGTCTCATCCAGGTGGATGAAGAAGAACAGGTAGGCCCATTGGTTATGCTCTTTTCTCACATGATTCAAAAAACCCTAGGAAGAGATAAACAAGACAATGTATCCAGTAACTTCAAGATAAACAATATAAATGTAGGACAATTATGGCTATTGAACCCTTTCCCTCATATAAATGTGTTTTCACGCATTTGCAAACAGAGAAGACCCAGATCAGACGGCTCCTATAGGAGCCGTCTGATCAGGGTCTGCTCTGTTTGCTAATGGAATTTGATAGATCTGTCTCTTTACTTTCTAAAATGTCTACAATGTTCCACCTTCCATATTTCTTTATAACTATTTTGTTAATGAATATTCAGTAGGTATCGAAATCAGGGTCTGCTCTGTTTGCTTATGAATTAATATACAGTTTCTGTCCCTGCCAAAAAACCCATATTTCATATGTCAGTCAGAATAAGTATTCATCTAACCAATATTCACGGCGTCATTATTTCTTACATGAACATTAAATAGGATATGGGTTACAGTAATTGATAATTCCACCTTTGCAAATGGAGAAGACCTTTATAGGAGCTGTCTTATCAGTGTATACATTGTTTGTTTACATGTTACAGATTTGATCCTCTACTATTTGTAGCTTTATGAGATCATTTTGAATGCCATGTATGAAGTTTATATCCCTAACTGTTCAAAAGTTATTATGTTAGAAATATGACCTTTAACCTTGATTATTGACCTTGATCACTAATCTAATGATTGCAATAGCTTTAGAGGTCATTTACGCATCATGAACAATCTCCCCATCAAAAAAGTGAAATGATTGTTATTCACTGGAACCATCAAGTTTACAGTCTGACCTTTGACCTTAATGTTTGTCCTTGATCATTTAACCTCTGAATTTATTGATCTCATGTTGACCTCTAACTCATTAGGATTCATCTTCTCATCATGACTAACCTTCTTATTAAAATCATAGGCAAACCATTTTCTGGCCCAAAATGTTCAAATAAAAATAAAGGTGAACCAGTTGCAATACCTTGGGGAACCAATTGGAACATGGCCCAGTAGTTATAATTGATAGGGAACGAAAACGCACATGGATTTTATCTAAAATATGAGTGAACTACATCGGTAATAAGGATACTTTAATGTAAAACTTTTGCAATTTCAACCCTTTTCTTCATTTAAATGCCTCTTCACACCTTAACAAACAGAGTAGATCCAGATCAGATGGCTCCTATAGGAGCCGTCTGGTAAGAGTCTGCTGTTTGTTTTTGAAATTATGATAGAACTAACCAATACCACAAAATCCTGCATACATATGCCATTATACAAATTCAACTAGTAAACAGTCCTGATGTCATATTTTCTTACATGAACATTCAAACAGAGAAAGAGTTAAGCCATTATTTGATAGTTATTTTCACACTCCTACTACTTTATATTAACCCTTTCCCTGCTGAATATGCATGTAAGAAATAATGACATCATGAATACCAATTACCCAGTAGAATTTTTTTTATAAAAGTATATCAGCACTGGACATTTGTCTCAGGCAGAAAATGTAGAATCAGATCTATATTATACTATAAGCAAACAGAGCAGACCCTGGGTCTACTCCATTTGCAATGGCTGAAAGTGCATTTATATGAGGGAAAAGGTTAAACAAACTACAATTTTGGTACATTTTTTACATTACAGACTCTTAACCCTTTCCTCCATGAATATTCATTTAACAAATAATTGCATCATGAATATTAATTGGTGTAATTTGTTATAATAGCACATGGACATATGCATTTTTGGCCATGGCAGAAACTGTTGAATCATATCTATATTATATCATATGCAAACAGAGTAGACCCTGATCAGACTATAGTAGCCCTCTGATCTGAGTCTTTTCTGTTTTCAAAGGCGTAGAAAGGCCTATTTATGGAGTAAAGGGTTAAATATTGCCTGTAATTGTTATATATGAATTGCAAACTGAATGTTAAAATGATACAGATAAATCAAACAGGTGATTGTCAATGTAACTTACCACTCCTTGTTTCTCAAAATCATAGCTTTCTCTGCTGCAAATGAAGCAATTGGTCATCATATCTTTGTCTATTTCCCACTGAAAGACAAAAATGAATATTGTATGTATCCATCCTAATAACACTAAACATAGGTCACCTAATTATTTCAGACAGACAAACATAGGCCAAGAGTACATATCCAGATCAAACTACTTTCAACAGGAGTGATGAGCTGGATCAGGATCTACACTATTTGCTACTATAGTGAAAACTTGATCATTCAAAATTTTAGTATAGAAGAATTTAGACCCTTTTAGGCAGGTGACTGCTTAATACAGAGTGGAAGTCTTGCAGAAAGCTCCTCTGCATGCTCCCAGAGGAGCTTTCTGTATGACTTTAACCCTGCATTAAGCTGCCACCTGTATTAAAGATCAACAATGATACATACTTGAGTGTTTGAATAATCACGGTTTACTGTAAACTTTGATCTAATTTAAAGCAATCAAACATGTGCCAAAGTGAATAAAGACACCTTCTGGAGCTTTCTGCATGACTTTCATGATGCATTAAGTTGCCATCTGTTTTTAAGAGACTGACACTGTCATATTTTAGTGTATGATTTATAGAGGGTTCACTGTTGTCTTGAATGATTTCCTTCAAATGCTTAGAATTTCATAGGCTATTTCAAGACCATTCCCTCATAGGCAATTATTTAAACCATTCCCTCACAGGCTATTTTTAGACCCAACCTCATTGAGTAAATCTACCAAAAAGGAATACTTACTAAAAGCAAAGGAAAATTTTAGAATTGTGTAGTTTTGAAATAATTGTGATAAATAGAACATTTCTTCTGTACTGTAAAGCAATGCTCTATTTATCACAATTGTTTCAAAAAGTGACATTTACATGCAGAGGCATCAAAAGGGGTCCATATGAGGGAATGGATCAAGGTAATACTGAAGATAAAGCAAAAACACCTACCTTAGCATCTCTGAGCTGTGAGAATGTGTCCACAATGATACCGAAGATTATGTTCAGACCAATTGTGGTGATGATGATAAAGAAAGAAACGTCAAACGCTGTAACACCTATTGCTTGCAAGAAGTTATCCGTCATCTTGTCTTGGAATTGCTATAGAAATAAATAACAAAAAAATCAGCAATGCAGGTTTGTTGTTTAACCCATTACCTCATGAATATTCATATAAGAAATAATGATGTCATGAATATTAATTAGATTAATTTCTTATACTAGCACACGGAAACATGGCAGAAACTGTAGAATCATATCTATATTATATCAAAAGCAAACAGAGCAGATCCTGATCAGACGGCTCCTATAGGAGCGGTCTGATCTGTGTCTTCTCTGTTTGCAAATGCGTATTTATGGAGTAAAGGGTTAATCCTTTATCTGATGAATATTCATGCAATAATTAACAATTGTGTGAATATTAATTGGATGAACTTTTTTAATAATCTATGATCACAGACAATGGCTGATTTTCAAAATTACATGAAATAGTATGGTCATTAAGACTAAATGTCGTTAAAAACTGTACTGCTCTGTTTGATTACGGAATAAGTGTATGCATGTCCCACATCCATATGACTGAAATACTGTTAAAACCCGGTAACAAACAAACAAACAAACATACTCAGCCAATTATCCCTTTCCCAGTTCAACATTCATCAGAGCTACAGATAAAGGTACATACCCAAATACTAAAATCGCCATTTCTCCACCAAACCCTATACTGTGACCACTCTTTAGAATCGTCTCTTCAAGACGTTTCTAAAGAGTGCATGGTCACAGTATAGGGGTTATTGGAGAATTAATGGAGCTATTCTTGAAAATGTTTTAATTTATGAATCTTATCTGGACCCCTGATAAAAATGACATCATGAATATTTATTTGCTGAATTTTTACAATGTTTTAAACTTCAAGGAAACTTTTTGCTTTGACAATAACTGTAGAATCAGATCTATATCATATCAAAGCAAACAGAGCAGACCCTACAGGAGCCATCTGATCTGGGTCTACCTGTTTGCAAAAGCATGAGGGAAAAGTGTTTCTGAAAAATAGTTTATAAATCAAGACAACATTTTTAGGTGAAAAATTTTCATTGCAAGAGAAAGGTGCCTATCTACACTTTAAATGCTGAGTTTTAAAAGTGAAATGGCCATAAGGCTTTGATTTGCTGGAGGATTATTCAAGGAGCCCTCTGATCTGGGTCTTCACTGTTTGCAAATGCCAGTATACGTAATTTTCACATTCAAAGGGTTCAAGAGACATAACATTGTCAATATATACGATATGATCATGGCCAGCAATCAGATTGCAGCCCATGTTTGGTGATTAAGTGTGATGAACGTTGAGATTAGTTTTTGAATCATGATTAAAGATTTTTATACAGTTCTTTATTTAACCCTATGAATGCCAGAAATGAGTGCACTATCATTTGCAAGCAGTGTTGATCTAAATTAGAGGACATCAGAGCTAACATCTGGGTCTATACTGTTTGCAAACATTACACTTATTTCCTGCATTCAAAGGATATTTTTTTTGTTAATATAAAATAAGAACTATAACATTACCATAACAACTAGAACACTAAAAAATACCCATACCCTGTGTTCCAAGCTGGTAAATGTCAGTCACCATTCCAGAAGATGGCACACAGCAAAAGCGCGTCAACATTGTAAAGCACCAGTAAACAAACACGTATAAGCGGAAGGCATACAACTAGCTGTCTGAAAACCAAACTTCACACAAACACTCACTCACACCTGTTCCAAAATCCTTGTTATTAGTAATGCTTAGTGAGTGTGACAAAAATGTAGATTTTGATGCTTGAAGAATTGTCTCCCTTATATAAAGTAATATAAATTGCAAGTCGAGCAAATTGACAGAATTTCATCCTGGTATGTATATAATCAATGTTTCTACTTTGCATTAAACTGCTACCTGTCTTATAGACCAGCACTGATACTAATATGAATGTCTAGTCTAGAGGGATTTTACTGTATAACATATATGTGGACTTTAATGCTCGACCGTAATGCAAGGTAGAAACCTCAGAACAACATGTAGCTCTGGATTTCACCCATCTCTTTTATATGAAATCAGTATAAACTGACGTCAGGGTCTTGTTGGTATAAATATGTCGTATTTTTCCAAGTGAATGCCCCTAGAGGCATAACAATTTGCAAAAGGAGGATATTCAAAAAGTTTACTAAAACAATACATGTACATGTATTTGAAAAAATGAAAAAACAAAAACATTGTGAGCTTTTATGAATTATGGCACCAAACATTCTGTGAAGTTTGTGATAATTGGCTTATGAAAAGAAGGATGCTTTTTTCTTTTCTTTGTGTGTGTGATGGGGGGGGGGGGGGGGGGGTTTCAAAGCTGTTTATTAGTTGGGGTGGTGGCTGTGTTTATTACAGATAATATAGTTGTTTTTTCATCCATTCTGGATTAGGTTTGGGGGTGTTTCAGACTATATGTCTGGGTTAGTTCAAAATAGGTTCCAAGATATATTGGAATGAGTTAAAGTTTAGGGTACTTGAAACCCCATTTTCAGGTTTCAAGGGTTTCAGATCGATTTGACCTGTGATACTGATAAGTGTTTCAGTACTGTTTATTTAATATGTGATTATTTTCGAGGTAAGCAGTAATTTAAATAATATCTTAATCCTTTACTCCATGAATTTTCATGTAAGAAATATTGATGTGTATATTAATGAGTTGAATTTACAAAATGACATGTGAATTTTATGTAGCAAAATCCTGATAAAATATAAATATAATATCAAAGGAATCCACATGCAGAACATTTCTAGCATAGACTAGCACCTTGGAAGAAAACTGACACAATCGACAGTAAAACCCCGCTAATGCGACCACCTAACAGAGGTATAATTATGGATGCTAGATGCAGGTGGTAGCTTAATGCAGGACATAAGTAATACAGAAAGCTCCTAGGAGCTTTCTGCATTACTTTTGCCCTGCATTAAGCAACCACCTGCTTATAAAGACAACCATGTGTATTTATTAAGTGGTCGCATTAGAGGGGTTCTACTGTATTTCAACATGTTCTAGCTTCCTAAAACTGTATACAGTAAATCCCTGGATATTAAAATTAGCATCAGTGCTGGAATCTTAGACTGCTTAATGCAGGTTAAAAGTCATGCAGAAAGCTCTAAAAGGAGCATTCTGCATGACTGTCGCCCAGCATTAAGTTGGCACATAAGTAAAAATACCTAAATTGATCTTTATTGAAATTCTGGTTAAGAGGGGTTTTACTGTACCTAGCATTCTGCATATTAGCTTTGAACTTGCAATGATGTATGTGAAGTTATAATCTACATGAGATGCAATGTAATTTAATGCTTTTTTTGGGGTCAAATCTGTTTGGCCCAAATATAGTGACCAGTGTTGCAGTGAAACTGAACTCACATAATGCAGCGTATCATCAGATTCAAAACTGTTTGATAATCTGACCATTATATTTGAAAAGAAATGAGAGAAATTATAGTTTAAGAACTTAAGCAGATTACCATTGTGGCAGACAAAAACTTACTTGACATGTAAAGAGTTAAAGTACAACCACATGATTGTAATGTAATGATAATAGCATACTAATGTGCTATATCACCATACTCTAAAATTGTATTGAGTTTTTGTTCCTGTCTGTATATAGTTAACTGCCTATAACTGGGCTTTAACCCTTTCCCTGTTCAATATTTATGTAAGAAATTATCACATCATGAATATTTATTAGCTCAATTTTTTTTAATATAATCTTTTCAAGGGAATTCAAAATCTATATCATGTCAAAAGCAAACAGAGCAGACTCTGATCAGATGGCTCCTATACGAACCGTCTGATCTGGGTTTACTCTATTTGCAAATGTGTGAAAAGGCATTTGTATGAAGGAAATGGTTAAATATATAACTGTTTAACTGTGCTTTAAATATATATCTAAACCAGATGGCCCTGATATTGCTCACCAGACAATCAGAGAAGCTTCCAGTTTCAGAGGAGAAGATTTTCAAAGTTTTCACAATATGTTTCTATAGAAAACTGGCAAGCCTGGTGCGGGGCCAATTTTGACCCCAGGGGCATAATTTATGTAACTTTTGTATAGGACCTGAAGTTGATGCTATATGCCAAATATGAAAGCTGAGAACCTTCCAGTTACATGAGAAGATTTTCAAAGTTTTCACAATATGTTTCTATAGAAAACTGGCCTCCCCTGGGGCGGGGCCAATTCTGATCAAAGGGGCATAATTTATATCACTTTTGTAGAGGACCTATAGATGATGCTATGTGCCAAAGATGAAAGCTGAGAACCCAGTAGATTCAGAGGAGAAAATGTTTAAAGGTTCAAATTTTTGAGGACGCACACTGCACGACGCACGCCGACGAACATCAGGCAATCACAAAAGCTCACCCTGAGCACTTTGTGCTCTTGTGAGCTAAAATCAAACTAAAATGCTCACTTATCCATAGATGTAATAGGTATATGTACAATGCTGTTTCATCTTCTTTATAAAAACAGATCACCCATGTAAAAAGTAGTTGAGTGGATGAAAGCAGTTCAAATGAGTATTTCGCAACCCAATGAAAGTAATTCATCTGTACCCATAAAATAGTCCCTCAGTCTGTAAGAGCAGTTCAAATGAGTATTAAAGTTATTCATCTGTACACATAATGTAGTCCCTCAATGTGTAAAAGCAGTTCTTATGGGTATGAAAGTATGTACCCATGAAATAATTCCTCAGAGTGCAACAGAGGAATAGAATAGTGTATGTGTATTTAAGCAGTCAATTAGCACCTTCACCTTTTATTTACACAAACATGACATGATTCTACTAGCATTAAAGAATAGATGGTTGTTTTTCAAAATTATAAACCAACAAAAATATGTATGAATTGTGCATTGAACTTAAAAACAAGTTCTACACATCCCTTTATTACCAGTCAGAGTAAATTCTTGGAATTTGATTGGTCAGTTTGCCAAAAACTGCCGGGATGTACAGTACCGTATTCAGCGGCTTCCACGGAGAATACAAAATTATTCAAATTTGACGCGTGACGTCATTTGTTTTGTTTTTATTTTTAGCGTCGATTCAAAATTTCATATCGTCCTTACTCCAATAATTCTGGATGGATTACGACCAAATAATTGATAATAAACGTAAAAAACTGTACCTCATACGTTCCTCAATTTAACACTTTCAACTTATCAGTACAACGTGTTACCGCTAATATTTACAAGTGAACTTTCAATTCCTCTTTCGAAATTGCTCTGAGATGACCTCATATTTGCTCTGTGATGACGTCATGTTTTCTTTGTCATGTCGTCATACAATTAGAGATCTAATGTCAGCAAAATAAGAGTTGTTCGTTTCTTAATTAGGTAAATCCGATCTCTGACTGATAATAAATTCGTTACACGGCAATTTGGCAGGGTGTACGGCTGGTATGACCGGGTTAGACCACGTATTTCCTGAGGCTAACGCCTCAGGAAATACGGGATCTAACCCGGTCATACCAGCCCGTACACCCTGCCAATTAACCGTGTAACTAATATTGTGGAGATCAAGAACTGATCCAAGTTGACACAATTAACTCCTTCACAAACACACTTAAAACAATGACCATGAACTGTGACCTTGAACTGTGACCATGAACTGTGACCTTGAACTGTGACCATGAACTGTGACCTTGAACTCAGGTCTATGATGCTGGAACATGGAGATACATGTACTGAGTGGACATAATTTTAAGGTTAATTTACAACTATGATCTTAAATGTGACCTTGACCAAAGGATACTGATATGGGTTCTCCACATCATTCTTGTGACCTTGACCATGGACCTAGGCTCTGCCCCTAAATAATGTGATGAATTTTCACATAAATTTGTATAAAAACCCTTCAAGCATTCTGACAGTCTGCTAGGCAAAACAGGTTCAGCCAATCATGAATGGTAACTTCTTTGAAGAGAGGGAAGATGTAGCTGGGTGGGTGGGGACGTGTTCCATTCAAACTCCTTCATTGCACAATGACTTGTTGTATAAAACAAATATCTGAATTTATGTGTCACTAAATCAATTCTTTAGCTCAAAGGGGTATATCACTAGTTTTCCATCCCAAGTAACCAAGCAGTGATTTGTTGTTAACTTAATTTGCCTCTCACCATGATATTAACTACATAATCTTAATCCTTTCCCTGTTACATATTCATGTAAGAAATAATGATATCATGAATATCAATTAGATTATTTTTTATATGGGCATATGAAAACAGAACATTTTAACCCAGACAGAAACTGTAGAATTAGATCTATATCATATCATAAGCAAACAGAGCAGACCCTGCTTAGACGGCATCTACATGAGCCATTTGTTCTGGGTTTACTCTATTCTTAAAGGTGTGCAAAGGTATTTATATGAAGGCATTGGTTAATCGAGTGTTTGAAAAGAAAAAGTTGAAAAAAAATCTTTTTCAGCATTTTGAAGAAAAACAATGTACACAGAAAATTTTGGATGAGGGAAATAATTGCTAAGAAAATCTCAAGATGACATACATTTGTTCCAGTAAGTAACCTTGACTTGAAATATAGCTACATACATCAGTTTGAATATGACCTAAGTTACCCTTTGAATACTGAATATTCAAACTGGAATGACCCGTCAATGTTTAACTATAGAGTCCAATCAGTATGAAAGGTTTAAATTTGCTAGAGGATTTTTAATGACAAACAAACAGTGCAGACACAGATCGGATAAATGAACTCTCTGATTTGGGTCTACACTGTTTTCAAGTACAAGTACACTAATTTCCCACATTCAAAGGAGAATCAGAGCTACAGAGAAGGAAGCGTACCCAAATACTAAAATTGTCATTTCTCCACCAAACCCTATACTGTGACCACTCTTTAGAATCGTCTCGAAGAGATGATTCTAAAGAGTGGTCACAGTATAGGGTTTAGTGGAGAAATAAAGGAGTAATTCTTCAAATTGTTTTAATTTACACATCTTATCTGGAGCTCTGAAGAAGGATAGCATCCCTCATCAGGTTAACCTATATCAGGTGATTAAAAACAGGTTCATAAGACAGACAATTTATGAGAATCTGCTAGCACAAATTTTGTCATGTTTGTATGTGCAAAAATGACACAACCATTTTTTGTTCCTGGGTCTAGGCAAGAACACTCTTACCGTGTATGGGCCTTCCACCAAACCGTGGTGGAGCACCGATACAAAACATTCATAAATTGTACGGCAATGACGGCCAACATCTGCATTCCACATCCACTCGCGATAGAATGCAAAGATGATTAACGAGTAAATATAAAAGATGGCAAGTCCAAGGAGGGCAACCAGCATGAGAGACTTCCCTGAAAAGTTTGAATGTCAACAAAACATTGTTAATTTTGTAAATATTTCAATGCCTAATGCACAGGACCGAGCAGCCGAATGCCTTTCCTGAAAACTACAAATAATATCAATATTGCAATACAGTAAAACCTGTCCCAACAACCATTAAGAAGAAATCTAATCATGACATTGTGTCTATAAGGTACACAAATGCAGGATGAAAGTATTACATAAAAGCACCACTGGGAGCTTTCTGCATTACTTGTCCTGCATTAAGCAACCACTTCCTTTTTTACAGATTAAAGTAGAACACATCTACATTGACCACTGAATGAATAGACATTGGCCTCTTTTAAAGCAGACAGTTGCTTAATGCAGGATGAAAGTAATGCAGAAAGCTCCTGTAGGAGCTTTCTGCATTACTTTCATCCTGCATTAAGCTACCAACTGCCTCTATGACCTAGTTTTAGACATCTTTTTGGTGATCGCATAAAAGGGGTTTTACTGGTCATGTAAAACAGGTTTTACTGTTGGTATTAAGAAAAATATGTCCTTGGCCCTTTAATGATTTAACAGGGGCATAAGGGATATATATTTCATCATGACCAATGACTAACACTTTACTTGATGCGTACTCAGTCAAGGATCCACCCTATATGAAAATTAATCTATTTAATTCTCGTATTAAATAGAACTATGACTTAAGGTGATGAATAGCATTGTTGGTAGGGGTTCAAAAATATAAAATGCTGAGCGTAATAATTGACATGGCAAACTGAGCAGAATGTAAATAGGACAGACCTAGATCAGACAGCTAGTCCAGTATCTGTCTGATCTACATCTACTTTGTTAGATAAGGTGTAAACAGGTGTCAAGTAAAGTGATCCTGTCTGGTCTGTTTACAAAAAAATGATATAGTGGGATTATCAAGTAACGGGTTAACAAGTGTCATCGGCTTACGTCTGAAACATATAATCAGAAAGGAGAGACAACACATATTCATGATACAGAATATGACAAACAACCTGCTGAGAAAAACAAACAAGTAACATACTTTACCTGATAGGAATACCTTTTCAAAGCATTTGCAAACAAAGTGCACCAATATCAGATTACTCTTGTAGGAGCCATCTGATCAGGGTGTGCTGTTTGCTTATGAAATAATATAGATCTGAATCTGAAATAGAGCAGATATTGATCAGATGACTCCTATAGGAGCCATCTAATCTGGTCTTCTCTGTGTGGTGCAGAAATGCAATTAATGGAGTAAAGGGTTGAAGAAATAACCGACATCATTATATCAACAGGTCATGGAAGAAACTACAATCAGATCTATATTATTCCAAAAGCAAACAAAGTAGACCCTGATCTGAAGGCTCCTACATGAGTTGTCTATTCTTGGTCTACTCTGTTTGCAAAAGCATTAGAGGCATATCCATGAAGTCAAGGATTAGTGTACATAACATATTCATTCATAATACAAGCTTATGTACCAACATAACAAGTTTGGGTTGGAATCTAAAATTGGGTGACTGCGTAGAAACAATTAAAGACTACAAATGCATCTGAAATAATATCAAGTGACCACCTACCATTGGTTGTCACAGCTTGTATGACTCTCTTGAGCAGCTGGTTCAGCTCCGTGATGTGGAGAAGATGAAAGGCAAAGAAGTAACCATCCGTCACAGTCCCTGCTATAGAACATCCCAGGAACAGCTGAAGTATGCATGTATTGTGGTAAGAATGAGTACATGAATATTCATGTAAGAAATAATGACATCATGAATATTATTCTAGTGAATTTTTATAATGATAAATGAACACAGGAATGTTTGGCCATGGCAAAAACTGTAGAATCAGAACAGAGCAGACCCTGATCAGATGAGTCTTACAGTAACCATCTGGGTCCATGCTTATAAAACTTTTAGTTGAGTCTGAGTTCATTCTCAAGTGTTTGATTGGTCAGATTTGAGCCTGTGGCTCAAATCTGACCAATCAAAAGCTTAAGAACTCAAATCTGACCAATCAAAAGCTTGAGAACGTACTGATCTGAGTCACTACTAGGTAAAGAGTTTTATTTTGAACTTAAAACCTAAAGTAAAGTTATGTCTGCTTGATCTAAAACTTTTCTGGATCTGTAATTCTTACTACCTTAACCCTTTCCTTCATACACACACCTTTTCACTTCTTTGCAGAGTAGGCCCATAACAGATGGCTCCTGTAGGAGCTGTCTGATAAGCATCTGATCTGTTTGCTTACAAAATTATAATAGATCTGACTACAGTTTCTATCAATACCAACAAGATGTGTTTGTGAAACACTATGCCCCCTCATATATTTGACCTTTGACCTTGAAGGATGACCTTGACCTTGACATGTCACCCCTCAAAATGTGCAGCCTCATGAGATACACAAGCATGCCATATATCAAGTTTCTATCTCTACTGGTCCAAAAGTTATGGCCAATGTTAAAGTTGGCGATTTGACCCATATATTTGACCTCTGACCTTGAAGGATGACCTTGACCTTGACACGGCACCCCTCATGTGCGGCTTTATGAGATACATATGTATGCCAAATATCAAGTCTCTATCTATACTGGCTCAAAAGTTATGACCAATGTTAAAGTTGCTGACAAACAAACAGACAAACAGACAAACAGACAGACAGGGCAAAAACAATATGCCCCCGACTATCGTCAATGGGGGCATAAAAAGCCATGTTGTACATATGCCATTATAAAAATTTAGTTAATATTCATGAATATTCATGATATCATTATTTCTTACATGAATATTCAACAGGGAAAGAGACAAAGAATCACCATTCATACATTATGTATCAGCATACATAAAACATGAACTTGAATTCCAAAATCATTTCACAGATTTTATATCATCGTAGATTTAATAAACCCTAAGTTCCTTGTTCTGTATTCCAAAATAAATTCCAATACCTACTGAATATTCATAGACAAAATAGTTATAAAGAAATATGGAAGGTGGAACATTGTAGACATTTCAGAAAGTAAAGAAGCAGATCTATCAAATTCTATTAGCAAACAGAGCAGACCCTGATCAGACGGCTCCTATAGAAGCCATCTGATCTGGGTCGACTCTGTTTGCAAATGCATGAAAACACGTTTATATGACTGGGAAAGGGTTAAATCTACTTTACTTAAAAACTGGTTGATTTACAGATGCTAAATATTGTTAAACTTTGTTGTCTTGTACAATTCTTGTTTGAATTTCTCCGTCTTTCTTTAGTGTGTAAATAACCAATCTACAACACGTGTTGTCAATATATCTTATTCTGTTACTTCAACATGTTTCGGCTTCAAAAAGCCTTCATCAGAAAGTGAAATAACAATGGAAGTGACGTCGCTGCTTTGGGATGCAACGGTGTCACATGCATTTGCGGATAACCGTATCCACCGATGTCGCGCAAAATCCGTGTCCCAGCGTGACAAATGTGCACACATGTATATCGTTGTGCACAGCTATACACGCACAAGTTGGAACAAATGCAAAATGCCGATACACACATAAATAACACGTATAAATCAATACATGAGTACATATTTGGATCTTTGAAATACTAAATTCCCTATAGGATAATTATATAAAAAAACATTAATAGGAAAAAACAAAGATGTACCCAGATAATGATAATGTGTATACTTACTAATGAAAACAGTTTTTGTTACATTAAATAGAATTTTAGAATTTAATCCCTGAGGGTAAAGAGTTTTTAATTTGTGTATCCAAAATGTTTCCTTGCATAGCCGATCTTTGTCATTAGTAATGACACCAATCGGCATGAAGGAAAAATCTTGATTTGTGTGACATTTTTAATTAAAATGTTGAGCAACATATGAAGAAAATCTAGGATCTGAAAAATTATTTATGTCAAAACGATGGCTATTCATACGTCTTGAAAGTGACTGTTTAGGCTGTCCCACACATTGTGCTGTACCGCGTTTACATGTTATTAAATATATAACATGGTTAGTCTTACAATTTGCATTTTGGAGCAAAGTAATTTTTTCTCCTGTCGTACTACTGGTAAATTCTGAAGCATGTGTTATACTTTTACAATGCGAACATCTGGTAGAATTACAACTCTGTGATGAACAGGTATCCTCTTCCACCAGGTATCAGTCTTTCTTTTAAAGACATTACCACAGTAACAAACAGCTTGGATCCTGATGAGACGTCAAGTTACTTTGCTTCTCATCTGGATCTTAACTGTAATTACGAATGCGACATCGGCAGCAAAAGAGATAAAGAGAGATAATTTGCATAAACCCACAATTTTTGGTTTGTACCATTTACTTCCATTTAAGCCATTACTCCATAAATACAACTTTCTATGCCTTTGCAAACAGAGTAGACCCAGATCAGATGGCTCCTATAGGAGCCATCTGATCAGGGTCTGCCCTGTTTGCTTATGATATAATATAGATATGATTCTACATTTTTTTTCTGCCAGTGCCAAAAATTCCTGTGTGAATATGCTATTATAACAAATGTATCTAATTAATATTTATGATGTCATTATTTCTTACATGAATGTTAATGGAGGAATGGGTTTATATCTATAATTATCTCAACGTAATATAGTTGACATACCACATAATAGATGGTTTTAAACCCATACGCTTTTATTTCTAAGTGGGATTCTCCTTTCTTGTCTGTCCAGTTACCTTCATCGTCCTCGTCCACATCATCTTTGTTCCTGTAACAAAGTTAACTGTTTAACACTCATGCATGAATTAATCACTTCATGTACTTGTTACATATTTTTGCACTTGCAAACAGAGCAGACCTAGATCAGATGCTTCCTGCAGGAACCATCTAATCAGGATCTGCTATTTTTGCTTATGGAATAATATAGACTTGATTCTACAGTTTCTGCAATGGAAAAAAATTCCCTTGCCTGTAATTATAAAATTTCAGCTAATTAATATTCATAAAGTAATTATCTCTATCACAAATATTTATCAAGTAAAGGCTTAGGTTTTGTGAAAAGTTCTGTAAACATACTGTAACTGATTCCCTCCTAGAATATTTATATTTTTAGACCCAACCTCTTTGGATAAATCTACAGAAAAGGAACAATAACTATAGAAAAGGATTTTCTTTTTTAGAATTTTGTAGTTTTGAAACCATTGTGATGAATACAGCATTTGCTCCCAATGGTTTCAAAATGTGACTTTAACCATTTCCCTCATATTGACGACTTTTGACGACTCTATAAAAAACACTTTGTGAAACCATTGTGATAAATAGAGCATTTGCTCCTAAAGGAGTAAACGCTCTATTTACCACAATGGTTTCAAACTGCAAAATTCTAAAGTTTTCCTTTTCTCTAGTTAGTGCTCCTTTTCGGTAGACTTATTCAAAGAGGTTGTATCTAAAAATAGCATATAAGGTAATGGGTTAACAGAGGCGCCAAAATGCATCACTAGGAGGGAATATGTTAAGTTGCCGTTTACTTCCATTCTATAAATTTACTTTTCTTCTATTTTGTTTTGAAAAATAAACAACAGTGCCAGTGGACACAATATACGCCCGTCGGGGTCTTGTTCAACATTAACTGGGGTTAACGTATTTGCTGAACTCAAATTCTAAGCCCAATTTTGCGACCAAGTTTCAAGGTTGTAAATAGGCATACTTTAACAAAAAACCTTAACCAAAAATTCTAAATTGAAAAGTGCCATAATTGTGTCTAAATGCTTGACAGAGTTGCATTGTATTTACTCTTGCCTACAGATGAAGCTTCTGATGGTGAACAAATGTTTCAAGTTTAAAAGCTTTATCTGAAAGGGTTATGTTAATAAGTGGACTTTAACCAAAACCTTAACCAAAAATTCCAAGCTAAAAAGCGTCATAATCATGTCAAAATGTTAGACAGAGTTATGTACTCTTGCCTACAGGTGAAGCTTGTGATGGTGAACAAGTGCTCCAAGTTTAAAAGCTTTATCTGAAAGGGTTATGTAAATAAGTGGACTTTAACCAAAACCGTAACAAAATATCTAAGTTAAAAAGGGGTATAATTCGGTCAAAATGCTTGACAGAGTTATTTTCTCTTGCCTACAGGTGAAGGTTGTGACGGTGAACAAGTGTTCCGAGTTTCAAAGCTTTATCTCAAGTGTTATGTAAATAAATGGACTTTAACAAAGCCTTAACCAAAAATTCTAAGTTAAAAAGGGGCATAATTCAGTCAAAATGCTTGACAGAGTTATTTACTCTTGCCTACAGGTGAAGGTTGTGACGGTGAACAAGTGTTCCAAGTTTCAAAGCTTTATCACAAAGTGTTATGTAGATAAGTGGACTTGTTCCACATAAATTGAGGTTAACATTTTTGCTTAACGCAAATGCTAAACGCAAATTCTAAGTCCAATTAAGCAACCTTGACCTTGGATAAACGAGCCGAGACTTGGCAGGCTACTGTAGCATGTCTAGATAAACATTATGATTAAATTTGGGAAGGATCCACCAAGCGGAACTTGAGTTAGAGATGTTACAGACAGACAGACCGGTTAAATTTTTTGCTAAACGAAAATTCTAAGTCCAATTGTGTGACCTTGACCTTGGATAAACAAACCGTGACTTGGCAGGCAACTGTAGAATGTGTAGATAAACATTGTGTTAAAATTTGAGAAGGATCCACCAAGCGGAACTTGAGTTAGAGATGTTACAGACGTACAGACGGACAGACAACCAGACAACCAGACAGCGCTATTCCATAATACGTCCCGTTTTTTCAAACGGGCGTATAAAAACAACTGTGTCTGAATGTTAAATAGTCTGAATCCTGACGAGATTCCAAATATCATCTTATTTGGATCCAAACTGTTTGCTAAAGTCATCACAAATAGGCCCTTTGGCTTGTGGAGGACTTCATTGATGTCTACAAGAAATTCTCATTTGACAGAAAATGCTTTTTAACACTTTCCTTCATATAAATGCATTTCCATACATTTGCAAACAGAGAAGACCCAGATCAGGTGACTCCTATAGGAGCTGTCTGATCAGGATATGCTGTTTGTATATGGAATTTTATAGTTCTGTATATTTACTTTATTGAAATCTGGAATACACATAGAACAGGGAAAAGATCAAAGTTCTAAATTATGTCATTTTCTCAACTTACCTGAAGACGCTGACAATATCTGCAAAGGAGGGGAAGGTGGGTCTATTTGAGATAATATAGCTGAAAAATATCCCTAGTGACAGGAAGTTATGGATTCCGCCGAGTACATATATCACAATCTTTCCTCCATTAAATCTGTATGAAGGCTTGTATCTGGAATGAAAGTTAACATATGTATAATCCTTTCACCAAATGAATATTTATGAAAGAAATACTGAATTCATGAATATTTAATATTTTAAAATGGCAAAAGAGTGTGAAAAGGTGTTCCTGTTAGGTGGAGGGTTGTCATAAAGGAAGCCATGCAACTCACCAATCAAAAACTCCTATATCATTTCCTTTATGTGTCTTGTATAGTCATCTTCAACAGATGCTAACTGATGCTGTAGCAGGAACGTTCTTACAAAACAAGACTGGAATCCAAGAAGTCGTTAAATTTAAACAAGAGTGCCAGTGGGCACAATATACGCCCGTCGAGGTTTTGTTCAACATAAACTG
Organism: Azorinus chamasolen; assembly: GCA_963576725.1. Taxonomy (NCBI): domain Eukaryota; kingdom Metazoa; phylum Mollusca; class Bivalvia; order Cardiida; family Solecurtidae; genus Azorinus; species Azorinus chamasolen. The sequence continues at coordinate 19,776,941 of OY755251.1, read as the reverse complement.
GGGTTAACGTATTTGCTAAATTCAAATTCTAAGTCCAATTTTGCGACCAAGTTTCAAGGTTGTAAATAGGCATACTTTCACAAAAAACCATAACCGAAAATTCTAAATTAAAAAGTGCCATAATTGTGTCTAAATGCTTGAGATGAATATGAAGCTTGTGATGGTGAACAAATGTTTCAAGTTTAAAAGCTTTATCTGAAAGGATTATGTAAATAAGTGGACTTTAACCAAAAATTCCAAGCTAAAAAGCGTCATAATTATGTCAAAATGTTAGACAGCGTTATGTACTCTTGCCTACAGGTAAAGCTTGTGATGGTGAGCAAGTGTTCCAAGTTTAAAAGCTTAATCTAAAAGGGTTATGTAAATAAGTGGACTTTAACCAAAATTTCTAAGTTAAAAGGGGGCATAATTCTGTCAAGATGTTGGACAGAGTTATGTACTCTTGCCTACAGGTAAAGTTTGTGATGGTGAACAAGTGTTCCAGGGTTAAAAGCTTTATCTCAAAGGGTTATGTAAATAAATGGACTTTAACAAAGCCTTAACCATAAATTCTAAGTTAAAAAGGGGAATGATTCTGTCAAAATGCTTGAAAGAGTTATGTACTCTTGTCTACAGCTTAAGATTGTGATGGTGAACAAGTGTTCCAAGTTTAAAAGCTTTATCTCAAAGGGTTATGTAAATAAATGGACTTTAACAAAGCCTTAACCAAAAATTCTAAGTTAAAAAGGGGCATTATTCGGTCAAAATGCTTGACAGAGTTATTTTCTCTTGCCTACAGGTGAAGGTTGTGACGGTGAACAAGACTTTAGTGTTCTAAGTTTAAAAGCTTTATCTCAAAGGGTTATGTAAATAAATGGACTTTAACAAAGCCTTAACCAAAAATTCTAAGTTAAAAAGGGGCATAATGCAGTCACAATGCTTGACAGAGTTATTTACTCTTGCCTACAGGTGAAGGTTGTGACGGTGAACAAGTGTTCCAAGTTTCAAAGCTTTATCACAAAGTGTTATGTAAATAAGTGGACTTGTTCCACATAAATTGAGGTTAACATTTTTGCTTAACGCAAATGCTAAATGCAAATTCTAAGTCCAATTAAGCAACCTTGACCTTGGATAAATGAGCCGGGACTTGGCAGGCTACTGTAGCATGTCTAGATAAACATTTTGGTCAAATTTGGGAAGGATCCACCAAGCGGAACTTGAGTTAGAGATGTTACAGACAGACAGACCGGTTAACATTTTTGCTAAACGCAAATTCTAAGTCCAATTGTGTGACCTTGACCTTGGATAAACAAACCGGGACTTGTCAGGCTACTGTAGCATGTCTAGATAAACATTGTGGCTAAATTTGAGAAGGATCCACCAAGCGGAACTTGAGTTAGAGATGTTACAGACAGACAGACAACCAGACGGACAGACAGCGCCATTCCATAATACGTCCCGTTTTTTCAAACGGGCGTATAAAAAGGTTTTTACTATTAGGTAAAGGGTTAACAGACATCCATATTCATTCATCAACCCTTTCCCTGTTGAATATTCATGTAAGAAATTAGGACATCATGAATACATGTATTTATTAGCTGAAATTTTATAATAGCATATGCACACAGGAGCTTTAAGTATTGGTAGAAACTGTAAAATCAGATCTATTATGATTTCATAAGCAAACAGAGTATACCCTGACCAGACAGCTCCTACAGGAGTCATTTGATCTGGGTCTACTTATGTTTGCAAAGGCATAAAAAGGTGTTTATATGGGGGACAGGGTTAACCCTTCTCTTGCTGAATTTTAAAATACAGTTCTCCTTCTTTACCCATGCCCTGTTGTATAATTACATATATCTTCACTGTGTACAAGTATTTCACTGTGCAATCACTGCTGTGGAGTGCACTGGTTGCACAATCAATTTGTAAATAGTGCAGACTCTGATGAGACAGCTCCTGCAGGAGCTGTCTCATCTGGGTCTACACTATTTACAGGTAGGTATAATGATGCGAATAGCAAGCGAAGGGTTAAGTGGTGGCATTAGAATGTTCGACTGTGCAAAGAAATAATTGATGAGTGCTAAGGTGACATACCTAGGATCTCCGTCATCTCCTTCCTGCCAGGCGACCATGACGATGATTGCAATTACCAGAGTGATGAACATCACCAAATAGTTCAGAGGTAACCTGTAAATTAAAAACCAGCTTCCATTACTTAACCCATTCCCTCCTGGACTATATTTAGATACTCTTTGAATAAATCTACTGAAAAGGAGCATTTACTAGAGAAAAGGAAAAATTAAGAATTGTGTAGTTTTGAAAATGCAAATGCCGTTTCAAAAAGTGACTTTTATACAAGCGTCAAAATGTGACAGTGTCCCTAGGAGGGAATGGGTTAAGTTATTGTTGTCTGCATCTCACATAATTATCAGTAGTAGCTTATTTTTAATCCTTTACTCCATAAATATATATTAACTGCAATTATAACTATAATAACAAATGGACACGGGAAAATTCAACCAAGGCAGAAAGTGTAGATTCAGATCTATATTATGTCATAAGCAAACAGAGCAGACCCTGATCAGATGACTCCTACAAGAACTATTTTATCTGGGTTTACTCTGTTTGCAAAAGCGTAGAAAAGCATATTTAACCCTTCCCTTCATATAAACGTGTTTTCACACATTTGCAAACAGAGTAGACCCAATCAAAGGGCTCATAGAGGAGCCGTCTGATCAAGGTCTGCTCTGTTTGCTAATGGAATTTGATAGATCTGTTTCTTTACTTTCTAAAATGGCTACAATGTTTCACTTTCTGTATTTCATTGTTACTATTTTGTCCATGAATATTGAAAATTGGAATAAACACAGAACAGGGAAATTAAGGGTTAAGGAGTTCAGGATAAAGTTTCTCTTAAATCTAATAAAAGGGACACATTATACTGTAAATTCCAATACTGTATGGAAATACAACATTTGAATAGCCATTCATTCATCTTTAACCCTTGTCCTGTTGAACCATATCTAACAAGGGTTTGCTCTGTTTGTTTTTGAAATTATAATCTATAGTTTCTACCAATAAACTCAATCTGTGTATGAAAAATACACTAATAAATATTCATGATGTCATTACTTTTTACATGAATATTTAACAGGAAAAGGGTTAAGAAACCAATTGCTGAATGTCACACAGCTTGGATCCTAAATTATGAAACACTTGGCTTTTCATCTGGACCCAATCTGTTTGCAGAATACACCCCTCAGCTGCCTTGATCGCAAATCAAAACAGGTTGTGCCACGGACAGTCATTGTGCCACGGACGGACAGACAGACCAACCAACACACTGACTCTTATATTCCCCCTCTCGAACTTCATTTGCGGGGGTATAATGAGGTTACACTTAGCATGATTAACCCTTTACTCCATGAATATTCATGTCAGAAATAATGACATAATGAACAAGGGCATGTTGTATTGCTATGCAAGACATGAGTCCCCCACCGGACTGAAAAAAACCTCCACACTCCCCACCCCACCCACCCATGGTGTGGTTGACCATGGTATATATACATGACCATCTGAATGGTATTAGTACCTACTTTCATACATTGAATCAGTAAATAAAAAGTTATTGTCCCGACAAGAAAATATGAAAAAGGGGAGTAACTCCAAAAATATTGATGCTAGAGTTATTGCCCTTGTGCATGACACTACATCTCATCACGCTTGTTCCATATGAGAAGTTTCAAATCAATTGAACCAGTACATAAAGAGTTACTAACTGGACAAGAAAATATGAAAAGGGGAATAACTCCAACAATATAGATGCTAGAGTTATGGCCCTTGTGCATGACACTATCCCTCATCATGCGTGTTCCATATGTGAAGTTTCAAATCAATTGAACCAGTAGAGAAAGAGTTATTGTCCGGACAAAAAAATATGAAAAAGGGGAATAACTCCAAAAATATTGATGCTATAATTATGGCCCTTGTGCATGACACTACTCCTGATCATGCTTCTTCAATGTGTGAAGTTATAATGAATTTGGCCTAACTTTGTAGGAGATATTGCCCGGACACGAAGTGTGACAGACGGACTGACAAGAAAATATGAAAAAGGGGAATAACTCCAAAAATATTGATGCTAGAGTTATGGCCCTTGTGTATGACACTACCCCTCATCATGATTGTTCCATATGTGAAGTTTCAAATCAATTGAACCAATAGATAAAGAGTTATTGTCCGGACAAAAAAATATGTAAAAGGGGAATAACTCCAAAAATATTGATGCTAGAGTTATGACCCTTGTGCATGACACTAGCCCTCATCATGCTTCTTCAATGTGTGAAGTTATAATTAATTTGGCTTAACTTTGTAGGAGATATGGCCCGGACAAGAAGCGTGACAGACGGACGGACAGACGGACGGACAGACGGACAGACGGACGGACGGACAGACGGACAGACGGAATCGAGCAAACCTATAGTCCCCCAACCGGTAACCGGTGGGGGACTAATAATAATTAGATTAATTTGTTATACCGTAATAGCACACAGACACATGAGGCTCTGGCCATGACAGAAACTGTAGAATCAAATCTATATCATATCAAAAGCAAACAGAGCAGACACTGATCAGATGGCTCCTATAGGAGCCATCTGATCTAGGTCTACTCTGTTTGCAAAGGGGTATTTATGGTGTAAATGGTTAAAAGGTTCATAAAGTATTGAACCCATTTCTTGCTGGTTTTCCTGCATTACTCACCATGCTTTTACCAGCATTCTCCCGACGGGATTTGCATACACCCTTCGCTGGTATTTGATATCCTTGATGATGTCACTGGACCAGTCCATGAAGTCACGAATCTTGTTGCTAGGCGATGTTCTGTCAACCTCATATTTGAACTTTTCCTTAATCTCCTCTCGTAGGACTTTCTAATCAATCCAAAGTAAACATGGGTTGAGTGATGTACAATTGTTTCACAAACTAAAGCTCAAGACTACATTCATAGGAAAATAAAGAAGACCCAGATAAGAGCTATCTGATCAAAGGCTGTTCTGTTTAGAGCATGAAGTTTTCTGTAAAAATGATGATTACACTTTGGTATGAAAATTTGGCTTGAAACCAATAGCATAAAACAGTACAGTAAAACCTCTCCTAAGTCATTCATTTATAGAACATATATAGGAGTCTTAAAAAGCAGGTGGCTGCTTATTGCAGAGCAAAAGTAATGCATATAGGAGCTTTCTGCATTACTTTTGTCTTGCATTAAGTTACTGACTGCCTTACAGACACATAATTAGACCAGTCCTCTTTTTGGTGGCCACTTAAAACAGGTTCTACTGTAATTCTATAATTTCTTTACCACTGCCATAATCATAATACAGTAAAAGCTCCCTAAACCAGAATGTTAGTAGAAAAGAATATTTAGATATTTTCAGGCAGGCGCCTGCTAGATGCAGGGTGAAAGCCATGCAGAAAGCTCTTTCCACATGACTTTTACCCTGCATTAAGCTGCCACCAGTCTCCAAAGCCGAAATTTATACATATTTGGATGTAGGTCTGTCTGAAGCGATTTTGATGAGTACCAAAAAAAAGAGAAGTTCACCCTTTACACCATGAATATTCAGGTAAAAATTAATGACACCATGAATATTAATTATATCAATTTTCAAAATGGCATACTATACAACACAGAAACTTTTTGCCATGGCAGAAACTGTAGAATCATATCTATATTATATCATAAGCAAACGGAGCAGACCCTGATCAGATGGCTCCTATAGGAGCCATCTGATCTGGGTCTACTCTGTTTGCAAATGCGTAGAATGGCGTACTGATGGAGGAAAGGGTTAAAAGGTACAGTCGAACTACCTTGTCTTTCACCCTGAAGTATAGTTTCTGGAGTATCTCTTCCTTCACGATCTCTATGGAGAGTGTTGATCCCTCGAAATACTCATAGGCCTCTCTTTGCTCGTCTGTTTTGAGAAAAGCTACAATAATACAAAACATGTCCTGTGAGAAATGCTACAAGAATACAAAACAAGTCCTTAGGAATATGCCACAAGAAAACAAAAACAATTCCTTTGACAAACACTGCAAACAATGAAAAAAAAAACAAGTGCTTTAACAAATGCTTCAAGAATACAAAGCAAGTCTGACAAATATTACAAGAAAAAAAGCAAGTCCTTTGACAAGCATTCCAAGTACACAGAGCATGTCCTTCGACAAAACTCTACAAGAACACTAAGCAAGCTCTTTGACAAACATTACAAGATTACAAAGCAAGTCCTTTGACGACAAACATTACAAGAATACAAAATCCTTTGACAAATATTACACAAGAGTGTTCAGAGGAACACATGTGTCACCTGCTCGTAGCTTAGACACAAAAACTTACTGTTAATATGAAAAAGGGGAATAACTAAAACAAATATTGATGCTAGAGTTGTGGCCTTTGTGCATGACACTTCCATCATGCTTGTTCCATGTGTGAAATTTGAAAGCCCTATGATGATTAGTTTAGAAATGACAGCCAAAAAAAGGAAAGTGTGACGGACAGACAGACAGACGGACGGACGGACGGCCAGACAGACAACAGAAACGTGATCCCTAAGTGACACACTGCCTCTCGGCAGGTGACACAAAAATTACAAAGGAAATCCTTTGGCAAATTTCACAAGGATATAAAGAAAGTTTTTAACAAATGCTACAAGAGAACCAAAGTACAGTAAGTCGGCCTTTTGAACACACTCGTGTGTCTGATCTGGGTCTACTTTGTTTGCAAAGGTGTTAAAAGATGTATCTATGGAATAAAGGGTCAACTCTTTGCATGTAATTGCCATCTGCAAAAATTGTTATCTGCCACAAAATGTATTTTTCTTCCATTTCTCTTAAAAAAAAACCAATTAACCCTTTCCCTGTTCTGTATTGACTCTAAGTTCAATACCTACTGAATATTCATGGACAAAATAGTTATAATGAAATGTGGAAGGTGGAACATAGAAGCCATTTTAGAAACTAAAGAAACAGACCTTTTAATTCCACTAGCAAACAGAGCAGACCCTGATCAGACAGTCTGGTCTTGGTCTACTCTGTTTGCAAATGCGTGAAAACACGTTTATATGAAGGACAGGGCAGGGTTAATGTAAAAATAGTCTGAATCCAAATGAGATGCTGAGTTATTCATCTTCTGGATCCAGTCTGTTCGCATAGGCAATAACAAAGTTGTGTCTACAGGTTGGAAAATGTAATCCCTTACCCTGCTTAAACCCTTTCCTTTCATATAAACACATTTTCATGCATTTGCAAACAGTGCAAACCCAGATCAGACCGCTCCTGTAGGAGCGGTCTAATCAGGGTCTGCTCTGTTTGCTTGAAATTGTAACAGATCTGACGCTACAGTTTTTGGTCTATATCAACAATTACCTTGATACATTTACCTTTTGAAAAGTATGTTAATGATTATTCATTGAAGTGATCAAATTATGTGTAAGTATACATTAGGGAAATGGTTAGCAAAAAGGGAACTTTTCAATGTATAATATGGGGGAATCAATAATTTAATCTATCGACTTACATTCTTTGGTGAGTTCTGGATAAAGGTCCATCTTCCTTGCTATGAGGTGGTAATACTGAAATCCGACACCGAGAAGAAGCGTATCCAGATCTTCATCTAATCGATTCTGCAAAATGTAATGTAATATGCAAATGAGTCATAAAAAGACTGTGATGAGAAAATATTACACAAATGAGTCATAAAAGACTGTGACCAAAAAATATTACACAAGTGAGTCATAAATGCCTGTGACAATTTTTTTTTTTTTACACAAATTAGTCATAAAAGACAGACAAAAAATATTACACAAATGAGTCATAAATGACTGTGACAAAGACTGTGACAATTATTTTTTTTACACAAATGAGTCATAAAAGACAGACAAAAAAATAAGCAAAGAACACTGTGACCCAAAGTAAACTGCATAACACTGTGGATCCCCTGTCAACTTTTTACATTATGAATATTTATTAGCTGATATTTTATAATGGCATAATTGTGTAAACTGGATATTTTGGTATTGATAAAAACTGTAGTCAAATCTATTATAATTTCATAAGCGAACAGGGCAGACCCTGATCAGATGGCTCCTTCATGAGCCATCTGATCTGGGTTTACTCTGTTTGCAAATTCATAAAAGAGCATTTATATGAAGAATCAGGTTAATTTTAACTAGAGAGGCTTTACATGTAACTTGTGAACCCATAAAGGTTTCCTTTAACCCATTCCCTCCTAGACTATTTTAGACCCAACCTCTTTCAATAAACCTACTGAAAAGGAGCATAACTAGAGAGAAGGAAATTTTAGAACTGTGTAGTTTTGAAACCTGCACGGTGATAAATACAGCATTAAATTTTACTCTTATGAAGCAAATGCTCAATTTATCACAATGGTTTCAAAAAGTGACTTTTACAGAGGAGGGATTGGGTTAAATCTCAACTCATTTCATGCTAACAGTGGAACAAAGAAAATTAACAGTTTTGAAAATTAAGTAGATGACAAAATTACTAAACCTGCAATGAGTTAAATAAATGTTTACAAGTAGATATTTAGCCTGTAAACATAGTTTATACAATATTCATCCACTGGTTATAAAGAAAAAACAAATATTAATTTTCTTCATCAAACAAGCTACAGTAAAACCTCTCTATAATGACCACTAAATTACATCAAATATTTTGTGTTAAAGGCAGGTGGCTGCTTAAAGGAGCATTTTGTTTTAATTCCACCTTGTTTTAAGCAGCCACCTGCCATAAATACCAACTAATCAACAAAAAATAGTGGTCATTATAGAGAGGTTTTACTGTATATACATTTCTTTTAAACAGCCCTCTTTTCCTGAAAAGGTTATAGTTTTTACAGTGAAAATAACAAGGAAATCAAATGCAGTCATTGTTAGGATATATCTGCACTTCCTGAAATGTTTATTTTTCTTTGTGAGTATTGCAGTTTTAGTTAAACATGCAAAACCCTGAAAAACAGTTTAACCTTCATATCATGCTGAAAGAAATGATCTCTACACATTAATTTTTTATTTAAATCCTATTCATTCAAGCTTAATGGGAACTAATGAGTTTTGAACAGGTTGGATCCTGATGTGATACTGAGTTGCTTGCATTACATCTGGATATAATATGTTTACAAAATGACAGGTGGCACTTAATAAGGGTTCATGACAAAAATGAACTTTTGTCATTTTTATGATTTCATATTAATTTGATTTCAAAACTTTTTATCATAATTTTACAAACATGCCATTCAATGTTTTTTCCAGGTTATGATTTAACTAAAAATCATCAAATTCATGCATATATTAAAATTTTATTGTTTTAACCCTTCTCTTGCTGAATTTTAACATGCATTTCTTCTTCTTTACCCATACCCTGTGGTATAATTACATATATCTTCACTGTCTACAATTATTTTTATGTGCAATCACTGCTGTGGAGTGCACTGGTTGCACAATCAATTTGTAAATAGTGTAGATCCTGATGAGACAGCTCCTGCAGGAGCTGTCTCATCTGGGTCTTCACTATTTACAGGTAGGTATGTTGATGTGAACAGCAAGCGAAGGGTTAATACTATTACATAACACAAATATGTATAACTATTAAAATACTTTAATAATTCTTAATTAAAAATATGTGTTATATATCAACACTGTAGTCTGTAGATACGCCTCTGCAAACAGAGCAGACCCAGATCCTGTATCAGGGTCCGCTTGTGCATGCTTTTGATAAAGTATACATATTATTCTAGTTATTTCTAAATATTCCTAGAGTAAAGGGTTAAATGCTGGCAATTATTATACATGGAATTGCCGCTAGCATGTAAAGCGTGATTGTTTTGGTAGAATAAAAATACGTAGAAATATTGCCATACAAGATGAATACTCTTAGAATACAACTTCGAATTGTTTTCTCTATTAAATTCTATGATTTACTCAATATAAGATAAAAGATGCTACAACAAATATTTGTACTTAATCAATATAAATTTTTACTCACTTCCGATTCATTCAAACTTTTGAGAACGATTGACAGTTTCAAACAGCTTGGGTTTCTGATAAGAGGCGAAGTTAATTGTATGCCCAAATTTGGATCGGTGTAATTTTGACTACAGTAAAACCTCTCTAAACCGGAATTCTAGCAGAGAAGAATTTAGATACTTTTAGGCAGGTGGCTGCTTAATGCAGGGTGAGAGTCATGCAGAAAGCTCCTCTAGGAGCTTTCTGCATGACTTTCACCCTGCATTAAGCTGCCGTCTGTCTTCAAAATCGATATTTATACTAAACTTAATGTCTGGTTTATAGAGGTTTTACTGTACATCTGATTCAAGCTTTTGAGAAACTGTTGACCGGGTGTCAAATAGCTGGATCCTAATTGTACACCCAGTGACTCTCTCATCTGGATCCAACCTGGTGGCAAATTCTAGTCTGGTCATGTTTACAATAAAACCCCTCTAAACTGGATTTCTAGTAGAGAAGAATTTAGACACTTTTAGGCAGGTGGCTGCTTAATGCTGCCACCTGTCTCCAAGACCAATATTTATACTAAATTTAGCATTCAGTTTATATAGGGTTTTACTGTAGCAAGATACCAATTAACCCATTCCCTCTTATCGACGACTTTTGACGACTCTGTAAAAGTCACTTTATGAAACCATTGTGATAAATAGAGCATTTGCTACATTGGAGCAAATGCTCTATTTATCACAATGGTTTCAAACTACTAATTGTTAAAATTTTCTTTTTCTCAAGTTAATGCTCCTTTTCGGAAGATTTATTCAAAGAGGTAGGATCTAAAAATAGCCTATGAGGTGATCGGTTAAATGATTCTAAAAATATGGCCAACACTGTCATTTGTATTAAACTGATTTTTTTTTTTATGGGAAATGACTGTCTTAAGTGGCCATCAAAAAAAGGTCTAGTTATAGGTCTATTAGGCAGGTAGCAGCTTAATACAGGTCAAAAGTAATGCAGAAAGCTTCTATAAGACTTCTAATTGTTCAACAAGAGCCGTGTGCTGTGCAAGGCTTATCTGATTTGGTGCTTTATGGCCAGCTAAATTAAAACTTTTTTAAAAAAATAAAGGGCCATAACTCCAAAATTTTGAAATCAATAGTTATGGTTCTTGTATAGGGGCCTTCTCCTCAATGAGATCTAGACACCTATGAAGTTTCATAATGATATCTCTGATACTTTTCGAGTAATGAACTACATTAAAGTGGTTGCACGCCGAAAACGCCTACAACTACACCAAAGCCTATGCCTAAGTGATCACAATTTCTTTGAAACAAACAAGCTAATGAATGAACGGTTGCTTGGGCCAGATTCTACTGTATTACCAGCATTTTCTGGTAAAATTACTGTCATACATGTATAAATATGCAAATAAGTTATATCAGTGTAAAATCTGCAATACAAACAGTGATATTAACAGGCTGATGGTTTTATTATATTATCATTACTTATCAAATAACTATAGTAGAACCTGTCTTAACCCATTCCCTCATAGGCTATTTTTAAACCCGACCACTTCAATTAAATCTACCGAAAAGAAGCTTTACTAGAGAAAATGAAAATGAAAGAATTGTGTAGTTTTGAAACCATTGCGATAAATAAAGCATTTGCTCCTATTGGAGCAAAATTTAATGCTTTATTCATCACAATGGTTTAAAGAAGTGAATTTTACAGAGGCGTAGAAAGGTGTATTTATGGAGGAAAGGGTTAAGCGGCCATCAAAAAGGTCCAATTATAGGTCAGTGTGGCAAGTGGTAGCTTAATGCAGGTCAAAAGTAATGCAAAAAGCTCCTAATGGAGCTTTCTGCATTACTTTTGCCCTGCATTAAGCAACCATCTGCTTTTTTAAGATGCATGTTCAATACATGAATGGCCGCTAAAGACAGGTTCTACAACATTACCAGTATTTCCTGGTAATTTTGCTGTCATACATGTATAAATATGCAATTAAGTAACATCAGTGTAAAATCTGCAATACAAACAGTGATATTATTAACATGCCGATGTTTTAATTATATTAGCATGCTCGTATAGTGCTTGGATGTAGCAAACAAACTCTCATTTCTGTCAAACCTTTTTCCCAATACTAGGTCCTTTGGGAATATTTGGCATATTGCTAACTTCATATGTAAATCCAGGTAGGATGACCTGTAACATGTATATGTACAGTAAAGTCTCTCTACAATAGCTGCTCAAAATAAATCTAAATACAGTAAAACCTCTCTATAACGACCACTAAAGTGTGTTAATTAGTTGGTATTTAGAGCAGGTGCCTGCTTAAAGCAAGGTAAAAATATAACAGAACGCTCCTATAGGAGCGTTCTGTTTTATTTTCACCTTGCTTTAAGCAGCCACCTAGCTTTAACACAAAATATTTAGTGTAATTTAGTGGTCGTTATAGAGAGGGTTTACTGTACATGTAGATAGATTTATTTGGGTTAAAAGTGTACATCACATGGCAATTTGGGTTAAAAGTGTACATCACATGGCAATAACAACAAGGAGCATCAAATAAAACACCATGAAATGAGCACATCATACCAAGGATAAGTTACCAAAAGGAAAAACAGACGTTTTCCTTATCTCCATCATGGTCCTTGATTATAGTGGCATGACAGAGAGAGATAGTCACAAAATGTTATCACAGAGAGAGTCACAAAATGTAATCACAAATTGGCTATCAAAGACATTGCTACTAATTTCACATAAGTTCAATAATTATATAATATTGATATAATATTTACATGTACATTATCAAACCAAATATTGATGATATCCATTTAATAAAGGGTAAACCCTAACTCCTTTATTTCTCCACCAAACCCTATGTTGTGACTACTCTTGAAATGTCCCTTAATATACTATGGTTTGGTGGGGAAGTTATTACTTTTAGCATTTGATAATTTCCCCACTCTTTCGAATATCTCAGAGACAATTCTAAATAGTGGTCATAACATTATGAAGATAAGCATTTGACAACTACCCCCATTATCTATGGATCAGGGTCTGTACTACTCACAGTAGTAAGATACAAAACACTTATGAGTGACAAACAATGAAGACTCTAATCAAACACAATGCAACGCATAAACTGATCTGGATCTACACTGTTGCATATGTCTTTTTTCCTTGAAGCTAGTCATTGATAATTTTACTCTATTCTCTATCACATTAACCCATTCCCGCATATAGACGCCTTTTGACGCCTCTGTAAAAGTCACTTTGTGAAACCATTGTGATAAATAGAGCATTTGCTCCATAGGAGCAAATGCTCTATTTATCACAATGGTTTCAACACTACACAATTCTAAAATTTTCCTTTTTAGTAGTAAATGCTCCTTTTCGGTAGATTTGTTCAAAGAGGTTGGATCTAAAAATAGTCTATGCGGTAATGGGTTAAGTGCACTTTCAATTCTTTCTCTATTGAACATTTATGCACGAATTGATCACTTCACAAATATTCATTAACTTAATTATTAAAAGGTTAAATGTTCAAGGGAAGTTTAGCTAAGACAATAACTGTTGGATCAGATCAATATAATTTCATAAGCAAACAGCAGACTGACCAGGGTCTGCTCTGTTTGCTTATTAAATTATAATAGACCTGACTCTCAGTATCTACCAGTACCAACAATTAATGTGTACATAATTATGACATCATAAAAATTCAGCTAATAAATATTCATAAAGTAATTATTTCTTATACGAATATTCATCAGGGAAAGGTTATAACTGTAATGCAAAGATTTTTAAATCATCTTGTTGCTGATCTGCAAATATCCGATTGTCATATGTCATCCACCTTAAGGGATGAAGACAGAACAACATCAGATACCCAGTAACGGAAATCAAGATCATAGACAGAGGTAAGATAAAATCAGAAATTAATTGTTTTTCTCCAAAATAACTTCTTTATTTCTCCACCTAACCATATGTTGTAACCACTCTTTAGAATCGTCTCTTCGAGGCAATAGTAAAGAGTGGTCACAACATAGAATTAGATGGAGAAATGATGACTTGCGAACAGTAGACCCAGATCAGACGGCTCCTATAGGATCTGTCTGATCAGTGTCTGCTCTGTTTGCCTGTGATATGATAAAGTCAGATGCGAGCTAAGTTGCAATTGGCAGGATAATGGGTTAAAGAAATACCAACACAGGGCCCTTAACCCGCCACATATCTTTTATCACTTTGTCGTCTTTGAATATTAATTAGACAAATCTTTTCACAAGAAATTAATGTCGACACGACATCAAACCGGGTTTTCCTTCACTATTAACTAGTGATTTCTAAGTTCAAAGGGGCATAACTCCCAGAAAAATTGCCAAAGGAAAAATCCCCGACAGTGTGTACATCTACATACTGTGTCTATGTTAGCTACATACAAGGTTTACACTGCTTGCAAATGCAACTATAGTTGTGACTGGCAGGCTATGGATATTAAAACAATGCAATAAATTATTGTTTTTTTGTTAGAAACAACAGAAAAACTGAATACATTGGCAAAACATCTAATACGTCCAACTAATTCACTAAAACTGTCAAAGATACATTTTTGAATATGATGGTGATAGCAAATTTATACATTTCATTGTGTCAGTGTCATAAAATTAACCCTTTACCTGACAGGGACATCATTTAACACCTTTGCAAACAGAGTAGACCCAGATCAGATGGCTCCTGTAGGAGTCATCTGATCAGGGACTGCCATGTTTGCTAACAGAATCATATAAATCTGATTCTACAGTTTTCTCACAGCCCAACAATCCTGTGTTCAAATACCATTATAAAAGAACAGCTAATAAATATTCATAGGCATTATCTACCGGTATTACATGAATATTCATCAGGTAAAGGGTGAATGGTATACATGTATTCAGGAGTTTCCACTTCTATATATTTTATTTAACCCTTTTCCTCATATTGACGACTTTTGACGACTCTGTAAAAGTCACTTTGTGAAACCATTGTGATAAATAGAGCACTTGCTCCTATAGGAGCAAATGCTCTATTTATCACAATGGTTTCAAGCTGCAAAATTTTAAAAAATTCCTTTTCTCTAATAAATGTTCCTTTTCAGTAGATTTATTCAAAGAGGTTGTATCTAAAAATAGCCTATGAGGTAATGGGTTAATGATCACAGAGATAAACTAGACCAAACACATAACTGGTAGATCTAACTTGGATATAAGAATATCCAAATAAGTGAGCCATAAACTTTTAAGCAATCTAATAGAAGGCAGAAAAATGAAGAGCATTTCTGTAGGGAAAATAATTTGGTTAGATATAAATACATTAGTATCAACTCATTAGATGCCAATGGCAAATTTGTGAGTACCTTTTAACCATTACCTCATAGGCTATTTTAAGATCTAACCTCTTTGAATAAGTCTACTGAAAAGGAAAATTTTAGAATTATGTTCTGAAACCATTGTGATAAATAGAGCATTAAATTTGCTCCTATGGAGCACATGCTCTATTTATTGCAATGGCTTCAAAATGTGATTTTTACAGATGCGTTAAAAGGTGTCAATATGAGGGAATGGTTTATACAGCTTGGATCCAGATGAGATACTGATTAACTCCACATTTCATTAGAATCAACGCTGTTTGACATCGTATTTACCCTTTACTCCATGAATATTTATTAAAGAAATAATGATGTCATGAATATTAATTAACTGACTTTAGTCACTTTTCATAATGGCAAATAATTATGAAGAAGGTATTTTTTTTTTATGACAGAATCAGTACAATTATATCTATATTATCTCATAAGCAAACAGAGCAAACCCTGATCAGGCGACTCCTATAGGAGCTATCTGATCTGGGTCTACTCTGTTTGCAAAGATGTAGGAAGGTGTATCTATGGAGTAAAAGGTTAAAGTACAATGGAGGAAATTCACATTTAGAAATGGAAGCGGACGCCAAATTTTGCAGATGAAAATTACAAAGCATTAAGAGAGTTAATAGTTAGCAACTAGCTATATTACAAGGGTAGGATGGGAAGAGACGTTACCTTGGATCCCATCTGCTGTCGAAGCTGCATTGTCAATGGAAATTCATAGCTATATATGGCATATATGATGGAGATATTTGTACATGATTATGTTGAAAGATTCATGCTTTGAAATATGGAAAAAGTAAATACATGTACACAAAAACTTCAAACAAGTTAGAAAGTGGAATGTCTTTCTCCACTAGATCCAGGAGTATTAACACTTTGAACATTAAATTAGCAGAGAATTTGCAATTTCCTTTGGAAACAATTTGGATTCTTATGACAAGCTTAGTAATTTAGCATCTCATTTGGATCTAAATTGTTTGCATAGAAGATCACACATTTGCTGCGTAACAGTACAAAGGGTTAAAATATTTATTTCGTTTGTAGTTTATATATAGAACTAGACTATTGGATAAAGTTTCTGACATACTGCCACATCCATGTAATAAACTAATGTCGTAGAAAATAGTGAAGACCGATAAAACTGCTTCTTCAGGAGCATTTTGATCTGGATCTATACTAGTTGCCTAAGTTTGTTTGGCCAAATATATAGGCTAATTACAGAATGAAAGACCAATAAAAGTACATGTATTTATAAATAAATTCATGCATAAATACACGGCCACAGAATAATGTACAGTAAAACCCCTCTAAATGGGACTTTATATTCAGTATAAATATTGGTCTGGGAGACATGTGGCAGCTTTAAATGTTGGGTGAAAGTCTAGGAGCTTTCTGCATGACTTTCACCCTGCATTACGCAGCCACCTGCTTAAAAGTATCTAACTTCTTCTCTACTAGAATTCAGGTTTACAGGAGTTTTAATGTACATAAATTTATACTTATTTGGCGATAAAGAAGAAACTTGAGTTGTAATGTAGAAAACTGTAGGTGTTTACATTACTTATTGAAGGTTTAAACTCATCATGTAAAGAATATATTTCATTAGATTGACTTACACGAACCCATTTCTAAAATAAAATTTTATTCATTAAACCAATCATAATATTACAGAATTATTGCAGAACCTCTATTAAATGACCACTTACTCCATAAATAAGCCTTTCTATGCCTTTGCAAACAGAGTAGACCCAGATCAGACATCTCTTATAACAGCTGTCTGATCAGGGTCTGCTCTGTTTGCTTATAAAATGAAATAGATATTCTACAGTTTTTACCATGGCCAAAAATTCCTGTGTTCATGTGCAATTATAAAAATATTAGTCTAATTAATATTCATGATGTCATCATTTCTTTTATGAATATTCATGGAGTAAAGGGTAAATAGGTGTATCTATAGTGTAAAGAGCTATTAATATACATAATGTTCAAACAAACAAGTGAATTTCAATAATACAAGCATCAACTCTTTGCATTCTAGCAGTGAATTTGCAATTTTGCAGACAACAATTACATAACCTGCAAAGACTTGAGCACACATATTTATTAAGCAGACGACAATTGATCAGATTGCAGAAGGCTAACCTTTTCCCTCATATAAACACTTTTTTATGCATTTGCAAACAGGGTAGACTCATATCAGATGGCTCCTACAGGAGCTGTCTGATAAGGATCTGCTCTGTTTGCTAATGGAATTTGATAGATTTGTTGCTTTAATTTCTAAAATTGCTACAATGTTCCACCGTCCATAATTCATTATAATTATTTTGTCAGTAGGTACTTAAATTTGAAATGAATATAGAACAGGGAAAGGGTTAACAGTAAAACCTCACTAAAGAAGTGCAGTTTTATTATCATAGATTTTACCAAAAAGATGCCTTTTGACACTTTTGAAAACAGAGAAGACCCAGATCAGTTGGTTCCATTTGAAGCCAAGTGATCTTGGTATACTTGTTACCAAAGCATCAAAAGATGATCAGGAAAAGGCTTATTAACCCTTTCCCTCATGTAAACGTGTTTTCACGCATTTGCAAACAGAGTAGATCCAGATAAGACGGCTCCTAGAGGAGCCATCTGATCTGGGTCTTCTCTGTTTGCAAATGCGTAGATAGAAATATTTATGGAGTAAAGTGTTAAGAACCACCTGTGCAACCTTGACCATAATTTATTAATTGCGTCATTCAATGTGTATACCATACTCTGACCATAGAAGTATTTAAATTGTTCTTACCTCATACGCCTTCCAAGCATCTGTCATGGTTGCCACAAAAATGTCCATATCTAAATACTCCATTACCTCCTGCCAAAACAGAAAAACATGTAACATTAAGGTATGCTGCAATACTCAGTGCTCCAGATAACTGGGATTTTGAGAAATCTATCATACATATCTCCACATTATACTAGACCCACACCAGCCTTCAGGTCACAGAGCCGTAAAAAATCTAAGTAAAATATTTTCTGTATTACTTATAATGTATTGTTTGGCAGAGAAATACATACAGTAGTTTACCTAGATATCCTAAAACAAATTTCCTGATCTAGTTCTTTTTTCATTCCTAATGAAGTACAGGGTATGAATCAATCGTTTATCTGGGACTACACTACTTTCAAAGTCACAACAAGTGTGCAATTCATTTACATCAATGTATATTCAGTTTTATTGCAATAAATGGTTGATTCAAGCATTTAAATTGTTTATAAAAACACAAGCTATACTAAATCTATTGCATATATATATACACACCGTAATTTATCGTTAGTTTTCGACAGACAACACTCTACAATTACAAAATTTATGTTACAAAATAAAATTTTAGTTATGCTATAACACAAAAATATGTTAAATTATGAAATATAAAGAACAAATATTATTATCAAATTATTATTTTTATTTTTTTGTTAGAAAGTTATGAATTAATTGGACAAAAAAACTAACTACAGTTGTACATGACTCTTTACTAAAGGAGATGCCCTAAATTGACACCTTTGCAAACAGAGTAGACTCAGATCAGATGGCTCCTTTAGGAGCCATCTGATCAGGATCTGCTCTGTTGGCTTCTATGTAACATATTTGATTCTCTATTGGACCTAAATTCCTTATTTTATATTTTGATACAAGAATTAACTCTTTCCTCCATTCATATTCATGGACGAAATAATTACATCATGTATATTAATTAGATTAATTTGTTATAATAGCACCATGGACACAGGAAAATTTAGCTTAGGCAGAAACTATAGAATCATATCTCGTTATATCATAAGCAAACAGAGCAGACCCAAATCAGATGGCTCCTATAGGAGTCATCTGATCTGGGTCTACTCTGTTTGCAAAGGCATAGAAAGGCATATTTATGGAGTAAAGGGTTAAAAGAACTAACATATTAAATAGGCCTTTCATTACTATTCATGAGGTAAAGGGTTATCTGTGAGACAAATACTTTCATACATTTTAGCTTAATCTATCTCTTGACAGATTAGCACTAATTGTTAATAACCACTGCTTGTTGGGGTATGTGATATATATTTTCGCTTGCTGATTTTTACAAGGCAGTCCAAAGGACAGCTATATCCCCCACCGCCGCCACCTAAATTAAGACATTGACCTTAAGGTGATACAATGGGTTTTAACGTGGTTGACATTCAACCTTCCAGTTGTTGAGAAAATAGGACGCGGAAACAAATATAATGGAAACTGAAGGTAAGAACACGACTTTCAAATGTGACCTTGACCTTGAGCCAACATGACTGCCACATGTGTTCTGCACATCATCTCAATTCGATTAATATTTGACTCAAGTTTTATGAAAATCCTTCAAATGGTTTAGAAGATATGGAGCGGACACGAAATGTAATGGAAATTGAAGATTAAATCACCTGGCCTTCAAATGTGACCTTGACCTTGAGCCGACATGACTGCCACATATGTTCTGCACATTGTCTCAACATGGTTAACATTTGAGGCAAGTTTCTTGAAAATCCTTCAATGGGTATAGGAGATAACTTAACTATAACAGAAATTGAAGGTAAGAACACTTGATCTTCAAATGTGACCTTGACCTTGAGCCGACATGACTGGCACATGTGTTCTGCACATCTTCTCAATTTAGCTAACATTTAACTAAACTTTTATGAAAATCTTTCAAAGGCTTTAGAAGATATGGAGCGGACACGAAAATGTAACGGAAATTAAAGGTTAGAACACTTGACCTTCAAACGTGACCTTGACCTTGAGCCAACATGACTGCCGCATGGGTTCTGCACATCGTCTCAATTCATTTAAAATTTGACTCAAGTTTTATGAAAATCTTTCTAAGGGTTTAGAAGATATGGAGCGGACACGAAACTGTAATGGCAACTGAAGGTTTAAACACTTGACCTTCAAATGTGACCTTGAACTTGAGCCGACATGACTGCCACATGTGTTCTGCACATCGTCTTAATTTGGTTAACATTTGACTCAAGTTTTATGAAAATCCTTCAAAGGGTTTAGAAGATATGGAGCGGACACAAAAATGCAATGGAAATTGAAGGTTAAAACCCATGACCTTCAAATGTGACCTTGACCCGACATATCTGCCACATATGTTCTGCACATCGTCTCAACTTGGTTAACATTTAAGGCAAGTTTCTTGAAAATCCTTCAAGGGGTATAGGAGATATCGAGCGGACACGAAATTGTTACGGACAGACGGACAGATGGACAGACAGACAGACAGACAGACAGAGACAGACAGACAGACAGACAGACAAAGGCCATTCCTATAACCCCCCTCCGCTATGCGGTGGGGGATAAAAATGCATGTCTCCTTCTAATCTTTACCCATGCCCTATTGTATAATTACATAATTATATCTTCACTGTGCACAAGTATTTTGCTGTGCAATCACTGCTGTGTAGTGCACTGGTTGCACAATCAACTTGTAAATAGTGCAGACCCTGATGAGACAGCTCCTGCAGGAGCTGACTAGTCTCATCTGGGTCTTCACTGTTTACAGGTAGGTATATTGACTTGAATAGCAAGCGAAGGGTTAATAATCTAGGGGGCCATAACTCAGCAACTATTATCTGACTGGAATGTCCCTCTCCTATTGATGTTGAAGCTTCCCGTCAAGGTTTCGTTACAATATAGCATGAATAAGAAGCACCAACAGATCATCCAACCATCCAATGGACAAACTGACTTTGTGGGAGTACTAATTATAAATGTTTGTTTTTAGTGCATGTATTAAGTTGATTAGAAAAATTATCAATCTTATACATGTAGAAAAAAAATATAAATATTTAAGAGTGACAGATTGATAAAGTTTTATATTTTCAATAATGTTATCTTACTAACAGTTAACTACAAGTAAACTCTTGGTTTGCTAAGTAATTGTCATCTGCAAAAAAATCTGCTGTCGGCAAAGGTATGATATTATCAAATGTGACTCAAAACGCGTGACAGACAAATGGATGGACAAATGATAAATAAGTGAACCCTAGGTGCTAAAGCAGGCGACACAAAAATGCCCGCAATTCTGAGGAGATGCTAAATTACACATCTAGATCAATACTGTCTACTATAATGGTGATTACATTTTCAAAATGATCAGTGAATAAAGTTTGCAGACAATAATTAGATAACAGGCCAACAGTAAAAACATTAATAAAGAACAATAGACATATATACAACTAACCGCTAAGATGCTCCTAAACATAAATGATGAACATCACTGGAAAATTGGCACTCCTGACATTTTCACACAGTCTTGCCTGAGATCTCAATTGTGCATAATTTAACCCTTTACTCCATAAATATTCATGAAAGAAATAATGGCATCATGAATATTAATTAGGTTAATTGTTATAATAGCATAATTGACACTGGAAGTTTTAGCCATGGTAGAAACTGTAAAATAAGTAAACAGAGCAGACCCTGATCTGACGGATCCTATAGGAGCCGGTCGTCTGATCTGGGTCTTCTCTGTTTCCAAACATGTGAAAAGGTGTTTAAATATGAAGGAAAGGGTTAAATACAACATCTGATCAGGGACTGCACTGTTATTTATCAGGATTCAAATGCTTTACTTGAAAATGGAAATATAATTGATCTTATTCTGCTGTTTCTGACATGGCCGAAATCGTATGTGTGCACATACGATCATCTTAATAATCTAATTAATATTCATGATGTCATTATCATCTCACATGAATATTCATGGAGTAAAGGAATAAAAAAATCTTACATTTCTTTGCTAAATATCTGCTTGAAAGATCTTAGGCTTTAATGTAATTAAATCTGAAAATATGTAGAGTAAAACTTCTCTAAACAGGACTCTAGCATGAATATTCATGGAGTAAAGGGTTAAGACCCGCACTGATACTAATTTGAATGTCCCTTTTAGAGAGGTTTTACTGTACCTGATGGTATCTCGTACACAAATTTAAACTCTAAGAGTTTAACCCTTCGCTTGCTGAATTTTAAAACACATTTCTCCGTCTTTACCCATGCCCTGTTGTATAATTACATATATCTTCAATGTGTACAAGTATTTCGCTGTGCAATAACTGCTGTGGAGTGCACATGTTGCACAATCAACTTGTAAATAGTGCAGACCCTGATGAGACAGCTCCTACAGGAGCTGTCTCATCTGGGTCTTCACTATTTACAGGTAGGTATATTGATGTGAATAGCAAGCGAAGGGTTTAATAACTAAGAGATTTCTACTATGAACAAAGCAAACAATGCATTTACTAAATGTTTTCACATACACAGGGCTGCAAATAGGAGGAATATTAGAGGAAATTTAGGTGAAACTTTTTCTACGCCAAGCAATATCTTCTTGGTGCTCAGTAGAATCACTTATCCAAGGAAAATCTAACAAGTACCAACAAGATTAGGGCTTGATAGAGAAATATGAGATTTGGACAGATCAATATTCCTGTTATGAAAAGCTCCGAAATACGTCAACATGAAAACAGATTGCATGCAAAATTATGACACTATGGTCAATCACTACCTGTTTTTATATTATTCTATGTGACAAAAATTGAGACTGATGATCAAATTCCAACCTCTTTCAGAGTTCCAGATAAGATGTGTAAATGAAAACAATTTCAAGAATAACTCCTTTATTTCTACACCAAACCTTATGTTATGACCTGTAACTCGAAGAGACGATTCTAAAGAGTGGTCACAACATAGGGTTTGGTGCAGAAATGTTAATTTTAGTATTTGAGTACACACCTTTATCTGTTGCTCTGCTCTTTTATTCTAAGATTCTATTTATTGCAATAATAAATTTAAGAAAACTGTGAACATCGTGTGTTGACACTTATACAAAATAATTTGAAAAAGAAAAATTATTTTTTATTTTTTATTTGAATTTACCACTAAGAAATGAGCATCTTTACAGCATACAAGGAAATGGCTATATTAATGTAAACAAGAAATAACTACAACTGTACACCATGCAATATTTAACTTGACAATATCTGTTTTACCTTAGCTGACACACTGTGTCGAGTTAGCTCATACTGCTGTTGCAAGCGTAAAAAACACATATTATTATCTAGCCGCTGAGTACGTCACAAGTATTAGCTCTTCGACACAAAACAAATACAGTAAAACCCCCTTTAACCAAACATTCAATTTAGTGTATGAATATCGATCTGGGAGACAGGCGGCAGCTTAATGCAGGGTAAAAGTCATGCAGAAAGCTTCTCTTAGCTAGCTTTCTGGGTTACTTTCACCCTGCATTAAGCAGCCACCTGCCTACAAGCATCTTAATTTTGTTCAACTAGAATTCTGGTTTAGAGGGGTTTTACTGTACTAATAAGCAGGCAATATTTGCAGGAATTTTACATTCAATATCGTTCTAAGGCAAATATGTGATATCCTCTGAACATAGCTTGGATCAACCTGAGGTTTCAATGAATCTGGTGTCTCATCAGGATCTGAACCCTTTTACATACTAAATTATACAACTGACTACAAATATGTCCCAGCGGTTCAGATAAGATGCATAAATTTCAACATTTTTTCTGACCGAATACTTAGGGTATTAACAACAGAAGATATTTTCTAACTACATTTGTGCAGCATGCTAAAATTCCCCTTTAAATAATTGAACCTGCTAGAAGGTAAGTATGTTCTATACCGTATTATCTCAAATAAATGCTCCTGTTACATTTTTTAAAAGGAGCTTCTGGCATTTTATACACAGGTGTTTCCTTTATGCAGAATGATAGCAATACATTGCTTTCTGTCTGCATTAAGATACCTGTGACCTATATTTTGGAAAAAAAACTATTTTTTTATTGAATGGTTGTTATATTATAGGGATATACAATTGTTTGTTTTACAGGAAAACCTCTCTATAACGGCCACTAAATTACATCATGTATTTTGTATTAAAGGCAGGTGGCTGCTTAAAGCAAGGTGAAAGCAAAACAGAACGCTCCTATAGGAGTGTTCTGTTTTAATTTCACCTTGCTTAAAGCAGCCACCTGCCCTAAATATTAACTAATGAACACAATTTAGTGGATGTTATAGAGAGGTTTTACTGTATTTATGGTTATTTTCCCCTCAGAAGTAAGGCGACATTTGTTAGGGACAATACGGTATATATACAGTATACACATATATTTAATGGTTTGAATAAAAACAAAGAACTCTTTCAACACCAAGTAACCTCTGTTTCAACTTTCAAAAATAAATGTTCTTTCCAGTTATTTCAGTTATTGCTTTTTTGAAAGACAGTCAAAAATCTACCAAATTCAATGAACATAGTGACTTATCAAAAGCTAAGCAGTTTGCAAAATTGCCAAACCTCTGGTAATATTGTGTTAAAAGAGTTATAAATACTGAGTTGTAATTACACTCATAAATATACTAGCATCTATTAATATTGATGACTTAATCCTTCACTCCATGAATATTCATGTAAAAACAAAATGAAATTACAAATATAAAATAGTAGATATTTTATCCTCCCATATGGACACACTTTTTTGTCCATGGCAGAAAATGCAAAATCAGATCTATATAATTCCATAAGCAAACAGAGCTCAGAGCCTGGTCAGATGGCTCCTTAGCCATCTGATCTGGGTCTACTCTGTTTGCAAAGGCATAAAAAGAAGAATATTTGGAGCATAGGGTTATGCCTGGTGACTTAAGCACTAACTAGCAGGGTTTTAAATATTGACACTTATTAGACATTTAAACAAACAATGTCAGTCTGATCGAGACACAAGACTAGCCTGTTACTAGCCTATAGAATATATGTCACATTTCAAGTGTTTATTCCTTTGAATGCTGAACTTTCAAAATGGAATGGTCCATCATGGTTTAACAATAGAGTCCATTCAGTATACAGAACTTTGAATGACAATGTAGACTTTGATCAAAGGGCTCCTCTCAGAGTCCTCTGACCTGGGTCTCCATTATTCACAAATGCAAAACACCCATTTCCCACATTCAAAGGGTTTACTGTTATAAATACATTCTTTATAAGCAGGTTTGCAAACTTGTCCTTTTCTTATCTAAATTGTTTGAATCTGACTTTATTTTAGAAAAGAATTCTTCGTTTTTGGTTCAAATTCTTTTTAAAAACATAATCAGAGAATCAAACAGTTTAGATCCTGATTAGAAAGTGTGACCTTTCATTAACTGAACACAGGAGTCTTAAAAAACATGTGGTTCCTTAATGTAGGGCAAGAGTAAAGCAGAAAGCTCCCAAACGAGCTTTCTGCATTACTTTCAACTTGCATTAAGCTACCACCTGTCTTAAAGACCCATATTTAGACCTCTTTTTAATGGTCGCTTAAGACAGGTTCTATTGTATTTCTATTTCTTTCAAGACAAATTAAAGTTTTCAGAATTAACTGAATATTCAATTTTGAAAATGTTAATTGGTTAACCAGCATTAGGGACTCTATAAAGGTGACGTTTTTGTGATTTAAGATTTAGAAATAGAATCAGAGCTACATTATTCCATAAACATCTATATTACTCCACAAGCAAATAGGGTAGACCCAGATCATACAGCTCCTATAGGAGCTGTTTGATCTTTGTTTATTCTATTTGTAAATCAATATATGTAAATATGCATCAATAAAGGGTTAAATAATGACAATGAAGTTTATTTTTTGTGGTCATACTGATCTGAGTAGTCCCTTTATAGAGGTATGTCTGTGTTTCTGTAACTTCATTACCTATACAAAAAGGGTGAGATAGAATAAAAGACGGGGGTTAATTCACACAGAGGAAAACATATTCTGGCTGTAAGCCATTTAGTAATATTCATGCTCTACCTGACTAGTGCCTCTCCATTGTTTCAACTAAATAATGAAATTTCACAATTTTTATCAACATTTCACTTGTTTCATCAATACTTTAGGGCTGAAATGAGATGCTTTCCTGTTGTTTTCATGCAAGTTTGAATAAAAGATTGCATTTCATTACAGACCATGCTTGGTTTTTTTTATAACATGGTGTGCAAACAATTAAAGCCCTCCAGTATTCATAAGACCACAGAACATTCCAACATATATTGACATGATTGTATTTGATCTATTTATGTTTAGGTTATTGTACCCCAATGCCATACATTCATAGCTGTATGGTCAAAGCAGCATGCAATAAATCTTATATGTAATGAGTATTTATCATATATTATCCATGCACATGTTATATAGTTACCTCCATTTCTGCGTTTAACACCTTACCTGATCAATGTTCATATAATTATATAGTGACAATTAATTAGAGGTTTTAAAATGGCATAAGGCCACAGGAAATAATGCTTAAGACCACATGAAATTCTGACTATAAGAAATAATCCAATTAATATTCATGATATCAGAATTTCTAACATGAATATTCATGGCGTAATGGGTTAAAGAAAGAAAATTCCAAACAGGCCATACTGGACCTCTATTAACCCTTTCCTCCATTAATATTTATGTAAGAAATATAATGACGTAATGTCATTGAATATTAATTAAATTTATTTGTTATTATAGCACATGGAAACAGTATTGTTTCACCATGACACAAACTGTAGAATCATATCTATATTATACCTTAACCCATTCCCTCATAGGTTATTTTTAGATACAACCTCTTTGAATTATTAACTACCGAAAAGGAGTATTAATTAGAGAAAAGGAAATTTTTTAGAATTTTGTAGTTTGAAACCATTGTGATAAATAGAGCATTTGCTCCTATAGGAGCAAATGCTCTATTTACCACAATGGTTTCACAAAGTGACTTTTACAGAGTCGCCATAAGTCGTCAATATGAGGGAATGGGTTAAGCAAACAAAGCAGACCCTGATCAGACGGCTCCTATAGGAGCCATCTGATCTGGGTCTACTCTGTTTGCAAAGGCATAGAAAGGCAGTCTGGCATATTCATGGAGTAAAGGGTTAAGAAACATTAGAGTCTTAAAAATTAAGCGGATGCTTAACCCTTTCCTCCATAAATACAGTAAAACCTCTCTATAATGACCACTAAATTACATCAAGTATTTTGTGCTAAAGGCAGGTGGATGCTTAAAGCAAGGTGAAAGTAAAACAGAACGCTCCTATAGGAGTGTTCTGTTTTACTTTCACCATGCTCTAAGCATCCATCTGCCCAAAATACCAACTAATTAACACAATTTAGTGGTTGTTATAGAGAGGTTTTACTGTACACCTTTCTACCACTCGGTAATAGTCACTTCTTGAAACTTGTTATTCCATATCTACGTAGGTCTTTTTATGGCTTTGCAAAAAGAGAAGACCCAGATCAGATGACTCTTTCAGGAGTTGTCTGATTAGGGTCTGTTCTGTTTGCTTATCAAATAATGAAGATCCAATTCTACCATTTCTGCTACGGCAATACTTTCCTGTGTTAACTCATTCCCTCCTAGACTATTTTTATACCCAACCTCTTTGAATAAATCTACCGAAAAGGAGCATTAACTACAGAAAAGGAGAATTTTAGAATTGTGTAGTTTTGAAACCATTGTGATAAATAGAGCATTTACTCCTATGGAGCAAAATTTAATGCTCTATTTATCTTAATGATTTCAAAATGTGACTTTTACAGAGAAATGCATCACTAGAAGGGAATGTGTTAATACATGTACTGCCATTTTAAAATTCATTTAATTTATATTAAATTTTGAGGGCTTGGTGAAAAACTATTCAAACTCCTTCACAAAGTGAAGGAGTTAGAATAGTTTTGCACCAAGCCCTCAATATTTTATGGTGTCATTATTTGTTACATGAATATTCAAAGAGTAAATGGTTCATGTCCAAAGCTCCCATTGAGCTTTCTGTGTAACTTTTGTCTTGAAATAAGCCACTATCTCTCTAAATTATCCAAAATTCCTTTCCGTGGAAGCTATATAGAAGTTTCTCTGTATGTTTAAAAGCACAACAAAATATCTTTCAAATTAGACTTGTAAAGAAAAGCCAAAACCAAAAGTGCAAAACCACAGAAGCGTTCATCTAAGACATTTTCCCGTCATAATATAAGTAAACCTCTGTCAATGAGCTAATAACTGAACACTTGACACACAGACATGCAATGATCACAGGGTTCCTCCAGAAGATTTTTGTCTGGTCTACATTGTTCTAAAAAGCATATTTACCCTTTACTTCACAGATACACCTTTTATCACCTAACCAAACAAAGTAGACCCAGATCAAGCAGTTCCTGTAGGAGCCATTTGATAAAGGTCTGCTCAGTTTGCATTGGGAATAATATAGAGCCGATTCTAGTTTCTTAAATGTCCAAAAAACTCCTGTGTCCATATGCTATTATAAGAAACCATTAATCAATATCGATAATGTGATTATTTCTTAACCCTTTCCCTGCTCTATATTTAGTCCAATTTTCAACACTTACTGAATATTCATGGACAAAATAGTTATAATGAAATATGGAAGGTGCAACAGTGCAGCCATTTTAGAAACTAAAGAAACAAATCTATCAAATCCATTAGCAAACAGAGCAGACTCTGATCAGACGGCTCCTATAAGAGCCATCTGATCTGGGACTACTCTGTTTGCAAATGCATGAAAACGCGTTTATATGAGGGAAAGGGTTAAATGACTATTCATGAGATAAGGGGGTTAAACTGAATATGCCATTGTTAAACCCATTCCCGCATAGGCTATTTTTAGATCCAACCACTTTGAATTAATCTACCAAAAAGGAGCATTAACTAGAGAAAAGGAAACTTTTGAATTTTGTAGTTAATGAAACCATTGTGATAAATAGAGCATTTGCTCCTATAGGAGCAAATGCTCTATTTATCACAATGGTTTCACACAGTGACATTTATAGAAGCGCCAAAAGGTGTCAATATGCGGGAATGGGTTAATTACTACTTTGTTTCATTCAAGTTTAGTCAATACACATTAGCACATAAGATTTGTTAAGTTGATAAACCCGAATGATTCATATGTTATTCACCTTGGAAATACACGTAATAAAGAGGTCCCAATATTGATGGGCTACTGTCAACATGACATCGCAGAATCAGGCATTAATTCGACTCCAATGAAATTATTTTGTTTTTTTGTCTTACTAGATGTATAACTACTGTGATTATTTGCACAACAGAAAATTCAAAATCACACAAGTTAGCCCTTTCTATAATATAAACAAACTTTCACACATTTGCAAGCAGAGCAGACCAAGAGATGAGACAGCTCATTTAATAAATAAATAATGCACAGCCAGGAGCTGTTTGATCAGGTTCTGCTCTGTATGCTAACGGAATTTGATAGATCTTTTAGTTAGTTTCTGAAATGGCTACAATGTTCCATTTTGTCCATGGATATTCAATAATTATTGAAATTTGGAATAAACATATAACAGGGAAAGGGTTAAATTGCTGTATTATAAAACCAGCATATACAAGGTTCTTTTTCAAGCTTGTGGGAAACCAACAAGTTATTAACCCTTCTCTTGCTGAATTTTAAAACACTGTTCTCCTTCTTTACCCATGCCCTGTTGTATAATTACATATATATCTTCACTGTGTACAAGTATTTTGCTGTGCAATCACTGCTGTGGAGTGCACTGGTTGCACAATCAACTTGTAAATAGTGCAGACCCTGATGACACAGCTCCTGCAGAAGCTGTCTCATCTGGGTCTTCACTATTTACAGGTAGGTATATTGACGTGAATAGCAAGCGAAGGGTTAAGATTGAAGCTTAGTTGTTAAGAATCACACAACTGAACACGTTCTGAACCAGCAGTTACCATGCATGCCTATGTAGGAAGAATATTGTACAAGATCTTATATATGTATAGCTAAACCGTTCAAAGAAGTTATTCAGGCAAAGCGTGCCACATCATTAACCCTTTACTTCATAGATATGCCTTTTAAAACAGGGTAGACCAAGAGCATACAGCTCCTTCAGGACCCTTCTGATCAAGATCTACTCTGTTTGTTTATGGAATAATATATAGTTCTGTCTTGGCCATTTATATGCCACTATTAAAAATAATAAAAATACTGCTTAAATAATATTCATGATGTAATTATTTCTTTCAGGAATATTCATGGAGTAAAGGGTTAAAAGAAATGTGTGAATTAATTGTCAAAAGCATGTGAGAATAATGAAGAACCACAAGTGACTGTCATTATATTGTATGATTATTTATAATATGGGCAGATGGAACAGCTTTCATCAACTACCCTAATTACTCTAAGTATTCAGACACACTATCCCCCCCCTCCATTGGTTTATAAAGCATAATAGTACAATTTGGAAACCATTTTGGTAACTTCATATTAGACTGACACAGTAGCAAATAATGCAGACCCTGATCAAACAGCTCCTGGGTCTGTACTATGCATATCTAGAAAGTTTAGAAACACACTTTAAAGTTTAATATTGGTGGAAAGTAATGCTGAATTCCCCTACAGGAGCTTTCATCATTACTTTAGACCTGCATTAAGCTGTGAACTTGAGAAAATGTTCAGATTAAAAATCAGATGAATTCGAACTTCTGTAATCTCGAGATATGGAAGTTCAACTGCATGTCCGAATATTTATGGTCATTAGGGTATTTTTGATTGTGCTTTAGTACTTAACTAAATATTTAATCTGCCCTCTGGGTACATCAACTCAGTATCTTTTTGATGACATGGAGTAGCAAACTGTGTAGACCCTGATCTCTACCTAAGAAGCAGACTGATCTGGGTCCACATCATCGGAATCAGTTTGTCTGATCGAATATTTATAGTACTACATGTATAAGTTTTCTTTGCTATATATAAACTCTGATATCAGACTTTTGGCTTAATATTAGTTTGATTAACCCTTTGAATGCAGGACACTAGTGTATTGGCATCTGCAAATAGTGTTGACCCAGATCAGAAGGAAGCCCTTTGATCAGGATTTGCACTATATTTATAGTTAATCAATGATGGACCAATTCCACTATATTAACATCTTCCTTCATTATAATAAAATTTAATGCTTTTTCAAACCTATACAAACAGAGTAGACCCTGATCATGCAGATGGCTCTTGTAGCAGATGTCTGATCAGTGTCTTCTCTGTTTGCTTATGAAATTATAATAAATCTGACTCTACAGTTTTACTAATACCGAACCATTCCTGTGTACATAATTATGCCATTCAAAGGGTTAAATTGTGTGTAGCCTTGTATTGGTTCTATTGATATATACACATAAGTCTAATGCAGGAAAATCATACAATATATTTTATGAAAACAAGCATATATTGTATTCTCCCTAACAAATGCCCCTACCCTAATAAATACACCCACTTTAAAATGCCCCCCTTACTTCTAAGGAGAAACTAACCTTCTAAGGAGAAACTAACCATAAATAAAACAACTAAACACTATATAATAACCATTGAATAAAGAAATACAGTTTTTTTTTCAAAATACAGGAAGTAGCTTAATGCAGACTGAAAGCAATACAGAAATCAACCTACTGTGAACAAAATACATGAAACTCCTTTTAAAAATACGAAACCCCCCCCCCCCCCCCCTTGGGGCATTTATTAGAGATAATACTGTACACAATCTGCTTATGATAAACTCATATAGCAAGAACTTACTGCAGAAACCCAATAAGTGCTTATATATTTGCTAATACTTATCGAGTTCTTGCTGTAAGGTGATGAAGAATACTTCTTGTACCTTGGGTAGGTTGTTTTGGTTGCCCTCATCTTCTCCGTCTCGGGGATTCTCTTCCGTCAGACACCTGACCAGAATACCGATAGCTTTCTTCAAACTATACACCTGCAACAAAAAAGCATACCGTATTTACTCTAAAAATTTGCATATCCAGTACCCACTCTATACTGGTGTTGAACAACTGAAAAAGTATAACTGGCACCATTTTCATAAGTTTAACCCATTCCCTCAGGCTATTTTTAGATACAACCTCTTTGAGTAAATCTACCGAAAAGGAGCATTAACTAGAGAAAAGGAAAATTTTAGAATTTTTTAGTTTGAAACAATTGTGATAAATAGAGCATTTGCTCCTATAGGAGCAAATGCTCTATTTATCACAATGGTTTCATAAAGTGACTTTTACGGAGTCGTCAAAAGTCGTCAATATGGGAGAATGGGTTAAATAAGACTTGCATATAGCAGAAATAGCATAAACCCTGATCAAACAGCTCCTGAAGGACCGGTTTGAGCTGGGTCTGCACTATTTGTCTAGGTAAGTCTGTCTAAATATATAGGGTAATTACAGTATTTGTTGCTTGTATTACTTGGTACATTGTATAAAACAAGTTATAGCTCGAACAATTTGACCTGGACCCTCACCTTTATGCAGAATACATAATGAGAGAGATGACGCTGTATAGATAAAACTCCGCCAGTAAATCGTGAAGTCTATTCTACCGGGACACGTGCCGAGGATAAACCCGTGCAATGTTACGAATTTCTATTTATGCAAATTAAGTAGGTCAGGGTCCAGGTCAAATTGTTCGAGTTATACTATAGGCCCAGTTAAAATTTGTAATCAAAACATTTTCAATAGCCTCTTTATTTCGCCACCAAATCCACTCTTTAGAATCCTATTGAAGAGACAACATAGGGTTTGGTGGAGAAATGATGATTTTAGTAATTGAATACACACATTTATTTATCTACTGCTCTGAGTTATAACAAGATGTTGAATAGAATTAATTTTTTGTCTGTAAATCCTACAACCTGAAGTTTACCAGATGAATAGTCATGCAAGACTCTTGCCCATCATATATCAGAGGCTGTTTTGTTAGGTTGGTCTACTTCTACACTTTAGCAAAGCATACAGGTTGTTTTTCGTATAGTTTTTTATTTTTATTTCTCCACCAAACGCTATACTGCGACTACTCTTTAGAACTGTCTCTTTGAAATAATTCTAAAGAGTGGTCACAATATTGGGTTTGGTGGAGAAATAATGATACTAATTTTTGGGTTTGCACCTTTATCTGTAGCTTTGAGTAAGAAACAATGACATCATGAATGCTAATTAGCTGAATGCTTATAATGGCATTATGAGCGAGGGAATTTATGACCATGGCACAAACTGTAGAATTTACATCTATATTATTTCATAAGCAAATAGCACAGATTCTGATCAGACAGCTCCCCATATGATCTGGGTCTACTCTGTCATTATTTATGTAATATTTTTGAGGAAGTTTAAGATAAATCGCATTGAATTTTACTTTTTCAAATTCCTTGACAATTCCATGACATTTGCCTATAATTTCAAATTTCCCTTACAGTTCTTGAAATTCCCTGAAAATATCTCAATTTCCAGGACATTTCCCTGACTAGTGGCAACCCTGTTAAACATGCACTGTGTATCTGAATGACAAAGCGTGCAGACCCTGATCAGGGGGCAAATGACAGTGCATGCATGTCCTGCATTCAAAAGGTTAAGTTCTACAAACCTCCTCTGGTGAACAGCCTTTGAAGACTCCAACTCGCAGTATGTGGTTGACATAGTCACAGATCTTGTTGTCAAACACTACAGCCTGGTTGATGGCATTACCCTGAGAGAAACAATGACATCATGAATAGGAACTAGCTGAATATTTATAATGGTTTATGAACTCAGGATTATTTACCAGTGAAGAAGCTGTAGCATCAGCTCTATATTATTTCATAGGCAAACAGAGTAGACCATTGGTCAGATTATAGCCCTTGTCATGGAAAACAAGTGTGAAAAGTTTCACAAGATTTGAATGAATAGTAAAGAAGTCATAGCCAAAATTAAAGTTTCCGGAAGACAACGACAATGGATGTCTAGGCAGATGCCATAGTTAAAACATTAACTCATATATTTTTGTTCGTAAAACATACGAGCTAATAAAATAAGCTCTTAAAATCTGGCAAAATCTGGTAAAATCCCATGTATATTATTTCATAAACCATCTGGTCTGTGTATACTTTGCTAATGTATCAAAAGGTGTCTCCATCAGATAAAGGGTTAACCCTTTCCCTCATATAAACGTGTTTTCACGCATTTGCAAACAGAGTAGACCCAGATCAGACGGCTCCTATAGGAGCCGTCTGATCATGGTCTACTCTGTTTGCTAATAGAATTTGAAAGATCTGTGTCTTTAGTTTCTAAAATGGCTACAATGTTCCACCTTCCATATTTCATTATAACTATTCTGACCATGAATATGCAGTGAGTACTGAAAAATGAAATAAACATAGAACAGATAAAGGTTTAAACAATTCCTCAGTGATACATGATAATCTTGTGTTTTATGCCTTTGACACAGACAGACAGCTCCTATATCAGCTGAAGGGTTAAGTCAAATAAAGAAGTTGCAAAGAAAACATATAATAATGTAACTGTAGAGAATAAGTCTTATAATCGAAAGTAAAAACAGAGCAGACCCTGATTAGACACCTCTAACAGGGTCCATCTGATCTGGATCTACTTTGTTTGCAAGGGCATGAAAATGCATATAAATATGGAGTCAAGGATTAAGAGACATTGATGCAGGAATCTATTTCAACCAATCAACATATTTCCAGGCTTTAGACTGAAGAGTTATTTCAGTTATATTTGTTTTGTTCTCTACTTCAATAATTTTGGCTGGATCTTGTATTTTACCAAGTAAACGTATTCGAGAATATTTGAGGATATGTTACAAAGCTACAGATAAAGATGCGTACCCAAATACTAAAATCGTCAATTTTTCACCAAACTGTACACTGTGACCACTCTTTACAATCATCTCAAAGAGACGATTCTAATGAGTGGTCACAGTATATGGTTTGATGGAGAAATAAAGGAGCTGTTCTTGAAAATGTTTAAAATAACGTATCGATCCTATCTGGATCTCTGTGTCACAAGAAAAGTAATGATAATTTGGTACTCACTGAGGTAAACTCCACTAAGGTCTCAAACACCTGTGTGATAAGTGCTATAGAAGCTCCGTTGATGTTGGAGTACAAGATATTGAGGAATTTGGTTGTCTCCGCCACAAGGTTGACAGACTTGATGTTGTCCGGCTGCTCTCTCAGATAGCTCTGTAACAGACAATATCATAATCATATTAATTTCTTGATCTTCATTTATCAGAAATCCTGACAGGTAAAAATCGAACTATAAAGGTAAAGTATTTGTTTATTTTATAGTGTCATCCCTACTGAAGGGGCCAGCTACTGTGCGTCTCGCCAGTGGATCCAAAACTGTTTGCAGCACTAGAACTGAATCTGCCATGAACCAAATTTCCCATCTCCTTATGTCATTAGGAAACTTCAGCTTATTACTAAGCATAAAGGTATTATATCTTACATGAATATTCATAAAGTAAAGGGTTAACCCTTTATCTGATACACATGCATTTTTACAAATTTGTAAATACAGTAAAATCTCGATTATTCGAATTTTCTTTATAGAAGAATTTAGACCCTTTTAGGCAGGTGGCTGCTTAATGCATGGTGAAAGTCATGCAGAAAGCTCCTCTAGGAGCTTTCTGCATGGCTTTCACCATGCATTAAGCTGCTACCTGTCTTAAAGATCGATAATATGTATTTTAGTGTTCGAATAATTGGGATTATACTGTATAGTAAACCCAGATCAGATAGATCCAGTAAGCCTGCTCTGTTTGCCCATGGAATGATATAGGTCTGATTGTACAACTTCTACCATTGTCAACAATTCAAATGTTCATTACAAAATTCATCTCATCAATATTCATAAAGATCTTACACGAATATTCTTCAATTAACCCATTCCCTCATAAGCTTTTTTTTTAGATCCAACCAAAATTTACCGAAAAGGTGCATTAACTAGAGAAAAGGAAAATTTCAGAATTTTGTAGTTTGAAACCATTGTGATAAATAGAGCATTTGCTCCTATAAGAGCAAATGCTCTATTTATCACATTGGTTTAAAAAGTGACATTTACAGAAGTGCAGAAAGGTGTATTTATGGAGGAAAGGGTTAATCCTTTCCCTCATGAATAGTTATACAAGAACGTATCACCTCATGAATATTCCTTGGCAGCATTTTCATAATGACAACTAAACAAGAAAGCCTTTGACCTTCTCTGAAACTGTACAGTCAGGTTTATATTATTTCATAAGCAAACAGAGCAGACCCTGATCAGACAGCTCCTATAGGAGCCGTCTGATCTGGGTCTACTCTGTTTGCAAATATGTCAAAGGGCATCTATATGAGGGAAAGGGTTAAAGAATTGCCAGTCCTTACCTGCAGTCCAGCATGCTGGTTGTCACACATCAGACCAAGGATACGAAGGACAAGCTCTATGTACCCATCGTCCTTGAACTCCAAACTCGGCATGTCAGACGTCTCCGAGAGCATCTTCTCCAGTTCTTCATCGTCCAATTTCTGAAATGATTGACCAATATTAATTACATGTAACACCTTTTTAGCTTTTTTTTTATTGTCTTAACTCTTTTGAATACCAGAAATGAGAGTACTGACATTTGCAAGCAGTGCAGATCCAGATCAGAGGGCTCTTAAAGGAGCCTCAGATGAAGTTCTGCATTGTTTGTTACTCCAAGCCCTTTCATATTGAATGGACTCTATTGTAACATGTTAAACAGTGATGGATTAGACCAGTTTAAAAGTTCACTTTAAAAATAAAGCATTCAATAAGGTTCAGGGAATACTGTAGTTACCCTTAGTATTCAACAAACTTAGGCAAAAAGTGTAGATTTCTTGGGAGCAAACTGATGTCAACAAAATTAATGGCCTGTCAACTGCAAACAGTGTACACCCAGATCAGAGGGCTCTTAGAGGAGCCCTCTGATCAAGGTCTGCACTGTTTGTCATTGTATGAACCAAAAATTCCTTTCAAAATTCATATGAAAATCAATTCAACCCTTTCGGCGCCAAATT
Organism: Azorinus chamasolen; assembly: GCA_963576725.1. Taxonomy (NCBI): domain Eukaryota; kingdom Metazoa; phylum Mollusca; class Bivalvia; order Cardiida; family Solecurtidae; genus Azorinus; species Azorinus chamasolen. The sequence continues at coordinate 19,739,618 of OY755251.1, read as the reverse complement.
TCTTATTGTTGTCTGCAATCCAAGTTTGTTAAATAATTCAGTAAAATAAGGAAATGAGATAAATAAATGCAAATTTCTCAGGAATAAAACACATATATAGAAATAGAGATTGAGACAAATAGTGAAGTCCCTGATCAGACGGCCCCTTGAAGAGGCGGCGTCTGATCTTGGACTGCACTATTTGTCATGGTACATTTATGCGACTGCGGCGGTGAAAGGGTTAATGACTATTCATGAAGAGATCAATTCATGCATAAATGTTAGGGAACTCTTTCCCTATCTAATATTTTATTCACCTCATGAATTTTCATGGAAAGAATCAATAAAATGAAACATGGGAAAGGGAATATTTTCACTGGTATGAAGACTGCATATTTAGATCCATAAATTTCCATAAGCAAACAGTAGACCCTGATCAGACAACTCCTAAAGGAGCCATCTGATATGTGTCCACTCTGTTTGCAAATCGTGGAAAGGAGTTTATATGAAGGAAAGGGTTAAATGACAACAGATGATGATACAGCCAAATTTCAGTTACCTAAGAACACAATAACAGAATAAATATGCATCTAAAGTTTCATGTCTTCATTTGCTTTATAAATGTAACTCACCCAAAATAATGTCATCTAAACTTTCATGTCATTTCGTATGTTGCTTATATAATTCTCCAAATTTATTCTGAGAACTCCTTCACTTTGTGAAGGAGTTAGAATAGTTTTGCACCAAGCCCTCCAACAATAATGTCATAATTCTTAATATTAATGTCATTCAGTTCCTTTACATGTCTTATTAGAGAAAACCATTACAAGTGTCTTGCAGTTATCACCAGCACCTCTTCTAGCAAGAACAAAACAGTAGCGACTAAGCATCTAAAACATGTAGCATTTACAGTTGTAGCTAGCACATTTTGTACAAATTCATATCCCATGCTGAAAAAGCACTTAACCCTTTCAACCTGTCCCAGGGGTCCATATAGAATGTCTAAATTAAAACATTTTCAAGAATTACTCCTTTATTTCTCCACCAAACCCTCATTAGAATCATCTCGAAGAGAAAAAAAAGTGATGAGAAGAAAAATGCACATATTTGAAGTAAAAGTTTTAACATTTAAAAAGGAATACTATAGTTACTCTACATACTGAACCAGACTTACTTAGGCAAATAGCGTAGACCTTGATCAAAATACTCCCAAAAGATTAGTTTGATCAGGATCTGCACTTTTTCATGCTCCATTATTTTCATTTAAATCATCAAAATGGTGATGCATTGACTTATTAACATTTAACCCTTTCCCCGTTCTGTATTTAGGCCAAATTTCAATACCTACTGAATATTCATTAACAAAATATGTATAAAGAAATATGGAAGGTGGAAGATTGTAAACATTTTAGAAAGTAAAGAAACATATCTATTAAATTCTAATAGCAATCAGAGCAGACCCTGATCAGACGGCTCCTCTAGGAGCCGTCTGATCAGGGTCTACTCTGTTTGCTTATGGACTTTGATTGATATGTTTCTTTACCTTCTAAAATGGCTACAATGTTCTACCTTCCATATTTCATTATAACTATTTTGTCATTGAATACTCAGTAGGTATTAATATTTGAAATAAACATAGAACAGGGAAAGGTTAAGAAGAAACAAATGAGCAAGAATGTTTCTGGTAACCGGAAGTGTGATAAGAGATTTAGCATTTAGCCTAGTGATGTACTAAGAAAATGTTTCATTGATAGAAAAGTTGTCTTTAACCCTTTATTCCATGAATATTCATGTTCAAAATAATGATGTCACGAATATCAATTTGATTCAATTTTGGTCATGGAAGAAACTGTAGAATCATGTCTATATTATATCATGAGCAAACAGAGCGGACCTTGATCAGATGGCTCCTATAGGAGCCTTCTGATCTGGGTTTACTCTTTTTACAAAAGTGTAGAAAAGCATATTTATGGAATAAAGGGTTAATTCAAAATCAAATAAATACTTCTTTCCATTTCTTTTCAAAGACTTAATCAGAGTGTCAAACAGTTTGGATATAGATGAGATGTCAAGTTACAGTAAAACCTCTCTATAAAGGCCACTAAATTGTGATAATTAGTTGCTATTTAGGGCAGGTGGCTGCTTAAAACAAGGTGAAAGTAAAACAGAATGCTCCTATAGAAGCCACCTGTCTTTAATAGAAAATACTTGATGTAATTTAGAGACTGTTATAGAGAGGTTTTACTATACTCTGCATCTCATCTGGATTCAAACCGTTAGCAGGTGTTATCAGCAACCAATTCACCTAGAGTATGCTAAAAGATAGCTAAAATTTTATAATGATTTGTTGGAAATTTCAGTATATACTATATACTGCCTAATAAACGTCCCCTTACTTCTGGGAGGATACTAACGATGAATAAAATAGCTAAAACTGTTTTTATGATAACAAATGAATAAAGAAATATAGGTTTCTCAAAATACTGTCAGGTGGCAGCATAATGCGCCAGACTGAAAACAATACAGAAAGCTCACACATCATTCTGTATAAGCAACTTCTCGTGTACAAAAGGCAAAAAGCTCCTTTTCAAAAAATGTTATGTCCCCAGTCCCTTATTAGAAATAAGATGGTATGATTATAAAATGATGTTACAAACTACACTAATGAGACAAAATGGACTGCAAGTCCTTTGAGTACTTAACCTTTCACCAAATGAAGGATTCAGGAGTTAATGTTGAAAGGGTTCAGGGGTTAGTATTGGAAGGGTTCAGGGGTTAAAGTTGAAAAGGGTTCAGGGGTAAAGGATAATGTTAAATCAATGGAAAAAAATATTGTAGAGCTATGTCTGGGATATAAAAAAAACAGCCGTTCATACTTACATCTTCAAGGGGCTGGTCAAAGGGCTGGAAGTTTAAATTAACACATAAAGATAGAAATAACTAATCAAGTTAACGGCTCCCTCTCAAGCAAAATGTCGGGTAATGACGTCACAAATATTAATTAGCTGAATTTGAACCCAGGAATTGCTGACCATGGCAGAAATTGGAGAGGGGCAAAAAGACATACATACAAATCTCACATTAATTTTTCAGATCAGTATTTTGCAAGTTTCATTGTATCTTAACCCTTTCTCTTATGAAATATTTTGCAAGAATGTGTCACTTCAAGAATTTTCATTAACTTTTTTCAATAATGTTAAAATTGAAAGGGAAATGCTAGCTCAGACAAAATTATAGGATCAAATCTATATATACAGTTGAACTTCGATAACTCGAACACCCTCGGGACGTCATTAAAAGTTCGAGTGAAGGGAAGTTCGAGAGAATGAAGGCTTGGTAGGTTTATGCACTGTACATGTACATGTATGGACCATTAGCCATTTCAGGCGATATTGGGAGAGTCAGTAGCAATGTGAAAACTGGTGCAGTTTTCAAAAACACTACCAAATGTGTATTATTATATAAATAAGTTTAGTATAAGTTTCATTTTCTGCTTTAAGCACAAAGAAGAACCTGCTTTCTGCTCCCCGAAGATCAATCTCAGCATATATGTGTATAAGAAAACTCGATAAGAATTACATCTTACAGAGTTGTCTTTCTTCTTCAAAATTAAATTTGGTACGATAGGCCACAGATAAAAGTATTCTACAATATTCTTTATTTAAATCCACAATTATCAAATATAAAAACAAACAAATACGACAAGTCCTGAAATCAAGAACAGAAATTAGCGTACATAAACACAAGTTTACTTCCGGTCTGCTTTTTTTTTAAAAAAAACCCACCAAGTCACTACAGGTAACACTAAGAAGTTTCTTGAAAAAGTTATTAAGGCTTTATCAGTTTATTATTTTAAAAACAATTGTGCCAATAATATGCACACCTGTGTTAACTCAAGTAATCTTATTAATCAATTAATTCTATTGATGTGTACCCGCTTCATGTGGTGCCCTTACGAAGTGTAAAAAACATGCGACACCGGGAGACCGACAATAAAAACAGTTAGACTACAGCTGTGTTTGCTATCATTTTGTGTTCGAGTAATTAGGGTGTGAAATACATATAAATAGGTTCTTGGGGGCCGAAATTTAATTTGAGGGTTCCAGTCATCGATGTTCGAGCTAACTATGGTAGAACAAAATAGAACATATAAGACTTATGCTGGGACTGAGACTGCGGTTCGAGTCATCTGGGGTGTTCCAGTCATCTGTGTTCGAGGTTTCGAAGTTCGACTGTATATATATATTTCATAAACAAACAGAGTCCATCTGACATGGGTCTACTCTGTTTGCAAATGTGTGAATAGGCATTTATGTATATGAAAGAAAGGGTTAAAATACCTACAAAGCTTCAGAACGACCATTTTTATAATCAAAAGGCTTACATAATATTGGTAGGCAGATAAAACGAGCTGTCTGCGCGCTCCACTTTCTTTAGTGCTGGATAGTGTAGTGGAAGTCCAAGTCAGAAAGGGGAGATAACAACAGCAAAATTAATTTAAGGGTTACCTGCCCTTGTGAAATGGGTCCCCCCTGTAATAGTTAATATGTATACCAAAGATGAACCAAATATCTTGGACAGTTTCTGAGACATGGACCTTAACATAAAACTGAACCAACAATGAAAATTGAACCAACAATGAAAATTCTAAGTCGAAAAAGGGACATAACTATGGCAAAATTAATTTTAGAGTTACCTACCCTTGTGAAATGGGTTCCCCTTGTGATAGTAAACATATATACCAAATATGAACCAAATATCTTTAATAGTTTCTGAGAAAAGGACCTTAACAAAAAGGTTAACCAACGCCGACGCCGACGAGAGGGTCATGACAATAGCTCCACTTTTTGAAAAAGTGGAGCTAAAAAGGGATACATTTAACTTAAGAATATTGTAAGCTGACCAATGGTATATGCCCAGATTAAGAAATGTTTTGATTGTACATGTATTACCATGGCAACAAGCTGTCCATAAAAGATGAGATTCTTTGAATATGTTTGACATAGACAGATTGCTAAACAAACATTTTACTTGTCTTGCAGAGGTCAATTCAATTATTAATATACATAAGTAGTCTGTAACTGAAACAAATATAAAGCCAACTGAATAACATCTAAATTGAATTCCAAACACAAATTTTTTTTTAACTGCTACAATAACCTTTCACACCATGAATATTCATGTGAGAAACAATGACATCATGAATACCAATATTAACAAGATATGTTTGTAAAACATGTATACCCCCCAGACCCTCTGACCTTTAATCTAGTGACCTAAAAAACTATAGGGGTCATCTAGTGGTCATGACTAATAACCACAGCAACTTTGAAGATCCTAAGCCAAACCACTGAGCAGTAATTGATCGGAAAACATTTCAAAAGTTAAGGTCATGGTGACCTTGACCTTTGATCTAGTGACCTAAAAACAATAGGGGTCATCTTGTGGTCATAACCAATCACCAAAGCAAGTTTGAAGATCCCAAACCAAACCCGTTATCAGTTATTGATCGGAAACCATTTCACCAGTTAAGGTCATGGTGACCTAGACTTTTGACCTAGTGACCTCAAAAACTATAGGGGTCATCTAGTGGTCATGACCAACCGCCACAGCAGGTTTGAAGATCCTGAGCCAATCTATTGAGCAGTTATTAATCAGAAACCATTTCATCAGTTTAGGTCATGGTGACCTTGACCTTTGATCTAGTGACCTTAAGAACAATAGGGGTCATCTAGTGGTCATGACCAACCACCAAAGCAAGTTTGAACATCCTAAGCCAAACCCTTGAGCAGTTATTGATAAAAAACCATTTCACCAGTTAAGGTCATGGTGACCTTGACATTTGACCTAGTGACCTTGAAATTAATAGGGGTCATCTAGTGGTCATGACTAACCACGACAGGAAGTTCGAAGATCCTAAGCTAAACCCTTGAGCAGTTATTGATCAGAAACTATTTCACCAGTTAAGGTCATGGTTACCTTGACCTTTGACCTAGTGACCTCAAAAACAATTAGGGTTATCTAGTGGTCATGAACAACCACCAAAGCAAGTTTGAAGATCCTAAGCCAAACCCTTGAGCAGTTATTGATCGGAAACCATTTAACAAGTTAAGGTCATGGTGACTTTGACCTTTATCCTAGTGACCTCAAAAGCAATAGGGGTCATCTAGTGGTCATGACCAACCACCACAGCAAGTTTGAAGATCCTAAGCCAAACCCTTGAGCAGTTATTAAACAGAATTTTTTTTACCAGTTAAGGTCATGGTGACCTTGATTTTGACCTAGTGACCTAAAGAACAATAGGGGTCATCTAGTGGTCATGACAAACCACCACAGCAAACCCTTGAGTAGTTATTGATCGGAAACCATTTAGCTAGTTAAGGTCATGATAAGCTTGACCTTTGACCTAGTGACCTAAAAAACAATAGGGCTCATCTAGTGGTCATGACCAACCACCACAGCAAGTTTGAAGATTCTATGCCAAACTGTTTATTAGTTATTCATCGGAAACCATCGATCTACGACTGACTGACCAACATGTGTAAAGCAATATACCCCCATATTTTTAAAAGGGGGGCATAACTATTAGATTAATTCTTATAATGGCACATGAACAGTTTTCAGACTGGAATAGCCCATTATGGAGTCCAATCAGTGTAAAGGCTTAACCTTGAGGATTTTAAATGACAAACAGAGTAGACACTGGTCAAAGGGCTCCTCTAGGTTTACACTGTTTGCAAATGATGGTGTATGTTCCACATTCAGAGCTAAACATCTAACCTCTTCATTGGCAACACTGTCACTGTAGTTCGCATTTAGTGGCAGATTAGCTGACTATATAATAAGATGTTTTGGAAACTTCCGACTGTATAATCATGAAGTGTTTCTGAAGTTCTTTAGGAAAACTGTCAAAATGTGATAGGTCTGAAGCCAATAATGAATTTTTAACCCTGTATTCCGTAAATACGTATGTCAGAAATAATGTATGAATATTAATTAGCTGATTTTTTTAATAATGGCATTATGGACAACGATATGTTTACCATGGCAGAAATAGATCTATACTATTTCATAAGCAAATAGAGCAGACCCTAATCAGATGGCTCCTACAGAAGACACAGAAATTTAGAAAGTATAGAATCATACCTCTATAACATCATAAGCAAACAGAGCAGACCCTGATCAGATGGCTCCTATGGGAACCGACTGATTTGGGTCAACTCCTTAAAAGAGCTTAGAAAGGCATATTTATGGAGTAAAGGGTTAACTATAGTAGATTCTCAATGACAAACAACTTGATCAGAGGTCGCCTCTATGATTTGGTTCTACACTGTTTACAAATGATAGTGCATGCATGTCCCACATTCAACAGTGTGTGATTATATTTACATATACCTTATTATCTCTAATGAATACTCATAGGGGCATTATAATTTATAAAGGAGGTTCTTGCATTTTGTATGCAGGTGGTCCCTTGATGCAGAATGAAAGCAATTCAACAAAATCCTATCGGAGCTTTCTGCATTGCTTTCAGTCTGCATCAAGCTATCATAAAGTATGTTGAAAAAGAAAAAGCATTTCCAGATTTAAATGTTATAATATAAAGTTGTATTATTGATATTTAGTTCCCTAAAGAACTAAGAAAACATTTATTAGAGAGAATATGGAACACTGCAGTAGTTTTCATTCATGAATTGTTCTTTCTGATTCAACCTTTACTCCATGAATATGAACCAGAAAAGTATGACATCATGGATTTCTATAATGGCAAATGAACACAGGAGATTTTGACCATGATATAAACCAGAATCATATGATCATAATTCAAAACATATATTATGGTGGATTAACTCATTATCTCCTAGGCTATTTCTAGACCCAACCTTATTTAATTAATCTACCGAAAAGGAGCATTAACTAGAGAAAAGGATTTTTATTAGAATTTTGTAGTTTAAAACCATTGTGATAAATAGAGCATTTGCTCCTATAGGAGCAAATGCTCTATTTATCACAATGGTTTCACAATGTGACTTTTATAGAGGCACAAAAATGCGTCACTAGGGGGTAATGTGTTAATGATGAGTTTAGTATTTGAATACGTATCTTTATCTATAGCTCTGCCATAAGCATTCAGAGCAGACACTGATCAGAATCTCCTACAGGAGCTGTCTGATCTGGGTCCTTTCAGTTTGCAAATAAATTAAAAGGCATATTTATGTAGTAAAAGGTCAAATAATAATACACCATTTCTGTATTTAATGGTGTAAAAACTACATTCTGAAGTACAAAAAATGGTCCAACCTTGAATAAAAATTATCTATACGAATAAGTACTATACCATGTGAATATGAATGACTCATTTTCTTTAATATTTATGTTTGAGATATATAAATATTCGCTATCATTCTACAAAATGACATAAATGTACAAAACATATTTCCCCAAAATGTGGTACTCAAATAACAGCAATGATAAAAAAAAAATCACCTTCTAGAAGAAAGCATAAAATGATTAAATAACTCTGATATATAAGAGGGAAATCTCGAGATTAGATAAAAAACAGAGTGAATTAGTTTTTATCACTGTGTGTGTACAAATAACTTGTTAGTATGTCATACTTTGGAATGAGTAAAATATTTTTTCGTCCATATAACTTTGTTTCACATTGTATCTATCACCCCGCCACTTCCTATAGGAGCCATCTGATTATGCTGGCTCACAATTTTGACCTTATACTTTGAAGTGTGACTGGACCTTGACATGGACCAACTGATAATTTGCAGATTCAAGGCAGCTTCATGAGATGAGTAAGCATGCCAAATATGAAACCTATACAGGTCCAGATAAGACGCGTAAATTAACCCTTCGCTTGCTATTCATGTCAATATACCTACCTGTAAATAGTGAAGACCCAGATGAGACAGCTCCTGCAGGAGCTGTCTCATCAGGGTCTGCACTATTTACAAGTTGATTGTGCAACCAGTGCACTCCACAGCAGTGATTGCACAGCGCAATACTTGTACACAGTGAAGATATATGTAATTATACAACAGGGCATAGGTAAATAAGGAGAAATGTATTTTAAAATTCAGCAAGAGAAGGGTTAAAACATTGTCAAGAATAACTTCTTTATTTCTCCACCAATCTCTATGCTGTGACCACTCTTTAGACTCATCTGGAAGAGATGATTCTACAGAGTAGCCACAACATAGAGTTTGGTGGAGAAATAATGATTTTAGTACTTGAGTATGCACCTTTATCTGTTGCTCTACCTATAGCTCAAATAGCTCAGAGATTATGGCCTAAGGTCATAGTTTTGGGATTTGACCTTTGACCTTTTAAACATTGACCTTGAACTTGACATGGCCCCTCTCAAAAGTTGACAGCTTCATAAGATGAGTATGCATAACAAGTATGAAATTTACATCCGAAATAGTTCAAATGTGATGGTGAATGTTAATGTTTCTAAAATTTGACCTTCTAGCCAAAAGATCTTGATGGTTTGACCATTCATTTATTGACCTCAAAATTTATATGGGTCATCTACTCATCATGGGTAATGTTCCTTACCAAATTATTATGAGGACCCTTAGGTTCGAAGGTTGATGAATTAATGACTGGAAACCTTTTGGTCTACCAACAGTCCCAACTGATGGACTGACTGAATACAGTAAAACCTCTCTATAACGGCCACTAAATTGTGTTAATTAGTTGGTATTTATGGCAGGTGGTTGCTTAAAGCAAGGTGAAAGTAAAATAGAACGCTCCTATAATAGCGTTCTGTTTTATGCTCACATTGCTCTAAGCAGTCACCTGCCTATAACATAAAATACTTGATGTAATTGAGTGGCCATTAGAGAAAGGTTGTACTGTAACATGAGCAATATAACCTACTATTAATGGACAGAATATTTACTTTTAAAAATGTTGTGAAGATTAATGGAAAAGTCAATGTGAAAAAAACAGTTTTGTTAGTATTATAACAGCTTGCTAAGCAAATTTGTATTTGTAGAAATTTCCGTCAACTTCATGTTCAAAGTACAAGGATTATCTTATATACCTGAGATATTCGAACACCTACTCACTATTCTCTCTATGTCTTTAACCCTTTCCCTGTTCAGTATTCATGTAAGAAATAATGACATCATGAATATTTATTAGCTGATTTTTTATGAAGGCATTTGTAGACAGGATTGCTATGGTATACATAGAAACTGTAGAATTGGGCCTATTTTAATTCCATAAGCAAACAGAGCTGACCCTGATCAGACAGCTCCTTTATGAGCTGTCTGATCTGGGTCTTCTCTCTTTGCAAATGCGGGAAAACACATTTATATGGGGGAAAGAGTTAAAGCTGAATAAGTCAACCTGACACCAATTTGATAACTTAATCCATTTCCCTGTTGAATATTCATGTAAGAAAATTAATAATGACATCATAAGTAATGATTAGTTAGCTAAATTTTTAAAACCTAAACTTTTAAAGAGAAATATTAATTATGCCTTGACCAATAAACTAGAATCAGATCTATATCATGTCATAAGAAAACTGAGCAGATCCTGATCAGACAGCTCCTGCTGGAGCCTGCTAATTCGGGTCTACTCTACTTTGTTTTCATAGATTGACCTAGTAGCAAATAGTGCAGACCTTGATCAAACTGCACCTTTAGGAGCAGTTTGGTCAGAGTCTGCAATATTTTTTAAAGTTTGTGTCTGTCAAAATTCTTAGGGAAATTAGAGTATATAGTTTCTGTTCAAGAAAAATCATAACCAAAGTGTCAATCACAATGGATCCTGATGAAACGTTGAGTCACTCGATATCTCATCTGGAGATAAACTGTTTACGAAAATCATCACAAACTCACTTGAAGCATGCTTAAGGTTAACCCTTTCCTCAATGAATATTCATGTAATAAATAATGACATCATGAATCCTGAATAGATTAACCGAATCCACTTAGGCTATTTTTAGACCTAACCTCTTTGAAAAAGTCTACCCAAAAGGCGCATTTACTACAGAAAGGAAAATATTTAGAATTGTGTAGTATTGAAACCATTCTGATAAATAGAGCATTTGCTCCAATGGAGCAAATGCTCTATTTATCAGAATGGTTTCAAAAAGTGACTTTTACAGAGGCGTCAAATGGTGTCAATATGCGAGAATGGGTTAATTGTTACCGCAGCACATGAGGAAGAGGAATTTTTCGCCATGGCAGAAACTGTAGCCATAAGCAAACAGAGCAGACCTTGATCAGATGGCTCCTATAGGAGCTGTCTGATCTGAGTCTACTCTGTTTGTAAAGGCATCAAATGCATATTTATTGAGGAAAGGGTTAAAAAGAGATGTATTCCAACTGTGACAGAAATAGGGCGCAGTTTCTTGGAAATATAAAATCAAGGACTAAATATCTGTACTTACATTACCAAACACCTGGAATTTATAATGAACACTATTTTATATTGAACATAATTCTTTATATAAAGAACACTTCTACTCAGAGAAAAATGCAGAAAGCAAATTACTGGTACTAATATTTTAAGTAAGCCTTTGAAGATTTTTTAAGGTGGTATGGTCTAGAATACTTTGATGTTTGACTGGTCTAACTTTGCTAGAGAATTCTTTTAAATTACAAAGATTGCAGACTTGTATCATATCCATATAATTCCATAAGCAAACAAGATATGTTTTTGAAACACTACACTATGCCCCCACAACACCCTAATAGGCTAGCTGGCCAAATATGAAGACTCTATTTGACCTATACATTAGCTTTGACCTTGAAGGGTGACCTTTACATGTCATGTCACCACACAATAAATGGTGCTCCCTGAGATACACATGCATGTCAAATCAAATAGTGTACAAACTTTGACTTATACATTTGTCCTATGACCTTGACATGTCACCAGTCAAAATGTGAGACTTTATGAGATACACATGCAATGCCTCTATGGTTTCGAAAGTAAGTGATTTGACCTATACATCTAGCCTTTGACCTTGAAGGATGACATTGACATGTCAGCCCTGAAAATGTGCAGCTTCAAGAGATATACATAAATGCCAAATATCAAGTCTCTATCTCTACAGACTCAAAAGTTATGCCCAATATTAAAGTTGCTGACAAACATCTGACCTTTGAATCTGAAGGATGACCTTGACCTTGACATGTCACATCTCAAAATGTGCATCGTTATGAGATACACATGCATGTCAAATATCAAGTCTCCATCTCTACTGGTTCAAAAGTATGGCCAATATTAAAGTCAGTGATTTGACCTATATATTTGACCTCTGACCTTGAAGGATGATCTTGCCCTTGACCTGTCATCCCTCAAAATGTGTGGCTTAATGAGATACATATGCATGTCAAATATCAAGTCTCTATCTGCACTGGCTTAAAAGTTATGACCAATGTTAAAGTTGCTGACAAACAAACAGACAGACAGACAGGGCGAAAACAAAATGCCCCCAGGTCTGATCTAGGGGCATAAAAATGCAGACCCTGATCAGACCACTATAGGAGCCATCTGATCAGAGTCTTCTCTGTTTGCAAAGGCGTTATAAGACCTATCTATTAAGTAAAGAGTTAACAATGGACAATTAATCCTTTTCCTCATGCAATAATTCATGACTTATGACATAATTATCTATGTAATGACTTATGACATAATTATTTATGTAATAATTCATGACTTATGTTTATGCAATAATTCATGACTTATGTTTATGCAATAATTCATGACTTATGACATAATGACTTCATGAATATTCATTGACTTTTTTTTAATATAGTCAATGAGGATGAGAAACCGTTTTGGTCATTTCCAAAATAGTAGAATCAGATCTATATTTTGTAATACCATAAGCAAACAGAGCAGACCAGGTCAGACAGCTCCTGCAGGAGCCATTTGATTTGGGTCTGTTTGCTAAGGCATCAAATTGTGTCTCTTTGAAGCAAAGGGTAAACTCTTTGCACAATATGAAATTGTCTTCTGCAAAAATTATCATCTGCAACAAAATCTAAAACCATGATCCGAGTGTCAAACTGCCCTTGGTCTTCATGTTAGTTGATTCAGGAGACCAAGTCGAGGGCTTGGTGCAAAACTATTGTAACTCCTTCACTTTGTGAAGGAGTTACAATAGTTTTGCACCAAACCCTCGAAGTGCATGTACTGGCTAAGGTGATGTTGGTTGCCTGTGGTACTGAACAAATAAAATTCTCTCTTCAGTGACTACAATATGTTTTTGTAATGACGAACATGAGTTGTTTTCTTATAAGTGACCATCATCCAATTCCCTCAGAGGCTATTTTTTGACCCAACCTCTTTGAATAAATCTACTTAAAAGGAGTATTTACTAGACAAAGGGAAAACTTTAGAATTGTGCATTTTTGAACCTTTGTGATAAATAGAGCATTTGCGGCTAAGGAGCAAATGCTCTATTTAAAACAATACATGTAGTTTCAAAAACTGACTTAACATTAAAGGTGTCAATATGAGGTAATGGGTCATTCTATGTTTTTGAGAAACATCAGCTTTGGGTCACAGAATATTTGGTAGGAAGTGGCTCTAATATTTGCTAATAATATAGCCCCTGATCAGAAGCCATATTCGACCATGGCAGCTGCATGATTATTGGCAAATGCCCCAAAAGGGCACCCCTCCCTTTTCCCCAATAGGTGGATGATACAATGTTTTATTCATTTAACATCACAAACCTCAAGTGAAACGTCCGGCCCTGGAGCAACCCTGTTGTTGAAACCTGCTGGTGGTGGGGCTCTATTACTATCAAAACTGGCCTCCCTGCCATTTGGCCGCAGTGAGGTCATCTCGAGTCCATTGGGCATGCCCTTCATGCCGGGAACTGTCAGAGAATTACCTTGTGCTATTGGTGGTGGTTTAAGACCACGAGGCTGAAATAAGAACAACAAAATGTACCATTTAATAGTTTATTATAATGCATTACATCTGGAAACTAAAAATTAATTACAAAAATCATTGAGTATGTACTTGTGTATCTTGTATCATGTAATCGTTTAAATTATATATCATATAAAAATACCAAGAGATTTAGCATAAAAAACAGCATGCAAACAACAGGGACTATTACGAAGAAAATTATAGAAAAAAACAAAATATACAATAATCAAATTAACTTTTTCAACACCAATGTTCCAAAATGTACAACAACAAACCATGCATTATGCCATATCAGATGTCGCCTTTACAAGGCACCATCTGCTCAGGGACTTAACTGTTTGTCTCAACCTCTACTTCTATGTCTGCAGTTAATTCCTTTGAATTTGCATTTATTCAATTCTTCATTTTACAGAAATGTTTTAATAAAATTGGGTTGCAGATGACAATCAGAAATTTGGTGATGAAAGAGTTAAATTCTTGTCTGTCGCCAATAAGTAAATCTATATTTCTGTCCTACATGCAGTCCTGCCTGTTTGCATTCTAAGTAACTGTCGTCTGCAAAACTAGTCATCTGCTACAAGTTATAAACTCTTTACTCCATGAATATTCTTTTAAGAAGTTAAGTAAGTATGAATATTACTTAGCTAAATCACATAACTATGAACAAGAAAAGTTCTGACTCTTGTAAAAACTGTAGAATCAGATCTACATATTTGTATGAGGTTCATAACAACAATTTCTTGCTATATTGTAGGTAAAGACTCATACTAATGGGACTTGGAATCTTATACCACAACTACCCTAAATATTTGGACACAAAATCTACCCTTTCCTTTGATCTGTTAACCCTTTCCTTCATACATATGCCTTCCTATGCCTCTGTAATAGCCACTTTTTGAAACCATTATGATAAATAGAGAATTTACTCCTATAGGAGCAAATGCTCTATTTATCACAATGGTTTCAAATTACAAAATTCTAAAAAATTGCCATTTCTCTAGTTAATGTTTCTTTTCGGTAGATTCATTGAAAGAGGTTGGGTCTAAATATAGCCTATGGAGGAATGGGTTAAGCTGAATAAGACAATTCTGCATTATTTTGATACCTTAACCGTTTCCCTGTTTAATATTCATGCAAGATATAATGACATCATGAATATTTATAAGCTGATATTTTATAATGTAAACATTTCAAGCAAATGTTTTGTTTTGACAAAGCTGTAGAATCAGATCTATATCATGTCATAAGCAAACAGAGCAGACCCTGATCAGATGGCTCCTATAGGTGTTTACATAAATTATCTGGGTCTACTCTTTTTACAAATGCTTGAAAAGGTGATTATATGAGGGAAAGGGTTAAATGAAATCAATGGAGTATCAGATTGTAAAGACCCTGATCAAACTGCTCCTGACAGAGCAATCTTATCTGGGTCTGCACCATTTGCTTAAGTTTATTGTCAGAATATTTAGGATAGTTAAGGTAAAGTTTATTGAATTCAACAACTACGACTTGTACCCTTGGTTTTCCCGATCCTATGCGGGATTTAGGCCTTCGACCTGCGGAACTGCTGAGACTTGCCATAGATCTTCTCATGGACGCCACGGACTGCATTAAATTCCGGTTCATCATCGTCAGGGTCTAGAGTGAGATTGTTTATTTGAAGGAAGATAAAGACAATAACAAAAGCTGTCTGTACACTTGAGTAATTGTAATACAGTAAAACACCCTCTAAACTGGACATTAAATTTAGTATAAATATTGGTCTGGGAGAGCTTTCTGCATGACTTTCACCCTGCATTATACAGCCACCTGCCTAAAAGTATCTAAATTCTTCTCTACTAGTTTAAAGGTTTTACTGCATGTATCTGTAATCCAAATCGCTAAAACAAGAGCATGCGGCGCCAACACTTGTCTGATTTGGTGCTTGTCCTGCTAAATTAAAATAATAAAAAAAAAATAAAGAGCCATAACTCCAAATTTTTGAAATCAAGAGTTATGGTTCTTATGTAGGTGCCTTCTCCTCAATAAGATCTACCCACCAATGAAGTTTCATGTTTATACTTCTTATACTTTTTGAGTAATGAGCTACATTAAAGATTTCACACGCAGCCGCCTACTACTACTACTACTACAACTACAACTGATCTACGACCCAGTGATCACAATAGCTTGACTTTTCCCTCAAAAACAGACAAGCTAAAAATGAAGATAAATATTTTGTGGGAAAAAAAAAATACAACATAAATTATATTAACCCTATACCTGATAAATACTCAAGTAAGAAATACTGCCAACATGGATATTAATTAACTATTAATAATTAGATTAATACTTAGATTAATAATTAGATTAATAATTAGATGAATACTTAGATTAATAATTAGATGAATAATTAGATGAATTTTTCTAATTGCATATTCAGATAAGTAGCAATACCTACCTGCCTTTAACACTTTCCCTGTTGCACAATCATGTAAGAACTAATGACATCATGAATACTTATTAGCTAAATTTTTATATTGGCATTTGTAAACAGGATTTGTTGATATTGGTAGAAACTGAAGAGTCAGATCTATTATTTCATAAACACAGCATATCCTGATTAAATGCCTCCTATTGCAGACATCTGATCTGGGTATTTTAAGCAAAGGTGCCAAAAGTCGTCTCTCATATTTGCTTTTACATATCTTTGCAAACAGAGGAGACCCAGAGCCAACAGTTCCTGTATGAGCTGTATGATCAGGGTCTACTCTGCTGCTTATGAATATAAATTAGAACTTAGTCCACAATTTCTACCAATACCAAATTTCATGTGTACACATGCCATTATAAAAATTCAGCAAATAAATAGTCATGATGTCATTACTTCTTAAATGAATATTAAACGGGGAAAGGGTTAAAACTGGTGACAGCTTAATGCAAGGTAAATGTCATAATTTTCATCCTACATTAAGCTACCACCAGTCTCAAAGAGTTGCTTCCCTTGTAGGCTATTTTAGACAAAACCTCTTTAAATAATTGTACTGAAAATAAAAGGAGTATTTACTAAGAAAAATATTTTGTTAAAGAATTTTGCAGTTTTGAAACCATTATGATAAATAGAGCATTAATTTTGCTCCTAGGGTTGCAAATGCTATATTTATCACAATGGTTTCAAAAAGTGGCTTTTACAGAGGTGTCAAAAGGCATCAATATAAGGGAATGGATTAAAGACTGATACATTTGTATTTATAGATATTTCTGAGTTTGGATCAGCGAGGCTTCATTGTATGTTATAACACAAATTGTAACAAAAAAGAAAATATACAGATGCTTATCAAATTGGAGTTTTCTATAAAGTAAGAAATTATCTAAATTTGATGATCACTAAACAAAAACATGCTATATATATTGTGTACAAATAGCCCTTTACTTGATGAAGATGCATATTTACTCATTTGCAAACAGAGCAGACCGAGATAAGACGGTTTAGACCAGTTTTGTAGGAGCTGTCTGATCAGAGTATGCTCTATTTGTTAATATGGGATAATAAAGAACTAATTTTACAGCCTCGGCCACAGCAAAACAGTCCCTTGTTCATATTGAGGGCTTGGTGCAAAACAAAGTGAAGGAGTTAGAATAGTTTTGCACCAAGCCCTCGATATGCCATTATAAAATCTCAGCTAATGGATATTCATAAAGTCATTATTTCTTGAATATTCATAAAGTAAAGGGACAGTACAATGTATATGAAACAAAGAGCCGCGTGTGGCGCCAACACTCGTCTGATTTGATGCTTGTCCAGCTAATTTAAAACCTTTTGAAAAAAAATAAAGGGCCATAACTCCCCACATTTTGAAATCAAGAGTTATGGTTCTTATCTAAGGACCTTATCCTCAATGAGATCTACTAAATTATGAAGTTTCATGTTGAAACCTCTTATACTTTTCGAGTAATGAGCTACATTAAAGTTTTCGCCGACAACGCCAACGACGACAATGCCTACGACCCAGTGATCACAATAGCTCAACATTTCTTCAAAACAGACGAGCTAATAAGAAAAAAACCTCCATTACCAAATTTCAAGCAGGGAAAAAACATCACATTTGAACATTTCACAACATGTTTGCAAATGCATGAAAAAGCGTTTATATGAAGAAGATATTAAGGAAAGGAAACTTACAATTGTTGCCATTTGTCCTGTTTTCATGGCTTTCTTCAGAGCCTTTGCTTGTGTCAAGGACTCCTCGATTTTTGCTTGATGCATAGCTTGCAAAACACGCCTAAAGTTTAAGAGAAAAGAAAAAGAGACTAATCTCACAGAAAAAGACAGTGGCTTGATATGGTGGAAGAAATTCAAGATTGTTTCAGGTTCTGGAAACAAATTGTTTTCTCCATAGATACACATATCTATTTCAATTTCATTGAATTACAATACTATTAAGTCAATTTTGGCAAATGGTGTAGACAGAGATCAAACCATAGGAATTTGTACTTAAGTTTTATGAAAAATTATGCATACAGTAAAACCTCTCTATAATGGCCACTAAATTACATCAAGTATGTTGTATTAATGGCAGGTGGTTGCTTAAAGCAAGATGAAAGTAAAACAGAACGCTCCCATAGGAGCGTTCTGTTTTACTTTCACCTTGCTTTAAGCATCCACCTGCCCTAAATACCAACTAATATACATAATTCAGTGGCCGTTATAGAGAGGTTTTACTGCATAATGTACATATATATATATATACAGTAAAACTTCGATTATCCGAACACTAAAATACGTATTATTATCGATCTTTAAGACAGCTGGCAGCTTAATGCATGGTGAAAGTCATGCAGAAAGCTCCTCTAGGAGCTTTCTGCTTGACTTTCACCATGCATTAAGCAGCCACCTGCCTAAAAGGGTCTAAATTCTTCTATACCGAAAATTCGAATAATCGAGGTTTTACTGTATATATCTATAGTACTTGTATCAGTCTTCTTTTTTTAAACTTGAGATCAATAAAACTGTTCCTTCAAAGGCAGTTTAATTCAGGTCAACACTGCTACACTGTCAGATTCATTTAAACTTATCAAAATTTAAGCAAATGGTGCAGACCCAGATCTTAATATTTTGAGTAAATAAGGTACAGTACAATCACAAAAACCCCTATCCAAGTTGAATATTCATGTAAGAAATAATGACATCATGAATATCTGTTATATCAATATTATACCATAAGCAAACAGAGCAGACCCTGATCAGATGGTTCCTATTAGGAGCCGTCTGATCCAAGTCTACTCTGATTGCAAAAGTGTGAAAGGTGTTTATATGAAGGAAAGAGTTAATGAATAAACATGGGTGTCTGTAGGTGACTGCTTAACCCTTTCGTCCATGAATATTCATGTAAGAAATAATGATGTCGTGAATATTAATTACATAGATTTGTTATAATAGCACATGGACACATGCATTTTTGGCCATGGCAGAAACTGTAGAATCATATCTATACTATATTATAAGCAAACAGAGCAGACCCTGATCAGACAGCTCCTATGGTAGCCGTCTGATCTTGGGCTACTCTGTTTGCAAAGGTGTATTTATAGAGTAAAGGGTTAATACCGGATGTTCTGAGAAATAAGAGATCTGGATGTACCAGTACTCCTCTTACCACATAGTATTTGTTTGCATTGTATAGTAAGACAATCATGCTAGTGCTGTGATTAGTGGAAATGGTTAACAAAAACTGTCAGTAGTTGTGATCATACATATACACCCCCTCCCCCAATATTTCAAAACTGCCAATTTCAATTTGTACAAAGATTGTCAGTTGTTGTGATCATATACCCCCAGTTTCGATTTGTAAACAAAACCTTCTAGTAGTTGTGATCTGATAAATTATACCTGTGTAGAGATATGGGTCTTCTCTGTTTGCAAAGGCATGAAAATGTGTTAAAGGTGTTGCTATGGAGTAAAGGGTTAACCTTAATTTGTGACCTTTACTTCATGAATATTTATGATCAAAATCTATGACTTCATAACCAGGTGAATTCTTATTATGGCTCATGAAAATATGGACTGTTTGTCATATCAGACACCTATCCAACGATAAGAAGGTTGACTTACTGTAGTTTCACTAGTCTGTGTCATAATGCCTAATATTCCTGTACTGCTAGTTTTCTCATTTTGTTCACATCTTCAAGGTCACAAGATTACATTGAAATGACCCTGCTTCTGTGAAATGCTCAGTCTTTTACAGTGAAACTTTGATATCTCAAACTCAGACAACTCGAACTTTGTTATAACTTCGGTCCCTTCCAAAATTTGTAATACAGAATTGCTCTAAAATTCACCACTGCACATATCTATAATGTCATGTGACAGCTTAATGCAGGTCGCAGGTAATGCTGAAAGATCCTACAGGAGCTTTCAGCAGTACTTACGACCTGCATTAAGTTGTCACACTGATAAGGTTTCCAGATTATAATTAGGCTGCCTCGAATTCTTGTTATTTTGACGTAATTTGAATGATCCCTTAAGTTTGAGATATCGAGGTTCCCCTGTATCTATTTTCAATAAAGATATGTTACATATGACATTCAATACAGATATGTTACATATGACATTTTGTCTAATGGAAGTTGTTTGCCCCTAAAACTGTCCAAAACTGACACGGGGATCAACCAAAACCTTATCCCTTCCCCTTATATTGATGTCTTTTGATGCCTCTGTGAAAGTCACTTTCTGAAACCATTGCGATAAATAGAACATTTGCTCCTGTAAACCATTGTGATAAATAGAGCATTAAATTTTGCTCCATGGGAGCTATTTATCACAATGGTTTCGAAAACTACACACTTCTATGGAAGAAGCCGTAAAATTAGATCTATATCATTCCAGAATCAAACAGAGCAGACCCTGATCAGACAGCTCCTACAGGCATCATCTGGTCTTAGTTTACTCTGTTTGCAAAGGCAATATAAAGCATACCTATGGACTACAGGCCGTTAGCGATCCACTAATTAGAATAAAATAAGTTAGTTAACCATCCACACACAAGTGCTAATTTGTAATAACCAATAGAAATAGTCTGGATCAAAATAAGATACATAAATACTTGAATTGCTCTGATCTAATATTTCGACCACTAAGGGCCTTTTTCAAAGATTATCATGTTAAAATACACCTAACATTTTTGGTTACATGCATTAAGCCATAAAATCAAAGATCTTTTGATTTTATGGCTGAATGCATGTAGCAACAAGAGTACCGCATACGGTACATAATACGCCCACTTGCAAACTTTCTCTGATTCAACATGCCTTATAAGTGTTGACATTTTCTAATCTGTGCTTCAGATCTTGATTTCCATATTAAGGTGATACTATTTTTTTTAAAAAATGAAGTGAATATCTTATTAAATAAAAAGGTTACAGCTAATCCTCATTTTTGCAGATTTTTGTAAAGTGCAACGGCCATAACTCTGTAAAGACAAACTGAATGAACCTCAAAATAAACTCAGCTTCAAATTTTATTGCTTAAAACATTTGTCTTAAGTTTCATTTATATCATTTTAATAGTTTTCCCAGAAAACAACAGACAAACTAAAAGTTGACCGACTAACAAAGCAATGAACACACAAAGTTCAAGGACCATAACTTTAGAATAAAATGACATATCAAAACCCTCGCAATATATGTGAAAATTCACATAAAGGTTTAACCATATAAAAAAATTGAAGTAAATATCATTTCAAAATTTTGAAAAAGTTATGGCCATCCTCATATTTGCATAGATTTGCATTATTTTTTTAAGTGCAAGGGCCATAACTCCGAAACAACAAATAAAATGATCCTCAGAATCGACTTAGCTTCAGGTCTTGATGCATTAAACATGTGTATGAAGTTTCATTAATATCTGTCAAACAGTTTTGCCAGAAAACAGCGGACAAACTATTTGCATATATTTGTATTTTTTTTTAAGTAAAAGGGCCATAACTCCGAAACGACAAATCAAATGAACCTCAGAATCGACTCAGCTTCAGATCTTGATGCATTTAACATTTGTGTGAAGTTTCATTAATATCTCCCAAATAGTTTTCCCAGAAAACAGCGGACAAACTATTTGCATTATTTTTTAAAGGACAAGGGCCATAACTCTGAAACAAAAATTCAAATGATCCTCAGAATCAATTCAGTTTCAGATCTTGATGCATTAAATATTTGTGTGAAGTTTCATTAATATCTGTCAAATAGTTTTGCCAGAAAACAGCGGACAAACTATTTGCATGTATTCGCATTATTTTTTAAGTAAAAGGGCCATAACTCCGAAACGACAAATCAAATGAACCTCAGAATCGACTCAGCTTCAGATCTTATGCATTAAACATTTGTGTGAAGTTTCATTAATATCTCCCAAATAGTTTTCCCAGAAAACAGCGGACAACCTATTTGCATATTTTTTAAGGACAAGGGCCATAACTCTGAAATGAAAAATCAAATGAACCTCAGAATCAACTCAGCTTCAGATCTTGATGCATTTAACATTTGTGTGAAGTTTCATTAATATCTCTCAAATAGTTTTCCCAGAAAACAGCGGACAAACTATTTGCATGTATTTGCATTATTTTTTAAGTAAAAGGGCCATAACTCCGAAACGACAAATCAAATGAACCTCAGAATTGACTCAGCATCAGATCTTGATGCATTAAACATTTGTGTGAAGTTTCATTAATATCTCTAAAATAGTTTTCCCAGAAAACAGCGGACAAACTATTTGCATATTTTTTAAGGACAAGGGCGATAACTCTGAAATGAAGAATCAAATGAACCTCAGAATCAACTCAGCTTCAGATCTTGATGCATTTAACATTTGTGTGAAGTTTCATTAATATCTGTCAAATAGTTTTCCCAGAAAACAGCGGACAAACTATTTGCATATTTTTTAAGGACAAGGGCCATAACTCTGAAATGAAAAATCAAATGAACCTCAGAATCAACTCAGCTTCAGATCTTGATGCATTTAACATTTGTGTGAAGTTTCATTAACATCTCTCAAATAGTTTTCCCAGAAAACAGCGGACAAACAAAATGTTGACGGACGAACGAACGAACGAACGAACGAACGAACGAACGAACGGACGGACGGACGGACGGACAGGGCCACGACAATATACGACCACCTTTATTAGGTGGGCGTATAAAAATGTGAAGTGTATTTTGACATGATAATCTTTGAAAAAGGCCCTTAGTGGTCGAAATATTAGATCAGAGCAATTCAAGTATTTATGTATTATATTAATTAAATTTAATTCCCTGTTTTGGAATATTTTCTTCATTGCAAAATAAGATAATGAGTAACTCAGCATCTCATCAGGCTCCAAACCATTCGAAAATGTTTTTTGAAAATCAAATGCAACTCCATTTAAATATCTAACCCTTTCCCTATTCTATATTCATTCCAAATATCAATACCTACTGAATATTCATGGACAAAATAGTTATAATCTAATATGGAAGGTGGAACATTGGTAGATATTTAAGAAACTAAGAAAACTATCAAATTCCATTAGCAAACAGAGCAGACCCTGATCAGACAGCTCTGGTTCTACTCTGTTTGCAGATGCTTGGAAATGTTATAAGAGGGAAAGAGTTAAAGCAGACAAAAGTTCTTTGCAGATGACATTTACTAAGAGTGCACACAATTAACAACATCATGCAACAACACATTCTGTGGATTGGACAATTTCTTGCGAACCTTACCTCTCTCTGGTAGCTACAGTGGACAGGGACATTCGCTGCTTTATAGCAAAGAAGAATGTCTCCTCCCTAGTTCCAGTGAAAAACGAGTACATACTACTCTGAAATGGCAGACAGGAGAAGAAAGATGTCCACTTAAGTAGCGATTACATAAAAGGCATAGCAGATACCCCTGATTCTTTGAACAACTTGTGTCATTAATATTGTAAATATTGCCTGATCAGATGACACAATACCTAGCATCCCGAGGGTTGAATGTAAAACTGGTAAAAAAATGACATTGTGAACACTGATTAGATTATTTTTTGTAATGGCACATGGTCAAAGGAATTTTGGCCTAAGCATAAACTGTAGAATCATATCTGTATTATTTTATAAGCAAATAGAGCAGACCCTGATCAGATGGCTCCTACAAGAGCCAGCTGATATGGGTCTACTCTGTTTGCAAAGTCATAGAAAGCCATATTTATGGAGTAAAAGGTTAACTTTTATCAGCATTTAAAATAAAATGTTTCCCTATAAAAAAAACGGTTAATTTTTCTTTTTAAGTTCTAAATATTGAAAAACACCATCAGAGTATCAAACAGTTTGGAACCTGATGAGATGTCAAATTATTTGGCACCTCATCTGGATCTATCCTGTTGGCAAAGGCCATCACAAAATTGCCCCACAAATTGTAGTTACAAAAGTTTTATCCTCAAACTTGATTTATTCTGGATCAAAACAGTATACAATATTGTCAAAGACAGGTTGTTCAAAGAATATGGAAAAGGATTCTAAGAGCACTGAAAGACAAAAGAAGGAACAAAAAACATATACAATGATTCTTTTAACCCTTTACCTGTTGAATATTCATGCAAAAAATAATTACATCATCAACTTTTATATTAGCTGATGTTTTATAATGGCGCAAGTTTTTGGCCTTGACTGAAAGTAAAAAGATAACTAGAGGTTTGTTTTTGTCACAAAAACAGATGTCTCCCCATGCATCTTCTCTCCAATACATGAGTGTAATGACTGTAACTCCAAAGTTATAAGGGGGAGAAACGTTATAAGGGGGAGACAATTAAAAAAAAACCAGGTACACAACAACGACATGCAGGTGAACATTCCTGTGAAGTTTAGTGACTCTAGTCCTACTGGTTCCAGAGATACGTCTGACATAAAGTTTCTCTAATGTTAAGTTATCATAACAGGGGCAATAACTCAACAATTATTACGGGGAGATAATTAAAAAAACCCAGGTGCACAACAACTCATGCTGGTCAACATTCCTGTGAAGTTTGGTGACTCTACTACCCTAGTGGTTACAGTGATATTTGTGACACAAAGTTTGTCTAATTTAATATTAAGTCAAGGGGCATATAACTCAACAATTATTAGAGCGAATCAATTAAAAAAAAACCAGGTGCACAAAAACTCATGCTAGTGAACATTCCTGTGAAATTTGGTGACTCTAGCCCTACTGGTTTCAGAGATACGCGCAACACAAAGTTTCTCTAATTTTAAGTTATCATACAATGTATCAGGAGCAATAACTCAACAATTATCAGGAGGAGACAATTCAAACATTCCTGTGAAGTTTGGTAACTCTAGCCCTATCAGTTTCAGAGACATGCGCAACACATTAAGTTTGTGTAAATTTAAGTCATCTGGGACAATAACTCCAAAGTTATCAGGGGGAGACAATTAAAATAAAACAGGTGCACAACAACTCATGCTGATGAACATTCTTGTGAAGTTTGTGGACTCTAGCCCTACTGGTTTCAGAGATATTTGTGAAACAAGTTTGTAACAAACAGACAGACAACTCTGGCAAAAACAATATGTCTCCCCATAAATGGGGGGAGACATAATTCTATAAGCAAACAGAGAAGAACTTGATAAGAACTCGGTTTGCAAAGGCATTAAAAGGGTTAACAGTACCAAAAACATGCAAATATAATATTAAGTGAAACCTGTAATTCCAGACCATCACTGGAGATATTTTGTAGGAACAGGTTTCACACTGTACTCAAAATGCATATTTCACTCATTTTAATATTCATTATAGCTTTGGTATAACATAATTGGATCTAGGATAGAAAGAAACCACTGTACATGTCAGCTTGGATAAATATACCCATCACCTAAGTATTCAGACAGACAAACTTATGCAAATAGTGTAGACCCAGATCAAACTAAAGGAGCATTTTGATCAGGGTCGACACTGTGTTACAACGTCAATCTAATTCATAGTTAACAAAATTGTGCCAAATTGAATTATTCAGCTTTACAGACTCTCAGAGAGGATGGACTGAATGTCCAAATACTTGAGGGTAATTAGGGTATTCAAAAAAACACTCTACACATTTACCAATAGAAAGCTACTGTATTGTACCTCATGAATGGCCCACCTTTTCTACAAAATGTTTTATAAAAATCACCTCCAGGTATATTAATCAGAGCAACAGATAAAGGTGCATACTCAAATACTAAAATTGTCATTTCTCCACGAAACCCTATGTTGTGACCACTCTTTAGAATCGTCTCAAAGAGACAATTCTAAAGAGTGGTCACAAGACGATTCTAAAGAGTGTTCACAACATAGGGTTTCGTGGAGAAGTTATTCTTGAAAATGTTTAATTTACCCATCTTATCTGGACCTTTGATGTTAATAATCCTTTACTCAACCATTATTCATGCATGACATCAGGAAATTTAATTGAATATTTATAAAGGCACGTGAACACATTGAGTGTTGGCCATAGCAGAAACTGTAGAATCAAAATCTTGTAAAAGAGCAGACCCTGATCCTACAGGAGCCATCTGATCTGGGTCTTCTCTGTTTGCAAAAATGCATATTAATGGAGTAAAGGGGCATTTATTTAGTTCAATACAGTAAGTAGCAGAAAGGAATGCGCTTAAAAGAAAAACAGATCTACATATAAAATGCATTTAATTGAGGTCATAAAAGTCTACAGTTAGTCATTCAAAATCCTCAAGCAAATTAAGACTTTTTATTCTGGATATTGAAACTTTGAATACTCAGCATTCGGAGCGACTAGCTTAATAACCCTCTCTCTGTTCAATATTCATGTAAGAAATAATGACATCAAGAATATAAATTTCATTAGTTGAATTTTCATTTCATTAGTTATTTTCATAATGTAAATTTTTCAAGTGATTTTTTTGCTCTGACAAAAACTGTAGAATCAGATGTATATCATGTCATGAGCAAACAGAGCAGAATCTAATCAGACAGCTTCTACATACTATACATCTGCTTCAATTCTTAAAACAAAATTTCTATCATTTCTTTGCAAAAATATGGTCTAGGTGAAAAACAGCTTGGATCCTGATGATGCAGCGTCTCAGCTGGATCCAAACTGTTTGCGTAGGTCATCATGGTTTCACTGCTAGATAGCAAAGAGTTAATATGCATTTTTTATGTTATATATCTAGCATTCAAAGAGAGTTGAGCAAAGCATGGTCAGCATAATACAGAAGAACTTCTCTGTTACTCATAGCAACCATTTAGTTAACTGATATACAATGCACATATCTTTTAAAGCAGGTGGCTGCTTTAGATGAAATTTTTTAATGAAAACTTTTCAAGGTTTTTTCATATCTAATTCATGTCACAAGTAACCAGAGCCATCTGATATGGGTCTATTCTGTTTGCAAATGCGTGAAAAGGCTTTTATATGAGTAAGGCTTAGTGCAGAATGAAAGTCATTCAGAAAGGTTTGAGCTTTGAACTTGCACCTAACACTAGGCTATCACCTGCCTTAACAACATGGAATTATACTTCCTTTAAGTTGTCATTGTTGAGAAGTTGTAATGTATTGGAATAAAGCTTAAACTAATTCACTACACGTATATGGTTTATATATAAGTACAATATACACGTATATTTTAATATCTCATAAACCCTTTTGCTGTTGAATAAAATCATGTAAGACATAAGGAATGAATTCATATTATTTAGCTGAATTTTCAAAATGGCATTATGAGCAAAAAAGTTCTGACCATTACATAAACTGTAGAATTAAATCTATATTATTTGAAAAGCAAACAGAGCAACCCCTGATCAGACGGCTCTAACAGGAGCTGTAAGATCTGGGTCTACTCTGTTTTAAAAAAGATGTTAAAAGGTATCTCTATCAGACAAAGGGTTAATTACACTGCCCATTTGTTCTCAAGCTTTTGATTGGTCAGATTTGAGTTCTCAAGCTTTTGATTGGTCAGATTTGAGCCAAAGGCTCAAATCTGACCAATCAAATGCTTGAGAACGTTCTCAGACTCAACTAAAAGTTTTATAAGCATCGACCCAGATTAACTTTTTGCATGCTAAGTAATCTTGACATCTTATCAGGTTGAAGAGATATCACTATATATTCTACAAAAAGAAAAGACAAACTAATAACAAAGATATATCTGTCATAGGACACAGTCTAGCCCCCCTATACCTTTCTCTGGTAGCCACTTGGGACAGGCTAAACCTATCTTTGATAGCAAAGAAAAAGGTTTCTTCTCGAGTGCCCGTGAAAAACAAGTGCATACTGTTCTGTAGACAAAAGTAACATTAATGCATAAGCAATCCAATATCAAAAT
This sequence comes from Azorinus chamasolen, assembly GCA_963576725.1. NCBI lineage: Eukaryota > Metazoa > Mollusca > Bivalvia > Cardiida > Solecurtidae > Azorinus > Azorinus chamasolen. The sequence goes on along the minus strand of OY755251.1, from coordinate 19,711,403 downwards.
AATTTGTTTTACTGTGAACAAATGAATACATTTCATGGACCATTAGTTACTGAAATAGCAGTTCATATTTATCTATTCACCCTAAATACATCAAATCTCCCCTCTGCTCAAATATGTAAAGCTGAATTCAGCACCAGTTTTAACCCTTCTCTTGCTAAATTTCTTCTTCTTTACCGAATATCCATGCCCTGTTGTATAATTACATATATCTTCACTGTCTACAATAATTTCTCTGTGCAATCACTGCTGTGGAGTGCACAGGCTGCACAATCAATTTGTAAATAGTGCAGACCTTGATGAGACAGCTCCTGCAGGAGCTGTCTCATCTGGGTCTTCACTATTTACAGGAAGGTATATTGACGTGAATAGCAAGCGAAGGGTCAAAACTTTGAAGAAGCTTATGGAATAGCAAAAGGGGTAGACCCTGATGAACAGTTCCTTCAAGAGGCAATTTAACCTGGGTCTACACTATTGGCCTAGCTTTGTCATTCGGAATATTTAGGGTATAATTACCTGCTATAACAATTTCTATTTGCTTTTTGCTATGGGAAATTGCTTTAACCCATTCCCTCGTATTGACGCCTTTGTAAAAAGTCACTTTTTGAAATTATTGTGATAAACAGAGCATTAATTTTTCCCCATAAAAATTTATCAAAATGGTATCAAAACTACACAATTCTAAAATTTTCCTTTTCTCTAGTAAATGCTCCTTTTCAGTAGATTTATACAAAGAGGTTGGATCTAAAAATAGCAAATGAGTGAATGGGTTAAGCTGCAAATCTCTATTTGCTACTTATATAATGCACTATACAAGTACTCACAAAATGAGAGTCCTGCTATAGAAACAAATAATCAGAAGGCTGTGCAAACAGTGCAGAACCAAATCAGTCACCGCATTTAAAACTTGGCATCTGATTGGGTTGTACATTGTTTCCCACACGATTCAGCAAATCTGAACTGACAGGCATCTAACAGTGTAGAATCTGGATACATGGACACTGGGCTCAAATGAGAAAAGCATCCGGGTAGACTATTTACGTATCTATAAATGAAGTAGTCCAATTAATGTAGTCATAATTTCAAGGTAAAAAGACAACATACAAAATCATGGGTTTACAAAACATAAACAAAATATAACACAGAGCAGCAGATAGATGTGCATACTTAACCCTTCGCTTGCTGAATTTTAAAATACACGTCTCCTTCTTTACCCATGCCCTGTTGTTTAATTACATATATCTTCACTGTGTACAAGTATTTTGCTGTGCAATCACTGCTGTGGAGCGCACTGGTTGCAAATCAACTTGTAAATAGTGCATACCCTGATGAGACAGCTCCTGCAGGAGCTGTCTCATCTGGGTCTTCACTATTTACAAATAGGTATATTGACGTGAATAGCAAGCGAAGGGTTAAATACTAAAACCGTCATTTCTCCACCAAACCCTATGTTGTTACCACTTTTCGAGACAATTCTAAGGAGTAGCCACAACATAGTCTTTGGTGGAGAAATAAAGGAGTATTCTTGGAAATGTTTCAATTTACGCATCTTATCTGGAGCTCTGTGAAACTAGTGATGCCTGAACTACATACTGACCCATGTACCTCTGTATATGAATGTCCTTAACCCTTTAGTCTATAAATACTCCTTTTAACTCCTCTGCAAACAAAGTAGATCCAGATCAGATGGCTCTTGCAGGAGCCATCTGACCAGGGTCTGCTCGTTTTGCTTATGGTGTTATATAAACTGATTTTAGAGTTTTTGCAATGGCCAAATATTGTTTTGTTCATATGCCATTATAAAAATTCAGCTACATAATATTCATACATGCATAATTTCTTACATGAATATTCATAGAGTAAAGGATCAATTTGAATACATTTGTAATTCAACTCTTTGTATGCTAAGCAATTGTCATCTACAGCTGCAACTTTTAAAAAAAAAATAGTATCCTCCATTTCTCTTGAAAAATGCAACCTAAGAGTCAACAGTTTGGATACTTATGAGACACTGCATCTTATCTGGACCCAGAAATTATATAACAACAATAAGTTTTGCAAATGACAAGTATTCAGCATACAAAGAGTTCTGGGTCTATTCTTTGTTTACAGAGAAACCAAAAGGCACCTCTGTCAAGTAATGGGTTAGTTAACCGTTATGGAAAAGCTGTGATCTCTCCATCAAAATTCATATACAGTAAAACCCCTCTAAACTGGACGTTAAAATCTGGTATAAGCATCAGTCTTGGAGACGGGTGGCAGCTTAATGCAGGGTGAAAGTCACACAGGAAAGCGCTAGAGGAGCTTTCTGTATGACTTTCACCTGCCTGAAAGTATCGAAATTCTTCTCTACTAGAATTCCGATTTGGAGGGGTTTTACTGTACATGTAAATGCAGTACCTGGTAGAACGTAATGAATTTATTGTCCTATTAATATATATACAGTATCTACCCTAAATATTCAGCCATTCAATTTGCCCTCTCCACTGGTTAACTCTTTCCCTGTTCTATTTTCATTCCAAATTTTAATACCGTGGTACCTACTGAATATTCATGAACAAAAAAGTTATACGAAACATGGAAGATGGAACATTGTAACCATTTTAGAAAGCAAAGAAACAGATCTTTCAAATTCCATTAGTAAACAGAGCAGACCCTGATCAGACAGCTCCTATAGGAGCTATCTGATCTGGGTCTACTCTGTTTGCAGATGCATGAAAAAAACGTTTATATAAAGGAAACTAATGGAGTAGAAAATAGTACAGACCATGATCAAATGGCTCCTTCAGCAGTTATTTGATGTAGGTCTGTAGTACATGTATATGTAAAATAAGAGGTGTCAGAATACTTAGGATACTTATTGTTCTCTTTTTCAAGCACCAGCAACTTAAGGAAATGCAGATTTTACCTGTACTTCCTCATTCCCATTGAACAACAGAGCAGCTAGAAAGGCCAGCAACTCTCGGACCACATTGTCATTGGGTCGTGACAAGTGTTCCAGTGTTCCATCAATACTCTCATAGTGATCCAGAGCATTCTGAACATCTTCTATCATCTTTAATTGTCTGAAATAAAAAATAATCAAATTAACCATAATGCTTTGAATTCTGAATATTCAAAGTGGAATGGCCAACCAGCGGTTAAATGTAGAATCCATTCAGTATGAAAGGTTTAAGTTTACTAGAAAATCGTGCAGTCTCTAATCATAGGTCTCATGTTTGATATGGTCTACACTGTTTGCAAATGCCAGTAAACTTGTTTCCCTGATTCATATGGCTAAGCACACTATCAGCAAATTCATGTTTACAAAGAAAACCTCTTCTCATGTTATGACAAATAATGTTTCACCTTTTCAAATTCTAGTGATTAACTATTCATTCAGAGAAAAAGAAAGGGTAAATATACCTGACTTGGTATAACGTTATTTTGTTGCTATCATCTATTGCTACATTATCCCATATTGCCATTACATTAATCCTAAAATGTTAATATACCTGACTTTCTGTAACATTATCATATTGTGGTTAATTACATGTATTCTGATCAGTAAATATGCCTGACTTGCTTTAACATTATCATATTGCAATTACATTATCATAATCAGCAAATACACATAACTGACTTGCTTTTACATTATCATAAATAAAATCCTTCTTGATCATACTTTTTGCATGACTTGACGTCATTCTCAAAGTCCTCCGGAAGCTTGACAATCTCATTGTGAATCATGCCGCGCAGAAGCTGCATGCATTTGATGTCTAATTCTAGTTGCTCCATCTTCTCCTTCTCCATTAGGTTGGTCAGAGTCGTTGAAATCCTGCATCAAGAAAGGCAAAGAGTGCAACCTCTTATTTGCTATATGTAACCCTTTACTCCATGACTATTCATGTGAGAAATAATGACACCATGAATATTATTTACCTGAATTCTTATGAACACAGAAAGTTTTGGCCATGGCAGAAACTACATAGTCAGATCTATATTATTTCATAAGAAAACAGAGCAATATTATTTCATAAGAAAACAGAGCAAAGTGATCCTAAAGGAGCCGTCTGATCATGGTCTACTCTGTTTGCAAAGGAGTACATATGGAGTAAATAGTTATCATGAATAATCATGAAAGAAAGTATTGCTTTATGATTACTAATTACCAGCAGCTGACTGACTCTTTACAATGGCATGTATAAAGCAAGAGAATTTTTGGTCATGGTAGAAACTGAAGAATTAGATCTATCTTATTTAATAAGCGAACAGAGCAGAACCTGACCTGATCAGGCAACTACAGTAGCTGTTTGAGCTGGGTCTACTATGTTTGCAATTTCATAAATAGGTTTAAAGGTGGCCATTTAGTGAAAGGGGGGGGGGGTTACAAAAGGTGGCTACTTCAATACCTACTGAATATTCAGCCCTCTAGTCTATGAATATTCATGTAATAAATAATGACTGAATATTACTTTAAGCTGAAAGTTTAGTATGTATCATGACACCTTGAGCAAGTGATTTTTTACTATGGCAGAAACTGTAGAAATATAAAAAAAATTATGTTAATTCATAAGCAAACAGAGCAGACCTTGATCAGACAGCTCGTACAGGAACCATCTGATCTCTGTCTACTCTGGTAATAAAAAGTGTCTATGGAGAAAAGGGTTAATGTAGAATGAAAGTAATGCAGAAAGCTCCCAACTGCATCTGCATTAATTTCAGCCTACATTAAGCTATCTGTCATGAAGGCTCCACTGTAGAAAAAATTTGCTTTTATGTTTTAAATCACCTGACATAATACCTTATTTACTTTTAACCCGTTCCCTCATATACATGTAAATACATTTTCATGCATTTGCAAACAGAGTAGACCCAGATCAGAAGGAGCTATCTGATCAAGGTCTACTCTGTTTACCAATAGGGCTGCAACGATTCAGGTACTTCTCAATTCGGTTCGGTTTCGATTATATCCCTCTTGGTTGCTTAATGCAGGCCAAATGTAATGCAGAAAGCTCCTATAGGAGCTTTCTGCATTACTTTTGACCTGCATTAAGCTACCACCTGCCTTACAGACCCATCTTTTTTATGGCTGCTTAAGAGAGGTTCTACTGTTCTACTGTAGATTCACCCATGGCAACCAATGAGCTAATACTTACGCTAAAGCTTTGATCAGTTTTTGCGACATTTTGTATTTCTCTATAGCAGACTTTCCATGGAAGTTGATGAAACAGTTGATGTGTGCCTGGAATTCCTCACCCAGGGGTAGCTCCTCATCACCACCCACTTCCGAGTACGCTGTTGAATAAACAAGATCAAAATCCTTTACCTGATGAATATTCATGCAAGACTCTTTTGTCTATTATGAATGCTGATTAATTGAATTCTTGTATGAAAAGTACAAAAAAATAAATTGATTGCCATGGCAATAGAAAACAAAATCTGCAGTGTAAAAGCAGAGAGCTGAGACCCATATAAGGCAGCAACTGCAGGAGGTGTCCAATCTGGGTCTGCTCTGTTTGCAAAAGCATAAAAAAGGCAGGATTGTGGGGTAAAAGGTTAGTCATTGATAAGTAATAATCATATTCAAAATATTATTCACTGCAAAAGTGATAGGCAACCTTTACCTGATGTACAGAAAATGTCTGCTCAAATTTGGGCCAGGTGCTATTTTGATTATTTCGTATGCCATGCTTTTGATATACACATGACTGTGTGTCAGATTGGATGCTAATGAGACGCAAATGCCAGTCAAGTCATAGTTAGCAGTCAAACAGTTACACTTTCTTTTATCCCTCTTCAAACTGCAGTCAAAGTGGCAAACAGTTTGGATCCAGGTAATTACCCAAGGAGCAAATGAGTAAAAAGCTGTGTTCATATTGTAACTCGTTCTGAGTATTAATTTTCTTTTGCAAAATGACATGTGCCAAATTACATTGAAATGTGTCTAAGGGAAAACAAGTTATGGCCTGGACAAAATTGGATGAATAGATGTGCATATTCACATACACTCATCTGTCATTGTGGTAACTATACTACATAGTGGACAAAAAAGTGACTTCATGAATATCAATTAGCTGAATCTTTATAATGGCTTATGGAGCCATCTGATCAGGGTCTACTCAGTTTGCTTGTGGAATTATATAGATAGATCTGATTCTACAATTTCTTTTTTTGCCCAAATGTTTTGTGTTCATATACCATTGTAAGAATTCATTGAATTAATATTCATGATATCATCTATGAAGTAAATGGATAACAAGAGCCACGTGTGGTGCCAACGCTCGTCTGATTTGGTGCTTGTTCAGCTAAATTAAAAAAAAATTGAAAAAATCAAAATAAAAGGACCATAATTCCAAAATTTTGAAATCAAGAATTATGGTTCTTATGTCAATTATGGGCCTTCTCCTCAATGAGATCTACCTATATATGAAATTCCTGTTGATACCTCATATATTTTTCGAGTAATGAGCTATATTACAGTTTTTGCATGACGATGCTTACAACTACGACGACACACTGATCACAATAGCTCGACATTCCATCGAAACAAACGAGCTAATAAAAGGTACTGTATGCAAAATGTGGCTGCCTAACTCACGATTTTTGCTTGGGTATCCAATCTGCGTTTGTACGTCATTCACCCCGCCATAGGCAAGCTTCATGTTGGTAGCAAATACATTCAACTTGCTGTTGATGTTCTCCTCCTCCTCAAAGTAATCCTCATAAGCCTGAAATATAGATTGCATCTGTAGTCCAACAACCTTCCATCTCTAGAAAACAAAAAACTGTGAAAAAGGTGGCTGCTTTCATTCAGTATCATCCCTACATCTCATAGAGACACCTTTATATGCTTTTACAAACAGATTAGACCCAGTTCAGACAGCTCCTGCAGGAGTTGTCTGAACTGGGTCTACTTTGTTTGCTTATAAAATAATACCAATCTGATTCTACACGGTAAAAATTCCCTTGTGTAAAATGCCATTTTAAAATTTCAGCAAATTGATATTCATAATGTCAATATTTCTAGCATCAATATTCATCTGATTAAGGGTTAAGCAGCCAATGACTCTCAAGACAACCCTGCTTGTTCAACAAAACCCTTTCCCTGTAGAATATTTCAGTAAGAAATTTTGACTTCATGAATATCAATTTGTTGAACATGAACACTGGAAGTTTTGGTCTGTATTATTCCATTTGCAAACAGAGTAGACCCTGACCAGATGGCTTCAAATGAAGCTGCCTGTCTGGGTCAACTCTATCTGCAAAGGTGTTAACCCTTTCCTTCATGTAAATGCTTTTTCATGCATTTGCAAACAGGATAGACCCAGATCAGAGAGCTCCTATAAGAGCCGTCTGATCAGGGTCTGCACTGTTTGCTTATGGTATAATATAGATCTGATTCTTCAGTTTCTGCCTGAGCCAAAACATCCTAGGTATATATGCCATCATAAAAATTCAGCAAATGAATATTTATAATGTCATTATTCCTTTCATAAATATAAAACAGGGAAATGGTTAAAAGGTGGAATTATATTGTATCATCAAATTCTTGAAAGAATACATTTTGCGATTTACAATAGTCAACAAGGTAGGTTGCATAGCATTCAAATGTTTAATAATACCTTTCTGGCATCACTGCGCACATCCTGTCCACTTATTCCTTGTCCATACTTGTCTTGGAACTCTTCCATCTCCTCAACAGATAGGGTAGAGCTGGAGAACAGTACACTCATACACGACACAAGGTTCTGCATCTGACGCTCGATGCTCACAAGCGGAGCCACAATCTCAAGGAAGTCCTGACATACAAGTAAAACATAATTACTGTGATCCCGCAAACGAGAAGCTTAGATAAGTTGTATAGTCCCTTTCCCTAAAATAAATGCTTTTTCAAGCTTTTGAAGACAGAGTAGATCCAGATCAGATGGCTATATGAGCCTTCAGATCATGGTTTACAATGTTTGCTTATGACATGATATAGATATGATTCTACAGTTTTTGTCAAAGCCAAAAATTCCAATGAAAATTTTACAGTATAAAAATTCTGCTAATAAATATTGATGATGTCATTATTTCTTACGTGAATATTGAACAGGGAAGGGTTAACTGGAATTGGCAAACAGCCTGGATACAGAACGAGCCGGAAGGAAATGAAAATTATAACAGATTTGAGATTGAACAGACATAATTTTGACAGCAGTAAAAAAGACAAACTTCATAAACCTGTCTGTTGACAATTTGGCAAACAGAGTAGACCCAGTTCAGACATATCCTACACAATCGATGTTGGTTCTGTTTGCGTATGGTGTATCTTCAGTTTCTGTCATGGTTAAAAGTTCCTTTGATCATGTCTTAACTCACTTGCCAATTAAATCTAATTAATATTTATAAAGTCGTTACCTCTTATATGAATAATCATTAACCCTTTTGGCACAAAATATATTTCATCTGCTAAGACTGTCATCTCCTTCATGTTTCAAAGTTGCATTTTCTGTAAATTTCTTCATAAAAATATAATCAGTGTCAAACAGTTTGGATCCTGAGGAGAGGCGGAGTTACTCTGGATCCAAATAGTTTGCAAAGGCTTCCACAGATTCGCCTATAACCCCGAAGAAGACAAGTCAAACTTTTAATTACCTTGAAGTTTGTGGTCAGATTGTCCATATCACTAGGTTCCTCTGGGTACAAGGCCGTGTCAATCTGGTAATAGCTGCGACAAAATATCTGAAAAACATATCATAGTCTGTGAAAAGAAATTAGCAAGATTCAAACTTCTCTAGTATGCAGTAGAACCTCTCTAGAAAAACCACTTGATAAAAATGTCCCAAACGATCAAGAGATATGGCTGCGACCCTCAGGTAGTGACCAGTTTTCTATTTTCAGTAAGTGTGAGCTTGCTCCTATACCATTTAAAAGCAATCTAAATCTGTGTCCGTGCAACGTTGCTGTAAATCCAACTATAATCACAAATCATCTTTCCTAACTAAAGTTACTATCAGGAGACTCAGGAACCATTTCTTTTGTTTTGCATTATCCTGCTTTAAATTACTTGGCATCTAATCTGGACCCAAGCTGTTTGCAAAAACAGTCACACCTAGCTTAGAAGGGTAAAAACAATCCAGTCCATACAGCCTGAAATGAAACACTAGTGGGAAATCATGTGACACAATATTTTGAGAAATTCTTAGATATTCTTATGATCTGGATCTAAACAATTTTTTTTCAGTCATCCTTCATTCTTCCATAAACAAACTAATGAGATTTATACTTTTCAATGTTGGATACCAGCACATGCCTTCAGCAAACAGTGCAGACCCAGATCAGACACATCCTGCAATCTGGATGTGCATTCTTCGTTCTTTGAATGTAGGACACACATGCACTATCATTTGCAAACAATGTAGACCCAGATCAGAGGACTCCTCTAGGAGCTCTCCGATCAGGCTCTGCACTGTTTGTCAGTCAAAATCCACTAGCAAAGTTAATCCCTTAACCTTTTCCTTGTTCTGTGTTTATTCCAAATTTCAATATGTACTGAATATTCATGGACAAAACAGTTATGATGAAATATGGAAGGTGGAACATTGTAGCATTTTGGAAAGTAAAGAAACAGAACTATCAAATTTCATTAGCAAAAAGAACAGACCCTGATCAGATGACTTAGACCTATAGGGGCCATCTGATCTTGGTCTACTCTGTTTGCAGATGCATGAAAACGTGCTTATATGAAGGAAAGGGCTAATACTGAGCGGACTCTATAGTTAAACACTTATAACGGGCTATTCCACTCCTGATAAGGTTAAGTGTCTGCAGTACTTGGTATTTGAAATTCTCTTGAAAATCTCTTCATAATGAATGGACTTGAAACAGTATAGTGGACTGTTCCACTTCAGCAGATCCTGATCAGAAGGCTCCTACAGAAGCAATCTGAACTGGGTCTACTCTGTTTGCAAAGGTGTTAGAAGGTGGAGTAAAAGGTTACTCTAGAATGCTGCATTTTACCTGTAGAAAAGGCATGACAGCATCAAAGAGGTAGTGTAGAGAACCCCTCATAACCTCTGACCTATCCTCCCCTCGCTCACTGAAATGGAGAGAAAAATCATCATCAACTCAACTTCATGCAATTGTCATACAGCAGATTGTCCAACCATCTGAGATGCTCAGTGATTAACCCTTTACTCCATAAATATGTTTTTTTATGCCTTTTTAAACAGAGTAGATCCAGATCAGACAGCTCCTGTAGGAGACATCTGATCAGGTCCAGCTCTTTTTGCTTAAGGAATAGTATAGTCTAGACCTAATTGCATAATTTCTGCATTGGTAAATATTTCATGTGTTAACATGCCATTTTAAAAACTAATCTAATTAATATTCATGATGTCACCATTGTAAATAAATATTCATGGAGTAAAGGATTAAGCTTCTTATCCAAAGTCAAACAGATTGCAAAGGTTAAACCGTATACACATGTATATAGCATATAAGGATACTCATTCAAATTAAGGTAATTTTGGCCACCAAAACCTTGTCTGACCCCAGACTATGGCCTTGTCCTTTCAAAAGGACTTGGTGCAACATACAACATAACCTTGTTTATCTGAAATCTGAAAATACTTCGCCCATTATTAAATCAATAGCAGAAGTGCAACATAAATAACAGGCAAAATAAGGAAGGAATGAGCGAGTGATTGTTTAACCCCTTACTCCATGAATATTCATGTTAGAAATTAGAACATCAAGGATATCTAATTAAATCATTTTTTAATATGGCATAAGAACAAAGTTCATTTTGGCTGCACAGAAACTGTAGAATTAGATCCATTTTATACCATATCCTGATCAGATGGCTCCTACAGTAGCCATCTGATCTGGGTCTACTCTGTTTGCAAAGGTGTAGAAAGGTGCATTTATGGTGTAAAGGTTTAACATTTATTCTGCTGTAAAAATGATGTCTGTTTGAAACTCTGATATGTTGCAATGTTTACTTACTTTCAATTCATACAAGCTTTTGAGAAACTATTTCACCAAATGTAAAACAGCGTAGAACCCGATGATCCTTATGAGACAACAACTTACCACATTCTTCCTATTAACCCTTACCATATTCTATATTTATTCAAAACTTCAATACTTACTGAATATTCATGGCCAATATAGTTATAATGAAATATGAAAGGTGGAACATTGTAGCCATTTTAGAAAGTACAGCAACAGATCTAATAATTTCCATTAGCAAACACAGCAGAAGACTGCTCCTATATTTGTCCATGAATATTCAGTAGGTATTGAAATTCGGAATAAACATAGAACAAGGAAAGGGTTAACCTGTCGAAGGAAGCTGACAAAAAACAGCCCGACATACAGATGCATAGACAGATTGACAGACAAATGGGCTTATAAACAATGGAAATGTGGTTCCTATAAATGTTATCCGACTAAAGCAGGTGAAACAAAACTGCAAATTACATTTACCATAGGTGGTACTATTTGCATCTAATGTGTAATAATGTGAAAAGCTATAAAATAGAAATTCCATTTTGTAAATGAAAAAAATCTGCAATATGTCATAACATCATACCCCAAAGCATTCAAAACATTATCCCATAAAACAAATATTTTAACTTTTTATTCCATGAATATTCATGTAAGAAATAAGTATACCATTGGTATTAATTTGCTGAAGTTTTACAAACTGTGGCAAATGAACACATGAAGTTTTGGCCATGGCAGAAACTGCAGAATCAGATCTATATTATTCCATAAGCAAACAGAGCAGACTCAGACCAAACAGCGCCTACAGGAACAATCTGATCTGGGTCTACTCCATTGCAAAGGTGTGGAAAGGCAGAGCTCAAGAATAGCTCCTTTACTGCTCCACTGAACCCGATACTGTGACCACTCTTTAGAATCGTCTTGATAAGTCACGATTCTAAAGATTGGTCACAGTAAGGGGGGGTTTGGTGGAGAAATGATGATTTTAGTATTTGGGTACGCACCCTTATCTGCAGCTCTGGAAAGGCATAATGATAGAGAAAAGGGTTAGCCTATTACCTCATAGATCTATACATCTTTTTACACCTTTACAGAGTAAATCCAGATCAGACTGCACCTATAGGAGCTGCCTGATCAGAGTACGCTCTGCTTGCTGATGGATTTTTTATAGACCCCATTCTGCTGAAAAATATTTCATGGTCAACCATTTCCTTGTTAATGTAACATTACAAAATTTCAGTTAACTCATTCCTCCATAGGCTATTTATAGACCCAACCTCTTTGAATAATTCTACAGAAAAGGAGCATTTATTAGAGAAAAGAAACATTTTAGAAATGTGTAGTTTAGAAACCATTGTGATAAATAGAGCATTTGCTCCTATAGGAGCAATGCTCTATTCATTACAATGGTTTCAGAAAGTGACTTTTACAGAGGCGTAGAAAGGCGTATTTATAGAGGAAAGGGTTAATCAATGTTATTAAATATTAAGTAATAAATTCTTACATAAATATTAATGACGGAAAGGGTTAAGTGTGTGATAATAATAATACAGCTGTTCTGTGAAATATTACAAAAACACAGAAATTATTAAAAGATTAATTTAGATTCTAGTTACAAAGTTCTGACAGGAATGGATTCTTCCAAATAGAAATCATTTGAGTTATTAACAATACATCTATGCTTACAATAGAGAATTATGAAGACAAATATTTAATTGATCTGATAAAATAGATGTCTAGTGTTTACAATGTCATCAGGACTGAAGGACGGAATGACATGGGTACCATATAGGGGATAAAAGGTTAAAATAGCTTTCTAGTTTGTACAATGTCAGAAGGACTGAAGGAAGGGATGCCATGGGTATCTGATATAGTGGGGGCATGGAAATTAATAGATAATGCATGAATTGTATGAATTGCTACTGGAAACAAGAGTGTCACCTACTGAAAGTGTTGCAAAAAAAGCAGGACAGGAATGTTGAAAAACAAAAGTGTGAAAGACAGACAGACATTTGGACAGACAACGTAGAAGTCATCCCTAAGTGTCACCCTGCTGTAGCAGGTAACAAAATAAAGTAGGTGACACAAGAAATAAAAGGTTTGTATCAGTGAGTGAACATGAGAATCATTATTAACCCTTAAATGTGGAACATGCATGCACTGGCATTTGAAAACAATGTAGACAGCATTACTGGGACTACAACAGCATTACTGGGATTACAACTAGATTACTAGGATTACAACAAGATTACTGGGACTACAAGGGCATTACTGGGACACGAACAGCATTACTGGGACTACAAGGGCATTACTGGGACACAAACAGCATTACTGGGACTACACTAAGGGCATTACTGGGACACAAACAGCATTATTCAGACTACAAGGGCATTACTGGGACTATAACACATTACTAGAACAACAGCATTACTGGATCCAAACCTCTTGCATAGTTAAATCACGGTTATGACGCTAGCATGCAAAACGTATATTGATATGCAAGCAAGTCTACACCTGTTACCCTAAAAAGGTATTCCAATACCTGATATCCCCTCACAGTTTGCAATCCTGAATGATTATTTTTGGCACTATTCTGATAACTTTAAATTAGCAAATATTGTAGACCTTGATCAAACAGCTTCTTCATCCTAAGTTTATCTGTCAGAATAATTAGGGTAATTAGGATATGAATATATAAATCACTTAATTCTTGTACTAAATAAGGCTATTCATTGCCATGGCAAATGGTATATATAACAGAAGAGAATTGTTGTAACATTTAATAAGGAAACAGGGCAGACCCTGAGCAGATAGCTCTCAAAGGATATGGATCTACTCTGTTTGCAAAGGCAGAAAAAGACGGGATTATCTGGTAAAGGATAGAGTACTATTTTTGTTATTATTCATGAAAGATGATTAAACAAACCAAAGATATCAAATTTCAAGGGAAAGGAACCCCACATCTGAGACCCATTACCGGTATGTTACAATGGAAGTAGGAAACATTGTGGTCTAAACAACGCTTAACTGCATCTAACCAATGGTAATATACAATCGAAGTAGGAAATATATTCTTAACAGTGTCTAACCAATGGCAATGGTCAATAAAGAGCATATAATCTGATAAAGCATTACATACAAATACTTAACTTCCATTTTGTGATTCATGATCACCTATGGAAACAGTTTGGATCTAAATAAGGCACCATTTAACTGGTTGTCTCATCAGGATCCAAACTATTTGTCACTCTGTATGTTATTTTGAGGAGAAATAGAAGAAAACTAAGTACTAAGAACTAAGTACTTAGAAGAATCTTTCATAATATGTATAGGCAATACTACCAAAACATTAATTTTCAATGACCATGACCTTTTTTTCAGTTTTAGTAACAGTAACCTTGACCTTGAACCCAGATCGCCCTCCCCCTTTCAATTGCAATTAAACGTTATCTGGACCTTAGTTTCGTCACAAAATGCTTTTCCTAACTAAGTATATTTCCTGGAAAACATTTTCTATTTCAGTAAACCCGACTTTGACCTTGATCTTAGATTCCCTAAATGCCTCCCAAACTTTTGTCTCCCCACAAGACATATGTACACCTACTTTGGTCATAAAACGTCTTCTCTTACAGGTAAGTTAGGTATAAAATGATTGTCCAGAAACTGGAACTGATAAAATCTGGTTAATCAGTTGAATGCTGAATATTCAGATATTGTAATATGGAAATTAACCAATTACTTATCGAATATTCATGTAAATAAATTTTGTAATGGCATATTAGCTCTTTCCTTGTTAGATATTCAGGACAGAAATATTGACATCATGAATATTTAACAGCTGAATATTTATAGAGGTATATGTACACAGCAGTTTTTGGTATTGGTAGAAATTGTAGAGTCATGCAGAGTCATATCTACATGTACTATACTTTCAAAAGCAAACAGGACATACCATGATCAGATCACTCCTATCTGAACCATCTAATCTTGGACTAATATTTTTGCAAAGGTGTTATAAAGCATTTTTATGAAGGTCCAAAGAGCTCAAACCTTTCCTTCATATAAACATGTTTTCAAGCATTTGCAAACAGAGTAGACCCAGATCAGATGGCTCCTATAGAAGCCATCTGATTAGGGTCTACTCTGTTTGCTTATGGAATTTGAAAGATCCGTTTCTTTACTTTCAAGAATGGCTACAGTTTTCCACCTTCCATATTTCATTATAACTATTTTGTCCATGAATATTCAGTAGGTATTGAAATTTGGACTAAATATAGAACAGGGAATTCGGAAAGGGTTAACAAGAGACATGTTGTACATGGCAGAAACTCAAGAACCCTTTCCATATTACTCCATTAGCAAAGAGAAAATCTTGATCAGATGGCACCTACAGGGACTGTCTGATCTGGGCCCACCCTATCTGTAAAGGCTTCAAAGGATGTCTCTATGGGGTAATGGGTTAAAACTGTATTGTATTACAGTGGTATGTATATACTGGAGTGAAAACATTGATAAAGGCCTTGAATTATTTGTCATGAATGTGACAAAACAATGTGTGAAATACAAACTTTGTGCAATGAAAAAGCATTCAAAGTGAGTATACCATTGCTTAGAAACAGGCAAACATGACCACAATTGAAAGGTGGGAGTTACTTGTAAGAGGAAGTATATAGCTTGTTATTATAATGCCAGTACATCATGCTAAATGACAATTAGTGCTTTCCACTTTTACTTAATTGTGTTTTGCTTTTTGTTGATCGCTTATGCTTATTACCCAATGGTTTCACAAGTTTAGTGTAAAATTGAAAATGCTTTCTGATGTTTGATAATTGCTGTCCACTCATTCACATTTAAATAGTAGACACAAGCATTCCAATTCATTAAAAAGCATTCAGTGAGTATCAACATGCATTTAGCAAATACTAAAAAGCATATATCACTTAGCTGTTTGAATAATGCCTTCAGCAATCACCAAGAAGCTTTCCGTAAATACCAAAGCATGTACCGATAAGTACATGGTATAAAGTACAGTTCTCAGTCAGCATGGTGTACCGGCTTTCCATATACTGTTTTATCTCTAATAAACACTCCCATGGGCATTTCATTTCTAAACGGAACTTCTTGTGCTTTGTACACAGGTGGTTGCTTAATGCAGAATGAAAACAATGGAGAAAGCTCATATGGGAGCTTTGCATTAGGCTACCACCTGTTTATTGAAAAGAAAATCTATTTCCTTATTCAATGGTTATCATATAAAGTTTTAGTTGATTTATTGATCGTTAACACCCACCCCCTCCCCCAGAAGCAAGGGGGCGTTCATTAGGGAGAATACAGTATATGTTATATTGGACTCCCGGTATTTGGTCAACTTACATTAAATGTTTACCATCATCAAGGGGAGGTAATTTTTTCAAGTTCACCTTTATTCCTCTATAAAATGGCGAAATATACACAGTATATGATGCACATATAAGAAAGCGGTGAGTGACTGCTGAACACTTTCTATGGTGAATATTTATGTAAGAAATAATGACGTAATGCATATTTATTAGCTGAGTTTTTATAATAACATAATATGTAAAAAGAATACAGTAGAACCCCTCTAATGCGACCACTTAAAGAATAGCCATAGCTGCTTTTATAAGCAGGTGGTTGCTTAATGCAGGGCAAAAGTAATGCAGAAAGCTCCTCTAGGAGCTTTCTGCATTACTTTTGTCCTGCATTAAGCGACCACCTGCTTCTAGCACCCAGAATTATACCTATTTTAGGTGGTCTCATTAGCGGGGTTTTACTGTATTTGGTATTCAGGTAGGAACTGGAGAATCAGATTTACCATAATTTCAAAAGAAAACAAAGCAGACTGTAAATCAGACAGGTAGGAGCCATCTGATCTAAGTCTACTCTGTTTGTAAAAGCATTAAAAAGCAATTATATAAAAGAATAGGTTTAGTCCTTTATCTTATGAACATTAATTTTTAGATCTACATCATTTAACAAGAGGGCCGGAATGGCCCTGATATCGCTCACCAGACAATCAGAGGAGAAGATTTTCAAAGTTTTCACTATATGTTTCTATAGAAAACTAGCCATCCCTGGGGCGGGGCCAATTTTGACCCCAGTGGCATAACTTATATAACTTTTGTAGAGGATCTGAACATGATGCTATGTGCTAAATATGAAAGCTGAGAACCTTCCAGTTTCAGAGGAGAATATTTTCAAAGTTTTACTATATGTTTCTATAGAAAACAAGGCTCCCCTGGGGCGGGCCCAATTTTAACCCCAGGGGCATAATTTATATAACTTTTGTAGGATACCAGAACATGATGCTATGTGCCGAATATGAAAGCTGAGAACCTTCCAGTTTCAGAGGAGAAGATTTTCAAAGTTTTTACTATAATTATGTTTCAATTGAAAACTGGCTACCCCTGGGGCGAGGACAATTTTGTAGAGGACCTGAACATGATGCTATGTGCCAAATATGAAAGCTAAGAACCTTCCAGTTTCAGAGGAGAAGATTTTTAGTTTTATTATATTTTATGTTTCTATAGAAAACAAGACAACCCTGAGGTGGGGCCAATTTTGACCCCAGGGGCATAATTTATATAACTTTTGTAGATGACCTAAACATGATAATATGTGCCAAATGTGAAAGCTAAGAAACTTCTGGTTTCAGAGGAGAAAATTTTCAAAGTTTGCACCATATGTTTAGAACTATTGAAAACTGACCACCCCTGGGATGGGGCCAGTTTTGAACCAAGGGGCATAATTTATATAACTTTTGTAGAGTTGTCATGATGTTATATGCCAAATATGAAAGCTGAGAACCTTCCATTTTCAGGAGAAGATTTTCGAAGTTCTCACTATATGCTTCTATTGAAAACTGGCCATCCCTGGGGCAGGGCCAATTTTGACCCAAGGGACATCATTTATATAACTTTTGTAGAGGACCTGAACATGATGCTATGTGCCAAATATGAAAGCTCATGAGAATCTTCCAGTTTCAGAGAAGATTTTCAAAGTTTTCTCTATATGTTTCAATTGAAAACTAGCCATCCCTGGGGCGGGGCCAATTTTGACCCCAGGGGCATAATTTATATAACTTTTGTAGAGGACCTGAACATGATGCTTTGTGCCAAAGATGAAAGCTGAGACCACAAAAAGCTAACAAAACTTGGCATGACGTACCCTTATTACTCTGCCAGACAAACTTTGGCAACTTATTCATATTTCTGAAGGAGCAGTTTGATCTGGATCTACCCTATTTACCATGCAATTAGCTCAGTGTAAAGTTATCAAAACCAAGCAGAACAAGAGGTTTGTTTTTGTCACAAAAACAGATGTCTCCCCCTCCCATCCTCTTTCCAATTCACAAGTGTAATGTCTGCAACTCCAAACTTATCATGGTCTAATTTTTAGTCATCAGGGGCAATAACTCCAACATTATCAGGGGGAGACAATTAAAAAACCCCGGGTTTCTCTTATTTTAAGTCATAAGGGGCAGTAACTCTAAAGTTATCAGGGGGAGACAATTAAAAATCCCAGATGCACAACAACTCATGCTGGTGGACATTCCTGTGAAGATTGGTGACTCTAGCCCTACTGCTTTCAGAGATACGTGCAGCACATCGTTTCTCTAATTTTAAGTTATCATATCAGGGGCAATAACTCAAGAATTACCAGGGGGAGACAATTCAAAAAACCCAGGTGCACAACAGCTCATGCTGATCAACATTCCTGTGAAGTTTGGTGGCTCTAGCCCTAGTGGTTTTAAAGATATGCATGACACAAAGTTTCTCTAATTTTATGTAATCATATCAGGGCAATAACTCCAAAGTTATCATGGGGAGACAATTCAAAAATCCCAGGTGCACAACTCATGCTGGTCAACATTCCTGTGAAGTTTGGTGACTCTAGCCCTAGTGGTTTCAGAGATATGCATGACACTAAGTAAAGTTGATCTAATTTTAAGTCATCAGGGGCAGGAACTCCAAAGTTAACAGGGGGAGACAATTCAAAAAACCCAAGAGCAAAACAACTCATGCTAGTGAACAATCCTGTGAAGTTTGATGACTCTAGCCCTATTGAATTTCAGAGATATGCGCAACACAAAGTTTGTATAAATTTAAGTGTTATATCAGGGGCAATAACTCAAGAATTATCAGGGGGAGACAATTAAAAAAAACATAGGTGCACAACAACTCATTCTGGTGAACATTCCTGTGAAGTTTGGTGACTCTAGTACTAGCGGTTTCAGAGATACGCGCGACACAAAGTTTTTCTAATTTTAAGTCATCAGGGGCAATAACTCCAAAGTAATGAGGGGGAGATAATTAAAAAACCCCAGGTGCACAACAACTCATGCTGGTGAACATTCCTGTGAAGTTTGGTGACTCTAGCCCAACTGGTTTCAGAGATACGCGCGACACAAGTTTGTGACAGACGGACAGACAGACAGACGGACGGACGGACAGACAGACAACTCTGGCAAAAACAATATATCTCCCCATAAATGGGAGAGACATAATTCATTTTCCTACTATACAGATCACTACAAACCTTTTGTTCCTTTGCAAATAGAGTAGACAAAGATCAGTATCCATGCTTATAAAACTTTTAGTTGAGTCTGAGTTCGTTCTCAAGCCTTTGGCTCAAATCTGACCAATCAAAAGCTTGAGAACTCAAATCTGACCAATCAAAAGCTTGAGAACGAACTCAGACTCAACTAAAAAGTTTTATAAGCATGGACCCTGATGGCTCCTGTTGGAGCTGTCTGATCAAGGTCTGTTCTATTTGCATGCAAATTTATATAGATCTGGTTATGCAGTTTCTGTCATATAAAGCTAATTAATCATAAAGTCATGCATATTCATGATCAAAAGGTTCACAATGTTACAATGGGGTTCATGCATACCCTAGGTGCTTGTCTTTACCCTTGGCAAGTGAGTCATTTCAATCTTACTCCATGCAAATGTTAGAGAAAACATTACCTCATAACATAAATATGTGCGTTATAAGTACATGACATTATATTTGGCCTTGGTAGGAACCATAGAATAAGATCTATATTACCCCATAAATAAACAGAGCAGACCCTGACCCCATTAATAAACAGAGCCGACCCTGACCAGACAGCTCCTACAGTAAGAGGAGTCATCTACTCTGGGTCTAGACTATTGCAAAAGCATGAAAACATGCCTGTTAGGTAAAGGATTTAAGATTAATGAACTTATTTCTTACTTACCGGTACTTCTTATTTCTTACTTCTTATTTCACTCATTATGCACTTATTTCTTGCATGCACTTATTACTTCATTCATCTGATAAAGGTTTAATACTTTTCATCATATAAACACATTTTCATGCCTCGATCTGCAGACAGCAGATCCAGATCAGACGGCTCCTATAGGATCCGTCTGATCAGGAACTGCTCCGTTTGTTAATGGTATAATATAGATCTGATTCTACACTTAATGTTTTACTGAAATGTCTTGTGTTCATATTCCATTGTAATTATAACAATCAAAATAATATTCATGATGTCATTTTTTCTTACATGAATATTCATGAAATAAAGCTTAACTCAATGCCTTCCAATCATAACCAAACTCTCACTAGCTTGGATCCAACACTCAGTATCTCATCAGAATCTAAGATTTTTGCCACTTGGTCTATAAATTATAACTTTAAAATAGTAATTACAATTTGGAAATGACTTAACCCTTTCCTCCATAGGTTGTTTTTAGATCCAACCTCTTTGGATGCATCTACTGAAAAGGAGCATTAACTAGAAAAAAGGAAGTTTTTAGAATTTTGCAATTTGAAACCATTGTGATAAAAAGAGCATTTGCTCCTATAGGAGCAAATGCTCTATTTATCACAATGGTTTCAGCAGGTGACTTATACAGAGGCGTAGAAAGGCTTATTTATGGAGGAAAGGGTTAAGAAAACAGAGATAAGTGTTTCAGTGGACAATTTTTTTTTATAGCAGAATAAACAATTTCGAAATTACTTAAAAAAGCAGAAAAAAAATGTTTGAGAAGACAAGATAATTTGACAGCAGAAAAAAGGGTTAAGTAAGCATGTTTAGCATGTGGGAATTGAGACATTTAGCACTATAAAAGCAGGAGCATGTTGCTATTTATACTACACTAATGTATTAGTACATGGTACTAATCAAACCAATGATTAGCAGCACATTCAAAATGGTTTACTGTACCGGAATGGGCTAAAAGCTTTGGCCCCTTCGTTAGGATCATCTTTTCTGTCAAAGTCATTATCAAAAACAAAACATTAATCCTTTGAATGCAGAATTTTCAAAGTGGAAAGGTCCGTCTTGTTTAACTATAGAGTCCATTTAGTATGAATGGGTATAATTTGTGAGAGGATAATGAATGGCAAACAGTGCAAACCCTGATCAGAGGCCCTCTAATCTGGGTTTATCCTGTTTACAAACGCCATAACAGTAAAATCTTGTCTATAACTACCATTAAAATTATGAATAATTCTGTGTGTTCTAGATAGGTGGTAGCTTAAGGCAAGATGACAGTTATGCAGAAAGCTCCACCAGAAGCTTTCTGCGTTACTTTCATCCCGCATTTAGCTGCAACCATGTGTTCTTATTGACTTCTATATTTATTCATGATATGGTTGCTATAGACATATCCTACTGTATATTCATAGCCCATCGTCCAAGGGTTAACCCTTTCCTCCATAAATAAGCCTAAATTTCTACACATCTGTAATAGTCACTTCTTGAAACCATTGTGATAAATAGGGCATTTGCTCCTATAGGAACAAATGCTCTATTTATCACAATGGTTTCAAACTACAAAATTCTAGAATTTTCCTTTTCTCTGGTTAATGCTCCTTTTCGGTAGATTTATTCAAAGTGGTTGGATCTAAAAATAGCCTATGAGGTAATGGGTTAAAACTGAACATGCACATTCATATGACGACACAGGTTTTGCAGACATTACAATGCAAAACAAACAAATTGATGAAATATGCAGCAAAAAAAATACACATACATACCTTTAGAAACTATGCTTATTATTAACCTTTGATGCGCTGAACCACATAAATAAGACCTTTACAAACAGTGTAGACCCAGATCAAAGAGCTCCTGAGAGAGCCCTTTGATTAGGGTCTGCACTGTTTGTCATTTTTTCAGTGATAAATGTTTATACAACTTTTTGTGTAACCTTTATAAAAGTTCAGCTTATAAATATTTTATGACATCTGTATTTATTTCTTACACGAAGAATTATTCAACAGGGTTAGGGTTAATTGAAAGAAGCCAGTTTTAATTATTCAGCAAATTAAGGGTTAATGTTCAAAAGGGGGAAAAAAGGGGGAAGGCCAGTGTGGAACAACAAACCCCTCACTTGATAATTCAACCTTTTTACATATTTGCACACTGAGCAGACCCTGATCAGTCACAGCTCCTAAATCAGGGTCTGCTCTGTTTACCTTTATAATACATATCTGATTCTCTTGTTTGCCATGGCAATACTTTTATTTATTCGTATTTTTACTACGGTAATTAATCAAAATGCATTAGGAATTCAGTATGAATATTATTCAGGTAAAGAGTTGTGACCCTTTGCCTAATAGAGACCTCTTTTCAAGCCTTTGCAAACAGAGCAGACCCAGATTAGATCATCCTGGCTCCTGTTGTAGAAATCTGATCAGTCTGGCTCTGTTTGCTTATGGGAAATACATATCTGATTTTATATTTTCTGCCAAGACCAAAAATCGTTATGTTCATAAATCATTATAAAAAGTGAGCTATGCATATTCATGATTTTATTATTTCTTGCATGAACATTCACCAAGTACAGGGTTAAGCAGAACATGGAACGTATCACACAAGCCAGAGCACTAAGGAGGACATGTATGCAGGAAATTATGTATACCATTTTTAACCCTTCTCTTGCTGAATTTTAAAATACATTTCTCCTTCTTTACCCATGCCCTGTTGTATATTTACATATATCTTCACTGTGTACAAGTATTTCGCTGTGCAATCACAGCTGTGGAGTGCACTGGTTGCACAATCAATTTGTAAATAGTGCAAACCCTGATGAGACAGCTCCTGCAGGAGCTGTCTCATCTGGGTCTTCACTATTTACAGGTAGGTATATTGACGTGAATAGCAAGCGAATGGTTAATATGTCCATGCTTTACCCTATCAAGTGGGTAATTCTCTTTGAGTTTGTTCAGAATTCAAAGGAGTTTAATTTAACTCTTTAACCCATGCCTGCATAGGCTATTTTTAGATCCAACCTATTTGATTAAATCTACCAAAAAGGAGCATTAACTAAGAGAAAAGGAAATTTTCAGAATTGTGTAGTTTTGAAACCATTGTGATAAATAGAACATTTGCTCCTTTGGAGCAAAATTAATGCTCTATTTATCACAATGGTTTCACAAAGTGACTTTTACAGAAGCGTCAAAAGGTGTCAATATGCGGGAATTGGTTAACCTTATAGTAACGTGTTTTCACGCGTTTGAAAACAGTAGACCCAGATCAGACGGCTCCTAGAGGAGCCGTCTGATCAGGGTCTGCCCTGTTTGCTTATGGATTTTGATAGATCTGTTTCTTTACTTTCCAAAATGGATGCAATATTCCACCTTCAATATTTGATTAGAATTATTTTTTCCATGAATATTCAGTAGGTATTGAAATTTGGACTTAATATAGAACAGGGAAAGGGTTAATCCATGAATAGTTATGCAAGAAATAAATTACATCATGAACATTCATTAGATTCATTTTTATAATGGCATATGAACAGAGGATAATTTTGGCCATGTCAAAAACTGTAGAATCAGATCTATATTATATTATAAGCAAACAGAGCAGACCCTAATCAGACAGCTCCTCTATGAACCATCTGATCTTGATCTACTCTGTTTGTAAAGGAGTAGAAAGGTGTATCTATGGAGTAAAGGGTTAAAAATATTTTATTTCATTTTAACTATAGGAAACCCAAGCCCCATCCCTAGCAGCTATTTGTTTGTCACATGAAAAAATAGATTACGGAATCTGGTAGATCACTAAGGAACAGTTCTGAAATTATTTTGAAACCCAGGAATTGCAGTTTCACCAAAGGCAATTTTTTTTAAAAAAATTCACTTTACAGCCATAATTTTATACTGAAAACTAGCCCAGTCCTTGATGGCCATGTTTTTTGTCAACTGTAAATAATTTAACAAATTTGGTACCTGATTAATCAATTAATTAATTTTTTTTATTCCATAGGGGGCTTTCTATGTGTCTTTAACCTTGCAATAAATGTTTTACAGTACATCTTTTCTGAAAAGAAGGTTGTTGAAAGTTTCATTATATAGCTAGTTATGGTTAAATTAGCCCCAACAATCAGAACAATGGTAGTAACACTTCTCATTGCATGAAAATTATTTTAAGGAATTTCATAGATGATCGAACAAGGAGCATTTCTGTCATTTTATTTTGAGTAGTTTTGAGAATGGACAGTTTTATCCTTAGTTGCTATTGCTACCAGTTTTACATGAATGACCCATATTTGAATGAATGTGATAGAGGAGCCATTCCTATGAGGTGTGACTGAAACTGGTCAAGAATTTTAAGAGATGTTCTTTAAAATTAATTTTGATGACGGATGATGAATAATGACAAACACAATACTTTTGCATTAGATCATCAGTACTTGTGAATAAATTGTGTGTACTTTGTTTCGAATTGTTATCACATTCTTCTGAATCATGTATTTACAACAATGTAGATCTACCTGGTATTCTAGAACACAACACAACTGCAGTGAGGCCTTACATTTATGAAACATTTCATTGCTATCACCAGAGCAGTTACATATGTAAAGTTTCATTGAAATCCCATGAGAAGTTCCATACGTAAAGTTTCACTGCAATCCACTGAACAGTTTTATATGATAAGTGTCATTTTAATCCCTTTTCACCTCAATTCACTGAACAGTTTTATAGATAAGTGGCATTTTAATCCCATGAACAGTAACATATATAAACTTTCAATGCAAAGTTAAATACATAAAATTTCATTGATATCCTTTGAGCATTATATTAGCAATATTCATTGCAGTCCCAAGAACAATAAGGCATGTCACGTTTCATTGTAATCCAATGAACAGCTACATATGCACAGTTTCACAGTAATTCCACACACAGTTACATATACAAATGTATAACTTTTCATTGCTATCCCGTGAACAGTTAGATATATTCACATTTACATTTATAACTTTTCATTGCTATCTCATGAACAGTTACATATATGTATATTGACAGTTACATATATAACTTTTCATTGCTATCCCGTGTACAGTTACATATACATATATAACTTTTCATTGCTATCCCGTGAACAGTTAGACATATTCACATTTACATTTATAACTTTTCATTGCTATCTCGTGAACAGTTACATATATGTATATTGACAGTTACATATATAACTTTTCATTGCTATCCCGTGTACAGTTACATATACATATATAACTTTTCATTGCTATCCCGTGAACAGTTACACATATCATCCTAACAAGAAACAATTTACTTTGGGTCCATTATGATCAAAATTAATTCCACCTCTCACCAGGATCTAAACAGCTTAACCCTCTGAATGAGTTTGACAGATAGAGAAAAAAGGAATTTTGAGAATTGTAGAAGACAACAGTTTTGGTTAACAACTGAATATTTTACATTACTTACACCTTACAAAAAATCCATGTTTAACCTTTACCCTCATATAAACACCTTTTCATGCATTTGCAAACAGAGTAGACTCAGATCAGATGATCAGGGTCTGCTCTGATTGCTCTTGACATTGGATAGATCTGATTCTACAGTTCATTGTCAAAACCATTACAAAACTTCATCTAAGCAATAATTATGAAGTTATAGTCTTACTCTTACATGAATATTCATGAAGTAAAGGGTTAAAGGTAATATTAAACCTTTCCTTCATGTAAACACCTTTTCATGCATCTTCAAATAGAGGAAACCCACATCAGACGGCTCCTACAGAAGCTGTCTGATCAAGGTCTGCTCTATTTCCTACTGGAATTTGATAGATCTGTTGCTTAAGTTTCTAAAATGGCTACAATGTTCCACCTTTCGTACATTGTACTTCATGATAAAAAAAATGTGTCCATGAATATTCAGTAGGTATTGAAATTTGGAATAAATATAGAACAGAGAATGGGTTAAACATGGTGTCATACAAAGTGTCACACTGAAGGAAGAGTACTGTACAACTAATTACCCCCAATACTCAGCCCGACAAATGCAGGAAAATACTGTCGATCAAGATCAAACTGCTGAGAGTCTAAACCTTTTGCTGATCAAGATCAAACTGCTCCTAAAGCATCAGTTTGATCTGGGTCTCAACCTTTTACTGCTTTATTTCCATTACAGATACCAAATTAAGACACTACATAATACTGTACTCCATGAATATTCATGTAAGAAATAACATCAGGAATATTAATTAGAAGATTTTCTATGATGGCAAATAAATTAACTCATTGTCTCCTAGGCTATTTTCAAACCCTACCTTTTTTAATTAATCTACAGAAAAGGAGCATTACCTAGAGAAAAGGTAAAACTTTCTGTAGGAGCAAATGCTCTATTTATCACAATGGTTTCACAATGTGAATTTTATAGAGGCGCAAAAATGCATCACTAGGGGGTAATGTGTTAAGAAATGTTTTATCATGGTAGAAAATGTAGAGTCACATCAGCTGTCTGATCTTAGTCTCCTTTGTTTGCAAGGGTGTTAAAAGGCATATTTACCCTTACCCTCATATAAATGCATTTTCACACATTTGCAAACAGAGTAGACCCAGATCAAATTGCTCCTGTAGGAGCCATCTGATCAGGGTCTGCTCATTTTGCAAATGGAATTTGATAGATCAGTTTCTTTTCTTTCTAAAATGTCTACAATGTTCTTCCTTCCAGATTTCATTATTACTATTTTGTCCATGACTATTCAGAAGGTATTGAAATTTGGAATAAACACAGAACAGGGAAAAGGTTTTCTCTGTTTGCAAAGGTATTAATTGGCATATTAATGGAGTAAATTTAAGCAATACAAATTGGTGGAGAGAGATGATTTCGTGACTGAATATGTAGGGTAATGACAGCTGAAGACGGAGAAAGAATCTACGGGTATGTTTTTATTTTTTCTTTGCCAAACCATACCATGTTGGTATTCATTATAAACACCTCGGAAAGGCCATTACAGTAAATCCCCTTTAACCGTTTCCCTCATATAAACGTGTTTTCACGCATTTGCAAACAGAGAAGACCCAGATCAGACGGCTCCTAGAGAAGCCGTCTGATCAGGGTCTGCTCTGTTTGCTAATAGAATTTGATAGATCGGATTCTTTACTTTCTATAATGTCTATAATGTTTCACTTTCGATATTTCATTATAACTATTTTGGTAATGCATATTCAGTAGGTATTGAAATTTGGCCAAAGTACAGAACAGGGAAAGGGTTAAAATGGATACTAACTCTTTGCACACTAAGTATTTTATGTCTGAGACAACTGAGTCACCTGCTTCAATTCTTAAAATAAAATTTCTCACGCTTCTTTGCAATAATGTGGTCAAAGTGTCAAACAGTTTGGATCCTGATGAGATGCTGCATTATGCAGCATCTCATCCGGATCTACACAGTCTGCGTAGGTAATATTTGTTTCGCTGCTAGTGTGCAAAGAGTTATTGTAAGTCTGTAGGAAAGTTGGCAGCTTATTGCCCAGTAAAAGTAATACAGAAAGCTCCTCTGGGTTCTGTTTCACATTCTTTAAATTCTTCTTTACTAAAGGTCTGTTTAAGAGAGGCATTACCAGAGATAGGTGCATACATAAATACTAAAATCGGCATTTCTCTACCAAACTGTATACTGTGACAACTCTTAAAAATCGTCTCTTCGAGACAATTTTAAAGAGTGGTCACAGTATAGGGTTCGGTGAAGAAATAAAGAAGTTATTCCTGGAAATGATTTAAGTTACACATCTTATCTGGAGCTCTGCATTACTATATATTCAACACAAAACAGAGTTTGGCTAAGAAATAACATATCTAAACAGTACATTGAAACACTTTTAACCCATTCCCTCATATATAGGCTATTTTTAGACCCAACCTCTTTGAATAAATCTACCAAAAAGGAATATTTACTAGATAAAAGGAAAAGTTTATAATTTGTAGTTTTAAAACCATTGTGATAAATAGAGCATTTGCTCCTATGGAGCAAATGCTCTATTTATCACAATGGTTTCAACACTCGACTTTTACAGAGGTGTCTGAATATGAGGGAATGGGTTAATCTGGAACTCTGTACAGACTAGCTCTTAACTTGCTGTGTCATCTATTTGAAATCTTGTCTGATAATTGACCCATTACTCCATCAATATTTGATGTAAGAAATTAACAACGACATCATGAACATTAATTAGATGATTTTTTACAATGACCCTTATCCTGCCGAAATCAAATCCGCAACATTTGAATGTGGGAAAGGAGTTGGCTGTCATTTTCAAACAGTGTAGATCCATATCAGAGGGTTTCTAGAGGAACCCTCTCATCAGACTCTGCACGTTTGTCATTCAAAATGCTCTCACAAACTTTATCCTTTTATATTGTAACACAATAAACAGTGATGGGCTACTCCACTCAGAAAATTCAGCATTGAAAGGGTAAAGCCATTTCTTCATATTAACACATTTTTCTAGCATTTGCAAACAGAAGACCCAGATTAGATTGCTCCTATAGGAGCAGTCTGATCTGGCTCTGCTCTGTTTGCTTATGACATGATATAGATCTGATTCTACATTTTTTATCAAAGCAAAAGTTTCCCTTGAAAATTTTACAATATAAAATTTCAGCCGATAAATATTCATGGTGCATGAATGTTAAACATTATTTGTTGTTTAACCCTTTCTTCCATAAATAAGCCTTTCTACGCCTTTGCAAACAGAGCAGACCCAGATCAGATGGTTCCTTTGACCTGGGTCTACTCTTTTTGCTATGATATATAATATAGATCTGATTCTAGTGTTTATCAGGACAGTATTTACTGTTTCATACATCACTATAGAAACTATGTTAATTAATATTCATGATGTCATTATCTCTTACATGAATATTCATGGAGTAAAGGATTAAAGCTTCTCCTAGTTTCCTCAAGCTGTCAGCAAGATAAGAATTTAGACTGTTGAGCCTAACAATAGTACAAACTTTCCTATTTGTTGTGATTTCTAAATCAAACCTTGACATTCCAGAACTATTTTGCAGCATTTTCAACCTTTGACGACTAATAACGAACACCACACATACCAAATTCCATAAAAGAGTGCAGGAAAAAATATATGCTAAAATTCATATATTACATTCAAAGAAAGGTCGTCTTATGAAAATAACTCTGTACAAAACAAATTAAATAACAATATATAAATAAAAATAAAATTATTACGGTTGAAAAGAAGGCATATTTCAAAAAAAAATTATATGATATTTGATGAGGCTGTCTCTGAAATAGTTGATATTGTAACTATGGTAACAGTTTTGTACATTGGACTACTGTTACATAATGAAGAGACAAATGCCTAAAAAAGTCAGAAACTTATCTGGAGCAAACCATTTTGCAATGGCTATCAAATTATCTCTAATAAACACCCCCAGTGACGTAACATTTTTTAAAATGTGTTTCCTGCATTTTGTACACAGGTGGTTGCTTAATGCAGAATGAAAGCAATGCAGAAAAGCTCCTGGGGGAGCTATCTGTTTTGCTTTATTTGTATTAAGCTACCACTTGTATTATGGAAAACCTACATGTATATTTCTTTTTCTACTGGTTATTATATAGAGTTCTTCAATAGTTTCCTCCAAGAAGGGCTTTTATTAGAGTGGGGGTATGTATTAGAGAGAATACTGTACTTAATATGACCACAGCCCAGACACCACATGAAAATGTGCTTTTATCTGATTTTTTTTCATTAAACCTTGTCCTGATGTAAAAATGTCCGCATAACCCTTTACTCCATGAATATTCATGTGCGGAATAATGACATCAAGAATATAAATTAGATTAACTGTTATAATAGCACATGGACATGGGAAGTTTTGGCCATGGCAGAAACTGTAGAATCAGATCTATATAAAAATGTATCATAAGCAAACAGAGCAGACCTTGAGTAGACAGCTCCTATAGGAGCCGTATGATCTGGGTCTACTCTGTTTGCAAAGGAATAGAAAGGTATATTTATGTAGTAAAGGATTAACTCTTTACCTGATAGACTGGGTCCATGTTTATAAAGCTTTTAGTTGAGTCTGAGTTTGTTCTCAAGCTCTTAATTGGTCAGATTTGAGCCAAAGGCTCAAATCTGACCAATCAAACACTGTAGAACAAACTAAAAAGTTTTATAAGCATGGATACGGGACTGTTTATGCCCTTGCAAACAGAGAAGACCCAGATCCAATGGCTACTGAAAGAGCCCTCTGATCAGGGTCTGCTCTGTTTGTTAAATGAATCATATAGATTTGATTCCACAATTTACATCATGGTCAAATATTTTCGTGTTTAAATTTCATTACAAAAATTCATATATATTCTTTATGATGTCATCATATTTTACATGTGGTAAAGGTTTAAACTCAAATCAGCTACAAACTGTAAAAGTCAAATTAAACTTTATCCCTGTGGGAGTGCCAAAACACAGTGCCATAAATAGCGGAAATGCACTAGTGCATTATTTATGCAAATGAGCAGTTTGAATCCAGCTGTACTATGCTGTAAACAATGGCCAAAACGCAGCTGTCAGATATAGTCTGTTAAACTTTCTATGATGGTTATGTGATAAAACGAATCTTGCATTCGTGTACATTACAAATTATTTTCATGAAACTCATTTACTATAATGAATATGACACTCACTAAAGCTTGTGCCATATTATTATAGTAAACTCATTTCATAAAAACAATTTGTAATGAACAGGAATGTAAGATCCTCTATAATTCAGGCTGTCCAAGAGTCAAACAGCTTAGATCTTAACGAGTTATTGAGTAACCTCGTCATCTTATCAGACTCCAAGCTGTTTTAAAATACCAGGTGAGGTGGCAATCCGCAGAATAAAGGTTTAAAGCAAAACATTGCAAAACGAAATGATAAAAAGCAAATCTATACTAACCTTGAAGTGCTATAAGAAGAAATAAAAACACAAAGAGGTAATTGATTATATTCATGATTTTTTTCTGGAAAAAGAACCATGTGCTGAATTCAAGAAAAAGTATCATTCAACCCTATGAATGCAGGCAATGGGAGTAGTAGCATTAGCAAACAATGTAGACCCAGGTCCTGGACAAACCTTCTGATCAGGGTCTGCACTGTTTGTCACTCAAAATCCCCTAGCAAAGTTAAGCCTTTCATATGGAATGGACTCTATCATTAGATACTGATGGAACATTCTACTCTCAATATATAGCATTCATAGGGTTAAAAAAGTAAAATATTACTAACATGTACAATCAGTGTATACCAAGTGAACAAAATTGTCTTGATAAAATGGAAATAAGGTACACTGCTGAAAGCAAAGTGTAACAAAATGGTACAGCTGTACACCTAAGGCAAACAAATAACTGGCACTCCTGACTTTGTACTCCATGAAAAGAAGCAAAGAGGGCAATAACTTCAGTATTTGCAGTTAAGTTTGTAGGAAAAATTGCAGGTATGTAGGATCCTATAATACTGCTGAATACTGTAAAGTTTCATAAAAATCGGTAAACCCCTGTAAATGATTCATAATTATCTTAAGTATTCAGACACCCAATCTCCCCTCTTCACCAGTTTGTAAGGCCGAGTCAATTTATAACTTTCAAATTAAACTGACATAATAACAAATAGTGTAGCCTATGATCAAAGAGCTCCTCCAGGATCTGTGCTGATCTGGGTCTACCTTATCTGCCTAAATTTGACTGTCTAAATACTTAGGGTAACTTGAGTATGTATCTTACTCTTTTTGTTTACTTCTTAACCCATTACCTCATAGGCTATTTTTAGATGCTACCTCTGATTAAATCTAATGAAAAGGAGCATTAACTACAGAAAAGGAAAATTTCAGACTTGTGTAGTTTTGAAACCATTGTGATAAATAGAGCATTTGCTCCTATGGAGCAAATGCTCTATTTATCACAATGGTTTCAGAAAGTGACTTTTGAAGAGGCGTCAAAAGGCGACAATATGAGGGAATGGGTTAACCCTTTACCAAATTCAGACGCCTTTTAACCTTAGAACTGCACTCAACAATTCTTGTCTGCCTATATTAGAGTCTGCTTAATTTATAAAAGTTCATATTTCTGTTATTTCTTTTTCAAAAACATTGTCAGAGTGACAAACAGTTTGGATCCTGATGAGACGCCGAGTTACTCAGGGTCTCATCTGGATCCAAACTGTTTACGAAGGTTTTCACAGAGTCGCCAGTAGAGTGCTAAAGGTTGATACATTTGTTAACTGAGTAGACCCAGATCAGATGGCTCCTATAGGAGCCATCTGATCAGGGTCTACTCTGTTTGCTTATAGAATAATATAGATCTGTTCTAATGTTTCTGCCAAGGCCAAAAGGTCCTGTGTTCATATGCTGTTAAAAAAGATAACAGGTCATCTGGTTATATATCCATGCAATGCCGATCACAAATTCTTGGCTGGCATTAAGAGTTAAGAATTGAAAAACCAAAATAAGCAACAGACAACATCAAAGTGAAATATAAAATTACTGAATAGGAGATATATTCATGGGGATATAATTAACTATTTAACTCATGAATATTCATATAAGAAGATATTTAAAATAGCATATGAACACAGAAAAAGGTTTGGCTTCTACAGATACTGTAGAATCAGATCTATATAACTCCTTAAGCAAACAGAGTAGACCCTCATCAGAAACTCCTTCAGGATCTGGGTCTGCTGTTTGCTTATATAATTATATAGATATATTTTAGTGTCTGCCATTGTCAAACAATCTTGTGCTCATATGCCATTATAACAGCCCGGCTAAATTCTTCATAATGTCATAATTTCTTACATGAATATTCATGAGGTCATTTGTTTACAACACCATGTAAGGTATGACCAAATGAACACTCCTGAGTAATACATCCCCATACCAATCTCTCCGAAAACTAAACATATCAGTATACAGTGTACATAAATGAAAAACAATATTTTCAGATGGGCATAGTCTAGAAAGTGACACAACATATGAATTATGATTCACATACCTTTTGCCTGGTGGCTTTTTCAGTAGCTGTTTGACAATTTCTGGGTTACTGCGAGAATACTCTGAGACAGTGTTGAGTGTGCCACTCAGACTTTTAATGTAGCCCCATGTGGATCTGTTGAAAAATAACAAAATATTTACAATAGTAAAAAAATGAAAAATTAACACAATCACTCATATTGACGCCTCTGTAAAAGTCACTTTTTGAAACCCTTGTGAATCCATATAAAGGGCAAATGCTCTATCACTACAAAATTCTAAAAAAAATCCTTTTCTCCAGTAAATTCTCCTTTTCGGTAGTTTTATTTAAAGAGTTTGGATCTAAAAATAGGGGAACGAGGGAATGGGTTAATGAAAAGACATGTAGGTCATTGAAGGTGGCTGCTTATGACAGAACTGAGGTAATGCAGAAAGCTGCTAAGATACCATATCTTTCATCCTTCATCAAGCTACAGCCAGCCATAACCTTTCAATCCATAAATGCCTTTGTAAACAGAGCATTCCCAGATCAGATGGCTCCTACAGGGGCTGTCTGATCAGAATCTACTGTTTTTGTTTATGAAATAAAATACAGTTAACCCCTCTAAATCAGACATTAAAATAGGTCTAGGAGCTTTCTGCATGAATTTCACCCTGCATTAAGCAGCCACTTGTTCAAAAGTATATAATTTTTTCTCTACTAGAATTCCAATTTAGAGGGGTTTTACTGTATATCTGATTTTAAAGTTTCTGCCATGGGTAAACCTGCATCTTTTTCATATACCATTGTAAAAAGTTCATCTCATTAATATTCATGATGTCATTTATCTATCTATTTTTTCTTACATGCATATTCATGGAGTAGAACACCTTTACCTGATAGAGGTGCTTTTTGATGCAGTTATTTTTTGCCATGGCAGAAACTGTAGGATCAGATCTATATTATTTCAAATAGAGCAGATCCTGATCAGACAGTTCCTATAGGGTTGTCTGATCTGGTCTACTCTGTTTGCAAATGTGTCAAAAAGTGTTACTATCAGGTTAAGGCGTGTTTAACTCTTTCTCTGTTGAATATTCATGTAAGAAATAATGACACCATTAACATTAATTAAATAAAAAAAATTATATTGGCATATAAACAAAGGACATTTTGGCTCAGACAGAAATTGTATTATGTAGAATAAGTTATCTTATTTCATAAGCAAACAGAGCAGACTCTGACCAGAAGGCTCCTATAGGAGTCCCCTGATCTGGGTCTACTCTGCTTGCAAAAATGAAGAAAGACTTATTAATAAAGTACAGTAAAACTCTTCTAAACTGGGAGTTTTCTGCTTGACTTTCACCCTGCATTAAGCTGCCACTTGTCTACAAGACTGATATTTAAACCAAATTTAATGTCTGGTTTAGAGGGATTTTACAGTAAAGGGTTAGATGCATCTCATCTGAATCAAAGCTGTCTGTAATGGTGCTATAGGAGCTTTCTTCATTAATTTTTGCCCTGCATTTAGCAACCACCTGCTTTTTAACACTCATATTTTCATGGTCGCTTACGACAGGTTCTACTGTATTATTATTACATAAGCAAACAGAGCAGATCCTGACAGGAGCCGTCTGATCTGGGTCTACTCTGCAAAGGCGTAGAAAGACATATTTATCGAGCAAAGGATTAAATGAAAACTTACGGTTCATGAGGCACGTCACCAGCGCCACTCTCGATCATGCCACTGGCTGTATTCAGATACACCCACAGAAGGAACCTGAGGAATGGCCTCTTCAGATTGTCACTGATGTTTGGATTGTTCAAGACCTTGAAGAGCTCTGGAATCTTGAAGATGGTCTGGCAGATGGACTCAATGAACCGATTTTCACCCTATAAGGAAATCATAGGCATTCCTTTAGTCAGTGTCAAGAGTTTGATTATCCATTTATTTGCTTGCCTAACCCTTTCCCTCATATTGGCGACTCTGTAAAAGTCACTTTGCGAATGCAAATGCTCTATTTTTTTAGAATGGTTTCAATACTACAAAATTCTAAATTTTTACTTTTCTCTAGTAAATGCTCCTTTTGGGTAGATTCATTCAAAGTGATTGGGTCTAAAAATAGACTATGGAGGAAAGAGTTAACCAATTACTCCTTATGCTATTCTTTGAATAAATCTACTGATGGACAATGCCATAACAATATCCCTCCACCTTTGGCGGGCAATAATTATAAACACTAATGTTTATAATGGCATGAAAAGGGACTTTTTTCCCCCATAGTAAATACTGTAGCGTCAGATCTATATTATTTCATGAGCAAATACAACAGGACCCTTAAATCATATGACCCCTACAGGAGCCATCTGATCTGGGTCTCCTCTGCTTGCAAAGGTGTTGCATATGTAAAAGGTGTATCTATGTGGTAAAGGCTTAACCCTTTCCCTCATATTGACGACTTTTGACGACTCTGTAAAAGTCACTTTGTGAAACCATTGTGATAAATAGGGCATTTGCTCCTATAGGAGCAAATGCTCTATTTATCACAATGGTTTCAAACTACAAAATTCTAGTTTTCCTTTTCTCTAGTTCATGCTCCTTTTCGGTAGATTTATTCAAAGAGGTTGGATCTAAAAATAGCCTATGAGGTAATGGGTTAAGAGTTAACCCTTTTCTTAATATAAATGCTTTTTCACGCATTTGCAAACACAGTAGAGACAGATCAGACAGCTCCTGTAGGAGTTGTCTGATCAGGATCTGCTATGTTTGTTATGGATTTATATATAGATCTGATACTACAAGTTTCATCTGGGCCAAAATTCCCTTAAAAGATTTACATTTTTCAAATTAAGTTGTGAATTTTCATAAGGTGACCAATTCATGCAAAAATATTCATTATGGGAAGGGTTATGTGCGTTTCTTACCTCAGCACAAGTGGCTAGCAGATCCACCATGGAAATCAGGTAGTTTAGATCTTTGGAATTTGATGATGTCAACACAGCTTCTCTGTTTAATAATGGAACAAAACATAAGTTAAAACATTCTGTTTTTTCGTTTTATGTGCGAAATTACAATTAAAGTGTCAAAATATACAAATCCTGATCAGGCATTTGCTAAAATTCAGTCGAAGTGTCAAAATATTTGAATCCTTATCAAGTTATTGGGCATCTCAAACTCTACATCCAAACTGTTTGCAAAAAGTTACTGTCTTAAATGTGCAAAGAGCTAAAATTGATGTACAGTAAAACCTCTCAATAATGACCACTAAATAACATCAAGTATTGTGTGTTAAAGGCAGGTGGATGCTTAAAGCAATGTGAAAGTAAAACAAAACACTCCTATAGGAGCGTTCTGTTTTTTACTTTCACCTTGCTTTAAGCATCCACCTGCCAAAAATACCAACTAATTAACACCAATTTAGTGGCCATTATAGAGAGGTTTTACTGTACATGCAGTGCTGCAATGATAAAGGGCTGTACATCTAAGTGTCATCCTACTAACCTATTTAGATACAAACAATTAACTCTTTACCTAATAGATATGCCTTTTGATGCATTTGCAAAAGTAGCAGACTGATCAGACAGCTCTGTTTGCTTATATTAGTTTCTACCATGGTAAAAATTTCCTTAGTCACGATGCCATTATAACAGGTCAGCTAATTAATATTCATACATTCATTATTTCTTGTATGAATATTCATGAGATAAAATATTAAACTTCTTCTGCATGGTTTCCTATGAGAGGTTATATCATAACATTTTCCATCACTAACCTCTCTTTTTCACTTTGGTCAATGACATAAGCCACCTCAGCTCGGAACTGCATGAAGTAGGTCATGACGAAACCCTGGTTTCGTTTGAGCGGCAGGTCCAGTTCCTCCACCTTGACCACAGCATTGAGTAGATCCAGGAACTGAGGCACATTGGATTTGTGCTGGGCTACCAGGGCCATCACCTTCTGGACCTGGTGCTGGGCTATCTTCATACATGTGTTTGAGTTTCCAGTAAACACCTGCAAGCATATTAACCCTTAATTACCATGCAAAAGCAAGACCTAGCTGGTATTCGCAAGCTAAGCATATGCTGGCTGGTATTTGTAAGCTAAAAATGACCTTGCTGGTATTTGTAAGCTAAGCATGACATGGCTGGTATTTGCAAACAGCTTGGACCAACATGATCAAGTGAGTCAAAATTGTTCCAGAGCAGAGTTAGAGCACATACATAAATTTCTACAGTTCAATAAGTTCTGCGGATTTTTGTGTTGCCTGACATCTGTAATCAGTTTTAACGTTTTACTCTAATCATGTAAGACACAATGACATTTATCAGTTTATTTGTTTTACTGACACATGAAAATAGGAATTTTGGGCCATATTATTTCATAAGCAAACAGCAGACCCTGATCAGATGGCTCCTATAGGTGCCATCTGATCTGGGTCTACTCTGTCTGCCAAGGCATAGAAAGGCCTATTTATGGAATGAAGGGTTAAGCTCCACATGCCACCTTTTCAAAGTGAAATGGTCTTCAATTCTTTAGCAGTAGAGTATTATAGGACAAATTTAAGAACAGAAAAGCAGTGCATACTTTGGTGAGATGGCTCATAAGATTACTCTAATTATCCTCAGTCTTTCGCCAGACAAACTTAATCAAGTAGTGTAATTCCATCAGAACAGACAAAATGTGTTTTAACCCATTACCTCATAGGCTATTTTTAGATACAACCTCTTTGAATAAATCTACCGAAAAGGAGCATTAACTAGAGAAAATCAAAATTTTAGAATTTTGTAGTTTGAAACCATTGTGATAAATAGAGCATTTGCTCCTATAGGAGCAAATGCTCTATTTATCACAATGGTTTCACAAAGTGACTTTTACAGAGTCGTCAAAAGTCGTCAATATGAGGAAATGGGTTAAGATGGACAATAAAAAAAGTTTACATTTGATTTCATATTTCACACATGGAAATTGCAGTACAAACTTCATTAAAAACACAACTCAAATGAAGTCCACATGTTGGTCCTTCAGGAAGGAGGTAGCTCAGTGCAAGATTAATAGAATCAAGCATGGGTTTTGTTAAAGACGGGGGTATAGAACCCTCCCGGCTTTAACAAAACCCATGCTTGATTATTTTTCTCGCTGAAATACACCCTAAAACCAAGTAAATTAACAAATTTTGTGAAGTACTACCTTACATTGCGTAATACGACTTCCATATCTAATAGCAACAAACTGCAGCATAACTTTAGGAGTGACACCAAAATGACATCATTTGTTATGACAACTACAAACGTTACGTTTTGGTGTAAAATATAAATAACTGAGTGACTACAAAACAACGACTTCGGTTAATTAAATAGGCTTTTAAAGTATTTATTTGATAAATAGAATTTTGTATTCATGCTAATTATACATATTTATTCCAATTCATAAGGTTGTTGCCCATAGAAATGTTGGTATATTTCTGTAAGAGTTCCTTCCCTTGTATTGATTTTACCCAATCGCGCATATGAATACACCAGACAAGGGGTGTTCCAGATAAGGATTTCTAGTACGTCTATTTTTAGTAACTCAGCTTATCTAGCACGTCTGAGAAACGAGAAAAAACAAATGCAGTTTTCTATATTACTTTCACACTACATTAAGCAGCCATTTAAAGAATGCCTTCTTCTCTTAATTCAGAGAGGGGTTGCTTAAAGAAGTGATACTGTACTTACAGAAGTAAGAGTTACATATGCTTGTTTACCTCTGTAAGGGCCTCGGCTAACTCTGGTGCTGCCCCTTCTTTGGAGAGCAAGAGGTCGAGTCTGTCGAACAAACGCTCCTGTACCACCTGGTTTTCCTTTGCCAGTTTCTGTAACAACCTGAATGTCTTCTGGAAGACTTGCCGCAACCCTGTATACTGATCCTGTTTGGGACAAAAATATATTTCAGTTAGCAAAACAGAACATATTCAGCTTTACAAACTGGTGGAGAGAGAGAGATCGGGTACTGTCTTAACATTTAAACCCTTTCCTTCATATAAACACCTTTTCATGCCTTAGCAAACAGAGAAGACCCTATAGGAGCGATCTAATCAGGGTCTGCTCTGTTTGTGTCTGATTTTACAGTTTCAACCATGATAAAACAAAATCCCTTTTCCATGTTTCATTTATGGATTCTGTCCATGATTATAAATGAGGTAATAAAATCTTGAATAAATATTAAGCAGGAAATGGGTTACGGTAATTGCAACAACTCTTTATGTTCAAAACTTATTCCCAATTGCTCATGACCAACAGTTTAGATCTAGATCAGATGGCTTCTGTAGGATCCTGTTTGCTTATAGAATTACAATAGATCTGACTCTACATTTTTTTCTACCGATACCAAGCAATACAGTATACATATGCCATTATTCAACTTTAGATAATATATTCAGTAAAACCCCTCTACTGTGATCACCTAAAAGAGATATAAATCTGGGTGCTAGATGCAGGTGGTAGCTTAAAGCAGGACAAAAGTAATGCAGAAAGCTTTCTGCATTACTTTTGTCCTGCATTAAGCAACCACCTGCTTATAAAGACAATCATGAATGTTCAACAAGGAAAGATTTAAACAGGAGTATGCAGTAATTATTATTATTATTTTATTATTATACCACATTTATATAGCGCTCTTTTCATACAGGATATGTGCGTTCAAAAGCGCTTCACAAAGATACATTTACTGTACAATAATGCATAAATTACAGAACATTTAAAATAAAATATATTTAATACTTATATATAGATAAGAATAATAATAAAATAGAATTTATTTAGGACATTGGTAAATAAGCTAATCTTTTCCGTAAGTTTATCTGTCTGTCGTATTATGTTCTATTATAGTGTGTCAACGCACTCAGATTATAAAAAAACAAATCTTGAATGCAACGTTCTATGCGCAGTGCCAGTACGTCCCATAATTTTGACCCAGACTCAACAGACTTGGGTACATTCGTTTAACATAC
The DNA here is from genome assembly GCA_963576725.1 of Azorinus chamasolen. Classification (NCBI taxonomy): domain Eukaryota; kingdom Metazoa; phylum Mollusca; class Bivalvia; order Cardiida; family Solecurtidae; genus Azorinus; species Azorinus chamasolen. The sequence goes on along the minus strand of OY755251.1, from coordinate 19,671,188 downwards.
AACACTGCACATAAAATATTGCCGGAAAATTGGGTAACAGAACAGATCAATTTGAAGTACATGCATATAAACTAAGCAATACAAATACACAACTGTTATATACGCGCACTATGCAACCCCTCCAGTCAAACACTATTCGACCCGCTATGGCATTGAGGGAGTACACAGCGTATCATATTTTAATAGAGTTGCAATTGGGTATATCCAAAGTTTAATTACAGAATAAAATGTCTTATTATGGGAACCCAAAAAAGCCCAGCCAAAGTAGAGCTAAAGAAGGTATCACGTATACTGTTCCTGCAACATATCCCACCGGCTGCAATGGCAAAGGAATCACATCGGACAAATCGAGACTGTCTGAGACACGCGATGCTGCATTAGACCGTACACGCTTAATTTGCCCGCTGCCCATATATTACACGACCCAGTTCACTGGTAAGCAAAAATACGGAAACTGGGTCAGCTTAACAGGAATCCCTGGCACTGGTTAAGGGCAGGGTAGCAAGTCATGCCAGCAAGACTCCCAATGTACCAGCGCGGAATTATACCGTAGAGGGATGCCCTGTTCCACTACGGTGCTCCCTCCGGCATTGGAACTGGAGTTACCAGAGGTACCAAGCATATAGGGATGCCCCCGTTTGACAACAGCACTCCCTCGGCCACCGCAACAACTGGACAGCGGAATCCCGCTGACACAACACCCGCACGTTCAACAGCAAGGGGATTCCTAGAAGTCCATAACAATATGGATGAGGTTTTTGTTATTCATTTATCTATTTTCTACATTTGTGGAGCATTATATTTGAAAAAAGGGGTTTATTAGTCCACAGTCATAAGGAAGTGGCAAGATCAACACTCTGTGGCCAATGCAGCAATTATGACAACCGACGATTAGCAGGTACGTTTTCTAAACTGCCCTAATAATACATGTTGAAGAAATGCGTTTTCAGAGATTTCTTGAAACATGCCAGTGAGCTTGCATCTCTAATGCCTGATGGAAGAGCATTCCAGAGTTTGGGAGCTGCATGCATGAAACTTCTCTCACCGTACTCTACCTTACGACTTTTTGGTACAACCAACGACAAAGAACTACTTGCTGATCTTAATTCTCTGCGGGGCCTGTACACATCAAGCATGTCAACAATGTACTTGGCGGATTCATTGTGCATGGCCTTATACGTAAGTGTCAGAATTTTGAATTCAATCCGATGCTGAACCGGAAGCCAGTGAAGTTCTTTCAAAACCGGCGTGATATGATTATATCGAGAAGTCCTTGTTATGATGCGGGCTGCTGTGTTTTGCACTCTTTGAAGCTTCCGCAGTGTTTTGTTTGGAATTCCATGCAGCAATGAGTTGCAGTAGTCTATCTTTGATGTAACCAGAGAGTTCACCAAAGTCTTGGTAGCAGCAGGCGAGAGATACTTTCTTATATGACCTATTAGTCGGAGCTGTGCATAACTAGACCTACACACGGAATTGATGTGTGATGTCATATCCATTTGTGAATCGAGCCATGCGCCGAGATTCTTTATACACAGAGATGGCTTGATTTTAGAGGGTCCTACTTGCACATGAATCTCTTCAGGTACTTCTGTGTTTTTAGTATGAAACAGTATGACCTCGGTTTTGTCAGTATTGAGCTTCAGCATGTTCTGGTGCATCCAAGACACTAGCTCCTTGAGACAGTTCTCAACTCGTGATAAAGCTTCCTGTTGACAGGAAATGTCCTTGGGCTTAAATGATAGGTATAATTGTGAGTCATCGGCATAAAAATGGTGGTTGAGCCCATGGGTTCTGCATATTGAGCCGACAGGTTTTGTGTACATGATGTAGTACTTCGGTCCTAGGACCAATCCCTGTGGCACGCTATATCTCATGTCAACTGGAGTGGACAATTCCCCATCTATTGACACTTTTTGATAGCGGTCATTTAGATAGGAGGTCATCCACTCAAGAGGTTTCCCAATGATTCCGAAGTCTCTTTCCAGGCGTTTCAGCAATGTTTCGTGATCGATAGTATCAAATGCAGCCGATAAGTCAAGCATCACCAGAATTGTAATTTCGTTTCTATCTAAGGATTGAAGGATATCGTTTTGAACTTTCAGAAGAGCAGTCTGTTGAATGATGCTTTCGGTATGCTGACTGATGCTGCTCGTGTAGACTGTTTGAGGTCAGATGGGACTCAATGCGTTTGTCAACAACTTTTTCTAATACTTTGGAGACAAATGGCAGATTTGATACAGGCCTATAATTTCTGAGTTCATTTGAATCGAGATCAGGTTTCTTTAGAAGGGGTCTGACATGTGACGTCTTGAAACTTTTTGGAACGCAGGCAGTGTCTAAAGAGGAGTTAATAATGTTTGTCAAAATCGGTAGGAGTTCATCAAGGCATGCCTTTAGCAGCCATGTAGGTATTGGATCCAGTTCGCAAGACTTACAGGGGGATGCCTTAATGATCTGTTCTACTTCTTCCACTGTAGCCGCATCAAACTTTTCTAAAAAGTTTGTTGAATGCTGCATCTCAGTGGTATTCGGCACACTTGATACAGTGCCTGATGAAATATCTGCCCGTATTTTGTCCACCTTTTCAACGAAAAAGTCACTGAAGTCTTGTGCAAGTTGTTTCGAGGATGAATTCTTAGGCAATGCGATATCATTAGTTGAACCAAGCAGATGCTTAGTGACTTTGAAAAGACTTTTTGAGTCTGCCTGGCATGTTTCAATTTTCTCTGAGTAGAAATCAATTCTCGACTTTATCAGCAGCTTGTTGACTTCGGCACACTGTTCTCTGTATAGCTGATGGTCTATTGTGAGCCTGGACTTTTTCCAGTTCCGTTCCAATTTGCGCTTTACATGTTTTGCATCGTGCAGTTCCTGGGTATACCAAGGACATGATGGTCTGAGTGTTATGGTTTTAGTACACAGTGGTGCATGCTTATTTACAAGTGCTGCCAGTATGTGTGTATATGATTTAACCAGCTCATCAACATCTGCCGTTTGCATACTTGTCTCGATGGCTACTGAGTCGAGCAGGTCCCTTTTGAATGATCCGATATCAATTGCCCTAAGTTTCCGAAATGAAACAGTTTTCCTCACTGTTGGAGGTTTTGCGGCCTTTGCCTCGAAAGTCACAGAAAAATGATCTCGCGAAATTTTAACACTACTGTCGGACAGTCCAGGGTCCGTGACTTCAATGTTTGACACACAGTCATCACCATCTCGTGTAATAACAACATCAAGAGTATGTCCCCCTACATGAGTGGCTTCATTTACATGCTGTCGCAGTCCAAATGATTTGAGTGTACTAACAAAGTTAGCAGTGTTTCTGTCATTTGGAATATCAAGGTGGATATTTAAATCCCCTACAATGACGACCGGTTTATCGGTGGTCACAAGTAATACCCCTCTTAACATGTAGTATAGAAGAATTTAGATCATTTTAAGCTGGTGGGTGCTTATAATGAAGAGTGAAACTTATGCAAAAATCTCCTTTGGGAGCTTTTTGCATGAATGTCGCCCTGCATTAAGCTGATACCTATTATGAAGACCAGTATTGGATTCTAGTTTAGAAAGGTTTTACTGTAAATATATTTGAAAACTCACCAGTAACTTCACATCAATCTCTTGTGACAAAATCGTAAATGCATCTTCAATAATACCTGAAAAAGAGAAATAAACATGGTACACATGCATCAAATATATGACAAAATTCAGTTTTCAAAGAAGCATCCATTGAGACAATATTACATGACAGGGTTATGGGACTTTATCTGAGAATAGGTTATATGTAATTTTCACTCTTTTAGAGGTCCGGATAAGGTGCATAAATAAAATCATTTTCAAGAATAACAGTTTACTCCAATATTTCTCCACCAAATCCTATGTTGTGACCACTCCTTAGAATCACTTGAAGAGACAATTCTAAAGAGTAGGTAGTCACAACTTAGGGTTTGGTGGAGAAATGATGATTTTAGTACATGACTACACACCTTTATTTGTTGCTCTGCTCTTTGTAAGCTATGCAATTGGCTGCAAAATTAGCTATCTGCTAAATGAATTTAAGCAGATTTTCTTCATTATTTTTTTAAAAAACACAAGCTTACTGCAAGTGATGCATGCAAAACTCATCCCCTGCCATCATCAGTAATTCTGGGGCAACCGAGACTTTGATTGCAACATCGACTGATACACTTGTCTAGTATCTTTGTATTAATTTGTATTAGCCATTATCATTGTTCTATATTCATTCCAAATTTCAATACCTACTGAATATTCATGAACAAAATAATTGTGATGAAATATGGAAGGTGGAATATTGTAGCCTATTTAGAAACTAAAGAAATAGACCTATTCAATTAACAAACAGAGCAGACCCTGATTAGACAGCTCCTATTGGAGCTGTCTGAACTGTATCTATTCTGTTTGCCAATACATGAAAAAGCATTTATATAAAGGAAAGGGTTAAATTACATAACTCCTTATTGAAGTAAAACATAACATTGTGGCCCCTTTTACAATACTTAACTATTGACCTTTGGACCCTATACACAATCACAATCATAGATGACCCTTTTATCCTAAACACAGTCCCATAAAAGGCTTCCTCATGAGGTAACATTCTAAGAAGCTTCATTTGATTCTACCATCTCTAACTCAAGTTATCCAGTTTGATGGAACTAGTTTGAAATAATTCTAACACTGCTGCTGTCAAAAATGACACTGCCGAAACTATGGTAGCATGCTTAACCTTTTACCTGATATAGAAACCTTTTGTAGACTTTACAAACAGTGTACCCAGATCAGACGGCTCCTGTGGAAGTCATTAGGTTTGCTTTTGAATTTTATAGATCTGATCCTACAGTTTTTGTATTCTTTGCATAGCAATAGAGTACAAAGGTTGCGATCCACAGGCGAACCCATGGTACACTCCGTCATTGACAACTGGCATTCCGCATAGCAGTTTATTGACCTGCATTCGATGGAATTACAAATAAGGTGTTTAATAACATCCGGAACCAATCATGGTATACTATTTCTGACGTGAAAATGCTTTGTAACATAAGCTTCTGCTTAGTATGTGTAACAAAATCCACAAAATATAGCAATGTGTAAGAAGGGCGCACGAATATACAAATATCAGCCACATGACAAAATCACGTGGTTATAACATTAATGAGAGTATTATCCCAGAGGCAGTTACTCAATGAATAAAGAAGTGGGTGTGTCTGATGACCGTATGCAAGCGATTAGGTAATCACGCCCATAAACTGCGCGTGGTCAGTTTGATAATAAGCATAGCGGGAAACGACTGAAATGTCAGCTGCAACTTAATCGTCAACTGAAAAGAGTGTTATACTTCTTTCCCTTATAGATCTAGATACAAAATTTCATGCCAAAGCTAACTTATTAGGTATCAGATTGATGCTATGCAAAGAATACTGCAGCATCTACAATGCTTTGATTTGTCTAAGCCAACAATTCAATTTCAAATATTTATCTTATAAAAATTAGGTTAACCCTTTCCCTGTTGTATGTTCACGTAAGAAATAATGACATCATGTACAGTTATTATCTAAATTTTTATAATGGCATAAGCACACAATATTTTGGAACTGGTAGAAACTGGTACTGGTCAAATCTATTATAATTTCATAAACAAACAGAGCAGATCCTGATCAGACTACTTCTACAGGAGTGGTCTGATCTGGGTCTAGTCTGTTGGCAAAGGCGTGAAAAAGTGTTTCTATCAGGTAAAGGGGTTAATGAATATTCATGAAGTGATCAATTTATGCATAAATGTTCATGAGGTAAAGGGCTAGAGAGAGGACAGAACCTTACCATTGTTGTAGAGAATACTTTGGTTCATGTGGTGAGGTTCCTCCTCCTCGTCTGGTAGGTGGCAATAGCTGCAATGAAAAACATGTGAAACAATCACTAGCTGCAGTGTTAACCCTAACAACGCAGGACACTAGTCACTAATGTCCTTTCAGTGCAGACCCTGATGAGAGGGCTCCTAGAGAAGCTCTCTCATCAGAGTCTGCACTGTTTGTCATGTTGCCCTTTTCTTCAGGAAAATCCCTAAATATTCAAGTAAGCCAATGACCTGTTTGAATTTTAGAAAAGTCTATTGGGAAATTTAGCTTGGTAAGGGTTCATCCATTGAATACTGAATGTGCCAAATGGAATGGTGTGTCAATTGTTTAAACAATAAAATCCATTCAGTATAAAGGGGTTAAATACTTGAATGACAAATTGTGCAGACCCTTATCTAGGAACCCTTTTATCTGGGTGTACACTGAAAATATCAGTACAGAAATCTTGTATCTATCATTCAAAGCATTAAAGCCAACTCACTCCTTTGCTGAACTTGTAACTAACACTGATGTGCAGTAGGTCCTGTATAACTCTTTTCTCCATATGTACGCCTTTGTAAGCAGAGTAGATCCAGATCAGACAGTTCAGGGTATGTTTTGTTTGTTTATGGAATTATATACATCTGATTCTGGTGGCTCAATCAGGAATATTTAATGAAGGCAGAGAGTGAAGAAAAAGATCTATATAATGTAATAAGCAAACAGAGCAGATCCTGATCAGGATCTATCGGATATGGATTTACTCTGTTTGCAAAGGCATAGAAAGGGTTAAGGACTGAACCAGCAACCCCTTGCTTCTCAAATTTTGGACAATAAATTGAAGATTTTGCTTACTACACAAGCGTTTCAAGTATTTCTGCCAGTTCTGTTGCCTCTGTATCACCCAGTTTGTTGTTGGACAGTCTCCGCAGTGCAGGTAGTTTCTCTTCAATGTCCTGGTACACTCTGATAGACTCATCTGTTATCAGCACTTGGGCCTGCACAGCTCGGCTGAACAAGTTGTGATGGGCGGAGAAGTAACGATTGAGCAGGTGCATTGACTTCCGAACCATATCATCATATTCATAATGGGAAAGGTCCTGTAAAAATACAAAATATATAGGCATACTGTACCAGGTATAAACATCAACAGACAATACCTGCAGTCCTATAACCCTTTACTCCATGAATATTCATGAAAGAAAAAATTACATCATGAATATTAATTAGATAATTTTTTATGATAGGATACGGACACAGGAAATTTTGACAACGGCAGAAACTGTAGAATCATATCTATATTATATCAGAGCAGACCCTGATCCTATAGGAGCTGTCTGATCTGTGGTATTCTCTATTTACAAAGGCATAGAATTAAAGACATGTGTATGGAGTAAAGGATTAAAATTCAGTAGAGAGAGAAGAGAGTATTTAGGATAAATACGGAATGTGCGGTTTGTGGTGAACCTACATCTTTGTAGATTTTACTTTTTCTAGTACAGATAGAAGTTACAAATACACAATGATTGTTATGTACTGTATTCTCTTGAATAAACACGCCCACTTTTATATAAATGCCCCATCATTTCTGGGGAGAAGTAATGCAAAAGAAAATAAAACAAGAGGGCCATGATGGCCCTGATATCGCTCACCAGACAATCAGAGATTTTCAGTTTTCACTATATGTTTCTATAGAAAACTGGCCATCCCTAGGGACGGGCCAATTTTGACCCAAGGGGCATAATTTATATCACCTTTGTAGAGAACCTGAACATGATGCTATGTGCCAAATATGAAAGCTGAGAACCTTCCAGTTTCAGAGGAGAAGATTTTCAAAGTTTTCAATATATGTTTCTATAGAAAACAGGCCACCCCAGGGTGGGGAAAAGTTTTACCCCAGGGACATAATTTATATAAATTTTGTAGAGGACCTGAATATGATGATATGTGCCAAATATGAAAACTGAGAACCTTCTAGTTTCAGAGGAGAAGATTTTCAAATATTTTACTATATGTTTCTATTGAAAACTGGCCATCCCTTGGACAGGACCAATTTTGACCCCAGGGGCATAATTTATATAACTGTTGTAGAGGACTTGAACATAATGCTCATATATGTGCCAAATAGGAAAGCTGAGAACCTTCCAGTTTCAGAGGAGAAGACTTTCAAAGTTTTACTTTATGTTTCTATAGAAAACTGGCCACCCCTGGGGTGGGGCCAATTTTGACCACCGGGGCATAATTTATATAAATTTTGTAGAGGACCTATAGATGATGCTATGTGCCAAAGATGAAAGCTGAGAACACTATAGATTCAGAGGAGAAGATTTTTAAAGGTTTAAATTATTGACGACGCACACTGGACGACAGACAACTGACATCAGGCAATCATAAAAGCTCACCCTGAGCACTTTGTGCCATTGTGAGCTAAAAAATGTAGGCCCTATAATTATCATAACCATTAAATAAATAACTATGGGTTTTTCATATTGCAGGTGGAAGTTTAATGTAGACTAAAAGCAATGCAGAAAGCTCCCTTTGGAGCTTTCTGCACTGCTTTCATTCTACATTAAGCAACCACCTGTGTACAAAATGCACGAAGCTCCTTTTAAAAAATGTAATGCCCCCATGAGCTATCATTAGAGATAATACAATATGTTAGGTAAATAATTATGAATGTTTACTGACCTGATAAAGAATTGATATTGTCCAAGACTGAAGTCTGAGGTTGATATTGCTTTTAATAATGTCAATAAATCAATTACTAGCAGAGCATAAAGGGAAGTAAACGATTCAATATCTCATAGCTTACCAGTAAAATGTCAACAATATCGTATCCCTTCAAAAATGAGGTCACCTCGAATATTTCTTTCAGTTTTCTCATGCCAGACTTAGCCACCCTGTAAGAGAAAATGTACAGAACTTTAAACAAAATGACCATATGAAAATAAAGAGTCACATAAAATTATATGAGATTTCATATTCAAGTTCCTATACTATTTTCAAAAGTTTCTAAATTTCAACATGTAGAAGAAAACAAGTATACAAACCCTTGTTACAACCCACATTATAACCCTTTAACCTGAGGAATATTCATGTGATAAATCATGATAATAATTATCATGAATATTAATTTATTAGTTGAATTTTTATAATGGCATAATTATGTGCACAGGATTTTTAACCATGGGAGAAACTGTAGAATCAGATTTATATTATATCATATGCAAATAGCAGACCATGATCAGATGGATCTTACAGGAGCCATTTGATTTGGGTACACGCTATTAGGTATTGAGTAAAGGTAAAAGTAAAACATAGGTGATGCTTTCTTAAGCAAACACTGAATTTTCTCCCAAAAAAATGTAAAAAAATTCTCAACATTCATTCATACTACAGTATAACCTTGGTTATCCGACATACCTTCGGACCGCCTGAAACTGTCGGATGCATCGGTGTGTCGGTTGTTCAAAATCGGAAGAGAAATATACAACGACGATAAACATTGACTGTTGATATTTATTTACATTTGGCATGAAACCCGTTAGAATCAACTGTTAACATTCTGCACGCTACGTAAATGTCGTAGGAAAAATGAGTGCAGCAATTCTAAAAGTTTATGAAAATAAATGCACACTGGAACTCTGTTATACCGAGGATCGTTTTACTGAGGTATCCGGTGGTCTGTGTCGCCGATTTTTATTTTTTTTTGTAAATACATTATAATATGATTGAATATCGCAATGAAACATACGCCATATTTCACCCCAAACCCTATATTTCAATCCCATTAGACAGCCAGCAGACAGCCTGGCGGCCCGATTGAAAAGTGTGAAAACCCAATACACACTTTCAGATGACTCAACTGTCAAAATGGAGGCTGTGCATCGTAACTTTCCGACATTACGGAAATCGTCGATCGAAATATCGTGACCGCTTCGGAAACTTCCGTTATGTTGGGAAAGTGCATAGATTGGCCGCGTCGGTGTATTTCGTTATGTCGGAAGTGAACGAAATAAACCAAGCGTTGACATTGGCCTAAGGGGAAGATCATATAATCGATGGCCTGATAATCCTTTCAACTCTTTTACCTGTTAAATGTGCCAATATGGGGTGTTGAGAAGTCTGTGTGCACATTACTTTAATTGCATGGCGTCGGGTGTTTATGAAAAACAAACATCATTAGAAATCTAAACCATGACTCAGAGCGGGGTTGGAGGTTATATGCTAATATAGAGAAGGGTGTGTACTCTTTGACCAATCAAATGAAATTTAAAACCCCAATAAATCACACGCGACATCACATGTGACCGTTCATTTTCTGAAAACGGTGACCTTTCATTTTTTGAAAACAGCGACAGGCATATTTATTGTTTTAACACAGCAAATTTTAATCGGATTAGGGGTTTGTGACAGGCCAAGAGGCAATTAACATTTTTCTCCCTTACGCAAAATTTGACATCCTATCAACAAGTCAATTTCGCTCGAAATTTCTTTATTTTAGGATGAGGGGGTTTATGTAAGTTTATGTAAGTACCCAGATAAATATCAGTGTGTCTAAAAATTTGGATCCAGATAAGACGCCGAGCAATTCTGCATCTCATCTGTATGCAAATTGTTTGCAACAATTAGATCTGGCTGAACAAGTAAAGTACATTATATTTCAGATCGAGTTTACACTTAACGTTATTCAAACAACTATACATGTTTTCTATTGCATGGCTTAAGTGTGTGATCACAACGATAATAATATAACCTGTAATTATAGATTTAGCCTGTACCCAAAATGTCACGGAAGCGATAATTGCTCAGTTATAGGTGGTCCCAATTCAATACAACCGTCAACGTCGGATGCGCAGGTGTGAAAAATGCCGCAATTATCACATTGGGACCTCCAAACAGTGTCGGATAACGGTTACGCGAGGATCCGTAAAACCAAGGTTTTAATTACATAGAACAAAGAAGGAAATGTTCGGGACCAAACATTGCTGTCGGATAGATTAGTTTGTCGGATGCAATAGGTTTCGGATAACCAAGGTTATACTGTAGTTGTATTTTCATTTATCATTAAAAAGAAAATTAAAGAGATTAATCATCCAGTTGGTATTAACACTCCACTGGAAGTGAATCCTCCTCACAGATAAATGGAGGGACAAAGGCAATGTAACATCTAATAACTTAAATTTACTCCTTAAGACATTCCTCCAGAGGCTATTTTTAGACCCAACCTCTTTGAATGAATCCACCAAAAAGAAGCATTTACCAGAGAAAAGGAAACTTTTAGAATTGTGTAATATTGAAACCATTGTGATAAATAGAGCATTTGCTCCTCAGGAGCAAATGCTCTATTTATCACAATGGTTTCAAAAAGTAAATTTTGCAGAGGGAATGGGTCAAGACATTTTTGTCAAAAACAAAGCCTTAACTATACCACAACTTTTGGTTGTTTGAAATCAATCCAAGCTATAAATAAATTGCTTCCTACAAAAGCTTAACTATTAAAAAAAGAAATCATGTATAACAAAAATTAATTTCTACTCAGCATCTGCAATTAAGGTGCTTTATTTAACCCTTTACCTGATACTGAATTCTTTTCATGCCTTTGCATACAAAGAAGACCCAGATCAGATGGCTTTTGTAGGAACTGTCTGATCAGGGTCTGCTCTGCTTGGTTTGAGTGATCTACAGTAAAACCCCTATAATGCGACCACTAAAATGAGGGGTGATTCTGGGTCTTAGAGGCAGGTGATAGCTTAATGTAGGATAAAATTAATGCAGAAAGCTCCTGCAGGAGCTTTCTGCATTACTTTCATCCTGCATTAAGCAACCCCCTGCTTTTAAAGACACCAATGTCTCCTCATTAAGTGGTCGCTTTAGAGGGGTTTTACTGTAGATCCGATTCTGTAGTTTCTGCCAAAGCCAAAATGTCCTGTGCTCATATACCAACTACACAAAAAACAGCTAATTAATATTCATGATGTCATGAACTATTTCATTAATTTGTATCAAGTGAAGACTTAAATTACATATACTCATTGCGCTAATAAAGAGCAAAGCATTTTCCTCAATCAAACATACTGGATACAGTAAAACTATCTAAAGCAACAAATTTATAAATAAACATGTGTCTTTAAAAGCAGGTGGTTGCTTAATGCAGGACAAAAGTAATGCAGAAGGTCCTGCTTTATTTATTCTGCCTTAAGCTACCATCTGTCTTTATGATCCAGAATTAGACCTTTGGTGGTCACTTTAGACCCGTAATTTTCTTGCATATATAAAAACCCGTAATTTTCTTGCATATATAATGGACATGCATCTGCATAATAGCTTTTTCATCATGACAACACCCAAACCAAATATCTATCATTTCTATAGCACAAAATTACATGTATACTAACAGGAGCATAGCTGAATCCAAATGTAATGTACGCACCGTAGCTATAGGAGTATGGGGCATGCTTCCCCTGGAAAATTTAGAACTGAGTAATTTTGAAACCAAACTTCTATAGGAGCAAATGCTTTATTTATCACAATGGTTTCAAAAGGCGAGTTTTATAGAGTTAACACCCCGCCCCTTTAGCCTTCCTAAGTTTTATTCCATATTGGCTAGAATAATGTTTTCACCTGATTGATTAATAATTTTAGGAATATGCGCATTGGTGCGTATCGTTAGCTATGCCTGACTAAAGTCTAAGATATAGTTCACGAATACAGCATTTCACTAATGTTTACCATTTACCTCATAACAGAGTAGACTCAGATCAAATAGTTCCTTCATCAAGGTCTGCTCTGTTTGCATATGGAATCATACAGATCTGATTACACAATTTCTGGCTTGGCCAAAAAATCTTGTGTTCATAATAATTATATCAATATTAACATTCAGATACCCGTAATTAGTATTCATTATGCAATTATTTCTTACATAAGTATTCATGAGGTAAAAGATTAAATAAAAACAATTATAATACAAAAGTCGTATACAGTAAAACCTCTCTTAACCGGCCGTTAAATTTAGTATGAATATCGGTCTTGGAGACAGGTGGCAGCTTAATGCAGGGAGAAAGTCATGCAGAAAGCTCCTCTAGGAGCTTTCTGCATGACTTTCACCCTGCATTAAGCAGCCACCTGCTTAAAAGTATCTAAATTCTTGTCAACTAGAATTCCGGTTAAGAGAGGTTATACTGTATTACACTACGCTTTTCTTACAATTTTTCATTAACCCTTACAACGCCGAATTTTCAAAATGGACTATTCCAAAAGTCAAACAGCACAAGCTTATTGTGAATATTTAGAGATTTTTAACAGTTAGCGATTTGGTAACATGACAAACAAGAGTAGACCCAGATGAGAGGGCTCCTCTAGGAGTGTAACACACTCCTCTAGGAGCCCTCTCATCTGGGTTTACCCTGTTTGCAAAGGACATTAGTGACTTGTGTCCCACATTGTAAGGGTTAAGCTATCTTTACAATATTTCAAAAAATTAAAAGAGCTGCATATTAGCATATTTAGGTAATTTCAAGGTAAAATATATTTTACATTTCTCAACTAAACTCTATCTTGCTGGTAATCATAAGACTTGCAAAGGCTAATTACAAATTTCACTGAGTGATTAATTTTCTTTGTACAATATTACATAATGTCTCATTTTGAAGCTACATGTATGCATATCAAATTTCTTTGTAATGGTAATGTTAAACAAGCAATACACTAATGAAATGAAATCCCACTAACAGAGCTCTTCTTGTATGTACTGTAAGCTTACTGCTCGCAGTATCCCCACATATCAACATGCATGGGGTTTACTCTCTGCATGCTAAGCAATTACTATCTGGGTCCATGCTTATAAAGCTTTTAGTTGAGTCTGAGTTTCGTTCTCACTTAGCTTTTGATTGGTCAGATTTGAGTTCTCAAGCTTTTGATTGGTCAGATTTGAGCCAGAGGCTCAAATCTGACCAATCAAATGCTTGAGAACGTTCTCAGACTCAACTAAAAGTTTTATAAGCATGGACCCTGTTGCAATTCTCAAACTGCCCTAAGTACACTAAGTATTTGGACTCTTAGACTTCAATAACTATGGGTTTGCAAAGCTGAATGAAACAACTTCACTTGATAACATTTAATTGGACTAGCAAATAGTGTAGACACTGATCAAACTGCTGCTTAAGGAACAGTTTGATCTGGGTCTGCAATATTTGCCTTATTATCTCTGTCTGAATACTTTGGGCAGTTTGGGTAATTCATCTTCTGTTGCTGTTCGATAAAAAGCTTCATACAGTGTGAATTCTTATGATACAGCGAGTATCTGGATCCAAAATGCAAAATGCACTGCTAGAATGCAAAGAAATAACAAGCTTATAAGCTATAACTGCATGATTTACTAAATGGTATGTCACATTAACTGATCTAGATCTACTGCCATCTAACATCATTCTCAGATTGGCAGTAAGCGATGCCTTTAATGGAATAACCTAATTACTCTTTATATTCTGACAAACTTTGGCAAATAGTGCAGACCCAGAGCAAATGATTTTAATGACTCCTTAAGGAGCCATTTGATCAGAGTCTACACTATTTGCTACTATGTCAGTCTAACTTAACCCTTACTGTGTGAGACACAAGTCACCAAATGTCCTTTGCAAACAGTGTAGACCCAGATGAGAGGGCTCCTAGAGGAGCCCTCTCATCAGGGGCTGCACTGTTTGTCATGTTACACTTTTCTTTAGAAAAAAATCTCTTAATATTAATCAGCTTGAGCTGTTTGAATTTTGGAATAGTCCATTTGAAATTTCAGCGTTGCAAGGGTTGAGTTATCAAAATGGTGCCAAATTTAATTATGCATTAAAAGTACAAAACTGTCCGAGAGTGGAGACTGGTTGTCCGGATACTAGTGTAAATGAGCTAAGCAATGTCTGTAATGGAGTATGTCAGTACTCACAGGCAATAGCTTGTGTTAGTCTTACCCGTTTTTATCATTTCTTGATCTGAACCATTGCAACCAGGATTTCGAACTACAAACAACATTTATGCCTCAATTCATATTACAACATTAAATATATCTTGTTGCAAAACATAAGATATCTTTTCTTGCTGTCATACATATCCAATAGGTTTTAGGACAGAAGTATTCGTCTATTTACTTCGCCTAATTACCCTAAGTATTTGGACAGACTCATTTAGACAAATAGTGAAGACCAAGAGCAAACTGCTCCCGAAGGAGCAGTTTAATCAGGATCTACACTATTTGTTACTACGTTAATCAATTATAAAGTTATCAAAATTGTGCCAAATTTGAATTATTCAGCTTTACAAACTGGTGCAGACGGCACAATGTTTGTTAGAATACATGATTGTACTTAGGATAATTAGGGTATTTCAGATAATTGTTTTTGTTTCAGCAGCATAATCTTTTTGTTAATCAAACATAACTTCAATATTTACAGACGAAATGTGTATTAACTCCCAGCTTAGTATTTATTCATCATTTTATGACCTCATTAATATTCATGGACAGAAGCAATAAAATAGAATAGTGAAATGGACATTTTTACAATTTCGTAGCAACTGTAAAATCAGATTTATGAAATTCTATCAGCAAAGTGAGCAGAACCTGATCAAATTGTAACAGTTTTATGTCCCAGCACTCATCTGATTTGGTTCTTGTCCACTGCATGTACACTTCTTCCCAAAGAAATCTATCAACCTATGAAGTTTCATGTTGATACCTCTTATACTTTTTGATTAATTAGCTACATTATAGTTTTTGCATGCCAACGACAACGACGCCAACGCTTACAACTACGCCAACACCTATGACCCAGTGATCACAATAGCTCGACGTTTCTTCGAACCAAATGAGCTAAAAATAATTAGGTACTTAGGGGAACTAACTAAATGCTTAATTATTAAACACTTATTTATTAATGAATGTTAGTGAGCACATGCCGCCACTTTGTCAAAGAAAAAAAGTGTTCCCCATGACAGATTTCTCTGAAAATCAAACTCATGCAAGCTCTTATTCATGACAATCCTTAAAGCAAATTTGAGAAAAATTGGTCAAGAGAATGAAAGTGCTAGATGAGCAACAATGTATTAGGATACACAGACGGACTGACTGATTGACAGATGGGTGGATCAAAAACTATTTACCCCATGCAACTTCATCGTGTGGGGTGTAACGAGTCTTAAAAAAAAATAGCTTCCAGACTTACAGTAACTTCACCCATTCCCTCATAGACTATTTTTGTTTCCAACCTCTTTGGAAATGTCTACCGAAAAGGAGCATTAACTAGAGAAAAGGAAAATTCAGAATTGTGTATTTTTTAAACCATTGTGATAAATAGAGCATTTGCTTCTATGGAGCAAATGCTGTATTTATCACAATGGTTATAAAGTGACTTTTACAGATACATCAAAATGAGGGAATGGGTTAACCTTGAGCACTCTTAGCAACTGTCATCTACAAATATTGTCGTCTGCTTAAATTCTAAAAGAATTATTTTGTATTCCTTGCAAGAAACATTATCAGAGCAACACACAGTTTGGATTCTGATGAGACGGCATCTCGTCTTGATAAAAAGTGTTTGCTTTGGAGATGACAAATTCGCCAGTGGAGTGCTGAAGGTAAGCTAATGATATTAACTTGTGCAAAATGAAAGTATCTGACACTATATGGGTGTGCATTAACCCTTTAACTCATGAATATTCATGTCAGAAGTAATCACTGCAAAATATTAATTAGCTGAATCTGCACAATGATATTGTAAAAAAGGTAATGATTTACCATGGTCCATATGGAAGAATCAGATCTATATGATGTAACATCAATCAGGTTAGATCCTGATCAGACAGCTCTTACTGGAGACGTCTGATTTAGGTCTACTCTGTTTGCAAAGGCATCAAAAGGCATCTCTATCTGGTAAAGGGTTTAACCCTTTTCTTCATAGAAACACCTTTTCATGCCTTTGCAAACAGAGTTGACCAAGATCATATGGCTCCTGTATGAGCCATCTGATCTGGGTCTGCTCTTTTTGCTTGTGGAATAATATAGATTTGAGTTTACAGTTTCTACCAATATCAAAATATCTTGTTTACAATAAATTATGCCATTATAAAAATCTAGATGATAAATATTCATGATGTCATTATTTCTTACATGAATATTCAATAGGGAAAGGGTTAAATTGTTGTTCACGTCATAAGTTTTACATAGGTTATACAAAATGCAAATGAAAAAAAATGTATGCAAATCCGGTGCTTTTATACCATACCTGCCAACCTTTTGGTGACTAGATATTGTTGTAACAAATACATATGTACATAATTACATAATTATAAAAGTTATTCATTCTACATAAGATCCACAGATATTCGAGAAGTAATTCTAATCTGAAACTTGAAATCCAGAAACATTCTGTAGACCTTTCAACTCAGACTCCACAACATATATATTTAACACTTTATCTCATAAATATTCATGTAAAGACTGTCATAATGAATACATATACATGTACACATATTACCAAATAAGGAAAATTATTTTGCCATGGCAATTAAAAATCGAATATGTAACATATAAGCAAACAAAGCTGATTTTGATCAGACAACTCCTACAGCTGTCTGCATCATGGTTTACTCTGATTGCAGATGTATATTAACCCTTCGCTTGCTGAATTCTAAAATACATTTCTCCTTCTTTACCCATGCCCTGTTGTATAATTACATATATCTTCACTGCGTACAAGTATTTCGCTGTGCAATCACTTCTGCGGAGTGCACTGGTTGCATAATCAACTGGTAAATAGTGCAGACCCTGATGAGACAGCTCCTGCAGGAGCTGTCTCATCTGGGTCTTCACTATTTACAGGTAGGCATATTGACGCGAATAGCAAGCGAAGGGTTAAGCCAGGATTATATAGTAAAGGGCTAAACAAAATACTCTTCAAGCTTTACTCCAACAATTGTCTTTAAGCAAACACATCATCTATAACTGAAAATGAGATTCATACATCAAACATGTTCATCTGACCATTTGCATCTAAAAGAAACTCGATAATAAGAGTAGGGCAAATTTAGCGCTCGGGTTTCTCTGTATCCGGGGTGTCCAATTAGCCCATTGTTGGCAGAAACAGTCGGTAATCAACACAACCAACCAACAACTATTTGCAAACAGTGTAGATCCAGATCAGTCTCACTGTTATAATGAAGTCTCTGTCTGGGGTCAACATTGTTGTTACATATTAGACATACTTTGTCCAGTAGTGTGGCAAAACTCTGACAGATCCCAAATTAGAAAATGGTTTGGATCTACACTTTTGGAAAAAATTATATACATGACGAACAATTTAGTAGTTTTCTACTGATGCAATTTAGTGTTCTTTTATAACATCAGAATCTATCTTTCACAGAAACAAAAACTATTTCAAACATGAGCTATTACAACAGGCTGAAGCTTAATGTAAGGTAATATTCATGCACAAAGCTCCTGATAGGAGCTTTCTGATCTACTTTCATTCTCCATTAAGTTTTTAAATACACACATGTTTATTCAGTAATTGCTAGATAGACAGGTTAACATGTCAGTACTGCTTACTAATATGGGCGATGCTTCTTACATAAAAATGTTCAGGGAGAATACCTCAGTTAACCCTTTACCTCATGAATATTCATGTAAAAAGTACTGATAGTTTGAATATAATTGAACGCTTTCCCTCATTTAAACATGTTTTCACACATCTGCAAACAGAGTAGACCCAGATCAGACGGCTCCTATAGGTCTGCTCTGTTTGCAAATGGAATTTGATAGATCCGTTTCTTTAGTTTAAATGACTACAATGTTCCACCTTCCATATTTCATTATAACTGTCTTGTCCATGAATATTCAGTAGGTATTCAAATTTGGAATAAAATTAGAACAGGGAAAGTGTTAACTGAACTTTTTTAATAGCATTATAGACAGGAGAGGACTTGGTCTGATTGCCAAGGCTTTCGAAGGTGTACCTCTATGGGAGTAAACTGATGATGAATATGAATTGTGAATATTCAAACCGGAATGGGCCATCCGTGTTTAACTTCAGAGTCCATTCAGTATGAACAAATAGAATTTGTGTGAGGAGTTTGAAAGACTCACTGTGCAGACCTTGATGACAGAGCTGCTCTAACAATCTTCAGATTTGGGTATACACTGTTAATATGTTTCACACATTCACATTGTCAATTTGTGTACTAGACTTATTTTCTCACAGATTAAAACAACTTTTAGCAAGCTGAGCAGTATTCATCTACCTTATTTAAGAAATTGAAGGTGTACTCTAATTACCCTTAACCCTTTGCTTGCTGAATCTTAAAATACATTTCTCCTTCTTTACCCATGCCCTGTTGTATAATTACATATATCTTCACCGTGTACAAGTATTTCGCTATGCAATCACTGCTGTGGAGTGCACTGGTTGCACAATCAACTTGTAAATAGTGAAGACCCAGATGAGACAGCTCCTGCAGGAGCTGTCTCATCTGGGTCTTCACTATTTACAGATAGATATATTGACGTGAATAGCAAGCGAAGGGTTAAGTATAGGTAAATAGTGCAGATCAAACAGCTCCTGAGGGAGTTGTTTGATCTGGATCTACATTATTTACTACTATGTCAGACTGATTAAATATTATCAAAATGGAGCCAAAGCGAATTATTCAGTTTTACAAACTTTTAGTAATTAAGATATTCCATTTCTCTTCAATATCAGAACGTCAGACAGTTTGGATCCTGATGAGATGCTGAGTTTCTTGACACATCATTCTAAATCCAGACCATTTGCAAATATAATGATGAGTTTGCACAAAGCATGTTAACCCATTCCAACACGCCTTTGAATACCTCAGTTAAAGTTACTTTTTGAAACCATTGTGATATATAGAGTATTTGCTCCATACGAGCAAATGCTCTTTTTATCACAACAGTTTCAAAACTGCAGGATTCTAAAATTGTCCCTTTTTCTAGTAGGGGGGTAAATGCTCCTTTCCAACAGATTTATTCAAAGAGGTTGGGTCTAAAAAGGTCTATTCTATGAGGGAATGGTTTAACCTTTTATCTGATGAACGTTCATGTAAGAAATTATGAATATTTATTGGCTGAAGATTTATAATGGTATAAACATATAATTTTCCAATAAATATTCCTATATATTTGGTCATGGCGGAAAATTTTAGAATCAGACCTAAATTATTTCAAAAGCAAACAGACGAGACCCTGATCAGATGGTTCCTGTAGGAGCTATCTGATCCGGGTCTACTCTGTTTGCCAAGGCATGAAAAAGTGTCTGCATCAGGTAAAGGGTCAAAGATTAATTTAAAAGCTATATTCTAAGTATCTCCATTTCTAAGCTGTAATGGTTAATTGTTTACTAAGTTAATATATCTGGAATTTTCGCTGGAAAGCGACTCACCGGGCTTGCCTATGAATAATCATGGTCAAACATGGACAGGAGATTTGTTTTGGCCAAAAACATATCTATCAACTATCATTAGCAAAAAGAGCAGACCTGATCAGACAGCTCCTACAGGAGCAGTCTGATCTGGGTCTTCTCTGTTTGCAAGGGCGTTTAAATGTGTCTATAAGTGGATAATGGTTAAGGGGTAGGTAACCCAGGAAGTGATGTGCATGACAAATACCAATAAGTAGATATACCCTATTTCACTCTTCTTCTTTTTCTTTTTCTCTTTTGATTTTCTACAATTAAATTACTTGACAATAAACAAGAATTATAACTGAGTGCGATAAACCTTTCCCCCATTAACCCTATCCTCCATGAATATTCAGGTAAGAAATAATGACATCAAGTAAACATTGAAAAATGGCAGAAATAAAAGTATGCATGGAAATTCTTAGGAATAATTTCACTGCAAGTATGCAAGAAGTTGCCAACTTGCAATAAATATAGCCTGTGGAAAGGAGTTTATAAATTTTGTCCTCCATTTATATCGATATTTTGAAACCAATATTGATAATGTGTATCAATAATACATCGATATCGTTCCTATCAATGACATCTCTAGTATAAATACATATTAGTAATTTGGGATTCAATCCGAAAACAATACTTCAAGCTGTAGAATTTCTCTCATACAATGTTTTTCTCAATGTATGCAATTAAAGTTAAATTGGTATATCTTGATCTACTAATAAAAATCAATGTTGCTTACCCAGCAGAAAACAGGTATTCCTCATAGTTATTTTTAGCAAAGGATATTGTAATTGCCAAATCATTCAATGTAGTGACTATATTGTCAATGTTGAAAAAATCATGAATAATTTCATATTCAAATAGAAAACTTCATTTTTCACCAGCATTTATCAAAATACAAGTGAAATACAATAAGAACTATACTGAGAAAAGTGTGAACATAAATAAAAATAACTATCATAAATCAAACTGATCTTACAACATATATTTTTTTTCTATTTCTTTTAACATACAACCAAACCTGTCTCAGCAACACTCTGTATATCTTTTTTTCTATTTCTTTTAACCCTTTCCTTCATATAAACACATTTTCATGCATTTGCAAACAGTGTAGACCCAGATCAGATGGCTCCTAGAGGAGCCATCTGATCAGGGTCTGTTCTTTTTGCTATTGACATGATATAGATCTGATTCTACAGTTTTTGTCAAAGCAAAAACAAAATCCTTGAAAATTTTACTTTATGAAAATACAGCTAATAAATATTCATGATGCCTTTATTTCTTACAGGAATAGTAAACAGGGAAAGGGTTAAAAAACAGAGTCTGAGTGTCAACCTTTTAGGATTATCCAGATCCGTACATACTGTTTGCAAAAGTCATCATAAATTCCATAAAAATTAGTCCATAGTGTTGGAAAGGTTAAAGGTCAAGTAAACAGGTAGGACACTTTTTCGTAAATATTTTACAAATGGGTACCTTGTACGACGAAGTTTCGAAAACACAAAAAATACAGTCATATCGCACATATCAGCTGTCATATATCACCGATAAGTAAGCACCGGCTGATTTTGGTCGTTCGCTTATCTCCCTTGTGATGACGTCACTTGTGACATTCGCTATAAATGTCGAACTAGATATCGTATAGAAAAGAATCGCACGTAATGTACTCCTGCTTCGTTTTGAGTGCTAAAATGGCCATTTGTGCTGCCTATGGGTGTATCCCTGCCTATGGGTGTAGCTCCTAATCCAACAGAGACTAAATAGGATTATTTAAATTACCAAAAGACGAGAAATTCAAGAAAATGTTATGTGATTTACATTTTGTCTCGACGGCTGTTTTCCGTGAAATTTATACTAGAGATGCAGCGGATGACTTGGGTCTACAATTATAAAAAAGGATATATGCTACATTCTGTTATAAATGTGACTTAATTAGGTCTAGCGCTGTAGGTTAATGGGCTTTTTCATCGTGGAAAATTATTCTATACAAACGTTTTGTTAACAGCATAAACCCAAATCACGCAGGAAGTGTCTGATCAGGATATGCTCTGATTGCTTAGTCCGAAGACTTATGTCTTTAGATTCGACTATTTTTGTCTAGCTTCTCTGTAATCCCTGTAATGAATATTCATGAGGTCATGAAATCTTTAATAAATAAAAATGATAAATAAACACAATTTAGCACTGTTTGCGGCAGACACCTTATTCCCTTTAAATCAATTTCCTAATCCTTCTCTTCTTATATAAACGGCTTCATGCGCGTTTGCAAATAGAGTAGATCCAGATCGGACAGTTCCTGTAAGAACTGTCTGATCAGGTTCTGCTCTGTTTGCTTGCGAAATTTGGTTGATCTAATCCTAATTGATCTGTCAGAGCCAATGATCTATTTGAAAAGTTAACATTGTGAAAAAAGCCTTTAGATCTTCTCCATGAATATTCGTGTAAGAAATAATGATTTCATGGAGAGTTAATGATATATGAGACTTACCGGTATATTATTTCACAAGCAAATCGACAAGAAGCTGATCAGAAGCTGTCTGATCTTGATCTACTCTGTTTGTAAATTTGTGTCAATACGTTTGATCTGGGTCTACTATGTTTGCATTGGCATAAACAGGCACGTGGAATGAAGGGTTTATATTCGTGAAGTGATTTACTGACACATATTTTTTCATCAGAGAAATAGTTTATCATAAATAGATCCTTTTGCAATTTTTGAACATGGATAATTTTGACCATAAATCTATAGGAAAAAAGTCATTATGGATTATTGTAATTTACGGAATTGTTCATTGGATACGTTTTATAATTATAGTTTTACTGATTATTACCTACATTTTGCCCAAAACTAGCTTTGAGGCACCATGACCGCAATGATTGATTCTTTTGACAAGTTAACACAGCTACATAAAGGAATGCAACATTACGTAATATACAGGAAGCGGGTTTTATGGCCTTGCAATAATCATTGTCTCCTGATGAGTATTTGACAAAGTGCCACTATGATATCTGACATCTGGAGACTGACCCTGCATGGGGCATTTCGTGTGTAATATGGCTTAGTACAATATGGCCTAAGGCTATTTAACATTCTTTCATACATGCATAGAGAAATTCTAATGGCTATGTTTACTGTTGTTTCCAATACATGTAATACAAACCATAATTAAATTGCACATACGACTATACTGTAAAATGGCTGTAAAATTATGATAAAGACAAATGTAGTAACAGTTTTAATGTGTTGACTATATTTTTTTATAGACATTTTTATTTGTGGTAGGTCCAGTCATTTAAAAATAATTCACAAGCTTTAGAAACATGAATATATTAAAGAAAATAGTTATTCTTCAAGACTGACAACCATTTATTATCAAGATCCACCTTTTTCTCATTTTCCCAACAAAATACATATTTTGGTAGTTCAACCTTTATTCGATTTTCCGAAAGTAATGCATCATTTTGGTATTGGAAATATTAAAGTAAAATAAATAAATAAATAATTTCATATTTTTCTGTATTTTGGTGGAATTTCTTTTTTTCTAAAGTACGTACATTTATACATAGTACTATGTTACTGAACGAGAACGTCCCAATTCATCTGAACCCACTTTGCCTAATTATGAAATTCATCTAAAGTTGTCTGGTTCTAAATAAAAGTTGTTTGGACCCAACTCATGGGCGAGACCCAACTGGTCCCTCTGATCTGAATCTACACTATTTGCTAATGGTCTTGGTCCTAACCTCATCCTCTTTTTAAATTATAGTCTATGAATAGTGTAAATTCACTGACAGGTAAAGTAAGTTTTAACCATTCGCTTGCTATTCACGTCAATATACCAACCTGTAAATAGTGAAAACCTACAGGAGCTGTCTCATCAGGGTCTGCACTATTTACAAGTTGATTTGCAGCAGTGATTGCACAGCGAAATACGTGTACACAGTGAAGTTATATGTAATTATACAACAGGGCATGGGTAAAAGGCAAGAGAAGGTTTAAGATTAACAAAATTAAAAAATATGTGTTTAATTTTAAGTATCATTGTATTTCACACCTAAAATAAACATCACACCCAATAAATAGTTTCCCCTACTCGATAAAGTGTCACTTTCTAAGGCTAATCCATGGACGTAATGTCTGGAAAAGTGTGAAAACAATTTGGGTATTTATAG
Source organism: Azorinus chamasolen (assembly GCA_963576725.1). Taxonomy (NCBI): domain Eukaryota; kingdom Metazoa; phylum Mollusca; class Bivalvia; order Cardiida; family Solecurtidae; genus Azorinus; species Azorinus chamasolen. The sequence goes on along the minus strand of OY755251.1, from coordinate 19,646,704 downwards.
AAACTTAGGAGTCGGATTTGATCTAATTTTGTAAGCAAACAGAACAGACCCTAATTAGACGGTTCCTGTAGGCTCTGATCTGGATCTACTTTGTTTGCAGAGGCGTTAATTTAAAGGAAAAGGTTAAGTTTCTGTGTACATTCCTCCCTCTCAATGGGATCACTGACTGGCGAGCATCACAAGTGACGTCACGCAAGGGAGATAATCATGTATCGATTTTCAAAATACACGGTTCGCGGTACAATAAAAACTCGATTTAAATCAAAACTAGATAAAAACGGTAAGAATTTTCTAAAGCTTGGTGTTTAACTAACTGTATACTATCAGAATTTGACGAAAACCCAATCTGTTTACTTGACCTTTAATATACATGTAGTTTTACAATGTTTGTAAATGACATCATGGGTTCTTCATTTTGTTCTCTTGCCGATAGTCACATTATCAAAATAAGAAATGCCGGGTTTATATGTAAAATTTGAATGTATTGCCACATTTTGTATCAATAGTCTTAAATGTGAGAAAGGCATGCACTGTCATTTGCAAACAATGTAGACCCAGATCAGGTCTGCACTGTTTGTCATTCAAATATCATCTAGCAAGTTTAAAACATTTCATACTGAGTGGAATCTATAGGTAATCAATGATGGAATATTCCACTCTGAACATTCAGCGTTAACGGGATTAAAACTTCTTTGCATGTTGTGTTTTCCCTCCACCATCAACCACATCAGGACATGCAAACAATACATTCCACCTAAACACATTACTACTGAAAATCAAATTGAACCTACATGGTTCCACTTTCCAGCTCGTAATTGTCATACATCAATGGAGCCAACTCTGAGACACCGTCCACTCTGTTTGAAGCATCATTGGTCATCTTGAATAAGTTGATGAATTTCTGGAAAAGAATACACAGAAGTGTAGAGTATATATTTATATGAAAAGTGACTTAAAAGCATTATGTCTTTAGGGTCATACAAAAAGAACCCCCGATTCATTGCAATGTCACTGATCAGGGCATTTAACCCATTTCCTCATATGACACCTCTGTAAAAGTCACTTTCTGAAACCATTGTGATAAATAGAGCATTTGCTCCATAGGAGCAAGTGCTCTATTTATCACAATGGTTTCTACACTGCACAATTCTAAAAAACATTTCCTCTAGTAAATGCTCCTTTTCGGTAGATTTATTAAACAAGAGGGCCAAGATGGCCCTTAATCGCTCACCTGATTACCATAGATTTAAGATTTTTGCTGGGTAGCCCATGGTTAGGGTCAATATTGACCTTAGGGGCAATATATGAACAATGTTGATAGTGGATCATGAGCAGTGGTTCTGCAGAACAAGATTTTCAAAGATTTAGTCTATTGATTTTATCAAGACAATGATTCTGACCAATGAAGATTGGGCTAAAATGTGCCCTCTGAAGTATTTTTTCTAAGATTTAACCTAGTGACCTACATTTTATTCCCACCCAACCCATGATCACACTCAACCTTGATATCACCAAGACAAACACTCTGAGCAAGTTTGAGGAAGACTGGGCTAAAAATGTGGCCACTTGAGTGTAAACTAGATTTCTCTAAGATATGACCCAGTGACCTACTTTCTGACCTCACATAACCCACTTTCAAACTTGTCCAAGATTTTATTAGGACAATCATTCTGACCAATTTTTATGAAGATTTGGCTATAAATGTGACCTCTAGAGTGTTCACAAGGTTTTCCTACTATCTGACCTAGTGACCTAGTTTTTAACCTCACATAACCCACTTTCAAACTCGTTTGAGATTTTATCAAGACAATCATTATGACTAAGTTTCATGAAGATTGGACAAAAAATGTGACCACTAACGTGTTCACAAGGTTTTTCTACTGTTTGACCTAGTGACCTAGTTTTTAACCCAACTTAACCCACTTTCGAAATCTTTCGAGATTTTATCAAGACATTCATTCTGACTAAGTTTCATGAAGATTGGACTACAATTGTGACCACTAGAGTGTTCACAAGGTTTTTCTACTGTTTGATCTAGTGACCTAGTTTTTAACTCCACTTGACCCACTTTCGAACTCATCCACGATTTTATCAAGACATTCATTCTGACCAAGTTTCATGAAGATTGGATTAAAATTGTGACCACTAGAGTGTTCACAAGGTTTTTCTACTGTTTGACCTAGTGACCTAGTTTTTTCAAACTCCTCCGAGATTTTATCAAGACAATCATTCTGACCAAGTTTCATGAAAATTGGGCTAAAAATGTGACCTGTAGAGGGTTCACAAGGTTTTCCTACTATTTGACCTAGTTTTTAACCCAACTTAACCCACTTTCGAACTCGTCCGAGATTTTATCAAGACATTCATTCTGACCAAGTTTCATGAAGATTTGACTACAATTGTGACCACTAGAGTGTTCACAAGCAAATTGTTGACGACGGACGACGGACGCCGGACATTCAAGTATCCCAAAAGCTCACCCTGAGCTTTGCTCAGGTGAGCTAAAAAGGTAGGATCTAAAAATAGCCTTTGAGGGAATGGGTTAACATGTGTAACTACCTACTATTAACCCTGTCCTTCATACAAATGCCTTTTAGCACATTTGCAAACAGAGACGACGCAGATTAGACAGCTTCTACAGGAGCAGTCTGATCAAGGCCTCCTATGTTTGCTTTTTACAAAATATAGATCTGATACTACTGTTTTGGTCAAGGCAAAAACAATTTCTTGAAAAGTTTAAAAATTATGATGCCATTAATACTTGCATGAATTTCTGATAGAGAATGTGTTAAAAACGTGTTGTTTATACATAAACACTTTGCCTGTTTTGTCCATGAATATTCAGTAGGTATTGAAATTTGGACTAAACACAGAACAGGGAAAGGGTTAAGCAGTTCTTGCAGGACCTGTCTGATCAGGATCTGCTCTGTTTGTTTAAACAATGTTATAGGTCAGATTCTTCTCCCTCCCTGCCAATGCACAAACTTCCCTTTTTCATTTGTGATTATAAATAAACAGTTTATTAACCCTTCTCTTGCTGAATTTTAATTTCTCCTTCTTTACCCATGCCCTGTTGTATAATTACATATATCTTCACTGTGTACAAGTATTTCGCTGTGCAATCACTGATGTGGAGTGCACTGGTTGCACAATCAACTTGTAAATAGTGCCGACCCTGATGAGACAGCTCCTGCAGGAGCTGTCTCATCTGGGTCTACACTATTTACAGGTAGGTATATTGACGTCTCATCTGGGTCTTCACTATTTACAGGTAGGCATATTGACGTGAATAGCAAGCGAAGGGTTAAAATTCATAAAGTCATATATTCTTACATAAATATCTTTCACAGCCTGTAAGATGGATTGTCAGGCATGGCAATAGGTATGGGCAGGTTGGAAGGATGGATGGATATGGACTAATGGATGGATGGATGTGAAGATGGATCATTGGATGGATATGAATGGGTGGATGCTGGGCATGGATAAATGCTCTCCTTTTCAAAAGTTGGGTAATAAAAACAGATGGGCTGTAAATATACAATATCCAATGTAACTTACCTCCAGCCTTATATTGAAGATGAAGTTGAAGAACAAATCCAGTACTTCAAGGGCTCTGAAAAAATGAAAAGGATCATAAATTGTTTATGGGATGCTTAACCCTTTATGCCTTTCTACATATTTGCAGACAGAATAGAACTAGATCAGATGGGTCCTGTAGGAGCAGACTGATCAGGATCTGCTCTGTTTGCTCATGATATAATATAGATATGATTCTACAGTTTCTGCCATGGCCAAAACTTCCTGTGTCCATGTACTATTGTAAAAATTAATCTAATTAATATTCATGAAGTCATTAATTCTGACTTGAATAGTCATGGAGTAAATGGTTTTATGATCAGCATATATATATAGACCAAGTTAACTCTTTCCCTGTTCTATGTTTATTCAAAATTACAATATCTACTGAACATTAATGGACAAAACAGTTATAATGAAACATGGAAGTTGGAACATTGTTACCATTGTAGAAAGTAAAGAAACAGATTTATCAATTTCCATTAGAAAACAGAGCAGACCCTGATCAGATGGTTCCTATAGGAGCCGTCTTATCTGGGTCTACTCTGTTTGCAAGTGCGTGAAAACATGTTTATATGAGGGAAAGCGATAAGCTGTTCCATCACAGATAGACTATTTGACAACTTGAACTCTTTGCACTATGCTCTTAGTAATCAATAGCAAAAACTCATTTGTTGCAATTCTGAAATGTATACTTCTCTTATATCTTCAACATGCAGTTGTGTCAAACCTCTTGGATCCTGTTGAGATACAAAGTTAGTTACTTGACATCTTATCTGATTCCAAATTATTTACTGAGGTAATTATGAAATATTTGCAGACGACACTTGCCTTGAGTGCAGAAGGTTAAAATGTTCTGAAGAAATTGTTCACATTCTTGTTAACCCTTTCCCTGTTCTATGTTTATTACGAATTTCAATACCTACTGATTATTCATGGACAAAATAGCTAAAATGAAATATGGAAGGTGGAACATTGCAGCCATTTTAGAAAGTAAAGACACAGATCTTTGAAATTCTGTTAGCAAACAGAGCAGACCCTGATCAGACGGCTCCTCTAGGATCTACTCTGTTTGCAAATGCATGAAAACACGTTTATATGAGGGAAAGGGTTAACAATACAGGAGTGACAATTTGGCTTACTGGACTTTGGCCTCTACGATGGCTTTGGTCTCTGGACTTGGCTTGAACCTCTCGGACTGTCTGAAAACCTGCAGCATTGTCTGGGCATCTTTCCCTGAAAACAACATAGGGGTTGATTACATTGGTGTTCTGCCTTTTGTTGTACATTAATAACTCTTGACCTGTTAGAGACATTATTTGAACCTTTGGTAAACAGAATAGCACCAGATCAGACGGCTCCTGTGAAAGCAATGATCATACAAGTATCTACTCTGTTTGCCTACCATTATATGTAAGATTCTCTACGTACTGCATTTCATGGCAATGAAATTTCCATATTTTATATTTTTATTTTTAAGTAATTAATATTAATAATGGATAGAGTAATACATTAGTAATTAATTAATCAGGTATTAATATCCTGCTGTAAAACCAATCTGTTCCAATTCTCTGAATGTGAAAAAGGAAGTCCAGAGGGATCCTGAAGGAATTTATTTTGGGACCCAAGAGATTTGTCTTATAGAAATCCTCTGAGGGTTTTATCCTTGACAATCAATTCAAATTGTACAAAATGCTGATATGAGTACAATTTGTTTTAATCCTTTACCTGATAATCTAGCCTTTTTATGCCTTTGCAAATAGAGAAGACATGTAGATGCTGACTGATCAAAAGCTGCTCTGTTTGCTTATATGCTACACATCTCATTCTCTGCAGTTTGCCATGACATTAATTCTCATTATCTTATATATATTTTTCACAAAGGAATAAAATAAACTTATAATATCTCCATAATGGATGGATTCTTGCTTGAATATTCATCATGCAAGCAAAATTGTTTTGACAAAAGAATTCCTCATTTCTAGCCAGGCACTAATTGTTAGGTTTATACATCCTCTCACCTTCAAAATTTGGGAATGGTTTGTCATTTCTGCCATCCAGAAGAGACATGAGGGGCTCCAGCAATTTCTTGATGTCGTCCGACTTGTCATAGAAGCCAAACAAGACTAGGTAGTGAACCAGTCTCAAGACCTGTAAATGATAATGAATCAAAATGCAATGTGTCTGACTCGTCATAGAAGCCAGACAGGACTTAATAGCAAACAAATCTCAGGGCATTTGGACGACAACCAGTCAAAATGCATTGCGCTGAACTGGCCTCAGAACCTGTAGGTTATTAAGAGTCAAAATGCATTGTACATGTATTAGACATGTCACAGATATCAAACAAGATAAAGGAGTGAACGAGACTCAAGACCTGTAAATGACAACATGTTAAAATTAATGAAGTGTTAGGCATATCTGGATTGTGTGTTAACTCTTTCCTTCATATAAATGCCTTTCCGCACCTTTGCAAACAGAGCTAGCAGATCCAGATCAGGAGGCTCCTGTAGGAGCTGTATGATGAGCGTCAGACTGCTCTATTTGCTTAGAAATTTATAATAGTTCTGACTCTTCAGTTTCTACTAAAATCAAAACATCCTGTGTACAGTCATGTCATCACAAAAAATCAGTAAATCAATACTTATGATGTCATTTATTTCTTACATGAATATTCAACAAGAGCACCGCTGTGCAGCAAAATACGCCCGTCGGCAAAGTCAGTGATAAGCCAATTTAATAGGAAATTGAATCTGTTACAATGTGAAACTATCATTGGCAACTGCCTAGTAGAGCTATATATATAATATAGACCTGTTGTAACCAAATTAAATACTTAGCTTCATCACCATACAGGGAAGATAATTTAGTAGTGGGTGGGGCAATGTTGGTGATTATCGAACTTGACCAAGTCATTTTGACTATATACATGCTGACTAAGTTTGATGAGGATTGGATTTTATTTGTTTGAGTTAGAGAGCGGACAAAAAACGAATTTTGTTTAAAATTTGTTAAAAAGTTAATAAAAAAGGGGAGATAATTCAGAAGTGTGCAGGGCGATGATGCTGATTATCGAACTTAGCCGAGTCATTTTGGCCATATACATGCTGACCAAGTTTGAAAAGGATCCGATTCAATTTGTTCGAGTTAGAGAGCGGACAAGAGAATTTTGTTAAAAATTTATTAAAAAAGGGGAGATAATTCAGAAGTGTGCAGGGCGATGTTGCTGATTATCGAACTTAGCCGAGTCATTTTGGCCATATACATGCTGACCAAGTTTGAAAAGGATCCGATTCAATTTGTTCGAGTTAGAGAGCGGACAAACAAAAGTTCACGGACGGACGGACGGACGGACAGACAGACAGACGGACGGACGGACGGACGGACAACGCCACGACATAATACGTCCCGTCTGAAGACGGGCGTATAAAAAGGAAAGAATGAATGGAAAACATACATATGCCTCAATTTTTAAATTTCTCTTTTTTTCATTCCTCATTAATATCAGCATCAGGGTGTTGAGTAACCTGAATGCTGATGGGACACTGAATTACTAATCTAATCAGGATCCAATCTAGTTTCAAAGACTACCACAAAGACTCTAACCTGTTTCACCAACATATTGTTGCCAATGAGGGAAGCTGTCATGTCTCCATTCCGACCCAGAAAATCAGAGATCCACTCACTAATTTGTGGGAAATACTGGTATGTCATGGACTGACTGTTGTCTGTTCGATTCTGGAAACAAAAACAGAGTAATTCTATAACATGCTGATATTGTAGGAGGGCAATAACCTCATGTACAAATTACTTTCTATATATATATAATAATAGTGTTATATAACTAGGCCATTACATCATTTCTAACGTGGACGGTACACAAAAAATGGACTTTGTCTTAAAACATTTTGTCTAAAACTTTTAACAGATAAATACTTTGTCTTAAAACCTTTTGTCTAAAACTTTAACAGATAAATATATGACGGTTTGAAATAATTTATATCTAGCAAATAATGAAACAAGAACATGATTATATTCGTAGTCAATGAACATGCAATGGTATGAGTAACTCGTTACCTAATGATCAAGCCTTTCCTCCATAAATACGCCTTTCTACACCTCTGTAATAACCACTTCTTGAAACCATTGTGATAAATAGAGCATTTGCTCCTATAGGAGCAAATGCTCTATTTATCACAATGGTTTCAAACTACAAAATACTAAAATTTTACTTTTCTCTAGTTAATGCTCCTTTTGGGTAGAATCATTCAAAGAGGTTGGGTCTAAAAATAGCCTATGAGGGAATGGGTTAATATTCAAGCAAGAAATGATGACATCATAAATATTCATTAGCTGAATGTTTATCATGATGTATCAAGATAGGAGTTTTTGAAACTGGAAGAAACTGTACAATTAGATATATATTATCCTATAAGCAAACAGTGTGTGCATTGAGGAATGTCATCTGGATATACGCTGTTTGCAAAGTTGTGAAAAGGCATCTCTACCAGGTAAAGGTTGTTGGTCTTATCATGTTTTGTTTCATTCTAATTACATGTACATATTTTGTAATTGGATGACCACCCTATCTACATACAATTTTTTTTTGTATAGTAAAGAAGGGGAGCTAAAAATTACATCAATTTGTGAATAAAGGTATACAGCAATATGTCAAAAGTAATCTTTTTAACCCTTTCCCTGTTCAATATTCATGTAAGTAAATAATGACATCATGAATATTTAATAGCTCAATTTTTATAATGTAAACTTTTTAATGGAATTTACAATATCTGTGAAATCAGATCTATGGTATATCATGTCAAAAGCAAGCATAGCAGACCCTGATCAAACAGCTCCTATAGGTGTGAAAATGCATTTATATGAGGGAAAGGGTTAATGCTATAGATTAATATTCAAGAGGACCAAAGCAATTTTTTGCAGTAGTCCATTACAATACTAAATTAAGTTGATCAAACAGAAGAGTGGTTCAAAAAGTATTCAGAACAGAAAAGATGATTACTTTCGTTTGGGTACAATGTTAAATGAAAATGTTACATTTTTGCAGAGATACATATAAAAGCAAAATAAAAATACATGTAAAATGTAATGAAACACTATTACTAAAGGTCATGAATATCCTCGCAAGGTAGACTTAATCGCAAATTAAAGGAGTTTGTGATACCAACTACCCATGTTTCATGCAAAAATGACAAAAATGAGAGAATGGGTTAACCCTTTACTCCATGGATATGCCTTTCTGTGCCTTTGCATACAGAGTAGACCCAGATCTGACGGCTCCTATAGGAGCCGTCTGATCAGGGTCGACTCAGTTTGCTAGTGATACAACATGGATATGATTCAATAGTTTCTGCCATAGTACAAAATTCCTCTGTCCATGTGCTATTATAATAATCAATCTAATTAATATTCACAATGTCATCATATTTTACATGAATTAGTCATGGAGGAATGGGTTAAACACGGGTAGTTGGTGTGGTGAACTCCTTCTGATATTTTTAAGTTATTGAATCGATATTATCTACATAATATCTAAATTTCAACCAATCAGAGGCCACCACTCTGTTACCATAGTAACCAACTCTGTAGAAACACCTACAATTGTACCCAAATATCCCATCTTATCGGATTTTCTGCAAAATCGAACAATATCTAAATTTCAACAAATCAGAGCCCATCATTTAATTACCATGGCAACATTTTAAAAACCAAAAGTTGAATGCACATCTGCACATAACCAGTAATGTTCATGTGAAGTTTCATTAGGATCAGACTATTACTTACTGAGATATGTGTCAGACAAGTTGATCACGGTGGAAGAAGAAGCAAAAATAAGAATTGGAAGAAAAATAATAATAAGAAGAAACGTAGTAAACACAATATGTTTCCCCACTTCGTTTTAGGGACATTATTAATATTCATGAAGTCATTATTTATTACATTAATATTCATGGAGTAAATGAAAGAGCTTTAGTGCTCATTAATTTGAATTTGACTTATCAACCAGGGTTTCAAAAACTACACCTTTTCATAACTTAAGATGCTCCTTACGAGAACAAAAGGCATCAATATGAGAGAATGAGTTAAGCAAGGTATTAGATGTAGACTAAGTTTAGAATATAGATATAATTACCAGTCATCAATTTTTATTGTTCAGTTTAAAAAATGTAACATTAGAAAATGCTTTCATGGAGGAGAACGAAGTTTCATGTAGGAGCCATCTGATTACGGTTTGCTCTGCTCGTTTATGGAATTATACAGATCTGGTTCCATGCTTATAAAACTTTTTAGTTGAGTCTGAGTTCGTTCTCAAGTTATTGATTGGTCAGATTTGAGCCTTTGGCTCAAATCTGGCCAATCAAAAGCTTAAGAACAAACTCAGACACAACTAAAAAGTTTTATTCTACAGTTTCTGTATTGGCCAAATATTCAAGTTCTGCATGCCATTATAAGAATTAATCTTATTAGTATTCATGATGTCATTATTTCTTATATGAATATTCATGAGGAAAAGAGTAAAACAGTATAAACCAAAATCATATGCTGCATTTTAACACTATTGGTGATCTGGGTCAACACTGCAAATGTTCAAATGTATCTTTCCACATGCTATCAGCTGTATGTAATATTTAACCCTCTCCTCCATAAAAACGCCTTTTCATGCATTTGCAAACAGAGTAGACCCATATTAGATGGCTCAGACAGGAGTCATCTAAACTGAGTCTGCTCTGTTTGCTTAGAGTATAATATATATCTGATTCCACATGAACATCCTGTGTATATATGTCATCATAAAAATTCAGCTAATAAATATTCATGATGTCATTATTCCTTACATGAATGTCAAGCAAGGAAAGGGTTAAAGCAAAGGCAACACAGTTGTATATATGCATGTTCATAATTACAGAGCTACAGATAAAGGTGCGTACCAAAATACTAAAATCGTCATTTCTCCACCAAACTCTATTCTGTGGCCACTCTTTAGAATCTTGTCTTGCAGACGATTCTAAACAGTGGTCAAAGTATAGGGTTTGTTAGAGAAACAAAAGGAGCCATTCTTGAAAATGTTTAAATTTACGCATCTTATCTGGACTGCTATAATTATTCACATATGTAGCTAATTTTCTGTCTTTTCATGCTGTCTTTATAATTACACATTTATAATACCTCTTGTTTACATGCATAAAAACATGCAACAAAAAGCACAGAATGAATATCACATGCCGCATTTACCCTTAATATTAGGATACCCAATACCAATACCCAATAAGTCTTTCCATCAGCTTTACAAGCTGAATAAGTCTACTTTGATGTACATTATATAAATATCATATCCTATGGAGAGTGACAGCACGCACTGTCAACCCAAGGTTGGTTATGTCCACCAAGGGTTGACAATAAGTGCTGTCGCTCTCCATAGGATGTGATATTTATTTTATTATACCGAACAGCACAATCAATTTCGTCAGCAAAATACTTATTCAGTGACAACAATAAACAGTCTGAAACAAAAGTTATAGAGCTACTCCGTGCTTAAAAATTGTGGAACAGCTTCACATTTCTATTCATTACATATTATAAGTACTGACGGAGCCATTTTCACTGTCCAATCTTGACAGATCCTGACATTTGTTGATCAAATTGCAAGCGTCAGATGACGTCAGTTGATGACATCAGTCGGAAGACATCACGCACAAAATTTAATAAGCGCCCGCTATCTAGATGTTCCGTGCCTATGGTAGCGGGAGACAGTATTTTTCTGACAGTAAATCTTTTCCTGCTGGGCCTGACAGTATTTCTATGTCACGTGGCCTATGGGAGATTAACAATGTAAATGAAATTGAGGTATAATAAAATGAAATAGCAAATAGTGAAAACCCAGATCAAACTGCTCCTTCAGTAATCTGATCTAGACTTACTGACTTTTGCTTAAGTTTGTCTGACCAAACATTTAGGGTATTTACAGAAAGTTTTTACCTGGTATCATTTTCACTTTGTCAATATGAATGACAGAGCTGTTGTACTTGATCAGTATAAATTCTATGTAAAGGTGTATGATAGGTGTATGTCAAATGACATCAAAATCAAGAGACAATTTTTCTTAAATAAATCCTGAAATCCTGTTGCATTTACAAGGCTATACATGCTAGCAGAGATTTTGTGATAACCTGTGCAAAACAATACAAGTCCAGTTGAGACTCGTCATCTTATCAAAACCCAGAGCTGCAGATAAAGGTGCGTACCCAAATACTAATATCGTCATTTCTCCTTTATACCCTATACTGTGACCACTCTTTAGAATTGTCTCTTTGAGACGATTCTAAAGAGTGGTCACAGTCTAGGGTTTGGTGGAGAAATAAAGGAGCTAGACTTGAAACTGTTTAAATCTACGCTTCTTATCTGGACCTCTGCAGAATGCATTATGTTTGTTGCTGTGAGAGTAAATTTGTAGAGAAATGGAGAAAAAATAAACATTGGAAAATAATCTAGTAACAAAAAAAAAATTGCAGACAACAGCTTTTGCAGATGACAATTTTTGCAGGCAATAGTAGCATGCAGAGAGATTATGGACCTGCGCTAGGAACGGAAACTGCCTTGCAAACAGCTAGTGTAGCCACAGAACATGCAACATCTGAGCTGTAGTGTTGTTCAGTTATAAGCATTTGAGGGCTTTGTGAAGGAGTTAGAATAGTTTTGCACCAAGCCCTCAAAATTTGAGTCCTGCTTTACGAATTCCAACGTATGTTTTGCTTTCCAAGCAGTGCACAACCAGATTAGCTGTTGCATTTCAAATGTGGCATCTGATCAGGTTCTGCACTGTTCACCACCCTTAAGAACCTATTTATTTTGGCGATCTGTGTCACAAACTTGGTAGAACCTGATCAAATACAACATTTAACCCTTTCCCTCATAATATACACTATTTACTCCTTTTCAAACAGAGTAGACCCAAATCAGATGGCTGTAGGAGCAATCTGATCAGGGTCTGCTCTGTTTGCTTATGACGATATACATTTGTTGATCTGATTCCACAGTTTCTGCCATGATGAAAAAATCCTTTATTCAGTGGCCATTATAAAAATTCAGTTAATGAATATATTCAAGAAGTCATGAATTCTTGAATAAATATTCATTAGGGAAACGGTTAAATGCAACTTTTGATCTGGTTCTCCACTGATTGCCTTAAGGTTGTTGTTTTCTATAGCAGGACTGTCTAATTGCTGTATATAATAAGCCTTATTACCCTTAGCATTGGGACACCCAATCTTCTCTCTCCACCAGCTTGTAAAATGGAATAATTAAATTTGGTACTTATAATTTTGAAAACTTTAAAATAGTAGCACATAGTGTAGACCCGAATCAAACCGATTCCTACGGATTCATTTGATCTGGATCTGCACTATCTGCCTGTTTTTATGTCCAAATACTTAGGATAATTAGGGTATTCATCTTGACAAGTGTAGACCCTGATCAGATACAGACACTTTGATGTGTGACTGGTCTGCGTCCACACTGTTTGATAACTCCCGGGAACATAATCTCATGACAGGGGTCAAATATACTTACGGCTCCATACTGGCAATTCAATAAAAGATGAATGTTAAAATAAAATGTATGTTCATCTGGGCCTGACATTGTTAGTAAGCAGATGCCTTTACAAAGCATGTTTATCAAAAGGCATTTTAAAAATAAAAGCAAATGTGCATACATTAGCTAATGAATGCAAAACACAGTGAATAATGTTTGTTTTTATCAGGTTTTAATTTACGTCGTTTTAACAGTATTTCAGTCATATCACAACATGCAGCTAATTACAGGTGGAGGAAGACCCCGGAGGTTCTTTTGTGCATGGAACAAATTGCATTGTTTCGTACAAAGAAGAACATCCAAGTAGAACCACCGACCTACCGCAAGCCAACTGGAAGGCTTCCTCCCATGAAAAATCCAAATGTCCAGACTGGGATTTGAACCAACAGCAGTGAGGTGCTAAGCGATTGTCAGTCGAAGATCAATAACCACTCGGCCATGGAGGCTCCTAGGGAATTATGTAACATCAAGCTTTTGAGAAACTATTGTCCAAGTGTCAAACAGCTTTGATCCTGATGAGACGCTGAGTTACTTGGCATCTCATTTAGATCCAAGCTGTTTGCAAACACTACTGGGGTCGCAAAGAGCAGTGATAGAGTTAGAGTTGAAATGTCTATGCATCAATTTGAGGATAAGCATATATTTCAGGTATAAACGACATAAGTCAAACGACCCGACTGGACATAAAAATTGGTGTAAACGTAGATCAGCCGAGCTTTCAGATTAACAACTGACAGAGAAAACTTTTTATAACTCTTTATGAGGAAATCTTATATATCTTACCAGATAGAGCCTTTGCAAACAAAGTAGACCCAGGCCAGACAACTCCTGCAGGAGTCCTACAATAACCTACCACCTGTCTTACAGACCAGGAATAAACTAGACCTCTTTTTTGTGGCATTTTAACCCTTTACTTCATAAATATTCATAGAAGAAATAATGAATTTAGAATTTTAACTAAATAAGAAATAGTACAGCCCACTGAGGGCCTTATTGCATTATAGTGACCTACCAGTCAGCCGGAAAATAGTTTAAGGCCCGAAGCCGAAGGCTGAGGGCCTTAATTTATTTTCCGGCTGACTGGTAGGTCACTATAATGCAATTAGGCCCGAAGTGGGCTGTACTATTTCTTATAGTATACCGCATTTCTTTGTTCACGAACGTATTTTAGCTGCTAAGCAGTTCTGTGTTCCGTGATTACCACCTACACCCACACACCCTTTAATACGTTTATTTCACTTTTTTTCAGTAGTATCAATCTGTAAAGCAATTAATGCGTTTACTAAACATTCTAAAAACCTTTTTGTATCAATTATAATCAATTATCGTTTTACTAAGGAAAACAGTAGAAAAAGCTCCTTTTGAAATAAATTTCTTGGATCGAAATGTGCAAACCCAGTATATACAGTAGAACATGTCTTAACCCTTCGCTTGCTATTCACGTCAATCTACCTAGCTGTAAATAATGAAGACCCAGATGAGACAGCTCCAGCAGGAGCTGGAGCTGTCTCATCAGGGTCTGCACTCTTTACAAATTGATTGTGCAACCGGTGCACCACACAGCAGTGATTCGATAGAGAAATAATTGTAGACAGTGTATACCACAGGGCATGGGTAAATAAGAAGAAATGCATTTTAAAATTCAGCAAGAGAAGGGTTAAGCGACAATTCATTAACTGAACACAGAAGTCTTAAAAAACAAGGTTTTTGTTTAATGAAAGGCACCAAATTGCAGAAAGCTCTTATAGGGGGGTTATTACCTCCCTTTAGGACCTTTAGCATAATTAATTACAGTATCTTTTTAAGTATGCACTAATTACGTACATATTTACTATTAATAATGAAACTAGTTATTTTCAATGTATATAGTACAATCTTTAATTAACTTTCAAAAAAGCTGTTTTATTTAAAATGTATTGATATATAACTTAGAATGAAGTAATCTATTTAAGAGCGTTTCCGTACACGCGTAAACTACCGGAAATTACCGAGCGTAGCGGGAACTATTGTGTCGAAGCGGGCACTATCACGATTTAGTGACCGCTACGTCATACATAAGTTAAGAAGGCGCGTATTTGGATAAGGTATACTATATTTGAATAGTGGCATATGAACAAACAAATGTTTGGCCTAGGCAAAAACTATAGAATCTATATTGTTCAATAAGCAAACAGAGCAGATCCTGATCAGACAGCTCCTAGGGGACTGTGTGATCTGGGACTACTCTGTTTGCGAAGACATATCTAAGGAGTAAAGGATTAAAAATGTTATACTGTATTTTGAAAGGTCTAAGGTCAAATGTGATGATAGTGGTATACTGGAATATTTGACTGACCTCTTCATTGTCCACATCATCATAAATATACGACAGCTTGACTCGGTCCACCACTGAATGGTTGTCAGCTATGTCCACAAACATCGCTGCAAGGAAAATAGACAATAAAATCATATATGTTTCAAATTCCATATTATTTCTAATAAAAGCCTCTGGGGGAGTAACTTATTTGAAAAGGAGCTTCTTGCATTTTGCACACAGCTATAAGTCAGAACCACCTGAATTTTGAAACACCTAAATTTCTTTATTTAATGGATATTATACTGACTACAGTTGTTTTATTCATCATTAGTTAAATCATTAATTATACTAATGACTATCAAAATCTGCAATCATGGTTAATAAATAAATAAAAAATAATGCTCATGATTAATAAATCCACAATCATGTGCATCACTGATAATTCAGTAGGTGTCTAATCATCAACATGATTGGTAAATCAACAAGTTCATGAGCTTATAATGCACAATCATGAGCATGAGTGGAAAAGCAATAAGTGCCTTATTATCA
The DNA here is from genome assembly GCA_963576725.1 of Azorinus chamasolen. NCBI lineage: Eukaryota > Metazoa > Mollusca > Bivalvia > Cardiida > Solecurtidae > Azorinus > Azorinus chamasolen. The sequence goes on along the minus strand of OY755251.1, from coordinate 19,630,677 downwards.
GTTTAGTTGATAAATCATACATGTATTAAGTGCCATATAATTAATCTGGTTGAAAACTCAATAAGTGCCTTGTTATTAGTATGGTTGATAAATCAACAGTGCATTATTTTAAGTATGGTTGATAAATCAATAAGTGCCTTATTTTTAATAAGGTTGATAAATCAATAATAATAATTGCATTATCATAAGTATGGTTGATAAATCAATAATAATAATTGCATTATCATAAGTATGGTTGATAAATCAATAATAGTAATTGCATTATCATAAGTATGGTTGATAAATCAATAATAGTAATTGGCCTATTTCAAGTATGGCTGATAAATAAATTGGTTCATAATCATGAACATGACACAGCAAGATGTGTTTGTGAAACACTATGTCCGGATATGACCTTTGACCTTGTATGATATTGACCTTAATAAATCACCCCTAAAAATGTTTGCCTCCATAAGTTGCACATGCATGCCAAGTTCGAATGATGTATGTTGAATAAGGACAAAATTATGCCAATCTAAATTTGACCGGTAATTTGACCTTTGACCATGATGTATAACATTGACCTTAATAAGTCACTGCTAAAAATGTTTGCTTCCATAAGTTGTACATGAATGCAATGTTGAAGTATGTATGTTGAATTGCGACAAAAGTATCTACATTAGACCGGTAATTTGACCTTTGACCTTGAATTACGACCTTGACCTTAATAAGTCATCACTAAAAATGTTCTCCATAAGTTGCACATGCATTCCATGTTTGAAGTATGTATATGCAATAGCTACAAAATTATCGCCAAGTTGGACACTGAAGGTGGGGGGGGGGGGGGGGGGGGGGGGGGGGGGGATGCACAATCAATAATTCAATCAACTTACTGATGATGAGGTCACAGTATTTGGCACGCAGTTGGTCAGGCAGTCTGTCATCACTGAGGCAGGTGAAAGCTTCCTCCCATGTCAGGTAGTTGAGCTCCTGGGTTATCACAGCAATTGAATGACTATTCTGTCCCTGAAATTGAAAATTCTTACTGTTTACTCTTTGTACATAGTTATGTTTTCGTTCTTTTCTTTTCAGCAGTACAGTTAAAGTATAAAACAGTTTTGATCCAATTGATATGCCGAGACTCTTGCAGCAGCCATCTGATCAGGGTCTGCTCTGTTTGCTTATGGACTAATATAATGTTTCTGCCATGGCCAAAAACTTCCTTGTTCATTCATAAATTCATCATATCTCTTACATGAATATGCATTTTGTAAATGATTAATCCTTCCCACATATAAACCCTCACTCACATTGGCAGAGTATAAACTCCAGTAGGAGCAGTCTCATCTGGGTCTGCTCTGTTTGCTTATGAAATAATATAGATCTAACTCTACAGTTTCTGCTACATGTACTGTCAAGTTGTCCCCTTGTTAATAACGCTTTTAAAAAAATTAGCTGATTAATATAAGTGCAGTCATTAATTGGTAAATGGTGAAGATTGCTTTTCATTCAAGTACAGTAAACCCTCTCAAGAGCCACCATGAAAAGGAAGTCTAACCCTGCCAGTAAGATAGGTGGTAGCTCAATGTATAATTAAAGTTACTGAAGTTCTGCATTAAGCAACCACTTGCTTTTTAGAATTAGTTAACCCTTTACCAGATAGAGCAGCATTTTTAATATGTTTTATACAGTTGCAAACAGTGTAGACCCAGACCAAACTGCTCCTGAATAATATGTCTGATCAGAGTTTCTTGTTTGCTTATGAAATAATATAGATTCTACAGTGTCTGTCATGGCGAAACAATTCTGTGTTCATCTACTGTTAACACATTTCGTCTAATTAATATTCATAAAGTCATTATTTCTTTGAAAAATATTTAGTAGGTAAAGGATTAAATTTTTCCTTCATATATAAGCTTTCTCATGCTTTGCAAACAAAGCAGACCCAGGTCAGATGGCGGCTGTAGGAGCAGTCTGATCAGGGTCTGTACAGCTTATCAAAATTATACAGATCTAATTCTAAACTTTCCATCCCAGTCATAGATTCCATTGTTAATAATGCTGTAAATTAATTTGACTTGTTAACCCTTTCCCTGTCCTATGTTTATTCCAAATTCCAATACCTAGTGAATATTCATGGACAAAAGATATATAATGAAATATGGAAGGTAGAACATTGTAGCCGGTTTAGAAAGTAAAGAAACATATCTATCAAATTCAATTTGCAGACTCTGATCAGACGGCTCCTATAGGAGTAGTCTGATCTGGGTCTACACTATTTGCAAATGAATGAAAACACGTTTATATGAAGGAAATGGTTAATATTTATGACTTCTTACACAGATATTCATAACAGGTTGAATCAGTCAATATAGAGAGGCTAGTTTGTTTGACTTACATGGCACAGGTATCCAAACAGTTCCAACTGGTGCTCCAAGAACAGATACTCATCATCTTCTTTGTCCCTCTGAAAGTGTACAGAAATAAAATGCATCAAACATTTACAATGTTAAAAAATTAATAACTCCTTTTTTAAAGCTTTTTACAAATTTTTATCCACATGTCAAATAGCTAGGATCCTGATAAATTACAAAGCTTCTTGTTGTCAGGATCTAAACTGTTTGCAAATACAAATCACATTTAACAAGATAAGGCTAACCATGCTTACCATAATAAGGGTGAACCATGCTTACCACTGTATGGTTAACCACAGCTTACCATTGTACGGGTTAACCATGCTTACCATAATAAGAGTGACCATGCTTACCATAATAAGGGTTAACCATGCTTACCATAATTTACCATGATAAGGGTTAACCACAGCTTACCATTGCACGGGTTAACCATTCTTATCATAATTATGTTAACCATGCTTACAATTATCAAGGCTGACCATGCTTACCATAATAAGGGTTAACCAAGCTTACTATAATAATTGTTAACCATGCTTACCATAATGATTGTTAACCTATTATTAACATGATATGGGTTAATCACAGCATAAGAGTTAACCAAGGTTAGCAAAATAAGGTTGCTGGTTGTGTTAACATCCATTTCTGCCAACTATGGGCTTATTAGATGCCCCAGACAGAGGGGAGAGGATGCAGAGTTATCCAGACGTGATGCCCTATTCTTATTATCAACAGAATTCCTCTGGTTCTTTTAGATGCGCAGAGTAAAGCACTGATATATCGGACCTCAGTTTATGAAGAGTTAACCATGGTTATTACAATACAGGTTAATTTAACTTAGCATGACAAGGATTAACACAATATTGGTCAACCATAGTTAAAATTAAAAGGGTTAACCATAGTTAACATTACAAGGTTTAACCATGGTTAGTACAATAAGGGTGAACCATGGTTAGCATGATAAGCAGTAACCATGGTTAGAATAAGGCATAACCCTCTTCCTCATGCAAATGTGTTTTCACTCATATGTTAACAGAGTAGACCCAGATCAGACGGCTCCTAGAGGAGCCGTCTGGTCAGGGTCTACTCTGTTTTCTAATAGAATTTGATAAATCTGTTTCTTTGCTTTCTAAAATGTCTGCAATGTTCCAATTTCCATATTTCTTTGTAACTATTTTGTTAATGAATATTCAGTAAGTATTGAAATTTGGACTAAACTTAGAACAGGGAAGGGTTAAATATTGATCATAATCCGTTTTAATGAGATTCAACCCTTTCCCTGTTCTATATTTATTCCAAATTTCAATACCTACTGAATATTCATAGACAAAATAGTTAAAATGAAATCTGGAATGGGCAACATTGTTGCCATTTTGGAAAGTAAAGAAACAGATCTTTCAAATGCCATTAGCAAACAGAGCAGACCCTGATCAGACACCTCCTATAGGATCTTCTCTGTTTGCAAATATATGAAAGCATGTATATATGAGGGAAATTAAGGCTAAAGTTAGCTATATGTCACCTAGAGAAAAAAAATGCAGAATGCAAGGATGAAAAAATATTGGATAGCTGAATGGCAAAAACAAACATTTTTAAATGAGATAGTTCTTAAAATCTCTAAACCATAGGCTTCATTACTTGCAGATATAACTCAAGCATATATATAACATCATATAGAAACAAAAATAGAATATGAAGAATCCTTATAGACCATGTTAGGATCTAATAGTGAGATAATATATATACCTTTGCTATGTATACCGTAATTACTCTAAGCTATTTGGACAGACAAACTTAAGTAAATAGTGCAGACCCTGATCAAACAGCTCCTGCAGGAGCTGAATGATCAGGGTTTACATTATTTGCAACTATGTCAGAGAAATTTAAATAATCAAAATGTGAATTATTCAGCTTTATAAACCAGTGAAGAATAGGGACTGGGTGTCCAAGTATTTCGAGTAATTAGGGTAAAGTTGAGATATATGAATTAGTGGTAATTTCGTTATGATTATATGCTTTATAATATATACAGAGTAAAAGTAAAGACGAACAGCTTGTATAAGAAAAATGTAACATAACAAACAGTGCAGGCCTCAAGGTCAACACTGTTTGTATTAATTTTTCTCACTGGAAGGGTCTCTCCCTTAATATATCACAGAGAATCAAAAGAGCATTATGGTATTTTTGACAATTTTTTTTTAAATTTCCAGAGAAACTTTAAACAAAATAACGAAAGTCAAATAAAACACAAAACAAAACTACAATATACCATTGCTAAACAAAGAACTGTGCAAAATGTTAGGTGCATTTCCAAGTCTACCATTGATTTTTACCATGAACCAATACCCTCCTCCTTCTTTTGATCCCCTCATCTTCCCTTATTACCGGTATATGGAACTTTGTCTATTGCATTGTATGATATTTCAAAGGTAACTGAATCGATATCACGGACCTAACCCTTAAATGCAGAAACCAAGTTGAATAGTCTTTGCAAACAGTGTAGACCCAGATCAGAAGGCTCCATCAGGAGCCCTCTGATCAGGGTCGGAAATGTTTGTCATATTTTACAGTTTATGCAAAAATTACCCCTCCAGAATAAACTAGATTGGTTCATGCATCATTTAGTGCAATTATGGAAAAAATCAAACAAAATTTGGAAAACCCCAAATAACCAGTAACAAAGCATGCACACTCTTTTCCTGCTGATATTGAGAAGATAATCTGCTTTTGCACTACTTGATTAGAAAAATCATAGCATTTGTCATGACTTTGTATTACTGTACAGGTACAGGATATTGACAACTATCCCACCTTTGCAGTACTGATAATGATAACAAATGTCCTACAATTGCATTATTGTACATGTATCTGATGATAAAAAAATGCCTTGCCTTTGCATTACAGTAGAGATATTGGATAATAAATGCCTTGCCTTTGCATTACCGTAGAAATATTGGATAATAAACGCCTTGCCTTTGCATTACTGTAGAGATATTGGATAATAAACGCCTTGCCTTTGCATTACCGTAGAAATATTCGATAATAAACGCCTTGCCTTTGCATTACTGTAGAGATATTGGATAATAAATACCTTGCCTTTGCATTACTGTAGAGATATTGGATAATAAACGCCTTGCCTTTGCATTACCGTAGAAATATTGGATAATAAATACCTTGCCTTTGCATTACTGTAGAGATATTGGATAATAAATGCCTTGCCTTTGCATTACCGTAGAAATATTGGATAATAAACGCCTTGCCTTTGCATCACTGTAGAGATGTTGGATAATAAATATCTTGCCTTTGCATTACTGTAGAGATATTGGATAATAATACAGACTATTCCTAACAAATAGTCCAATTTATTGCAGGAAGAAATGAACTGCTTCTGTTGGTTATTCTCACGGTGTGCCGGTTCTCACGCGGAGCCGGTACTTTGATCCGGGTATTATCAATTTCAGTGGATCACGTTGCCACCATGCATTTTTGGGAAATAGTTGAAATATCTGCAGAAATTCTGTAAAAAAATAAAAGGCTACGTGTGGCGGAAAATTCCGTGGAAGCCCAGTTATTCATGAATGTTTTTGTCTGCTGCACTATATAGTTTGGGATTTGTGCTAGCTTGCGACTGATACACATGCTTGAGTCGACCATTCTGCTGAATATGTATGTACTGTTCGGTGGGTGGCTTGGCTTCTAAACCCTCTCACAAGTTTGTACTGTGTGAGTGGTGTAGGTTGGGTTTGAAGATCATGGTCTTCCTCCCCCAATGGCTGTTGGGGTTGTAGGGAGTGCGTGGTGGCTGCCACGCCTGTTTTGATCTTCAATGGTTATGAGACGAGTTAGTTGCAGCTAGCACAATGCATAGGTCTACATGGGGTTTTCCGCCAGCGAACGCGACCAATCCGCCACACTGACTTTCCATGTAATCCACTTCTCAAATTAAATCGGGTATTTAATCTTAGCTTGTGTCTTGTGAGTTCATTTTGACCTATTTGCAATAATACAGACTATTCCTAACAAATAGTCCAATTTATTGCAGGAAGAAATGAACTGCTTCTGTTGGTTATTCTCACGGTGTGCCGGTTCTCACGCGGAGCCGGTACTTTGATCTGGGTCTTATCAATTTCAGTGGATCACGTTGCCACCATGCATTTTTGGGAAATAGTTGAAATCCCACCCTCCCGCCCTGATTTGAGTGGTGGAAAGACATGTATATGTTTATACTTATAATTCTGCTCGTTGTGTTTTTCTTCTTTCAGATCTGTTTCTTATCGAGGACCTTGCTTCCATGGATCCGACACCAATACACGCATACTCCCTTCCTGGGATTTGTATTGGTTGAATTTGGATTGCTTGGTTTTTCGACTCAGCTCGTGATCCATTGTTGCGTTTGCTGCGGAAAATTCCGTGGAAGCCCAGTTATTCATGAATGTTTTTGTCTGCTGCACTATATAGTTTGGGATTTGTGCTAGCTTGCGACTGATACACATGCTTGAGTCGACCATTTTGCTGAATATGTATGTACTGTTCGGTGGGTGGCTTGGCTTCTAAACCCTCTCACAAGTTTGTACTGTGTGAGTGGTGTAGGTTGGGTTTGAAGATCATGGTCTTCCTCCCCCAATGGCTGTTGGGGTTGTAGGGAGTACGTGGTGGCTGCCACGCCTGTTTTGATCTTCAATGGTTATGAAACGAGTTAGTTGCAGCTAGCACAATGCATAGGTCTACATGGGGTTTTCCGCCAGCGAACGCGACCAATCCGCCACACCGACTTTCCATGTAATCCACTTCTCAAATTAAATCGGGTATTTAATCTTAGCTTGTGTCTTGTGAGTTCATTTTGACCTATTTGCAATAAATGCCTTGCCTTTGCATTACTGTAGAGATATTGGATAATAAACGCCTTGCCTTTCCATTACTGTAGAGATATTGGATAATAAATGCCTTGCCTTTGCATTACTGTAGAGATATTGGATAATAAACGCCTTGCCTTTCCATTACTGTAGAGATATTGGATAACAAACGTCCTGCCTTTGCGTTACTGTACATGTATTGGATAATAACAATTATCTCATGACTTTGCATCACTGTAGATGTTTTGAATAACAACAAAGTCGCCAGTGTCTTGGTATTACTGTACATGTATTGGATAATGAAACAAATGACCTACTTTTGTATTACTGTTCATCACGCAAAGGGTTAATAATCAGACTCTGCATAAATTGAAGATCCTCAGCAAACAGTGTGCCTTCATATTATTTCATACAAATCAAAATGTCAGACTTTGGAATCCTTGAAACATCCTTGCAAGACCCAGAGCTTTTCCGTATTGCAAGAAACATCAATTACTATATTCTATGTTTACATTGTACTACTGATCACTATTGACTGGTATCATAGATATTCAGATGTAGTAAAATTGCAGATATTTCTTCAGCAGGACAAGAGCTAAGAACTTCTACAAATGAGGTTATAATTATTCACTCAACAAGTTGACATATTTTTTTCAAATTTTACCAATGCAAATAATTATTATACTCATTGGGAGGGAACCCTCACAGGCTAGTTTTAGGAATATGAAAAGGAACATTTACTGGAAAAAATATAAAAAATGGGAATTGTGTAATTTTGAAACCTATGGAGCAAATGCTCTATTTATCACAATGGTTTCAAAACGTGACTAAAAGAAGCATCAAAAGGTGTCAATATGAGAGAATGTGTTAAGAAAAAGCATAAGACTTTTTACTATGTGAATCAAAAAAAGTTTGCCACACTGCAAAATAACCTCATTTGCAAAATATTAACTAAGAATTATAAGCATACAAAAAGCCCCACTATCATTTAACTCTTTCAATGTCAAGCATTGTCGTCTGCCAATTTTGTTGTCTGCTTCAATTCGTATTTTTTAATGTTCTTCCTTTTTGTTACTTAAAGCAAAATCTGAGCATCAAATAGTTTGGACTGGTATATCATCTGGATCCAAACTAGTTGCAAAGCTGGTCTAAGACAGTAAGCCTGAATGCTAGTAGTCATGAATTTAGATACTTCTAGGCAGGTAGCTGCTTAATGCATGGTGAAAGTCATGAAGAAAGCTCCTAAAGGAGCTTTCTTCATGACTTTCACCCTGTATTAAGCTGCCACTTGTCTCCAAGACTAAAATTTATACTTATTTGAATATCCGGTTTAGAGTTTTTTCCTGTATCATGATTGGCAGTGAAAGAGTTACATGCTCGAAACAATATAATATATAACAAAATAAGCTCCATTGCAATCTAAAAACCCAAAAGACTTACATCATTCTTTTCTTTAAATCTCTATAAGAAAAGGCACAACCAAAGACAAAATAAATTTGAAATCAAAGAACTAAAAGAGAATATACAGTCAAGTCTCATGCATTCCAACACATACATTCTAAAGAAACTAAAATAACCACTGGATGTGATTAATACCCTGATACAAGGACTTGTCAGTGTATATGGTTTTTTGAATAAGTGAAAAATTACGTTCAAAAAGAATGTTGAAATTATATTATATGATATTTATACAAAAAATTATAATTTAATGATTAATCATTATCTGATTTTTATAATGCCCGCTGAATGAAGGATTTTTTTTTATCATAGCTGACATTGTATAATGCAGTATATATTATACAATGCTATATAAAGCAAAAATAAGCAACACCACATGTATTTCGAAAATCCTATTTCTTTATTAAAGTGTTATTATATAGAATTTTAGTTGTTTTGTTGATTTTCAACACCCCCACCCCAAAGAGGTAAAGGGGTGTTTATTAGAATGGGGAATCTATTAGGGAGAATACAACATAATTATGCACTGGTATGAAATTTATGACTTTGTTTTATATTTGATGTCTGGATTAATGAGACCTCACTGTAATGGACTAAACAAAATAATGTTGTCTAAATAACAAAAATCCTGCTAAAACAACACCTGGCCCTTTACTTGATGAATAGTTATGTAAGAAATAATGACATAATGAATATTTATAAGATCAATTATCATAAGGGAATTTTTTGGTCATGGCAGGAACTGTAAAATCAGAACCATATAACCCAACAAGCAAACAGAGCAGACCCTGATCAGATGGCTGATCAGGGTCTGCTCTGTTTGCAATGGCAAATCAAAAGTCATCTCTATCAGGTAAAGGGTTAAATACAAACTAAACAGTTATGAAGATTCATAAACAAAATAGTTATAATATGGAAGGTGAAACATTATGGCCACTTTAGAAAGTAAAGAAACAGATCTTTCAAATTCCATTAGCAAACAGAGTAGACCCTGATCAGACGGTTCCTATAGGAGCCATCTGATCGGTGTCTACTCTGTTTGCAAATGTGTGAAAATGCATTTATATGAAGGAAAGTTTTAAACAGTAAAGTAACAACACAAATAATTAATTAATTCCCTAAGTAATAACTCAAAACAGTAAAATCCCTCTAATGTGACCACCAAAAATGGGTAAAATTCCAGATGGCAGAGGCAGGTGGTAGCTTAATCATAATGCATGACAAAAGTTATGCAGAAAGCTGCTAAAGGAGCTCCTATCCTGCATTAGGCAACCACCTGCTTATAAAGGCAGAAATGTTTATTCAAGAAGTGGTCGCATTAGTGGGGTTCTACTGTAACACATAATCAATACTCTAAGTACCCTAAGTAATCAGACAAACAAATTTCGGCAAATAATGCAGACCCAGATTAAATTGATCCTAAAGGAGCAGTTTGATCAGAGTCTTCACTAGTTACCGTCATGTCAGTCTAAGTTAAAGTTATCGAAATGGAGCAAAATTGTCCTATCAATTGAACAACCAGTGAAGGTGCATTGGGTGTCCGAATATTTAGGGAAATTACAGTACCAATTCAACAAATTTAAAAAACTGTATATTATTGGTGCAAGAAATAAAAATATTACGACATGACTATATTTATTTGTGCAAAAAAAATAAAATAGGACATAAAAGACATTTACACTTTTCTAGTTAAATCAAAATTACATTAAACAATTATATATTTCTATTTTTCATGACAGAGCATATAAATTAACACTTTGAAACTAGCCATGAATTTGTGAAAACCTATGGAAACGGTTTAGATCCAGATGAGATGACTAGTAACTCTAACAGTTCTAGCAGTTTATTTGAAGAGAAAAATATCAATTTTGGAAATTTTGTAGGAAAAAATTACATATTACATATCCTGGTCATGGTACCAAAATGTGGTAGAGTGGTGCGATAATAATAACAGTAAGTGTTGTGTCCAGGTTCGACCTATCTCTTGGAATTAGAGTAACGAAAGGTCAACAACAACAACTTAATGACGTCTACATCCCATATTTACGTCGTGCAAGGTGACGCGCCTTGACGTCATGTAAGTAATAGCGAATTCACGACAAGTTCAGAACTGACAAGATGTTGAGCTATACTGCATGTTATCTGCTTGCAAAAGTCATCAAACCTTTTATACAGGGATGGAAGAGTTAACCTTTTCCCTCATACAAATGCTTTTTCACACCTGTGCAAACAGAGTAGACCCAGATAAGATGGCTCCTGTAAGAGCTGTCTGATCACGATCTGCTCTGTTTGCTTATGACATCTGGCTCTACAGTTTCTACCAATATGTGTACATAATATATGCTATTATAAAAATTCAGCTATTAAATATTCATAATGTTATTTTTTCTAACATTAATATTAAAGAGGGAAGGGGTTAAGTTTTAGTATATCAAGTATTACAATGGTTCTAGAGAGCAAACATGGTAAACTACACCATTTCAGGCTAAATCAAAGGAACATAACCTTAAAACCTACTACTTCAAATTTGCTCTCAATTGCATTTATCCAAGATCTTTAAGACCATGAACATTATTTTTAAACACTATAAGAATCTTTGAAGCAACAGAGGTGCTCAAATGTCTTAAAATGAAGGGCATATAACTCTTAACCTACTGGTATAAATTTGCTGTAACAAAACTTGGCCAAGATCTTATTGCAATACACGTGACTACCAAGTTTGATCAAGATTGCTTGAGAAATGAGGTTATTTGAGAATAATTAAAAACAAATTGCATATGGACAGACATCTGCATGCTTTAAATCAAGGAGAGTGCCCTGTATGGGAACTTTCAATATTGGCCAAGCATATAGAGAAAATCTTTGTCAAAACTTGAGCAATTCTACTCCATGGACAGTTAACAAGTGATCATTCATTTATTTTGAAAGATGATAATGGCCCTTTTCTTCATTTTGAGACAGTTCGGTCCATTACACCATGCTAAGCTTCTAAAATGGCCCTAACTAAATTTAAGCAGCATGGATGGGTGGACGACGGCTATTCAATGATCCTAAAAGCTCACCTTGAGCACTATGTGCTAAGCTGAGTTAATGACAACAAACTAACAACAAATGACATTTAAAAATGTCAATGTCTACTGTGTTTTTTCCATACTTACATTTGCAAATGTGACCAGATCAATCCAGGACTTGCCATTGTTTGTTGACACATACACAATCCCATCATCCTGTCCAATTCGCTGTCCCAGGTCCGTGAAGAACACACAGTTCTATAACAAACAAAGCCTACATCATTTCTTGGTGATAAATCTTCAGCGCTTCATCTGGATGCAAACTGTTTGCCATCTTAACCTTTTACTCCATAAATACGCCTTTCTACACCTTTGCAAACAGAGTAGACCCAGATCAGATGGCTCCTGCAGGAGCTATCTGATCAGGGTCTGCTATGTTTGCTAATATGATATGATTCAACAGTTTTTGCCATTGCCAAACATTCATGTGCTAGTATAACAATTAATCTAATTAATATTCATGATTTCATAATTTTTACATGAATATTCATGGGCAGAAATGGTTAATTGTGTTTTGAAAAGAAACTCAAAGTAAATCAAAAGTGAAAACTGAAGTAAATACAGTAACATTTTCTACCAAATAAATTTTGCTCAACAAGCTAAACTTTATCTCTTTATCTAATCGAGTTGCCCTTTAATGTCTTTGAAAATAGGGTAGAACCAGATCAGATGGCTCTTGTAGAAGCTGTCTGATCTGGGTCTGCTCTGTTTGCTTTTGGATTTATACAGATCTGAGAAAAATTATCAATTGAAAATAAAAGCAAATGACAAATTTTGCATATCTAAAAGCATAAGCTGAGACTATTGAAGGTAAATGAATCATACCATATTTCCTTGCATAAGCTGAGATTGTTACTGCTAAAATGAACAATACACCTAAAATGGTAACAGTACAGGAAACATACCTGTTTCTTGTCGTGTAAGTTTAGATTACAGAAGGTACAAGAGACATACCCTGTTTCCCTGCATAAGCCACACTTCTGTGATGTACTTCTGGTTATCAGCGATTGACACCCGATCACAGACACACAGCACACTGAGTAGATCAAGGTATCGGTAGTTCTTGTCTCGTCTCAGCAGGTCCACAAATTTGTCAATGTGGTCATGGGTGATTCTGTCCACAATTTTTCTGTTGTCTCTGATCAGCTCCATCACCATGTGAGCAGCATTGAGTCCAATCTTACCCTGTAAAATATGTCAGTTTATAACCTTCTTATTAACTTATGAATAGTTATGCAAGAAATAATTACTTCATGGAAATTAGTTAGAAAAATAGTAATGATGAAATATTACAAAGAAGCAAGTGGAGCAGGTTCTGGCCTGATGGCTCCTCCTGTAGCTATCTGATCTGGGTCTACTTTATTTGCAAAGAATTTAAAGGCATATCTATGGACAAAAGTAGCACTTATAATCATGCAACGGTCTAAAAGAAATTTCAAAAGCTACCATGTACAGGGCTAATGGGGATTTTCAAAGGCTATCATACAAGGTGTTAACCCTTTCCCTCATATAGACGTGTTTTCACGCATTTGCAAACAGAGTAGACCCAGATCAGACGGCTCCTAGAGGAGCCGTCTGATCAGGGTCTGCTCTGTTTGCTAATAAAATTAAATAGATCTGTTTCTTTACTTTCTAAAATGTCTACAATGTCCCACCTTCCATATTTATTTATAACTATTTTGTTAATGAATATTCAGTAGGTATTGAAATACAGAACAGGGAAAGGAAGAATTTCAAAGACTTTCATGTAAAGGGTAAAAGGAGATTTTAAAAGCTATGATCAGACTCAATGTTAATCAGTCCTTACCTCTTTGATAACAAACTGTGTAAGGAAGAAGTCTATGTATTTTGCGATGTAGAGCTCGTTCTTACGCGAGTCTCCCATCAGGTAGGAGTACAACACATTGTAGGCCACACTGAAGATCCGAGTCATGTGACTGAAAAATAAAACCAGAGCATGTATGAAAATGAGGAATTCATGAGACAAATACAGATAGAAAAACAAGAGCACCGCAAGCGGGTGCGAACGCTCGTCTGTTATCAATGTTAAAATTTCGGATGACGCGGACGCCGGAGTTACGAAAATAGCTCGTGATTTCTTCGAAACAGATGAGCTAATAAGAAATAAAGTATACATGGCATGCACACTGTTGGTGTTAATGATATATTAACCATTTCCCTCATGAAAATGCCTTTTAATGCATTTGCAAACAGAGTAGAACCAGATGAGATGGCTCCTGTAGGAGCAGTCAGACCAGCGTCCACTCTGTTTGCTTATGACATCTTACAATTTCTACCAATACCAAAAAATCATGTAGTCATGTACATTATATATTCAGCTAATAAATATTCATGATGGCATTATTTCTTATATAAATATTTAACAGGGAAAGAGTTAACGCATTTTAAATTGTATTTCTTTGCGAACTTGTCCAAATATGTATTTTGATTTAACATAAGATATTCATCCTTTACTCCATGAATATATATGTACAAAATAACATCAAATATTATTTAGATTAAATGTTATAATTGCACATGGCCACAGGGATTTTTGATCATAGCAGAACAGTAGAATCATATCTATCATTAGTTCATCAGCAAATAGACAGACCCCGATCAGACGATTCCTAAAGGAGCTGTCTGATCTGAGGCTACTCCATTTGCAAAAGGGTAGAAAAGTATATCTATGGAGCCAGAGCTAAATAATGATATTATGAAAATTAGTTAGCTAAATTTTTACAATGGCATATGAACACATGAATCATTGGCAATGGCAGACACTGCAGAATCAGTTCTATATAATGCTCCTGTATTAAAAATTCCAGTCTAGAGAGGTTTCACTGTACTTACTACTGGTCAGCGCCATTAAATGGCGATTTGAGCAGATTAACAAGGAGCTCAACAATCCTCAGATTTCTCATCAGCTTCTGTCTTTGTTTGATTGGTTCCGCATCCACCACCATGAAATCTGCTATCTCCTGCAGAGCCTGGAAGAAGCAAACACAACAAATGTCACTATTTCTAGTCCCCAAAAAGTTATAAAGTAAAACCCCTCTAAACCGGACATTCAATTTAGTATAGATATTGGTCTTAGATACAGGTGGAAGCTTAATGCAGGGTGAAAGTCTTGCAGAAAGCTCCTCCTAGAGGAGCTTTCTGCATGACTTTCACCCTGCATTAAGCAACCACCTGCCTAAAAGTATCTAAATTCTAGTTTACAGATGAATTTTCTTGCAAGACTGCCCATGATGAATAAAAATTAATTTACCCTTTATTCCATACATACACCATTTAATGCCTTTTTAAACAGAGCAAATCCAGATCAGACATCTCCTGTAGGAGTCTTCTGATCAGGGTCTGCTCTGTTTGCTTATGGAATAATACAGATTTATTTCTGCAATGGCAAAGACTTCATGTTCATATTCCATTGTGAAAATTCATATTCATAATGTTGATATTTCTTATGTGAATATTCATGAAGTAATGGGTTAACGGTCGTATCTAAATATAGAGTAAGGTAAAGCTGGAATGCTTAGGCCAATAGTAGAGAATCAGATCTGTTATGTATAAGCAAACAGAACAAAACCTGATAAGACAACTCCCTCAGGAGTCTGGTCTGGGTCTGTTCTATTTGCAAAGGCATAAATTAGGGATTATTAAGTAAAGGGTTATATGAAGGAATACATGTACATATAATTCAGTGTTACAAGTTCACAGTTTATCAAAGCAACCCTTAAACCTTTCCTCCATAAATAGGTCTTTCTATGCCTTTGCAAACAGGGTAGACCCAGATCAGACAGCTCCTACAGGAATTTTCTGATCAGGGTTTGCCCTGTTTGCTTATGATATAATATAGATATGATTCTACAGTTTCTGCCATGGCCAAACACTCCTGTGTCCATGTGGTGTTATAACAATTAATCTAGTTAATATTCATGATGTCATCATTTCTTACATGAATATTCATGGAGTAAAGGATTAAATATTGTCATTCTATGAAACACACTGTAAGCAAATACATAAGTACTTCGCATATGAACTGCAATGTAATTGTCTGAATATCTAGATATACAGTAAAACCCCGCTAATGCGACCACTTAATAAACAGCCACTGGGATCGTATAAAGCACAGAAAGCTCCCATGGGAGCTTTTTGCATAACTTTCGTCATGCATTAAGCTACCACCTGCCTCTGCCACCCAGAATTATGTCCCTTTTTGGTGGTCGCATTAGAGGGGTTCTACTATATTATATGTAGAGTGGATACCAATATGGATACTTACTGTTGTGATTTTGTACGCCATCTTTGCATTCAGAATAGTTCCAGCCTTTTTCTGTAAAGTAAATAAAATCATTCCATATGCAGAATTGAAATCAACAGTCACGTAAAGAACCGTTTGCTGCCATGGGTGGATCTGTGATCATCTTTGCAAACAGTTTGGATCCAGATGAGACATTAACTTGCATCTCATCAGGATACAGACTGTGATTATGTTTTTTGAAACTAAAAGGAAGAAAATTCAATGGTGGACAATAATACATGGCAGGAAAAGACTTAAGTTCTACGCCCTTGAAAGGAGCTACTCTAATTACGGTACCCAAAATTTTCAGACACCCAATCAGCCCTCTCCAATGGTTTGTCAAGGTGAATAATTTAATAATCAGCAGATCCTGATCAGATGGCTCCTACAGGAACTACCTGATCTGTGTCAACAATGTTTGTGAAGGCGTAAAAGGATGTTTATATGAGGGAAAGGGTTAACCCATTCCTTCCAAGAATATTTTTAGATCAAACTTCTTTGAATAAATCTACCAAAAAGGAGTATTTACAACAGAAAAGGATTTTTTTTAAAATTGTGCAGTTTTGAAACCATTGTGATAAATACAGTGTCAAAATGCGTTGGGAATGGGCTAAATCTTTTGAGTGGTACCTATAGACACTTGGCAGATACAGTAAAAGTCAACTGTTATGATACGTACGTCAGCTACAAGTTTCTGTATGGCTGGAACCATTCCTGCCATAAAGTTGAATATGCTCTCCAGGTCCTGTGTGACAGACTGTATGGTGAAGGCATCATCATACTGCATCTCGTCTATAACTCCAATCTACAACAAGGGAGACAACTAAGTAAAGTTCTATCTATTCCTTGATATGCTGGATTATCTCTCTTTATATCCATTTAAATGTACAATAATATTATCAAATTGGTCAATTTTTCAATATAATTGCAATATGTAACAACATGGTATGGTACGTAGTACATAAATAAAGAAAACAGATCATGAAATTTTAACCCTTATCCTGCTATCTGCAGCTTGACTCACATTTGTAAACAATTTGTATCCAGTTGAAATGCTGAGTAAATAGGTCTCTTCAGGAGCCAAGCTGTTTGACACACGGTCAATAGTTTCTTAAAACCTTCATTTAATGGGAAGAAATCAAAATTACACACTTTGAGCAGACATTATTTTTTTTAACAACGGGATAAGGGTTAACATATCTTATTTTTAGACAATATTGCAATTATCTTTTCATGTTTTAGTAAATCATCACCTCTCTATTCTGTATTGTAACAGATACAGGTGCATACTCATATACAGTGGAACCCCTCTAATGCGACCACTTAATGAATCAACGTGGGTGTCTTTATAAGCAGGTGGTTGCTTAATGCAGGGCAAAAGTAATGCAAAAAGCTCCTCTAGGAGCTTTCTGCATTGCTTTTGACCTGCATTAAGCTACCACCTGCATCTAGCACCCATAATTATACCTCTTTTAGGTGGTCGTATTAGCAGGGATTTACTGTACTAAAATCATCAATTCTCCACCAAACCCTATGTTGTGACCACTGTTTAGAATCGTCTCAAAGAGACAATTCTAAAGAGTGGTCATAACATATGGTTTAGTGGAAAAATAAAGGAGTTAATTGAAAATGTTTCAATTTACGCATCTTATCTGGACCTCTGAAATAGATGAATTTTTGTAGTAAAGAAAACCAACAACAAAAAACTTATTTTATCTACCAATTGATGTTTCAGAAATATACTAGAGTAATAAAATGTAACAAAATAAGATATCAAAGATTATAAATATTAAGATATTAATTCTGTGAAATTTTATAATAATCAAATGTCATTTAACCCTTTACTTCGTGAATTTTCATGTAAGAAATAATGACATTATGGCACAAACCATGCCAGAAACTGTAGAATCATATCTATATTATTTCATATCTAAACAGAACTGACCCTGATCAGATGGCTCCTACCTGAGCCATCTGATCTGGGTTTACTCAGTGTTTACGAAGGCGTCAAAAAGTGTATCTATGAGGTCAAATTGTTATTTAGAACCAAACATCAATTTTTAGCTTAATTTACTCTTTTTTCGAATCAACCAAGAGTACACCAATCCACACAAACTCTAATTCCTACCATATTGTCCTTTGATTATAACCTATTCTTGCATAGGCTATTTTTAGATCCAACCTTTTGGAACAAATCTACCGAAAATGAGCATTAACTACTGAAAAGGAAAATTTTAGAATTGTTTAGTGTTGAAACCATTGTGATAAATAGAGCATTTGCTCCTAAGGAGCAAATGCTCTATTTATAACATTGTTTTCACAAAGTGACTTTTACAGAAGCGTCAAAAGGTGTCTATATGCGGGAATCTTTTTGAAGCCATTGCAAACACAGAAGACCCATACAGATTTAGACAGCTCCTGTAGAACTCATCTGATCCTGATTTGCTGTTTGCTTATGGAATTATGCAGATCTTATATTCTACAGTTTCAGCAAGGCCGACAAATCA
This sequence comes from Azorinus chamasolen, assembly GCA_963576725.1. Lineage (NCBI taxonomy): Eukaryota > Metazoa > Mollusca > Bivalvia > Cardiida > Solecurtidae > Azorinus > Azorinus chamasolen. The sequence goes on along the minus strand of OY755251.1, from coordinate 19,612,095 downwards.
CGTTATCTTATGTCAGTATAAATTCAGCTAATAAATATTCATGATGTAATTCTACTGACATGAATATTCATCAGGGCAAAGAATTAAATGTGAGGCTAAGAAGAGAAGAGAAATTCAAATATCTAAAAAGGAAAGAACATCAAAAAATAATCTGTTACACATCAGATAACTTCAGTACTATTTGAGTGGTAATTACACATGACATGCAAACTACAAAATAATTTCATAAATGAAGTAAAACACACGTAAAAGATGGAGAATGAGAAAATGCTTTTCCAAACTCTGAAGCATATCATATTGGCCAGACATGCATAGGCAAAACATGCAGATCCTGATCAAACAGGAGCCATCTGATCTGGGTCTAGTGTGTTTACAAATGCATGAAAAGGCATTTATATGAAGGAAAGAGTTAATTGTAAATATGGTATGAAAACTTTTGGTCTGAAATGCTAAATACAAAATGGACAACATGCAATAGCAAAAAGACAAACAAACAGATAGACAAAATGTCACACAATGTCACACAGACAGACAGACAGACAGATTCAAGTTTTCAAACGTTTTAATGCATGAATGAGTTAACCCTTTACCTGATAGCGATGAGCCCTTTACCTGAGAGAGATACCTGCTGACATCCTTTGCAAAAAGAGTAGACCCAGATTAGATGACTCCTGCTGGAGGTGTCTGATCAGGTCTGCTCTGTTTGCTCATTGCACCAATTCTACAATCAATATTTCTTGTGTTTATATGTTAATTTCTGCTATTATATAAATTTTCATCAGGTAAAGGGTTGAATGGCTATAGAAAAACAGTATAGAGTCCAAGATCAGAAGACTCCTTGAGGACCTCTCAGATTAGGATCTACACTGCTTCCTAGTTCTTTCAAAACAGTTTATCATGTAAGAATAATTGACTAAACAGTGCCAAGTGCTCAATTATTCTTATTGTGAACCTAATGATAAAAAGGATAAAAGGAATTTCAAAAATCTAACATTCAAAGTATTGAAAGAAAAAGTTAAGAGCTGAACAAACAATGAGTTAAAAATATATACTGTATGACAACTTATTTGTAAACCATTGATTCCCCCACCCACCCCTTATCTCCTGATTTTGTATCCGATGAAAAGAAACAATGAGGGCAATAATTCTAGCAATTGCACTGTCCAATCATAATGAAACACAGAGCCATACATAAAGCAGAGCAACAGATAGATGAGTGCATACTCAAATACTAAAATTGTCATTTCTCCACCCGCTAACTCTATGATGCAACTACTCTTTAGAATCGTCTCTTCAAGACAATTCTAAAGAGTATTTGTATCATAGGGTTTGTTGGAGAAATAAAGGAGTTATTCTTAATGTTTTAATTTATCCATCTGATCTGGACCTCTGCTAAAGGGTGTATTTCAAATATTAATATCGTAATTTCTCCACCAAACCCTATGTTATGACCACTCTTTAGAATCGTGTCTTTCATACAAATCTAAAGGGCTGTCATAACAGTGGAGAAATAAAGGAGCTATTCATGGGAAAATGTTTGATTGTAACATCATATCTGTGCTTCTGAATATTGTAGTAGCTCAGAATTCCATGGCAGTAATGACTATTACTATGTTGCATAAAATCATTGCAAAAGGAGCAGTCTTGGCAAAATCTATCATGAAGACAGGGACACATAGACAGATTGGCAATCACCTATATCTCCCACCTTCACTCACAACTCTCTCGATGTAAAACAAAATTAAATTTCAATGTAAAGGGAGAAAGTATATTAACCCTTTACTCCATGAATATTCATGTAAGAACTGATAACATCATGAATATTAATGGATTATATTTTTAGAATGGCACATAGCCATGGGAATTTTTGGCCATAGTACAAACTGTAAAATCATATCTATATGATTTCAAAGGCAAATAGAGCAGACTCTGATTAGACAGCCCTTGCAGGAGCAGTCTGATCTGGGTCTACTCTGTTTGCAAAGGTGTAGATTTATATTGGCACTAAGAAAAAAAAAGAAGTTTTTATCATGATACAAGTAATAGAATCATATCTATATTATAAGTAAACCCTAATCAGATAGCTTCTGTGTAGGAACTGTCTGATTTGGGTCTACTCTGTTTACAAAGGTGTATCTATTGAGTAGAGGGTTAAGAGACATAGCAAAATACAGAAGGATACCATCAGTTTAAGAAAAAGAGGTAACATTGAATCACCCTCTAAGTTCACTTTCATAAATGAGCTGAATCATGGCAAACAAGGGCATTGGACATTAGCGACAGTGTAGACCAATGGAAAGTGACATGTACACCAGAATCTCTTTTCAGCAGAACCATTGTACAGTAAAAACCCTCTAATGCAACCACCAAAATGAGGTATAACTCTGGGTCTTAGAGGCAGGTGGTAACTCAATGCAGGATGAAATTAATGCAGAAAGCTCTTGCAGGTATTCCTTCAGGAGCTTTCAGTATTACCTTTTTTCTGTATTAAGCACCTAACTACTTTTAAAGACTTGCATGTTTATTCATTAAGTGATTACTATAGGGGGATTCTGTATACTGGGTCATCACTTCTGAAAACATCCAAGTACCCTTTCAACCATAATGTTGCTCAAATGATTGATTAACCCTTTCCCTGTTCAATATTCATGTAAGAAATAATGATGTCATGACTATCTATTGGCTTATTTTTTATAATTATATACATATGTATACAGGGTTTTTGGTATCAGTAGAAACTAAAGAGTCAGATCTACTATAATTTCATGAGCAAACAGAGCAGACCCTGATCAGACGGCTCCTATAGGAGCCATCTGATCTAGGTCTTCTCTGTTTGCAAATGCATGAAAAGGCGTTTATATGAGGGAAAGGGTTAAGCTCTGAGAATAAAAACACTTACATCTAACTTCAACCCACTCATCTGATTGCATTAACAGTGACACAAAAATGCTTATACTTTGCTAAACATTGAGAGAGGAAAGAACCATCAAACCTTGTTTGCCCTGTTGTCTTTCTGGTGTACATTATATTTATTATACACCTTATAATTTAAATGCAAACCAATAGATGCCAAGCATTTGCAACATGTGACAGTTCAATATTAATCTGTATTGTATGGCAAAATGTGCATAAATGAAGGGCATTCTAAATGTCAGATTCATCTGTAATAATTTTTAACTTTTCTCTCTAACTGAAGAAAGATTAAGACTTTTCCTGAAGAAATTTTGATGTCTGCAAACTTTGTCATCTGCTACAATTGTCAAACAAGAGCCACATGCGGTGTCAACGCTCGTCTGATTCGGTGCTTGTCAAGCTAATTTTAAACATTTTTGAAAAATATAAAGGGCATTAACTCCAAAATTTGGAAATCAAGAGTTATGGCTTTTATGTAGGGGCCTTCCCCTCAATGAGATCTACTAACCTATGAAGTTTCATGTTGATACCTCTTACACTTTTCGAGTAATGAGCTACATTAAAGTTTTTGCACGCCGGCAACAACAACGCCAACGCCTATGACCCAGTGATCACAATAGCTTTACTTTTCTTTGAAACAGACGAGCTAAAAACAGTCACAGTAAAAAACAGTTTGGATCCTGATGAGAGGCTTGGCATTTCATCTGGATTGAAACTGCTTGCATAGGTAATCACAGATGCAAGATGTGAGATTGGCAACAAAAGAATTAAACACATGCAAAGGAATTCAGATCAGATTATTTTGGTTGTAGGTATATGTGTCGTAACTCTTTTAATGCAAAATTTGTCATTTGTTTCAATATTTAATTTTTTGAATTTGCTTCTGTCTTCTTTAAAAAAAAAACAACAACATTAGATCCAGAATGTTGGCAAATGTGATTGTGAAATCACAACTGGTAGTGAAAGTTAAACAATTCTTCATAGTTTTACAACTGAGAAATATCATCTTTGTGTTTATCGATATACAAGAAGTTGCAGTCCTTGTTTGTGTTTAAAGAAAACATACTTGTCTAGGCCTTGAATGCTGAATTTTCAAAGTGGAATGGTCATTAATTGTTGAATGGTAGACTCCATTAATATCAAAGGCTAAATTCTGACTGACAAATAGTGTTGACCCACATTGGAGAGCTCCTAGATAATCCTCTAGGAGCCCTCAGATCAGGCTCAACACTGTTTGCAATGTCAGGTCATCTATGTCTGATACATTCAAAGGATTAATACACAGTTAAGCCTCTCTAAAATGGACAGTCACTTTAGTATAGATATCAGTCTTGGAGACAGGTGGCAGCTTAATGCAGGGTGAAAGTTATGCAGAAAGCTCCTCTATGAGCTTTCTGCATGACTTTCACCCTGTATTATTGTACTAAGCAGCCACCTGCCTAAAAGTATCTAAATTCTTCTCAACTAGAATTCAGTTCAGAGGTATTTACTGTACTTGTTCTGCAGCTAGGGTATTTGTACTTTGTTTATTCTGGTAGAAAAAACACGACATCAGAGATGGTAGAATAAACATTGTACTTTTCTAGTATGACCTAATTACCATAAGTATTCGTACACCTAATCTCCCCTCTCCATGGTTTTTAGAGCAGCCAAAGTCAATTTGGCACCATTTGAATTAATCTAACATAGAAGCGAGTAGCAAAGACCCTGATCAAACTTCTCCTCAAGGAGAAGTCTGAAATTGGTCTGCATAATTTGCACAAGTTTGTCTGGCCGAATACTTAAGGTAGTTAAGATATGTGTAATCTGTATTATTAAATGTGTGGTGTTGATCAACTATTTGTACGTGAAGAACATCTATTAAAGGACAAAATTAACCCTTTCCCTGTTGAATATTTAGGTTGGAAATAATCATATTATGAATATATATTAGCTGAAATTTTACAATGGCATATGTACACAGGAATATTTGATATTGGTGGAAACTGTAGTGTCAGAGATATAATAATTTCATAAGCAAACAGAGCAGAACCTGATCAGACAGCTCCTACAGGAGCCGTCTGATCTGGGTCTACTCTGTTTGCAAAGATATGAAAAGTGTTTGTATGAGGGAAAGGGTTAAAAGACAAAAAAATCAGAATTAATGAGTACCCATTTATGCGGACATGTTACAAAAAAATACGGAGTAAGTTCAAACTTTTGGCATAGTTTACCAGATGGACAAACAATGCAATACTTGTCAGTTTTGAAATTTTTAAACAATTTCGAAATTGTTTTCTAAGAGTGTCTGTTTTAACAAGATACAGTATTACTCAAAACTATTTGAAAAGGTAAAAATGATTTTGCTCAAAGAAATTTCTACTGGAAGGCTATAATTTAGATTGTAGACTTGATGCATAAATAGGTGTCGTGATACAACATATATCTGTGGACAGGTGTTCATCCTTAACTCACAGGCACTGTGAAACCTTGCTGTTTAAGTTCCTTCACAACATAGCAACAAATACAATTAGTCAAATCACAATTATTCATTTTGTATCTGCCCCAACTTCAAAAGTGAAGATGTCGGCCAAATGGTGATCAAGAACTGATAAATACAACTATAAAGTCAGGGGTCTTAGACCTAATAAATCAATGTCCATTGAAAGGTTTTTGAGAGCATGAAAGATAAAGTACATTTTATAATTTAGTGATATTATTATTAATACAGTAAAACTGCACTAATCAAAGCACTTAAATACTTATCATGATCACTCTGGGAGTGTTTTGAATGACTCTCAACTACCATTAACTTAGCCTTTACTCCATGAATATTCATGTAAGAAATAATGACATAATGAATATTAATTAGATTAAGTGTTACACTAATAGCACATAAACATAGGAATGTTTGACCATGGCAGTAGCTATTTAGTCAGTCATATCTATTATAATTTCATATGCAAACAGAGCAGACTCAGATCAGACGGCTCCTATAGGAGCCATCTGATCTGGGTCTACTCTGTTTGCAAAGGCGTAGAAAAGCGAATTTATGGAGTAAAGGGTTAAAGAAAAGGTAAAAGTCATTCAATAAGCAGCCATCTGCCTAAAAATATCTAAATTCTTCTTTACTGAAAGTCTAATTTAGATGGATTTTATAGTTTATTATAACTATTATTATCATTTATTATTATTCGTACAATAATTGTTATTATTCTTATATTAATAAACTGTATATAGTGTCTCAGTCTCAATATGCATACAATCACAATACATGAATATGAACTTGGGTTAGTAGGTAGGTAGGTGAAAGTTGCAGGACAGTCAATTTGGGCATAAAATACCTTCTTCAGCTGGGCGGTGCTCCACTTCAGAGAGCCCATAGACTTGCTGTCTGTCTGGGCCTGATCTTGCTTCTTCTTATATTCATCTGAAAGGAAAACAAATGTTATATCAATAGTGTCTATACTGTAAAACCCTTCTAGAACAACCACTTAACCCTTTCCCTGTTCTATATTTAGACCAAAGTTCAATACCTACTGAATATTCATTAACAAAATAGTTATAAAGAAATATGCAAGGTGGACCATTGTAGACATTTTAGAAAGCAAAGAAACAAACTGATCAAATTCTATTAGCAAACAAGAGTAGACCCTGATCAGACGGCTCCTCTAGGAGCCGTCTGATCTGGGTCTACTCTGTTTGCAAATGCGTGAAAACGCGTTTATATGAGAGAAAGGGTTAATCCTTTATCAGACAGAATACAGAGTAGACCTATAGGAGCCATCTGATTTAGGTTAACACTGTTGGCTTATCAAAATTAAAGAACTTTAGTCAGCAAGCTCACATACCACACACCGCCACATTGTCAGAGAAAAAAAAGTGGTTTCCCATGACAGATTCCTCTGAAAATTGAACTCATCCAAGCTTTTATTCATGGCAATTGTTAAAGCAAATTTGAGATAAATTGGTCAGGAAATGAAAGTGCTAGATGAGCAAAACTGTATTATGATACACGGACTGATGGACGGACAGACAGACGTTCTCACAAATTGAATGTTATGTGATTATTCTTTTGTTCAAAATAGTCACATAAAATGAAAATTTAGTCACATGAAAAGAAAAACACAAAATATATTTTGTTCTCAGTGTCACATAACAATCAATCCCTGTGAGCGGACTGACTAATAAACGGACAGGTCAAAAACTATATACCCAAAGCAGTTCCATTGAGTGGGGTATAATAATATTGATTTGATTCTACAATTTCTGCCATGACTTAAACTTTAAGTGTTCATATGTCATTATAAAAATGCATCTCATTAATATTTCTCATGTCATTATTTCATGGAATAAAGAGTTAATTTCAACCTCATGTCATTATTTCATAGAGTGAATCTGTAAAAATACAATTTCAACAGTAACTCACTAGTACATAAGTTATTTCTCATACTGACCAGGTGCTTTGACTTACCTGTAAAAGCATGTAGCCACTGTCCAGACACAACATGTTCCATACGACAGTAACTATCCTCGGGAATCTGGTCACTTTCCTATGAAAAACAGAAAATGTAAAGAGAAACTGCTGTGAAAAATTGTCTGCAAACTTTATCTGATTCATTTTTTTCTTCCAAAATGCAGCTGGAGTGTCAAATGGATCTTGGGATACCGAGTTACTCAGCAGTTCATCAGGATCCTAATGGTTTGCATATACAGTTGAACTTCGATATCTCGAACTCGGATAACTCGAACTTAGGGATAACTTGAACTAAAAGTTCAGTCCTTCCAAAATTTACAATACAGGATACACACGTGACAGCTTAATGTAGGTCTAAAGTAATGCTGAAAGCTCCTGCAGGAGCTTTCAGCATTACTTAAGACCTGCATTAAGCTGTGAACCAGAGATATTTGTCAGATTATAAATCGGATGAGTCAACCTCTCTTATCTCGAACTAATTTGTATGGTCCTTTGAAGTTCGAGATTTCGAAGTTTAACTGTAGGTAGTCACAAATAAACTTTTTTAACCCTTTCACTGTAGAATATATTCATTGAAGAAATATTGAAATCAGGGATATTTATCAAATGAAGTTTTATAAAGGAATATGTTCAAAGGATTTTTTTAGTATTGGCAGAAACTGCAGAAAGATCCTGTTTGAGCTTTTTGAATTATATTAATCCTACTTTAACCTACCACCTGCCTTTCAGACTAAGATTTAAACTTCTTTAGACTGACAGTTTATTATGCATGTCAAGGAATAAAGGCAAAGTAACTTTTTCTTTAACCCATTCCCACTTAGGCTATTTTTAGACTTAACCTCTTGGATTAAATCTACCAAAAAGGAGCATAAACTAGAGAACAGGAAATTTTCAGAATTGTGTAGTTTTGAAACCATTGTGATAAATAGAGCATTTGCTCCTGTGGAGCAAATGCTCTATTTATCACAATGGTTTCACAAAGCGACTTTTACAGAAGCGTCAATATGCGGGAATGGGTTAATGTTAAAAACAGTCCTGTATTTCAAATTTGAAGTAGAACAATTTTTCCTAAAAATACCCAGTTTAAATCCTGATGAGATGTACAATTACTAAGACTTTCATTAGAATTAAATTGTCTACAAAGGTTATTTTCAAATAATAAAGTGTAGGTACAAACCCACAAAATGCTTTGTACAGAGACTGTCATACAAAATGTATGAATCTTTTCCTTGATATAAATGCTTTGATCTGTTGTGTTTACTTAACCCTTTTAATGCTTAATTTCCAAATGGACTATTCCAAAATGCAAACAGGCCAAACTTACTGTGAATATTCAGGGATGTTTTGAAGGAAAAAAGAAACATGACAAACAGTGCCCTCTCAACTGGGTCTACACTGTTTGCAAAGGACTTTAGTGACTATTCATTCACTACAAGAGTTATGAAATTATAATAGATCTGAATCTATAGTTTCTATCATTACCAAACATTCCTTAGTACAGTTATGCTATTATAAAAAATCAGCTAATAAATATTCATGACATCATGAATATTCAACAGGGAAAGGGTTAACAATGTCATTCCAACAACTATTTAGATGAATATCGTGAATTCTTGATAAACTACACAAACAGCGGAGATGCCAAAAGAATAATAAATGGTGCCTCATAAGAATTGAAACGGTATAACTCTCTGAATGTAATTTTGGAGACATACAGAACAATAACTACCATTGAGAATTTTTGGAGATACAGTGCTCCCTCCCTACAACGACCCTCTCAATAACGATTCCCTCCTTACAACAATGCATGTCACTGCTTCCGAAACAACAAGGCTCTAGAAACAACTTTTTTCCATCGTAATTTCTTTATGCCTCAATCAAACCCTATGTTGTGACCACTTTTTAGAATCGTCACTTTGTGACGATTCTAAAGAGTGGTCACAACATAGGGTTTGATGGAGGCATGACGGTTTTAGTTCTCGAAATACACCTTATCTGGGGATCTGCAAACAAGCTAATTGCGTTTGATTTTCCCTCCCTATAACAACTCCCTCTGAATAACACATACAATCTTCGTATCCCAGAGGGTGTCGTTGTAGAGAGGGAGCACTGTAATAACTATGGCCAACAGCAATTATAGATGATGTATACTAATATAGAGAACTTTAACCCTTTACTCTATGAATATTTATGAAAGAAATGATGACGGCATGACTATTAATAAGATTAATTTTATAATGACACATTGACACATGAGTTTTTCGCTATAGTAGAAACTGTAGAATCATAATCTACCATATATTATTTCATAAGCAAACAGAGCAGACCCTGATCAGATGGCTCTTATAGGAGCCATCTGATCTGGGTCTACTCTGTTTGCAAAGGTGTAGAAAGGCGTACTTATGGAGGAAAAGGTTAACCCGTTCTTTCACATACACGCATTTTCACGCATTTATAATAGGAGCCTATAGGAGCTGATCAGGGTCTGCTCTGTTTGCTTTTGACATGATATAGAGCTGATTACCGGTATGCAGATTTTGTCAAAACAAAACATTTCTTTGAAAGGCTTCAGCTAATAAATATTCTTGATGTCTTAATTTCTCACATGAATATTGAAACAGGTAAAGGATTTACTAGAATCAGAAAGAAATATGCAGAAAGTGAGTGCACTATCATTTGAAAACAGTGTAGATATACACCAGAGTGAATTGTTTATCACTTAAATTCCTCTTGCTAATTATACTAAATGGACCCTATAGTTAACAAATTCCTTTGTATAAATACCATGTCATGCCTTTGCAAACAGAGTAGACTCAGATCAGACTGATCCTGTAGGAGCCATCTGATCAGTGTCTGCTCTGTTTACTTATGAAATTTAAATAGATCTGACTACAGTTTCTATAAAAAAAATTAAAAAAATTATCAACTATAACAAATTAGCATAAATATTCATGTCATCATTTCTTACATGAATATTCAACAGGGAAAGGGATAAACTCTGGTGTCTCATTCCAGCAATTTAACCCATTCCCACTTAGACTATTTTTAGACTATTTTTAGACCTAACCTCTTTGATTAAATCTACCAAAATGGAGCATTAACTAGAGAAAAGGATTTTTTTCAGAATTGTGTAGTTTTGAAACCATTGTGATAAATAGAGCATTTGCTCCTGTGGAGCAAATGCTCTATTTATCACAATGGTTTCACAAAGTGACTTTTACAGAAGCGTCAAAAGGCATCAATATGAGGGAATGGGTTAAGGGAATGCTTGTGTTCCTTATTATTTGCAAATGCAACTTTATCTTGTTTCCATGGGTTTAAATTACACTTGGGATAGAACACTCAAAGTCACATACCCTGATGACTGGGTGGAGTCTGAATACTGTCCTTGGATTCAAGTGATCTGAGGTCAAGGTCACTTTTCCATTAGATTCCACACACAGATACTTCCTGGTGCACATATGCATCAGTCTGGCTTGCTGCTGCCATCTCATTACACCTCCTGCAATAAATAACAAAATGAAAACAAAGCACTTTACCTCACTGAGATGCCTTTTGACACTTTTGCAAACAAAGTAGAACCAGATCCGATGGCTCCTATAGGATCTGTCTGATCAGGGCCTGCTTTGTTTGCTTACGGAATAATAAAGATCTGAATGTTCAGCTTCTGCTACTGTCAAACTTTTCTGTTTTTATATGTCATTGTAAGAATTAATCTATATAATATTCATGATGTCATTATTTCTTACATGAATATTCATAAGGTAAATAGTTAACAGGTGTACAGAATACAGTACAACCTGTCGTAACCCTTTCCCTGTTCTATAATTATATAGTCCAATTTTCAATACCTCCTGAATATTCATGAACCAAATAGTTATAATGAAATATGGAATGTATAACATTGTAGCTATTTTAGAAAGTAAAGATACAGAACTTTCAAATTCCAATAGCAAACAGAGCAGACCCTGATCAGACGGCTCCTCTAGGAGCCGTCTGATCTGGGTCTACTCTGTTTGCAAATGCGTTAAAACACGTTTATATGAGGGAAAGGGTTAAACAAAAAGTTCTAATTTTGGGTATGTACAGCAGTTGGTAACTTAATGCAGGTCAAAAGTAATGCAGAAAGCTTATATAGGAGCTTTCTGTATTACCTTCAACCTGCATGAAGCAAGCACCTGCTTTTTAAGACTCCTATGTTCAATAAATGAATGGCTGCTTAAGACAGGTTCTACTGTACATATCTTTGAGCTCAACTGTAAACAATCAATGTAGGATTTGAAAACAATGTACAACCAATTTATTTTTTTTGGATCCAAACTGTGTGCATAGGTTAAAACGAATTAAGCTCTAAAACCCAAAGAGTTTACACCTTTTGAATGCGACACACATAGGCTGTCAGTTGCAAACAGTGTATACCCAGATCAGAGGGTTGCTAGAGGAGCCCTTCTGATCAGGGTCTGCACTGTTTGTCATTCAAAGTCCTCCAGCAAGTATAAGACCTTCCTTCGTAAGACTTTCATACTGAGTTGACTCTATAGTTAAACACCGACGGACTATTCCCCTCTGAAACTTCAGTGTGCTGCATTGTAATACAGTAAAACCTCTCTATGTTACGACTACTAAATTGTGTTAATTAGTTGGTATTTAGAGCAGGTGGCTGCTTAAAGCAAGGTGAAAGTAAAACAGAACGCTCCTATAGGAGCGTTCTGTTTTACTTTCACCTTGCTTTAAGCAGCCACCTGCCTTTAACACAAAATAATTGATGTAATTTAGTGGTCGTTATAGAGAGGTTTTACTGTACTAGTAGAAAGGAAAGACTGGATTATAATGAAAGAAGCAATTAACTCTTTCCTGCATATAAACGCGTTTTCAAGCATTTGCAAACAGAGTAGTCACAGATCAGATGGCTCCAATCAGGGTCTGCTCTGTTTGCTAATGGAATTTGAAAGATCTATTTCTTTACTGTCTGAAATGGCGCAATATTCCACCTTCCACTATTTTGTACTAGGTATTGAATTTTGGAATCAACACAGAACAGCTGATATGCTCTTAGTCTGTTTATAAGATAAGTAATTAGCAAACAGAACAGCAAGTCATACATAATTAATCTCTTCTTCACAATAGTCAAATCACTGCTGAATGAATAAGTTGGTCTTAATTCAAATTGATCATTTGTTAGATAATAATAATAATGTACCTTTGAATGCAAAGTGGAACATGGTCCTTCACTGTTTAATGATAGAGCCTATTCAGTATGAAAGTAAATCATAATTTGCAAGAAGATTCTGAACGACAAGCAGTGCAAACCCTGATTGACGGGGGAGGGGGTTCCTTTACAAGTAAACTGTTTGTATATATGCATTTCTGTTCCTCCTCAAGCCCACAATGACTATAATGTTTGCATAAACTATGATCTCTTAGAAAACTGACCAGTTAACCTTTTCCCTTATATAAATGATTTTTCAAGCCTTTGCAAACAGAGTAGACCCAGACCAGATGGCTTCTATAGATACCATCTGATCTGGGTCTGCTCTGTTCGTTTATGGTATAATATAGCTCTGATTCTACAGTTTCTGCCTAAGACAAACTGTCACGAGTTTATATTTATGCCATTATAAAAATTAACCTAATTAATATTCACCATAATTTTGTTTCTTACATGAATATTCATGGAGTAAAGGCTTAATCTTTGGCTGTATATAATAGTGTCAGTAAAATAACGGACTTAACCCTCTTCTTAATATAAACCCATTTTCATGCATTTGCAAACAGAGTATACCCAGATCAGATGGCTCCTATAGGAGCCATCTGATCAGGGTCTGCTCTGTTTCCTAGTGGAATTTGAAAGATATGTTTCTTTAGTTTCTAAAATGGCTGTAATGTTCCATATCTACCATATGTCATTATAACTATTCTCTAGAGGCGTTTGAAAGATCTATTTCTTTACTTTCTAAAATGACTATAATGTTCTACCTCCCGCATTTCATTTTAACTATTCTGTCCATGCATATTCAGTAGATATTGATTTTTGGGAATGAACATAGACAAGAGAAACGGTTAACTGTTATCAGATACCAAGGTATAACTCTCTTTGCTGGCTAAGTAAATGTCAAAATTGCAGCCTGCTATATTTCTCAAAGTCAATTTTTCAGACATTTCTCATCAAAAATACTGTCAGAGTGTCAAGAAATTGGATCACGATGAGATGACAAGTCACTTGGCACCTCATCTTTATCAAAACTGTTTGCTTAATAGACGAAAAGATTGTTAACCATGCATTTCCTTCACATAAATGCATTTTCATGCCTTTACAAACAGATTAGACTCAGATCAGATGGCTCCTATGGGAACCATGTTATCTAGGTCTGCACTGTTTGCCCAATAAATTGTTTGTCTCTGAACACTAACACGGGTTAGTATTTGGACCTTGACCTTATCATAAGTTTACACTGACAGATAAATAACAAAAACTTGTCCTTGATCATACACACAGATTTACACAACGATAAACCATTGACAACATGAATGACTTGAAATGTAAAACTTATTGGTATGACCTGTACAGGTGTGATCTTATAGGACGTGACAAAAACATACATTTACAACATTAATTCTTAACTTGATAAAGGTGCATATTTAAACAATTGTAAACAGAGTAGATCCAGATCTGAAATAGCAACTGGTAGCATTAAGCCGAGAAGTGAAATCTTAATCGATACAAAATTGAAAGAAAATATCAAAAGTGATGGATGTAAGTGGAAGTGATGAGATTGTTGAACATTTCTGTGGACCATGTAAAAAACTGGATCATAAACATTTACAAGCAGCTGGATTCTGCCAAACCTGTGAGGATTACCTGTGTTATAAATGTTATAAGCATCACAGGAAACCATTACTAACCAGAGGTCACATTCTTCTGACTAAGGATGAAATGCCATCAGGCCACAAACCACAACATGTAAGAGTTTCCAATGATTTATGTTTGGACATATGCGAGACACATAGCCAGGAACAACTCAAGTTTTACTGTGGCACACATGACGAAGTCTGCTGCGGTGTGTGTATGATGAAAGAACACAGACAATGTGAACAGACAGAGTATATTCCGGACATGGTTGTAAATCCCGGTGGAGACTTCAGCAAATATAAAACAAAACTGGATGCTTTAATTCTGGATCTGGAGGAGAATGTAAACAGGTCAAAGAAGCAAATAGAAACTGTAAAGGTCATGTTTTCTGAAGCAAGAAAGGCTGCTACAAAATTCAGGAGAGAAATTGATGAATTGATAGGCAAACTGTTCAAGGACTTTGAAGACAAGCTGAAAGAAACAGAACGGGAAAACAGGAAGAGACTTGAAAATACCTGTTATGACAATTCTGTTGCTAAAAAAAGTATTGAATCTTTGAAAGTGAAATTGGATACTTTGCAGACTAACTCTGAAAATATCAAATTGTATGTGGTAATGAAAAAATCAAAATCTTTTCTAAGAGAAACTGAAGAGAAAGTAACCAAGGATAAGGAAGAATGCTATGTTAAAAATGTTTGCTTTGAGCCCGAACAACAGCTAAGGAGTTTGTCTAAAAATGTTCATATTTTTGGTAACCTGTTATAATTAACCCTTTTCCTGTTTAACCCTTCGCTTGCTATTCACATCAATATACCTACCTGTAAATAATGAAGACCCAGATGAGACAGTTCCTGTAGGAGCTGTCTCATCAGGGTCTGCACTATTTACAAGTTGATTGTGCAACCAGTGCACTCCACAGCAGTGATTGCACATCGAAGTACTTGTACACAGTGAAGATATATGTAATTATACAAAAGGACATGGGTAAAGAAGGAGAAATGTATTTTAAAACTAGAGGTTTTTGTCACAAAAACGGATGTCTCCCCTCTAATAAAAACAATATGTAAAGGGAAATCACTAAAAATGTTATGGTCTTGATGAATGATACTTCCCCTCATTATGCGCTTTCCACACCACATTTTTCAAGAAGAAAATGATAACAGCTAATAACTCCAAAAATACTGATACCAGATTTATGGCCCTTGTGCATGACACTTACTTTCATCATGCTCTTTCCAAAAATAAATGTCATTCCAATAGCATTAGTCAAACAGGAGTTATTGATCGGCCAAAAAATGTAACAAAGGGCAATAACTCCAAAAGTATTGAAGCCAGAGTTATGGCCCTTGTTCATGACACTTTCTCTCATCATGCTCTTTCCATGTATGAAGTTTCAATACGATGGCAAGAGCCATGTAGGAGTTATCGTCCGGACAAGAAAGCATTAAATAAATGTACAAGGGGCAATAACTCTAAATTTATTGAAGCTCGAGTTAAGGATCTTATGCATAACACTTTCTCTTATCATGATCTTTCCATGTATGAAGTTTCACTCCAATGGCATGTGTCACATAGGAGTTATCATCCGGACAAAAAAATTGTGATTTTTTTTAACAAAGGGCAATAACTCCAATATTAGTGAAGCCAGAGTTATGGACCTTGTGCATGACACTTCCTCTCGTCAGGATCTTTCCATATATGAAGTTTCAATCCAATGGCATGAGCCATATAGGAGTTATCGTCCGGACAAAAAAGTATGATTTATTTTTACAAGGGGCAATAACTCCTATATTAGTGAAGCCAGAGTTATGGACCTTGTGCATGACACTTCCTCTCATTATGCTCTTTCCATATATGAAGTTTCAATCAACTGGCATCAGGCATATTGAAGTTATCGTCTGGACAAAAAGTGTGACGGACAGACGGACGGACGTACTAACAAATGGGTAGTTGTGTGACTTTTTCCTTTGATCTTTTCTTGTGGGACTAGTCCCACAAGAAAAACTATTTTTGGCTCTAACTTTGGAAAAGAATGATCTGGAAGCTAACCCTAACCCTAACCCTATGTCCCACAACTGGCCAGGTTAATGTCACAAGAAATGGCCAGGTTAATGTCACAAGAGATGGCCAGGTTAATGTGGGACTAGTTAGAAAAAGTCACACAACTACCCTTTGGTGAGTGCGGACATGCTAACGGACAGATGGATGGACGGACAGACGGACAGACAGACAACTCTCACAAAAACAATATGTCTCCCCCATATAAATATGGGGGGAGACATAATTCAGCAAGAGAAGGGTTGATATTCATGTAAAGAATAATGACAACATGAATATCAATCAGCTGATTTTTATGATGGCAGATGTCATAACATAGGATTTTTTGGCTCAGGCACAATCTGTAGAATCAAATCTCTATTATACCATAAGCATACAGAGCAGAACCTGATCAGACAGCTCCTATAAGAACCATCTGATCTGGTTCTACTTTATTGCAAATGTGAGAAAAGGCATTTATATAAAGGAAAGGGTTAACCCTTTCCTCCATAGATATGCCTTTCTACACCTCTGTAAAAGTCACTTCTTGAAACCATAGGAGCATTGTGCTCTATTTATCACAATGGTTTCTGTACTAAACAATTATAACATTTTCCTTTTCTCTAGTAAATGCTCCTTTTTGGTAGATTCATTCAAAGAGGTTGGGTCTAAAAATAGCCTATGGAGGAAGGGGTTAACCTTTTACTTCATGAATATTGATGACATCAAGAATATTTATTAGCTGAACTTTTATAACTGTATTAATTTGGACACAGGAATCTTTTTACCACAGCAAAAACTGTAGAATCACATGATCTTTAACCCATTCCCGCATAGGCTGTTTTTAGACCCAACCTAGCTCTTTCTTAATATCTACCAAAAAGGAGCATTTACTAGAGAAAAGGAAATTTTCAGAATTGTGTAGTTTTGAAACCACAAAGTGACTTTTACAGAAGCATCAAAAGGCGTCGATATGCGCGAATGGGTTAATATATAAGCAAACAGAGCAGACTCTGATCCTATAGGAGTCTACTCTGTTTGCAAAGGCATGAAAAAGCATATTTATGGCACTTGCTGCAGGACTTAATAACACTGACACCTTTTGACGCCCTTGCAAACAGAGTAGACTCAGATTAGATAGCTTCTATAAGGGCTGTCTGATTAGGGTATGCTCTATTTGCTAATTGTATATGACATACAGTCCTTTCTTTGGCCAAAAAGGATCTCCTGTTCATGATTCATTATAAAGTTTTGTCAATGATTATTCATGAGGTCATGAAAACTTGAATTAGGATCAATGGGTTTAAGGAGTCAAGTACAAACCTCAGGTTCCTACAATGAGATGCCGACTCAGCATATCATTACTCAGCATCTCATCAAAACAGAAATTTATACCATGCATTGTAGTTAACCCTTTACTCCATAAATAGGTATCATGCAATGTTGGTCATTAACCATTTACTCCATAAATACGCCTTTCTACACCTTTGTAAACAGAGTAGACCCAGATCAGACGGCTCCTGAAGGAGCCATCTGATCAGGGTCTGCTCTGTTTGCTTATGACATAATGCAAATATAATTCTACAGTTTCTGCCATGACAGTCATGCCAGTCATGTGTCCATATGCATTTATAACAATTAATCATAACAATTAATCTAATAAATATTCATGAGGTCATTATTTCTTACATGAATATTCATGGAGTAAAAGTACTACTGGTTTGCACTTAACCGTTGCATTGTCAATTTCAATGATGTCTTTCATCTATTTGCATATTACCTGCGACAACTCCTTCTTGTAGTTCTACTTGCCAGTATGTCACAGCTGAACTACTTGGGAACAGTGTCTTTGGGTTAGACTGGTCCACAGGTCTCATACGCAAATGGACTGTAACAAACAAAACACATACTTATAGCAATGTACTACCAATATGAATGCAGTTTTATAAATAAAGTGTTTCCTTTCCTTGTACACATTTGTACTGTAATCCCCACACTAATAAACATCTCCATATGTTTTTCTTTTTTGTTTGTGTGTGTGTGGGGGGGGGGGGGGGGGGCCTGACAATCAATTATTCCTTTCCTCCATAAATACACCTTTCCACACCTCTCTAAAAGTCACTTCTTGAAACCATAGAGCATTTACCACAATGGTTTCAAAACTACACAATTTTAACATTTTCGAAAAATCCCTTTTGTCTAGTCAATATTTTAATGCTCCTTGTCGGTAGATTTATTCAAAGAGGTTGGGTCTAAAAATATAAAAATAGCCTATGAGGGATTGGGTTAAACAACTAGAACCCTATATAATAACATTTAGATAAAGAAAAATAGTTTGTTTTCAAAATACAGGAGGTAGATTAATGCAGACTGAAGGCATTGCAGAAAGCTTTCTCCATCTGTGTCAATGCAGAAAGCTCCCTTCAGCCCATTCCCTCATAAGCTATTTTCAAACCCAACCTCTTTGAATAAATCTACTGTAAAGGAGCATTTACTAGAAAATAGGTAAGGTTTAGAACTGTGAGATAAATAGAGCAATTGATCCCATTGAGCTCCTAAGTGATTGTCAGTAAAAGATCATAACCACCTGGCCCTAGATCTAAAGCCAAGTAGACATGAAACACCTCGTAACTTATCTTATTGCACTAAGAACAACCTTACAGGCATCTGCAAACACCTTAGATCTAGATGAGGTGCTGACAGGAACTTGATCAGTAGTTTCTACCCATTTCTCCATAAGCTATTTTTAGACCCAACCTCTTTGAATAAATCTACTGAAAAGGAGCATTAACTAGAGAAAATGAAATTTTTAGAATTTTGTAGTTTGAAACCATTGTGATAAATAGAGCTCTATTTATTACAATGGTTTCATAAAGTGACTTTTACAGAGGCGTAGAAAGGCGTAATTATAGAGGAAGGGGTTTAACCTAATCGTGTTTTCACATATTTGCAAACAGTCTCAGTAGACCCAGATCCTTGAGGAGCCGTCTGATCAGGGTCTGCTCTGTTTGCTAATAGAATTTGATAGATCTATTTCTTTGCTTTCTAAAATGTCTATAATGTAACACTTTCCACATTTCTTTATAACTATTTTGTTAATGAATATTCAGTAGGTATTGAAATTTTGCCTAAATACAGAACTGGGAAAGGGTTAAATAATTGAATGAATTGGAATTAAGTCTTGCAATAGATGGGAGCTTGAGGTGACATTATTTTTCTGCATGAAAAGGGTTTCACTCAATTTCGATATTCTCTCAACTCTTTCCATTCATATAAATGCCTTATCACGTGCTTGCAAATAGAGCTGGCCTAGATGAGATCAGGGTCTACTCTGTTTTCTTATGGAATTACAGAGATATTATCCTACAGTTTTTGTCTAAGCTAACAATTCCCTTTTTTATACCTTATCTAAGGTTCAATGAATATTCATGCAGTGATGCATTCATACTTAAATGGTTATTAGGGAGAGGGGGAATACTTACCATCCTCTGTGAGCTCATCATCAAACAGACCCTCGGCCACCATATAAGCTTCCATTTCCTTGTGGTAAAATCTCACAATGTCACCAATCTGGAACAAACAAATGAGATATTTGTTCTAAACTCTTTAACTCCATGAATATTCATGAAAAAACAACAATGACATCATGAATATTAGATTTCTAAAATTGCATATCAGCACAGGAGATTTTGGTCATGGCTGAAACTGCTGAATCAGATCAATTTTACTTCATAAGCAAACAGAGCCATCTGATCTTGGTCTACTCTGTTTGCAAATGCCTTAAAAGGCACATTTATGGAGTAAAGGGTTCACCCAATGCACCAAAATACCCCTACATACCAATCCAGCAAAATCGAACAATATCTAAATTTCATCCAATCCGAATGCATCTTTTGGTTATCATGGAAATCAATACTTTTGAAACATCTACCAATCAATTGGAAGTACTAAAATACCCTAACATACAAATTTTCATCAAAATCGAACAATATCTAAATTTTGACCAATCAGAGGCCACGTGCACATCAGTGATTACCCATGCAAGCAGTTTAGATCCAGAGGAGACACTTAGTAAGTCGGTGCCTTATCAGGATCCAAACTGTTTGTTGCTTTGGTAATGGATTTGAAAGAAAGAGGGAGAAAATTAAACAAACAGAAATTGTAGCGGACAACAAAATTTGCAGACATAACACTATTTGGCAGTGAAAGACTTATACCCCCGTCACACTAGGCCACGTTCCCACTACGTCCTCAAAAATATGCCAGGACGCAGTGTGAACGTGTACAACGTAGCGAGGACGCAGTAGAGACGGCTTTGCGCGTGGTATGGTCTTCATGGACGTGAAGGACGTGGGTGAACTTTGTACATGTTCAAAACTTACATGGCGAGGACGTGGTCAAATCAGGACGTGGTAAGAACTTGGTAAGGTCGTAGTAATGACGTAGCTATAAAACCTAGTAAGAACCTCATTGACGCAATACACGCGTAATGCAGACGTGGACGAGTGTGTGACGTTCGCATCACGTTGTCTCTAGGTTGTCACTACATTCTTGCTACGTCCATCGGGTTCTCACTACGACCCTTCCACGCTAGTGTTGCGACAATGATACGTCCCTACTATGTTTCAAAAGACCGCATTAGGTTCTTAGTATGTTCTACCGGTGCTTATCACGTCTAAGGTACGTTTGCAGCAGGCTCTAGCCACGACCATGCCACGTTCTGGTGGTCGAGTATAAAAACTGGAATCATTTCCCTTTCACTTCCATTTCAATATAGAATGGACAACCAAGAACTTCTCCAGCATGTTGCTGTATTGGCTGGACAACAGGCTCTTCTCGATGGACAGGTTCTGGTTCAAGAACAACCTCCAACCCATCACTCGCTGGTGATGGGAGTTCTCGGTTTTGCTTTCGTAGCTACTTTGCTGCCCCACTTCCTTCTTGGCATATTTTCTGATATAAAATACTTTACTTTTGCTCAGAAGAAAGTCGCAGAATGAATGATCAGATCGAGCCAAATCGCAGAATTTTATATGCAGACATAGAACGCGGTGAGAACGTGATGAGCGCGTGGTAAGAACGCAGTGCTATCTTGGCGGTCGTAGTAGGGACCTAGTACGAGCGTAGTTAAAGCATAGCAAGAACGTGTTGGACGTGGTACCCGCCTGAATACACGCGTAGTAAGAACATAGTGGGAACGTGTTGGACGCAGTAAGAGCCTAGCGCAAACGTGGTATGAGCGTAGCAGGAACTTGAGAAATGTATTTTTTACAATTTTTACCCTGTCCTCGCTACGTCCTACGACATTTTCAGGACGCAGCGCAGTCTACATGGACGTGGTCAAAGTGTGATGGGGGCTTTAAACGGGTAGCTCAAAAGTTCAAGAATTTAAATAACAGACTGCTTCTTGTGGAAACATGTGTATTTCTTGTGTATACTGACCTTGACCTTGTTCTCATCATCAGGTGAGGGTTTATACTTTCTCAACACTGTAAACCCAGACTGTTGTACTGAAAGGTTCAACTCATAACTGAAAAAAATAGAGAAAACATAAACATTTAGACTGTTGTCAGTTTCAATTCTAATAATTCCCTCATAGGCTATTTACAGACCAAACATCTGAATAAATGTACTGAAAAGAAGCATTTACTAGAAAAAGGAAACATGTTTAGAATTATACAATTTGAAACCAATTGATAAATAGAGCATTTTGAGGGCTTGGTGCAAAACTATTGTAACTCCTTCACTTTGTTTTACACCAATCCCTTGATTTGCTCCTTTGGTTCCAAAAAGTGGTTTTTTACATTGGCATAAAAAAGTCGTCAATATGAGGGAATGGGTTAAGGTGGTAGCTTAATGCAGGTCAAAAATAAAGCAGAAAGCTCCAATAGGAGCTTTTTCAATTACTTCTGTCTTGCATTAAGCAAACACCTGAATTTTGAGAAGTCCTATATTCAATCAATGGTCACAATTATACTGGTTCTTTTGTACTCACTGACAAAGTATTTATATATCTAAATTATATTTATCATCAAATGCCAACAATTATTCTTGGTGAATCTGTGTTGATATCATCATTCCATTACATAAACAAATGTCAACCTGTAAAACACACAAATATTCAATGTATACTTAACAATTAAAACTACTTTATAGTCTGGGTGGTCAGTCGGCAGATCCTGTACAAACATGTTCCCATGTTCATGGAGAAAAAGGTTAATCAAGGAAATCTGACTTACTCTAGTTATAAACTCATTCAATATAAAAGAACACATTCTCTCCTCTCTCCAAAAGTTTATAAAGCTGAATATAGCATCACTTTGATAACTTTAACCCTTTACTTTATAAATTTGACTTTTTACGCCACTGCAACAGGGTAGATCCAGATCAGACGCTCCTATCAGGTCTACTCTTTTTGCTTATGAATATAAATACAGTAAAACCTCTCTATAACGGCCACTTAATTACATCAAGTATTTTGTGTTAAAGGCAGGTGGCTGCTTAAAGCAAAGTGAAAGTAAACATAGGAGCGTTCTGTTTTACTTTCATCTTGCTTTAAGCAACCACCGGCCCCAAATACTAACTAATTAATACAATTTAGTGCTCATTATAGAGAGGTTTTACTGTATGACTCCAAAGTGTCTACCATGACCAAAATTTCCTGTGTTTATATGCTATTATAACAAATACTCTGATTGATGTTCAAATTGCCGTTATTTCTTACATGAATATTCATAGCTTAAAAGGTTAAATTTAACTAATCAAGAAATAAATAGTGAAGATCCTGATCAAACGCTCCTCCAGGAGCAGTTTATTCTGGGTCTGCACTATTTGCCAAAGTTTGCTAACTCATATATTGATGCCTCTGTAAAAGTTCACTTTTTGAAACCAATGAGGAGCACATATTAATGCCCTATTTATCACAATGGTTTCAAAACTACACAATTCTAAAATTGTCTTTTTTCCTAGTAAATGTTCCTTTTCAGTAGATTTATTCAAAGGGGTTAGGTCTATAAATAACACATGACATGATAAAGGAGTGGGTTATGCTGAATATTTACTGTATTTACGGTACCTAGTAAGTGGAGAGCTAACACAATAGGTAGTAGTTATTTTGTTCTCAATTGATTGAGCTTCACTGTGTGTAAAAAGGCAATTTCTCCCAAACAAAATGAAAAGGTATGGTAAGCAATCAAGGCCAAACTAAACAGCTTGTTCAGTTGTTACAGTAAATCAATATATCTCCTATTACATGAACTTGAAACTGGCATTTTGAAAATGAAAATCAATTCTAGCTTTTCAAAGACTCTTAACGTTTATTTACATATTTCATGAGGCTGCCTATCATGCATTCAGCTCTTTTAGAAAAGCAACCCTAATTATCCTAAATAACTGGACGGACAAGTTTTATGAAGAACAGAGGTCCAGATAAGATGTGCAAATTAAAACATTTTCAAGAATAACTTCTTTATTTCTCCACCAAACACTATGTTGTGACCACTCTTTAGAATCGTCTCTTTGAGACGATTCTAAAAAGTGGTCACAACAATGGGTTTGGTGGAAAAATGATGATAAAGTTCGATCAGGGTCTACACTGCATCAGTATATTTTACCCTTTACCTCATGCATATGTATGTCAGAAAAAATGAATGTATGAATATCGGTTGGCTGAATTTTTAAAATGGCATTATGAACAAGAGAAATTTTGACCATGGCAGAAACTATATATAGAATGAGATCTATATAATTTCTGAAGCAAACAAACCAGACATTGATCAGATGGTTCCTACAGGAGCTGTCTGATTGGGTCTACTGTTTGCAAAGGTATAAAAAGTGTCTCTATCAAGTAAAAGGGTTAAAGCAGTGTTTAAATGACTTATCCCTTTCCATGTTCTATGCTTATTCAAAAGTTCAATACCTACTAAATATCAAAGGACAAAACATTTATAATGAAATATGGAAAGTGAAACGTTGTACATGTAGCTATGTAAAACCCTAAACAAACGGAT
Organism: Azorinus chamasolen; assembly: GCA_963576725.1. Lineage (NCBI taxonomy): Eukaryota > Metazoa > Mollusca > Bivalvia > Cardiida > Solecurtidae > Azorinus > Azorinus chamasolen. The sequence goes on along the minus strand of OY755251.1, from coordinate 19,587,830 downwards.
CTATCACATTCTGTAAGCACACAGAGCAGACCCATATCAGACGGCTCCTGTAGGAGCCATCTGATCTGGGTATACTCTGTTTGCAGATGTGTGAAAACACATTTATATGAGGGAAAGGGTTATTCAGCTTATAAACTGGTGAAGTAGGGAGATTTCTGCTTTAATTCTATAAGCCAATATTTCTTCCATTACACTACGAAAAAAAGTGTCAGCACTTGATTTTGATTAGATGCCAAACTACTTGGTGTCAAATCTGGATGCAGAGCGCTTGCATAAGTCATCAGAATTATCCTAAGGATTAGCACAGATAAACTTAGGCAAATAGTGCAGATCCAGATTAAACCACTCCTGAACGAGCAGTTTGATTTGGGTCTGCACTTTTTGCTAGTATGACAGTCTAATCAAAAGATTTCAAAATGGTCCAAAATTGACTTAAGTTATTGGCAGCTTTATACATCCCATGGAGATGAAAAACTGGGTGTTTGAATACTTAGCCCTTCGCTTGCTGAATTTTAAAACACATTTCGCCTTCTTTGCCTATGCCCTGTTGTATAATTACAAATATCTTCACTGTGTACAAGTATTTCGCTACATGCAATCACTGCTGTGGAGTGCACTGGTTGCACAATCAACTTGTAAATAGTGCAGACCCTGATGAGACAGCTCCTGCAGGAGCTGTCTCATCTGGGTCTTCACTATTTACAGGTAGGTATATTGACGTGAATAGCAAGCGAAGGGTTAGGACAAGTATGGTGTAACAACTTTGTCTCTTTCATGTGAAGAGTTAAATGAACCAAAGCATACTGAAATAATAGTGCATGCTTTTTAACTTTTCCCTAGTTGAATATTTAAGAAATAATGACATTATATATGAATATTCATTAGCTGAACTTGTATACAGGATGCTTTGGTATTGGTAGAAACTGTAGAATAAGATATATACAATTCCTACAGGAGCCATCTGATCTTGGTCTTCTCTGTTTGCAAATGCATGAAAAGACATTTATATGAAGGAAAGGGTTAATCTTTACATTGTCTTTTAACACCAAAATAGTTAACAAGAGACAAGAACTGCAATCAGATACAAAATCAATGACTTGGCATAGCAATTAACTTACGATCCAAAAGGCCATTTTCTCAAATACTGTAAATGACCTTGATCTTTGATCTGCAGTTCTCAATATGCATTTATCACATTCTCTCATATTGACGTCGCCTTTGTAAGAGTCTTTTTTTGAAACCATTGTGATAAATACAGTATTTGTTCCATTGGAGCAAATGCTCATTTCCTCACAGTGGTTTCCAAACTACACCATTCTAAAACTTGCCCTTTTACCTGTAAGTACTCCTTTTGAGTAGATTTATTCCAAGAGGCTGTGTCTAAAAATAGCCTTTGAGGGAATGGGTTGCCTTTGAGGGAATGGGTTTATCATTCAGAAAAAAACAACAGAAATTTTGATGAGGACTGTTCTTGTGATTTTGAGTCTAGAACTAATGATGTGTTCTGGATTTAAATTATTCATACACATGTACAACCTGAGACAATAACTCTCCCCAGCTACCTTGTCATAACAGAACACAACAACTCAACAGAGAATATATCATTTACCCAGTAAATCATTTATGGCTCAAAATACAATGTATGTAACATCTCAAAATGAAGGGCTACATGCAAAACTGTTTTAACTACATGTACAATCTATGGGTTAACTCATGATGACTATTAACTCTTTGCATACTAGCGCCTAAACTATGATTACCTATGACAACAGTTTTGATCCAGATGAGATGCCGCATTATATCAGGATCCAAACTGTTTGTCACCTTGACCATATTTTTGCAAAGAAATGAAAGTTTATTTTGAGAATTGAAGCAGACGACAATTTTTGCAGACGAAAAACTTACTTAGCATGCAAAGAGTCAAAAACAGTTTGGATCCAGGTAAGATACAAAGGAACAAAGCATCGCATCAGGATCAAAGCTATTTGACAATCCGATTGCGTTTTGGAAAGAACTGAAGGGTTTTGATGAAAAATGATGACTTTTGTATTAGAAAGACCTCCCTTTACCTCTGGCTATGTCATGGTAAACACAGGCCACTGAATAATTAACCTTTTCCCTCATATAAACATGTTTTTACGCATTTGCAAACAGAGCAGACCCAGATCAGACGGCTCCTAGAGGAGCCATCTGATCAGGGTCTGCTCTGTTTGCTAATAGAATTTGATAGATCTTTTTCTTTCCTTTCTACAATGTCTACAATGTTTCACCTTCCATATTTCTTTATATCTATTTTTAATGAATATTCAGTATGTATTGAAATTTGGCCTAAATACAGAACAGGGAAAGGATTAAAGTGACGTGAATTTGAGTATGTGACAATCTCTGAATAACAGAAAAATACAACAAATATACAACATTATTTCAGAATAATATACACTGTAGATATAGAACAAATGGTTCAGGACACTATGTTAACTCTTTTCCTGTTCTATGTGTAGTCCAAATACCCATTGAATATTCACGATTAAAACAGTTATAATAAAATATGGAAGGTGGTATATTGTAGCTATTTTAGATAGCAAAGACACAGATCTATCAAATTCAATAAGCAAACAGGGCAGACCCTGATCAGACGGCTCCTCTAGGAGCCGTCTGATCTGGGTCTACTGTTTGCAAATGCGTGAAAACATGTTTCTATGAGGGAAAGGGTTAACTCTTTCCATCATATGAACGCATTTGAAAACAGCACAGACCCTGATCAGAGGACTCCTATAGGAGCTGTCTGATCAGGGTCTGCTCTGTTTGTTTATGGTATAATATATATTCTACAGTTTCTGCCCGAGCCGAAACATCCTGTGTTACAATACACCACCACACAAATTCAGCTAATAAATATTCATGATGTCGGAATTCCTTTCATGAATATCAAATGGAAAGGGTTAAATACTTAGGCAAATAGTGTAGACCAAGATCAAGCTGCCCCTGAAAGAACAGCTTGATCAGAGTATACAATATTTACTATTCCATCAATTTAATTTCATCCTTTACTGCATGAAAAATAATTAATCTAAGAATTAACCCTTTCCGTCATATAAACGTGCTTTCACGCATCTGCAAACAGAGTAGACCCAGATCAGACGGCTCCTATCGGAGCCGTCTGATCAGGGTCTGCTCTGTTTGTTAATGACATTTGATAGTTCTGTTTCTTTACTTTCTAAAATGGCTAAAATGTTCCACCTTCCATATTTCATTATAACTATTTTGTCCATGAATATTCAGTAGGTTTTGAAATTTGTAATAAACATAGAACAGGGAATGGGTTAAATTACTAAAAAATGAATAGTAGTTTACTGAAGTTTTAAAGTTGTATAATTATATGAACATTGGAAGTTTTTGGTTATGGCAAAAAACAGCAGAATCAGATCTGGTAAGATGGCTCCTACAAGGCACAGGCGTAAACAAGGATATATAATTATGGTACTGAAAGTTAAAGCTATCAAAACCATGCTAAATTGATTTAATTTAATTTAACCCTTTCCCTCATATAAATGTGTTTTCATGCATTTGCAAACAAAGTAGAGGAGCCGTCTGATCAGGGTCTGCTCTGTTTGCTAATAAAATTTGATAGATCTGTTTCTTTACTTTCTAAAATGTCTACAATGTTCCTCCTTCCATATTCCTTTATAACTATTTTGTTAATGAATATTAAGAAAGTATTGAAATTTGGCCAAAATACAGAACAGGGAAAGGGTTACTTAGCTTTACAAACAAGTGGGCAGATTGGTTGTCCTATTATTTAGGGTAAATAAATACCCAACCTTGTTATTCTACTTTTACTGTTCAAATGTATTACCTTTTGGACATTATTTATCTATTTTCCAACTTATATCAGAGCATAGAACAGACAATGTGTAAGTTGATGTCTGATCTGGATCTAAATCAGTTGCAAAGATTGTCCCAAATTTACTGAGCAGCATGCAAAGAGTTAACCCTTTTCTTCATACAAATGCATTTGCAAACAGAATAGACCCAGATCAAATGGCTCCTGTCATGGTGACATAATCCCTTGCATGAATATTAAACAGGAAAAGGGTTAATTTATTTGACTGTAAATATTTCCAAAGGGTTAACAACCTGGGAAACAACATGATCCATGTCAAGAACAAAACGCACATAACAGGATGACACATTTAACCCTTTCCCTCATATGGACAACTTTTGACGACTCTGTAAAAGTCACTTTGTGAAACCATTGTGATAAATAGAGCATTTGCTCCTATAGGAGCAAATGCTCTATTCATCACAATGGTTTCAAGCTAAACAATTCTAAAATTTTCCTTTTCTCTAGTTAATGCTCCTTTTCGGTAGATTTATTCAAAGAGGTTGTATCTAAAAATAGCCTATGAGGTAATGGGTTAAACATTCACTAATCATCTCTTTTAACCCTTTTCATCATATAAATGCCTTTTCACGACTTTGCAAACAGAGTCGCACCCTGATCAGATGACTCCTGTAGGAGTTGTCTGATCAGGATCAACTCTGTTTATGGAATAATATAGGTTCGATTCTACAGTTTCTGTAAAAGCAAAAAATCTGTGAATATATTCAACTAATAAATATTCAAGATGTCATTATTTCTTACACGAGTATTCATGTAAGAAATGAAAAATATCATGAATATTTATTAGCGGAATAATTTTTTATAATTACATAATATACATAGGAACTTTAATATGGTATCAGAAGAAACTGCAGAGTGTGATCTAATATAATTTCTTAAGCAAACAAAGCAGACCCTGATCAGACCATTCTGTCTGATATGGGTCTATCCCATGTGAAAATGCATTTGTAATTTATAGGCCCCAGGGAAAAGGGTTAACCCTTTCCCTGTTCAGTCTTTATTACAAATTTCAATACCTACTGAATATTCATGGACAAAATAGTTATAATGAAATACGGAAGGTGTAACAGTGTAGCCATTTTAGAAAGTACTGAAACAGATCTATCAAATTCTATTAGCAAACAGAGCAGACCCTGATCAGACGGCTCCTCTAGGAGCCGTCTGATCTGGGTCTACTCTGTTTGCAAATGCGAGAAAACACGTTTAGATGAGGGAAAGGGTTAACTGATGTGATTTTGTGCTAATATTTGCCAGTAGGCTAAAACAAGATGAAAGCAGAGTAACTTTTGAATGTCTTTTAACTCATTCCTTTATACAAGCATTTTTCAGGCCTTTGCAAACAGATTAGACCCAGATCAGATGAGACTCAGATCAGACTGCTCATGTAGGAGCTGTCTGATCAGGGTCTGCTCTGTTTGCTTATGGATTTATATAGAAGTGATATTTTTATCTACAGTTTCTGCCAAGATAAAAAAAGTCCTGTTTTCATAATTATGTCATTATAAAACTTTCAAAGGATCCAAACTGTTGAACACTCTGATGCTATGAATCTATACTAGATAATGACAATAAGGAACACCCTTCACTGCCATTTTAGTACTCCATACCAATAACCTATCTACCCCACCAAAACCCCCAACAAGACAATAGTATTTGCAGTAAGAATGAAAACAAAATTTCAGGTAAAATAGTGTAATGATTTCTTTGAAGTTTCTGAAAAACTAGCACATGACAATTACTAATTATTATACGACCAGACACACTCAGGCAAATTCAATTGTGCTGAACCATTACAATATTTAATTCTTTCCTTAACCCATTCCCTCATATTGATGCCTTGTGACACCTCTGTAAAAGTCACTTTTTGACAAAATTGTCATAGATAAAGCATTTACTCCATAGAAGCAATTGTTCTGTTTATTACAATAGTTTCTAAATTACGCAATTCTAAAAATTCCTTTTTTTCTAGTAAATGCTCCTTTTTGGTAGATTTATTCAAAGACGTTGGTTTAAAATAGCCTATGAGGGAATGAGTTAATGTAAACACCTTTTTAAGCCTTTGCAAACAAAGTAGATCGACCCAGATCAGATTGCTCTGAAATTGTAATAGATTAAAATCATTGATTTCTACCAAAATCAAAAACTTCTGTGTACATTATGCCATTATAGATATTCAGCTAATTATGGTAACATCCATTTCATTATTTCTTGCATGAATTTCAACAGGGAAATGGTTAGCATGGATGTTTTAATAAGGAATAACACAGGAGTAAGAAAACAGGATTTTTTTGTTATGGCAGATATTGAAGAATCAGATCTATATTATTCCATAAACAAACAGGGCAGACCCTGATCAGATGGCTCATATAGGAGCCCTCTTATCTGGTTCTACTCTGTTTACAAAGGCATATTGAAGGAGTAAAAGGTTAACTGTGGTGACTTTGTAAACAGTATACAGAGAACAGAAACTCAAAACTCAAAATACTAAAACGTGTACTCAATACTAAAATCGTCATTTCTCAACCAAACCCTATGTTTTGACTACTCTTAAGAATTGTTTCTTTGAGACGATTCTAAAGAGTGGTCACAACATAGGGTTTGGTGGAGAGACGATTCTAAAGAGTGGTCACAACATACGGTTTGGTGGAACAATAAAGGAGTTATTCTTGAAAATGTTTTAATTTACAGATCTTATCTGAACCTCTGACTATTACAGTAATGCAGAGTAAAACATTGTTTCATTCGAATCTAAACTGTTTGCCTCTCTGCACAATATTACATTTTAGAAGGGAAATACAGTGAACCCTCGTTACAACGGAGGTGTTTGTTTCCAGATATTTTGCTGGTATAACGAGGTTGCCGTTATATCGATTTTAAATATGAAAGGAACCATGCATATGGCCAGCTTTAAGCTAGTACCAACAGGTGAATGCTTAATGCAGAATACAAGAAATGCAACAAGCTCCCTGTGGGAGCTTTTTGCACGTCTTGTGTTCTGCATTAAGCGATCACCTGCCTTATTGGCATTGCACCTATTTATTCAGTGGTCTTTTCAAAGACTTAAAGGTAATTTGATTCAATGCATACTACCGGTATAACGAGGGTGCCATTGTAACGAATGCCGGTATAATGAGGGTTCACTGTAAAACAAACATTAACTTTCGGAATTGCAATTGCTTAGTGTGCAACGATTTCACTCACACCCAGTGACATTATCCTCACACTGTCCTAAACCATAACCTTAACCTAATATGTCTCAATTCATACAGTAAAACACCTCTAAACTGGATGTTAACATTAGTACAGGTATCTGTGCCTGTATTTCAAACAGGTGGCAGCTTTGTAGAGCTTTCTGTATGCCTTTTACCATTTTAGAGGAGATTTCTTACTGTATACATTTTGCAAGACAGATAAGTCACAGTCATTTGACTGATAAAATGATGAGAAACACACTCAAGTTGAAATTGTGACATTAAGGTGTAAAGTGCAATGAAAACTTACGTTTCTCCACCATCGCTACTATTAAAACCAATCAGTCATTTTTAAAATTTAACATAATTACCGTCATCATAATTACATCAATAACATAATTATAAAAAAAAATAATCAGTGATTCTAATTTTTCTGGCAACATAAGTATATCGTCGCTGTGCTGAAAAAACCTCGTATATCCATTTTGGCCGAAAATTGTTTCTTCACGATTTCTGATTTAAATGTACAATGCCCACATCCTGTCAAAATCTCAGTCCAATCGACCAATGAAAGGTGTCAAAACTCGCCCGTGACTAAACCTCGTATATTTATTGGTCTGAATTTTTCAATATCAAAACCTCGTATAAATTTTACTCTTCGAGCCTGCGGAGCAATGACATTAAACACATTAAATCACATACATATTAGGTCAGTGCATTGTGGTACATAGAGCATAGGTCTGTCCTTTTCTTTGTGTGTGTCAAGGTACAAAGCTTAAACTCAAGTGAAATGTAAATTGTCGTATCGATCGCCGGATAAAAAATAAGCGACGAAATATCGTATAAGTGGTAAAAGTATATATACATAAAGTGAACAAAATTTGGTACAAAAATATCGTACATTTAAAAAATCGTCTTACCAAATGATAGAAAAAATAAAGTTTTATTAATGATAGAATAAATAAGGTTTTATCTATTAATTTGTGTTTTAATATAGTACCAGAATAAAGACCTTATTTGTCACATAAAGACGAATTCATAAAAATAATCAGTTTTTTCCTTCTCCTGAAAAGTAGTGATTTTCATTATACGAGGTTTTGTCAGCACAGCGACGGTATCTTATACATGATTGTATCTAATTTATATATGCCCTAATTATCTTAAGTACTCAGACACATAACCTCTTCTATCTCCACTGGTTTATAAAGCTGAATAATTCAATTTTGCACCATTCTGATAACTTTGAAATAAACTGATATGATAGCAAATAGTGTAGACCCTGATCACACGGCTTCTTCCGTGTCTGCACTATTTGCCTAAGTGTGTAGAGATCTGTACGAATAGTTCTAAGGCTACATGTGGTAGTATGGCCAAATCAAATCTGTATTAACCCTTTACTCCATAAATATGCATTTGCATGCCTTTGCAAACAATACAGACCCAGATCAGACAGCTCCTATATGAGCCATCTGATCAGGGTAAGCTCTGTTTGCTTAACCCATTCCCTCATAGGCTATTTTTAGATCCAACCACTTTGAATAAATCTACGGAAAAGGAGCATTAACTAGAGAAAAGGAAAAATTTAGAATTATGTAGTTTGAAACCATTGTGATAAATAGAGCATTTGCTCCTATAGGAGCAAATGCTCTATTTATCACAATGGTTTCAGAAAGTGACCTTTACAGAGGCATAGAAAGGCATATTTAATTTTATGGAGGAAAGTGTTAAGGAATTATACAGATCTGATCCATGACCAAAAAATTCTGTGTCCATGTGCCATTGTGAAAAGAATAATCTAATTGATATTCATGACATCACAATTTCTCACATAGATTTTCACGGAGCAAAGGGTTAACCCTTTATTTGATGAGTATTCATGCTTAAGACTCCACACTTAATGAATATTGATCCATATAATTATTGCATTTACCCCCCCCCCCCCACCCCCATTACCCTATATCTGTTTATGCCTTTCCAAATAGAGTATCTATATTGCATAAGCAAACAGAGCAGACCCTGATTAAAGGACTCCTGTAGAAGCCAACATGTTTGAGTCTACTCTGTATGCTTCAAAAGTCTCTCTAATCAAGTAAAGGGTTAACTAAAAAACTGCTGACTGTTTAATGTTTTGTCAAACTTCAACAAGCATATTCAACAGAACACATAAGCTGCTGAAAGCCTGACGAAAAAAGCATGACAGATATGCATGACGAAAAAAGCATAACAGACAGACAGACAGATTGGCGGACAATGGAGAAATCATCCTAAAATGTCACCTCACTATAGCAGGTGACAATAAAAATTCTTAGTGCTTCTTAGCAGGCAAATATCAACAAATATGTTCAACTTGATAAACATGAAATACAATATTCAACTTGATAAACATCTGGGTCCATGCTTATAAAGCTTTTAGTTGAGTCTGAGTTTCGTTCTCAAGCTTTTGATTGGTCAGATTTGAGTTCTCAAGCTTTTGATTGGTCAGATTTGAGCCTTTGGCTCAAATCTGACCAATCAAAAGCTTGAGAACGATCTCAGGCTCAACTACAAGCTTTATAAGCATGGACCCAGAATGGCATATCAACCCTTTACTCCATGAATATTCATGAAAGAAATCATGCTATCATGAACATTAATTAGCTGATATTTTTTATAATGACATAATTATGAAATCAATATTTTTTAGCCAAGGCAGAGATTGTAGAATCAGATTTGTATTACTTCATAAACAAACAGAGCAGACCCTACAGGAGCCATCTGATCTGGGTCTTCCCTGTTTGCAATTGGGTAGTAAGACATATTTATGGAGTAAATGGTTAATACATGCTAGTGTAGAGGCACTGTCCCTATTACATTAAATACCAAGAATCTCATCTGGGTACTAAATATGGGTCACTCAGTCATAGCAACTAAATATGGGTCAGTCATAGCAACTAAATATGGGTCAGTCATAGCAACTAAATATGGGTCAGTCATAGCAACTAAATATGGGTCAGTCATAGCAACTAAATATGGGTCAGTCATAGCAACTAAATATGGGTCAGTCATAGCAACTTTGTCTACATAATATACAGTAGAACCTATCCTAAGTGGCCATTTTTTATTGAACATAGGAGCCTTAACCCTTTCCCAGTTCTAAGTTAAGTACAAATTTCAATACCTACTGAATATTCATTGAAAAAATAGTTATAAAGAAATACGGAAGGTGGAACATTGTAGACATTTTAGAAAGCAAAGAAACAGATCTATCAAATTCTATAAGCAAACAGAGTATACCCTGATCAGACGGCTCCTCTAGGAGCCGTCTGATCTGGGTCTACTCTGTTTGCAAATGCGTGAAAACACATTTATATGAGGGAAAGGGTTAAAGGTAGTTGCTTTATAATGCAGGGCAAACATAATGCATTCAACTCTTGACATGCATTAAGCTACCTGACCTGCCTTACATATCCATAATTAGACCTCTTTTTGATTGCCGCTTAAGACAGGTTCTACTGTACAAAATTAGATATTTGGTATAAGACTACAGTTAGATACCTCTTATGGTAGACTGACTGTTCTCCAAGAAGAGTCTTGGACACATGCAGGTACTGGCCTGTGGACTTGATGCTCTCAAACACGATCTGGTCATCAACTTGTACCTGAAATAGCCAACATCATAAGGTATACAAATAGATTATTACTTGGGTAGCAGTCAAAACTGCAATCCCAAGGTAGAGCTTGACAGTTTTAACCCTTTCCCTCATAAATGCTTTTTCACATCTTTTCAAACACAGCAGACCCAGATCAGATGGCTCCTGTAGGACCCCACTGGAAATAAGTCTCCTGTAAGAGCCATCTGGTTAGGGTCTGCTCTGTTTGTTTATGAAATTATTAACAAATGCTACAGTGTATACTACACAAATAACAAACATCCTGCATACATGTACATATAAAAATCAGCTAATAAATATTCATGTGGTAATTATTTTTTACATTAACCCTTTTTACATTAACCTGCTATTTCTAGACCCAAACTCTTTGAATGAATCTACCCAAAAGGAGCATTTACTAGAGAACAGTAAGTTTAGAATTTTGTAGTTTGAAACCATTGTGATAAATAGAGCATTTGCTCCTATAGGAGCAAATGCTCTATTTATCACAATGGTTTCATTAAGTGAATTTTACAGAGGCGTAGAAAGGCGTATTTATGGAGGTAAAGGGTTAATATTCAACGAAGAAAGAGTTTGATTAACCCTTTCCCTGTTAATCATTTATTCACGATTGAATCCTTTCACTCATATAAACGTGCTTTCACGCATTTGCAAACAGAGAAGACCCAGATTAGACGGCTCCTATAGGAGCCGTCTGATCAGAGTCTGCACTGTTTGCTAATGGAATTTGATAGATCTGTTTCTGTACTTTCTAAAATAGCTACAATGTAAGTCTATCTTCAATATTTCATTATAACTATTTTGTTTATGAATATTCAGGTATTGAAATTTGTAATAAACATAGAACAGGGATAGGGTTAATCACCTCATTCATTTTCATGGACAGAATCAATAAAATGGAACAATGGTGAAAACTGTAAAATTAGATCTATAAAATTCAGTAAGCAAACAGAGCAGACCCTCATCAGACGGCTCCTACAGGAGTCATCTCATCTGCCTACTCTATTTGCAAATGCGTTAAAAGACATTGATGTGAGCTATAGAATGAGCTATACAATGATACAACATCAATGAATATATTGAAATATATAGAAACAGTTGTTTATGCAAATCAACCAGAATTCCAGATTTCAGATTTGCTTATACGTACCACGTCACCTTCAGCTTTGACTTTGTATCTTGGCATGATCTTGTACTGGGCATGCTTGGCGTCAAAATTGTGCAGCTCGACCTGAAGGTAGTATAAAGCAAAATTACACAATAGCATCACTTCATATTGGCCCAAACTAGAATGCATGCTAGCAGCAAGTTTGCAATAAGAGTGTATGAAACTTGAGCAAGCTTGATAACGGCTTAATAGCCAAAAATTTGGTGAAGTTTTATTGGCTGTTATATAGGTTCAGTTTTATGTTATAATGGTTCATTTATCAAAATACGTATAACAGAATTTTTTATTTTTCTTACTGCCAGTTGTGCAATGAAATGTAAGATTCTAAGATTTATATAATCATATTAGTTTGTGTGAAATCAAATGATGTATGTTAAATTTGCTGTTATAGATGCAAATAAAACTATCTATCTATAAGCAATGAAAATATTTGAAGCAGACGACTAACTTCCCCGGATGTGTTTAAAGTAAGGAAAAAGTATGTGGTCAATACTCAACCTTTTTTTTGTTTGGCCAACATCAATACTCGGAACTCAAGAGCAAGGAAAAAAATTAATTATTGATCACTAGCCCCCTTGCTGACAACTTGAAACTGCTAAACTCTTTGTATGCTTTAACCCTTCCCTGCTCTATGTTTATTCAAAATTTAAGTATCTACTGAACATTCATGGACAAGATAGTTATAATGACATATTGATGGTGGTATATTGTAGCCATTTTAGAAAGTAAAGAAACAAATTTCAAAATCCATTAGCAAACAGAACAGACCCTGATCAGACGGCTCCTGTAGGAGTCGTCTGATCTGGGTCTTCTCTGTTTGCAAATGCATGAAAATGCATTTGTGTAAAGGAAAGGAAAGGGTTAACCCTTTCCCTCATATAAACTTGTTTTTATGCATTTGCAAACAGAGTAGACCCAGATCAGAGTAGACCCAGATCCTAGAGGAGCCGTCTGATCAGGGTCTACTCTGTTTGCTAATAGAATTTGATAGATCTGTTTCTTTGCTTTCTAAAATGTCTACAATGTAACATCTTCCATATTTCTTTATAACTATTTTGTTAATGAATATTCATTAGGTATTAAAATTTTGAACAAATATAGAACAGGGAAAGGGTTAAAGTTATCAAAATGAGACAGAATTGACTTATCACTTTACTCCACGAATACACCTTTCTATATGCCTTTGCAAACAGAGAAGACCCAGATCAGACGGCTCCTATAGGAGCCATCTGATCAGGGTTTGCTCTGTTTGCTTATGAAATTACAGTAAAACCCCACTAATGTGACCACCTAAAAGGGGTATAAGTATGGGTGCTAGATGCAGGTGGTAGCTTAATACAGGACAAAAGTAATGCATTAAGCAACCACCTGCTTATAAAGACACCCATGTTTATTCATTAAGTGGTCGCATTAGAGGGGTTCTACTGTATATAAATCGTGTTCTATAATTTTCCACTATGACCAACATATTCTGTATCAATGTGTCATGAAACAAAATCTAATTAATATTAGGATTTCATGATGTCATTATTTCTTACATGAATATTCATGGAGTAAAGGGTTATTCAGCTTTATAGAATGGTGTCAAAGGGCATCCAAAATTTATGTGGAATTCGAACTATATGATTCCATAAGCAAACAGAAAAGACCCTGATAATATGGCTACTACTGGAATCATCTAATCTGTGTTTACTCTGTTTGCAATGGCAATGTTTATAGTGTATGCATAAGACAAAACATCAAAGAGAGCACAACTGTCCTGCGGTCTAATTTCTGCAGTAGTGACAAAAACATTTTAACCCTTCTCTTGCTGAATTTTAAAATACATTTCTCCTTCTTTACCCATGCCCTGTTGTATAATTATATATATCTTCACTGTGTACAAATATTTCGCTGTGCTATCACTGCTGTGGAGTGCACTGGTTGAACAATCAACATGTAAATAGTACAGACCCTGATGAGATAGCTCCTGCAGGAGCTGTCTCATCTGGGTCTTCACTATTTACAGGTAGGTATATTGAAGCGAAAAGCAAGCGAAGGGGTAATATCCATAACTTATCAGAAGAAAAGTAAAAATGCATTTTATACAAACACGCAGTGTGGTTATACAAATTGATAACCCAAGTACACTTGAGCCAGTATGTTAACCTTTTGAATGTGGGACATTGTTTGCCATTCAAAACCATCTAGCAAGTTTAAGCCTTTTATACTGATTGTACTCTATAGTTAAACACTGATAGACTCAGTGATGAAAATTTAGTGGTTAAAAAGCAAATTTAGTATTATGTAGAATACCTCTTATCTATGAATTTTTTCTTTAGTATTTTTTTGCACAAATGGTAAATCTTGACTACGAAACTGCCTTAATCCTTTCCCTGCTGTGAAAATATAATGTCTGCCTGAGGTCCAGATAAGATGCGTAAATTAAAACATCTTCAAGAATAACTTCTTTTTTTCTCCACCAAATCGTATGTTGTGACCACTCTTTAGAATCGTCTCATTGAGACAATTCTATAGAGTGGTCACAACATAGGGTCTGGTGGACAAAGTACAATTTTAGTATTGGAGTACACACCTTTTTCTGCAGTAACTCTGGTCTGCTAAAATTTGAATCTGGGTACAATTTCTACTACTTTTGTGAAAATATTGACCAAGTGTCAAACAGCTTGGACCATGAAGAGACGCCAAGTTACTTGATCTCTCATATGGGTCCAAGCTGTTTGCATATTCATCTCAGGTCATTGGTAGCTGGATACCAGTTAGAAAAGACAGGAGCCGTCTGATCAGGGTCTGTACAGGAGCCGTCTGATCAGGGTCTGCTCTGTTTGCTTATGATATAGATATGATTCTACAGTTTCTGCCATGACCAATAAATCCTGTTTTCACATGCTAATATAACAACTAATCTAATTAATATTCATGACATCATTATTTCTTGCATAAACATTCATGGAGGAATGGGATATTCATTCTATTAGAGTTGAATAGCCCATCAGTGTTTAACTACGGAGTCCGTTAAGTATAAAAGACTTAAATTTGCTAGATCATTTTGAATGACAAGCAGTGCAGAACCTGATCATAGGACTCCTAGAGGAGCCCTATTATCTGGGTCTACACTGTTTGCAAATGCCAGCTAGTGTACTCCTTTACAACATCTTGCAGCTTCTGACTGGTCCAGATAGCTCTATGAAAGAGTTAAGGCTATATTGACTAGGTGTTATTATCCTTGATTTAATGTCAGGTATCTAACATGAGTATCATAAATTTATAATGAAATGCCATAATATACAGTGTTTGGATGATTGATAATGAATGTCCTAGTAATGAAATTGTAGTCTGAAAATGTTATTTGCTAAAAATCATAAAAATCTTCAAATTTTCTCCCCTACAGAAACCATAATTACAGTGTCAACTTTAATAATCTTGATAACAATGTGGCAGAGAGTTTAAATGCAGGAAATGAATAGGCTGCTGTCATTTGCTTACAGTGTAGACCAAAATCAGAGAGCTCCCAGAGGAGCCCCCTCTGATCAAGATCTGCACTGTTAGCCATTCAAAATCCTCTAGCAAATTATACCCTCTAATAAATTATCCTCTCTCATTATATATATATATGAATCTTGGTAACCTTTAAACTGTGATGGACTATTCCACATTGAAAAATCAGCATTGAAAAGGTAAATATCTCATATGTTTGTAAACACTGTAACAAGAGTGTTCAGAGCAACACATGTGTCACCTGCTCGCAACTGACACAAAACAGTTTAATATGCTGGGAGTGTGAAAATCAGAACAAAGGTGAATAACTCAAAAAATATTGCATGCAGAGTGATGGACCTTAGTTACATCAATGGTCCTCAATGAGAGGATGACAAATGGGAAATATGAAAGCTCTATAATGATTTGTTTTGAAATGACATTGCTGCCAAAAAAAGAAAGTGTGAAGGACAGACAGACAGACAGACAGATAGACGATGGAAAAGTGATCCCTAAGTGACACACTGCCTCTCGGCAGGTGACACAAAAATATCATGGAAGTTACAGTAAGCATGCAAAGTATTAAATTCCCGAGATCAATATCAGAGTACTAAGTCTTGTCTTTTAACTCTTTTGCTGCTAGGTAATTGTCATTTGCAAAAATTGTTGTCTTATTTAATGCATTCTAAAAATACACTTGTTCTTCATTTTCCTGTTGAAAAACATGTCACACAGCCTGGATCCTGAAAATCTGCTCTGCCATTTGACCGCTGATCTGGATTCAAACTGTTTGAAAAGGTTATCACAAAATCACCACCAGCATGTGCATAATTACCTACTGATGCATGATAAATGAATGGCAGACATTTCAGAATCCTACAAATCTAATTCTTTCGCTGCCATTGACAAATCTGTGATTACCCATGCAAACAGTTTGGATCCAAATAAGACACAGAGTAACTCAGCGTCTCATCTGGATCCAAACTGTTTGAGGCTGTGATAATGTATTTGAAAAAAGAAGAAAATTCAGCACTTTAAATTGAAACTGTCAAAAGCAATACAGAGTCCTACATATTTAATTTAGTTGTGCCCGAGTTTGCCTAGTTACCATGCCATTTCAATATTACTTATTTATTCTCTGTCCTTACATCATAAAGTAAGGGTAAAAGCTTAGAAGTTCACAGACTTTTCATGATTAACTTAATACCTTATAGGCTATTTCTAGATCCAACCCTTTTCAATAAATCTACCAAAAAGGAATATTTACTAGAGAAAAGGAAAAGTTTAGAATTTTGTAGTATTGAAACCATTGTGATAAATAGAGCATTAGCTCCAATGGAGCAAATGCTCTATTTATCACAATGGTTTCAAAATGTGAATATTACAGAGGCGTAGAAAGGCGTATTTATGGAGGAAAGGGTTAAACCCTTTTCTTGATAGAGAGACCTTTTCATGCCTTTGCAAACAGAGTAGACCAAATCAGATGACACCTGTAGGAACTTCAGGATTAGGGCCTACTCCGTCTGCTTATAGAATTATACAAATCTTTTTACTACAGTTTCTGTCAAGTCCTAACAATCCTGTGCTCATAATTATACCCTTATCACAATTCAGCTAATAAACAAGCAAATTCACTTATGGAACTGAGATCCCTGCCAAACAAGACTTTTGTGCTGGCCTTAGATATCAACCAGATGGACAAAATGGTTAAGTTTTACAAAAACAAAAAGCCATAACTCTGGTGTTAGCAAACAAAGGACCACAAAGGTGTTTCAGGATCAATGTAAGTGATACGTGCAGGGCTGGATTTCATTATGGCACTAAACATTTACACAAAGTTCATAGAAAAACTCCAATGAAACAGTTTCTGAGATATGACTCCTTTCAGGCAATAAAGTTAAGTTTTTTGCAACAAAGGACCATACCTCTGGTGTTCTGCAATCAATGTAAGTGATACTTGCAGAGCCGCATTGCCACAAAGTTTCTTAGAAAAAACTCCAACCAGTTTCTGAGATATGGCTCCAGACATGTAGACACAAAAATTACATTTTCCACAAACAAAGGGCCACAACTCTGGTGTTCCAACATCAATGTGAATA
Organism: Azorinus chamasolen; assembly: GCA_963576725.1. Taxonomy (NCBI): domain Eukaryota; kingdom Metazoa; phylum Mollusca; class Bivalvia; order Cardiida; family Solecurtidae; genus Azorinus; species Azorinus chamasolen. The sequence continues at coordinate 19,570,341 of OY755251.1, read as the reverse complement.
ATACCTACAGGGTTGCATTTCCTTACACTACTTAACATTTACACAAATTTTCGGAACCCAAGATAACTGGTAGCTGTAGTCCGAGCTTTTGTCATTTTTCCTGATCATATTTTTTTCTGATCATACAATGTACTTACAGCCATGTTACTGCTCTCCGTTTGCGATGTCGTCGTCGTGCTGACATGGATGTATTTTTCTGTAAATCTGTGCTTCAGCTGAAAAAGAAAATATGAAACTTTTAAAAAAATATTCTCGTGTCTGCAACAACCGAGTCATTATATATAACAGAACCTCTCTAAGGCAACCACCAAAAAGAGGTACAGTCTGTTTGGTCTCAGAGGAAAGTGGCAGCTTAATGCAGGATTAATCTCCCATTTGAACTTTCTGCAATTTTTGCATTACTTTCATCCTGCATTAACCCTTTCCTTCTTATAAACACCTTTTCACGCCTTTGCAAACAGAGCTGACCCAGATCAGACAGTTGCTGCATAGGAGCCATCTGAACAAGGTCTGCTCTGTTTGCTTATGGTATAATACAAATCTGATTCTTAAAATAATAGTTCTCTAATTTCCTTGCAAAAATATCGTCAAAGTGTAAAACAGTTTGGATCCTGATGAGACGCAGCATTATGCAGAAGTTTTCTTCTTCTTTATTTCTCAAAATACGTTTCCCAAATGGTGTCAGTGTGTAAAACATTTTGGATCCATGTGAAACCATGGCATCTTCTAACTAGAAATGTGTCCATAGGACACTGATGCCCCCACTTCAGATTTTTTGTCACAGAAAGTAAGGGCCAGAATTATCATAGAATTGATATATGCTCATAAACATGTATGTAAAGTGCCGGGTATGAAACGGCTGAAGTGATTTACATCATCATCGTAACATGGCTATAGAACTTGACCAAAATATAATGGCCACAAACATGAGCGTAAAGTTTGGTGAGGATTGGACAAATATGTTCCAAGAAAGAGTCCGGACAAGGTATTTTTAAAGTGTTTTTTTTAAAATAAAGGGCCAAAACTCCTAAGCGACTAAAGCAATTTACATGGCTATTGAACCTAACCAAGATGTAATAGCCACAAACATGTGTCTTAAGTTTGGTGAGGATTGGACAAATGCTTTCCAAGAAAGAGTCTGGACAAGGTATTTTTAAAGTCATTTTTGCAAATAAAGGGCTGCAACTTCTAAAAGACTGAAGAGATTTACATGGCTATTGAAGTTGACCAAGATATAATGGTCATAAAGATGTGTGTAAAGTATGGTGTGGTTTGGACCAATACTTTCCAAGAAAGAGCCCGGACAAATTCTTCTAGATGCACGTACGGACGGACGGATTGATGGACGTACAGAGAAGAGCAACCCTATATGCCATCACATTGTGGGGGCATAACAGCAGTTCTTCTAAATACCCTAAACATTATATCTATCATTTTCCATAGGTTTGTAAATCTGAATAAATCCATTTGGCACTATTTTGATAAATTTAAATAAAACTGACATAATTGCAATAGCAAATAGTGTAGACTCTGAAAAAAACTGTCAAATCTATATCATGTCATACGCAAACAGAGTAGACTTGGAAAGTAGGGAAAGTTTGATTAAACAGATTCTCCAAAGTTGATATCAAATGTGGTTTGAATTGTCTGGATGTAAAGTAATTTTTTCTTATAATCAATCAATTAACTGACCTATGCCATTCAATTAAGTTTATCTTGTACAGGTTGGCTATCATAATTAATGTGTAAACGGGTGATTCTTCAAAAATGTGTAATATGCTGTCCCTCACCTTTCACATGATTTAAAAGTCATAAAAATTTACTTTTATAAGAATATTTTATCTTTGCCTAGTTAATATGACATACCTTAGTGAGAATATAGTGATAACCAGTGAGAATTTATGTTCATTTTCTTGGAATCGAGTTTGAAATATGAAAGGGGGTGCAAAATTCCCATGTCCCTCATGATACAACACATAATAGAATGAGATATCTTGACCTTAAATCATCATAAATTTGATAATTTTTCTCTATTGATAATGTCATTATATTATCATAGAATGAATTGATACAAAATATAGCTGTTAGTTTAATCTTTAGTGGCTTTTTTCAGCTGCTGATTTTTGTCCCTCGATTTCCTGTCAGTACCGAAACGGTATGGTGTTTTAGCCTGTACCTATTTTATCTTGAAATTAAGGGAAATCCCTTCTGACGTCATCAGAAGGTTTTCCCCATGCAGTCATTATAGGGTACACTTCGAATTAGCAATCCCAGTTCTATTATAAGAAATGGCCTCCCAAACATCTATTTCTATTGATTATGTTTTTAGGCCGTCAGCACCGAAACGCCCTAAAACCAGGCAAGCTGAACTATAAATTCATGTTAACAGATCTTGTCATATACGCTGTGTGTACACGATGCTTAAATGCATAAACTAATTGAAACATGTACTGGGTAAATGCCTGAAATTATGAAAAATAAACAAAATTGTCATTACCGAAACGGTCATTACCGAAACGGCCTGTGTTTCGGTACTGACATAACCCTTAATTATTTTGGTATCTTACAACTATTTTGGGAAAATACGACTTTAACTTGCATCCAAAAACAAAATAAATAATATTTCTGAATAAATTCAGTACTATTTGGCTTTACTTTTTGCTGTCATTACCGCAACGTCATTACCGCAACGTCATTACCGAAACGTTTTTCATTCATTTTTTGGCATTTTTTGGCATTTTTTAAAAGTTGAGCAATGGAAATGTTTGAACCGTATAATTTTTACGATAAATTAGTCCTAAAGCTAGTATAAAGCATGCTTTTAGTTAATTAAAAGAAATTTAGTAACACTTTGGAGACAATTTCGATACATCAAAATCTTAAAAATTAGCTGTTTCCATCACCTTAAGAGACAATTTTTGATTTTGCAAGATGTATTACTAAAAGAAACAGAATTACTTTATTCATATTCATAATTTACACACATCATGAACGATAAACACCCTTTAACTAAATATTAAGATAAAACGAGGTCCAATTATACATCGTTGCGGTAATGACATTTTCAGGTCATTGGCAATTTATAAAATGTAAAAAAAAAAATTTCTATTGAACAATCAGCACGGACATTACTCTTTATAAGTCAAAGACAGTTCATAGTTATGGTATACGTGTTAAGCAAACGGTTTTATGAGCAAAATGTTTTTGAAAAATTTGTAGGCAAAATTACAAATATTTGAAGAATCACCCAAACCCTCAATGCCATAGGCGAATCAGTGATCACCTTTTGATGAAGACAAGATGCCTTGAAACAATGAATGTATGAACCCTTTCCCTGAATAATATTTATATAAGAAATAATGACATTATGACTCTTTATTAGCTGAATTTGTACACATGAAAGTGTGGTACTCGGGTAGCATCTTTACAGTCAAGTCTTTTATAATTCTATAAGCAAACAGAGAATACCCTGATCAAACAGCTCCTTCAGCTAATCTGGGTTTACTCTGTTTGCAAAGGCATGAAAAAGTGTTTCTATAAGGAAAGTGTTTATACTACTTTACATTATTTCTATAAATGGCATCATGAGAACAAGGTCAGATAATTATGACAATGGCAGAAACTGTAGAATCAGATCTATATTATTTCCTAAACAAACTTGGCAGATCCTAATCAAAACGGCTCCTACGGGAGCCATCTGATCTAGGCCTAATCTGATTGCAAATGTACAAAAACTAGAAAGGCATCTGTATCAGACAAATGGTGAATCCTTTCCTTCATATAAACGCTATTTCATGCATTTGCAAACAGAGTTCACCCAGATCAGATGGCTCCTAAAGGAGCCATTTGATCAGGGTCTGCTCTGTTTGCTTAATAACATACAGTTAAACCTCTCTATAACGACCACTAAATTATGTTAATAAGTTGGTATTTTGGGCAGGTGGTTACTTAAAGCAAATGAAAGTAAAACAGAACGCTCCTATAGGAGCGTTCTGTTTTACTTTTAACTTGCTTTAAGCATCCATCTGCCTTTAACACAAAGTACTTGATGTAATTTTGTGGCCGTTATAGAGAGATTTTACTGTATATAGACCTGGCTCTAAAGTTTCTGAAAATACCAACACAAATGTTCATATGCCATTATAAAAGTTCAGCTAATAAATATTCATGATGTCATCATTTCTCAAATGAATGTCAAACAGTGAAAAGGTCAACCCAGAACTGCTCCCTTTTCAAATACAGTTAAACCTCTCCATAACGGCCACTAACTTGTGTTAATTATTTGGTATTTAGGGCAGGTGGCTGCCAAAAGCAAGGTGAAAGTAAAACAGAACGCTCCTATAAGAGCGTTCTGTTTTACTTTCACCTTGCTTTAAGCAACCACCTGTCTTTAACACAAACTATTTGATGTAATTTAGTGGCCATTGTAGAGAGGTTTTACTGTAGTATCCAATAAGCTTGAGTTGTTTGTTTTAGAAGCATTTAGCTGAATAACAAACAGTTTTGATCCTGAGTGCCTCATCTGCCTCTGTGCTGTTTACAAATGTCACGCATATCATAATTAGCACGGGGAGGTTTCACTCTTTTGAAACTCTTTTTTGATACAGAATTAATTGTTTACTCCATAGATATGCCCTTTAAAGCATTTGCAAACAAAGTAGACCCAGATCAGATGCCTCCTATTAACCCTTTCCTTCATATAAACACTTTTTCATGCATTTGTAAAAGAGAAGGTCCAGATCAGATGGCTCCTACATGCTAAATTCATGTTTGCACTACTAGCATTGAACAGCACATTTTTAAAGTGACTGTAAATAGCTAGGGACAAAACTGGAATGTGTCAAATGATGGGTGTATTAATGACAAATGCAAATGCTTATTGCTAAAATGCACTACTAATATTGAACAGCGCCATTTTTATTAGTATTTTTCAGAATCACGAATATAAACTTTAAATAGCTATTTGGACCATACTATTTATTTAATTCCTCATTTAGTATTCCTTTATTCGAATAAGACAAAGACATTTAGCATTTGATTTTAAGCAACTGGCATTTTAAAATTGGCATTTAACAATTAGCATTGCAGAATGGCGTTCCATAACTTTCCACATTTCATTATTACTATTTTGTCTATGAATATTGAGTAGGTATTGAAACTTAGATTAAACATAAAACAGGGAAAGGGTTAAAGCCATCTGATCAGAATCTGTTCTGTTTGCTGTTGGAATTATATAGATCTGAATCTACAGTTTTTTACCAGGGCCAAAACTTTTCTTGTTTTATAATTATGACATTATAAATATCAAGCTAATTAATATGCAAATATACATTTATTTCTTACATGAATCTTGATGGAGTAAAACTGTGATATATGGTTTTGTCCAGATGAGTGAGCTTAACTTTGAGAACTGGAGCAAAGGACAATGTTTAACCCTTTCCCTGTTCTATATTTAGTCTAAATTCCAATCCCATTGAATATTCATGGAATGTTAGACAAAATAGTGTTAATGAAATATTGAAGGTGAAACATTGTAGCCATTTTAGAAAGTAAAGAAATAGATCTTCCAACTAGCTTTTCAACATTCTATTAGCAAACAGAACAGACCCCTGATCAGACGGCTCTTATAGGAGCCATCTGATCTGGGTCTACTCTGTTTGCAAATTCATGAACACATGTTTATATGAAGGAAAGGGTTAAAAACATGATGTATTATCAGGTGTTGAAAGGTTAAACAACAGTGGCAATCAATTAAAACGATGATAAAAGAATAGTCAATAGTGCCGTCATTAACAAATCTTTACTCTGTCTAAAACAGCTAACCTGGAATGTTTGACAATATAAAGTTTTGTTGTTTTTTTACTCTCAGGGGCCTATCCATATAGCTAGCAATAACCAATTCTCCACATGCATTAAACATCAATTTGAAAGGTGAAAACATTATTATGGGCAAAATGGAACAAATATTGAAGGCTAATGGGGGTATAAAACTTCCATCTGTCTTGTTATGTAAGCCAATCAACCCATTTCTTCATATTGATGCCTCTGTAAAAGTCACCTTTGTCCTGTGGGAGCAAAATGCTCTTTTTATCATAATGGTTTCAAAACTACACAATTCTAAATTTTCCCAGGGGAACAATTGTACCAGAACCCTTTTGCTACGGTGCTTACATTACATTTGGATTCTGCTACACTCCTGACTCTATTAAATTGAATTCCTAATAAGTCAACAGCTGAGCGTCAAACAGTTGAGCATCATCAAACAGCTCAGCATCAAACACATCAGGATTCAAACTGCTTGATACTGTGATCATGTTTCCATGCTAAAGTAATTTTGTCGTCTGCTAAAATTTCGTCTGCAACATTTTCAAAACTATTAATTTCTTTCTGATTTTTTTTTGCAGAAGTTAAGCCTGAGTGATAAACAGTTTGATCTCAGACCTTAGGCCCAATGTTTTGTGGAGCCTGTTCTGGATCCAAACTGTTTGCATAGGTCATAAATGGTGGGAGAATCAACAACTAGCATGCAAAGAGTTGGAAAAAAATGAAAGATAGTATTTAACCCTTTCCTCCATAGACTATTTTTAGACCCAACCTCTTTGAATGAATCTACCAAAAAGGAGCATTTACTAGAGAAAAGGAAAATGTTAGAATTGTGTAGTATTGAAACCATTGTGATAAATAGAGCATTTGCTCCTATGGAGCAAATGCTCTATTTATCACAATGGTTTCAAGAAGTGACTATTATAGAGGCGTAGAAAGGCGTATTTATGGAGGAAAGGGTTGACGTGTAGCAAGCAATTTTTACAGACTGATATGCATAGCTGTTGGAAGCAAGTGTATGGCATTTGCAGACAGTGTAGACCTAGATCAGTGTGCTCAAAGAGGAACCCTCTAACCAAGGGTTCCTCTAGGAGCGCTCTGATCTAAGTCTACTTGTCATTCAAATCTTCCAGCAAATCTTGAAGGATTTCATTCTGGACGGACTCTATAGTTTAATGCTGATGGACCCGTCAGCAGTCAAAGAGTTAACCCTTAAAATTTACTCCATCTTTAACTCTTTCGGCGCCAATGTCGCCTGTTGGCACCATTAGAAACAGTGCAGTCCCAGGTCAGATGCCGCCTTTTCAAGGCGGCATCTAACCTGAGACTTCACTGTTTTCTATATTATTTGAGCCTTGAAGCATACAGATTTGTAAAAAGAAATGTTTTACTAATATACCTTTATTATTAAGTTTAGAATTATGTTTAATATGAGATTATTATTGCAGACGACACTTTTAAATTTGGCAGCAAAAGAGTTAAAGGCCTTTGCAAACAGTCAGAAGACCCAGATGAGAATTAGCTCATACAGAACAAGGGTATGCTGTTTGCTTATGGATTTATATAAATCAAATTCTTCAGTTCCTGCCATGGGCACACGTTTCCGGTGTACATGTGCAATTATAGAAAATAATCTAAGCGACATTAACCCTTTCCACCATAAATACGCCTTTCTACGGCTCTTTAAAGTTCACCTGTTGAAACCATTGTGATAAATACAAAATTTGCTCCTAAAGGAGCAAATGCTCTGTTTATCACAATGGTTTCCAACTACAAAATTCTAAAATTTTCCTTTTCTCTAGTTAATGCTCCTTTTCGGTAGATATATTTAAAGAGGTTGGGTCTAAAAATAGCCTATATGGGAAATTGGGTCAATGTCATCATTATTTTTTACCTAAATTCTCAAGGAGTAAAAAGATCAATGCTTTTTAAAATAGCTGTAGCAGATAAGATTTTGTTTGAGTTGGACAGGAATAAAGGACGGAAATAGACACAAATCTTAATTGGTTTCCAATAAATATCTATTTTCACCAGAAAGATGCTCTGACAGAAAGTTCAATACAGCTACCTTGTTCACATTTCACAAGACAATCTAAGATGCCATATCATTTCTCCATTAAATGCTCCTGGGGGCTTCTTGCCTTTTGTACAGAGGTGCTTGAAGAAAACATTATGCAGAAATCTCCTAGGGGAGCTTAATTTGTTTTGTTTTCAGCTACCACCTGCATTTTAGAAAAACCCAGATTTCTTTTTTCAATGGTTATCATATTGGGTTTTAGTTGTTTTATTGATTGTTAGAACCCACACCCCTCCCAACTGTAGGCGTTAAAACATTTGAGTATGAGTGTTTATTAGAAAGAATACGGTATTCATATTGAGTTTTGGTTTGGTTTTTACAGTAGAATCCTCTAATGCGACCACTGATTGAATAAACATGGGTGTTTTTATAAACAGGCAGTTGCTTAAAGCAGTGTGGTAGTTTAATGGGTGTCTTTATAAGCAGGTGGTTGCTTAATGGGTGTCTTTATAAGCAGGTGCTTGCTTAATGCAGGAGCTTTCTGCATTATTTTTGTCCTGCATTAAGCTACCACCTGCCTTTTCCACCCAGAATTATTCCTCTTTTAGGTGGTCGCATTAGTGGGGTTTTACTTGATTGGGTTTTACATCGTATTAACAGTATTTCAGTCATATTACTACGTCCAGCTTAAATTACAGGTGGAGGAAGACTCGGGAGGTTCTGTGCATGGAACGAACTGCATTGTTTCATGCGCAAAAGAACATCCAGGTAAGCGTGTTAGTATCAACACTATAATGGACCAATTTGTAATGACTACTGCTGACAGTTGTCTGTCATCAAGGTCTGCTCTATTTGCTCATGAAATAATATAGATACAATTCTACAGTTTTTGCCATTACTAAAATGTCCTCTGCTCATGTGACCATTGTAAAAATAAACTAATCAATATTCATGATGTCATTTTTCCATACATGAATATTCATGGAATAAAGGGTTAAATGACAAGTTAATGCATCACACTATATGGTTAACCATTTCCTCCATAAATAAGCCTTTCTACGCCTCTGTAAAAGTCACTTTATGAAACCATTGTGATAAATAGAGCATTTGCTCCCCGAAACCATTGTGATAAATAGAGCATTTGCTCCTATAGGAGCAAATGCTCTATTTATCACAATGGTTTCAAACTACAAAATTCTAAAATTTTCTTTTTCTCTAATTAATGCTCCTTTTGGGTAGATTCATTCAAAGAGGTTGGGTCTAAAAATAGCCTATGGAGGAATTTAGGGTTAAGAGTTTGGCATGCCAGGTAAATTTTGTCTGCAGAACATGTCATCTGTGCTATAAATATCCTGAATGTTTAGACAGACAAACACTGGCAAACAGTGCAGACTCAGATCAAAGGGCCCTTGAAGGAGCCAGTAGATGATGGTTTACGCTATTGGCTACCATGTCAGTCAATTTCCAAGTACTCAAAATGGTACCACATTAACAAACCAGTGGATAGGGGATATTGGACAGAGCTACAGAGAATGGTGCATACCCAAATACTAAAAGTGTCATTTCTCCACCAAATCCAACACTGTGACTACTCTTTAGAATCATCTCGAAGAGACGAATTCCAAAATGTGGTTTGTGGGAGAAATAACAGAGCTATTCTTGAAAATGTTGAAATTTACGCACCTTATCTGGACCTCTGTTTGATGTCTCAATGCTTCATTTTATGCTTTTATTTTAACTTCAAAAATGAAGTCAGAGTCTGAATTGCTCCGTGTTTTATCAAGATCCAACCTGATTGCATATGATAACAGTAACACCCATGTAAACCTGAATTCTAGTAGAGAAGAGTTCAGATATTTTAAGGAAGGTGGCTGCGCTTAACCCTTTCCCTCATATAAACGTGTTTTCACGCATTTGCAAACAGAGTAGACCCAGATCAGACGGCTCCTAGAGGAGCCGTCTGATCAGGGTCTGCTCTGTTTGCTATTGGTATTTGATAGATTTGTTTCTAAACTTCTTAAAATTGCTACAATAACTCAACTTCCATATTTCATTATAACTATTTTTTCCATGAATATTCAGTAGATATTGAAATTTGTAATAAACATAGAACAGGGAAAGGGATGTTAAAAACAGTAATATCATGAATATTTATTAGCTGAAATGCTATAATGGCATATATACACAGGATGTTATGATAATGATAGAAATTAATGCAGAATGAAAGGCATGCAGAAAGCTCCTAGAGGTCAGCATTAAGCTGCCACCTGACCGATATTTATACCAAATTATGTCCGATTTAGACAGGTTTTTACTATATGCCAATTCATGTTTAACAACTGCAAAGAGAACAGTGTAATACTGACACATGCATTCAAGCTTACAATGCATGGTGACTCCCCCACACCGGCAGTTTATACAGACAATGGCTTATCTTTAATTCAAACAAGAAATTCAGCACTTCTCTCACCATATAAATGTTTCGGGTGAACATTTGTAATCAGCTAAATATTTTACGGTTGATTTTTCCTCTCTTTTTTTTTTCAGAAATATTAATCAGTATGTCAAACACTTTAGATCCCTTTGCGATTCAATGTTACTTTGTACCTGATCTGTATTGAAACTGTTTATAAAACATGACAGGAAGTCTTATATCTCTTAGTAAGAGTTATTTTAAATATTATCTCTTTGGAACGTGATCATAAGAACAGCCGATTGTGAAATATTTGTAATTATTAGCCCACGGTCTAATTGTCTAGTAGCCTATTGAAGAAGTACTACTTACTAGTAACCAAAACTGAAGTAAATAAAACCCAGTTCATGACCTAGTAAAAATCAGCAGATCTAACACTTCAAATGCTAAATTTTCTAAGTGGAATATGGCCCATCAGTGTTTTGACTTTAAATAACAACCAGTGCAGACATTGCTCAGAGGGCTCTTCTAGGAGCCCTCTGATCAAGCAAGGTCTACACTATTTGCAAATGCCAGGTTTTTTGCTACCAAAGTGTTAATCCTTTCAACGAAAAGTAATTTGTCCACAAGAATCAGCCACTGCTTCATATGTCTCCGTTTTTCTCCTGTGTCTCTAAAAATCAAAAAGATCCATGCAGTTGGTATCATTATGCCAGACTGAGTAACTTGGCATCTGATCAGGATCCTAACTGTCTGCATTACAGTTTATCACGAATTTGGCCAATAATGCAGAAAGAGGCTTTGACGACTAAAAAGATATTTCGTTCAAACACTTGCTACTGCCAAAATTTACAACAAAATTGATTTAGTTCGGGCAATTTATTTGAAATGGCCCACTGGCCAATCTTGGCTGAACAATGGGATAGACTTCTAATAGCTCTGGTACTTAGTCATGCTTATTGCTCGGGTTAGACAAGTCTTGAAGTTCATATGGTTTTGTCTTTGTGATATTAACCCTTACAACGCTGAATTTTCAAATGGAGGACAGTTGAACTTAGATATCTTGAACTCCATTGGACTATACAAATTAGTTCGAAATAACAGAAGTTCAAGTTATCGGATTTCTAATCTGGATAATTGCTTGAGTTGACAGCTTAATGCAGGTGTAGGGTAATGCTGAAAGCTCCTGCAGGAGCTTTCAGCATTACTTTACACCTGCATTAAGCTGTCACATGTGTTTCTTGATACATTCAATAGCAAGTTTTGGAAGGACCAAAATATTTGTTCGCATTATCCTGAAGTTCAAGTTATCCGACTTTGAGATATCAATCCAAACTGTTTGCAAATGCATGCCAGATCACATTAACCCTTTCCTTCATATAAACGGGTTTTAACGCATTTGCAAAATTAATAGAGTAGACCCGAATCAGACAGCTCCTAGAGGAGCTGTCTGATCAGCGTCTGCTCTGTTTGCTAGTGGAATTTTGAAAGATCTGTTTCTTCGATTTCTAAAATGGCAACAATGTTCCACCTTCCATATTTAATTATAACTGTTTTGGCCATGAATATACAGTAGGTATTGGAATTTGGAATAAATACAGAACAGGGAAAGGGTTACGAATGACAAGGACTGGGAATTCTACATACAAGTATGCCATGACATAAACCCGTTCCCTGTTGAATATTCATATAAGAAATTATGAAAATATGAATATTTATTAGTGAAGTTTTTTTACGATCGCATAATTTATGCACACAATACTTTTTATAGTATTGGTAGAAACTGTAAAGTCACTTGTATTATAATTTCATAAGCAAACACAACAGACCCTGATTAGATGGCTCCTACTATTTGCAAAGGCGTGAAAAGGAGGCTATATGAGGGAAAGGGTTAACAAATCTCATTTTTATTTAAAATGTATAACTGATGACAAAAACCGTTTCTGGAGAATTAAAAAGTATAATAATAACCTCAGGTGACAGTTGGCAAAAATGAAAAGTTTCTTGACAAGGAAAAGGTTGGCAGACATACATATCAAATTTCTGACCTCAGTGTAAATGTTTGTAAGCTAGCCTGACCTTGTAACTCCACTCCCATTTATTAAATTAGAATATGTGATCTCTTGCAGTGCCCCTCCTTTACAAGATCATTCAAAGATATTTTGTAACAAGTAAAACGTAACCCTTTACTCCATAAAAATTTAATACGTCCCCTTTCTACACCATTGCAAACAGAGTAGACAGAGATCAGACAGTTCCTGTAGAAGCCGTCTGATCTGGGTCTGCTCTGTTTGCTTATGATATAATATAGATATGATTCTACAGTTTCTGCCATAGCCAAACCATTGTGATAAATAGAGCATTTGCTCCTATGGAGCAAATGCTCTATTTATCACAATGGTTTCAAAAAGTGACTTTTACAGGGGCGTAGAAAGGCGTATTTATGGAGGAAAGGGTTAAGCTAATTGATATTAATATAGTTATACATGATTTCTTATACATGATAATTTTATGATTTACATTATATTCATACATACATGTTATACCATTATAAAAATTAGCTCATAAATATTCACGATGTCATTAGGTAATGGATTAATCCTTTACCTAAAAAAATCATTAAGAAATAATGACATCATAAATATTAATTAGCTAAATTTATTTATATAAGCATCATGAGCTTGCTGATCATGGCAGACACTGTAGAATCATAACTGTATTATTACAGAAGCATCAAATGGTGTCTCTATCAGGCAAAGGGTTAATAGAAGAATCCGCATGAACAATAGAGAATTTCCAAATCGAGGGCTTGGTGCAAAACTATTCTAACTCCTTCACTGGAGTTAGAATAGTTTTGCACCAAGCCCTCGAAATGTTAGATTTCCAATACTGATTTTACCAATTTTTTATCATGGATTTTTTCAAGTAGTCCATTGTTTGGTTTAATGAAACAACTAATCAATATACGTGAGGTTATTATACCTTAATTAAAGAACTTCAGTGAGCAACCTCACATACCCCATGCCGCCATATTGTCAGAGAAACAAGAGTGTTCGAAGGAACACATGTGGCACCTGCTGGGAGAAGTGTCACAATAAAAAAAGAAAGTGTGACAGACAGACAGACAGACAGATGGATGGATGGATGGATGGATGGATGGATGGATGGATGGGCAGATAGACAGACTGACAGAGAGACAGATGACGGAAAAGTAATCTCTAAGTGACACACTGCCTCTTGGCAGTTGACACAAAAAAGTGATTCCCCATGACAGATTCCTTTGAAAATCAAACTCATCCAAGCTTTTATTCATGACAATTCTTAAAGCACATTTGAGATAAATTAGTCGAGAAATCAAGGTGCTAGATATGCAACAATGTATTATGATACATGGACGGACTGATAGTTCAAAAACTATACACACTCAACAACTTTATTGCATGGGGTATAATTAACCTAAGTATTCGGACACTACATCTCTCATCTCCGCTGGTTAAGTTTATAAAGCTGAATAATTAAATTTTTCACTATTTTAAACCTGAGTCATGTGTATGCCCGGACCATATCGCATTTTGATGAAGCCTATTAAATTTTGTGCTACGCTATTTCAAAATTGTTTACGTAAAAACAATATTTAAGAAAACACAAATTTATATAGAAAGAGACTCATTTTTTTAACTTTGACCCCGATTGTGATCTTGACCTATGAGAAGGAACCTGGTTATTTTCACTACACACATCATCTCAAGGTGGTGAACATTTGTACCAGGTTACTTTGTCATCCGCTCATATATGTAGGAGTTACAGAGCGGACGCCACAAAATGTCCCCTTTTTTTTAACTTTGACCCGACTTTGACCATGTCCTTTGAGACAGGAACCTGGTTCTTTTCTGCAACACATCGTCTCAGGTTGGTGAACATTTGCAGCATGCCCACTGGTGTTTCATTCAGGGGTACATATACTCCCTTGTCTCATTAGTAGAGGGTACAGAGAAATTTTAGGGGGTACACAGTAAAATTTCATTTTATGTCGAAATTTGAATAAACCCAGCGATTAGTTCTGCAACTCATGATGACCTATTTTGCACTCACATAAAAGGTCATCACTCATTTTGTTCAAACAAATATTCATTATAACATGGCTTCATATCACCAGATAAATTGGATCGTATCACGAGAATTTAATTACATGATTGAATGTATGATGCGACACCTCATTCATGAACAATGTAAAGTTACAATACCATGATTAAACAGCAAAAGTTCTGTCAACCATAATACTTTTTTTCCAATTCTTATTTGAAACAGGGTATTGGTAGTATCAAAGGTTGACTTGCTTTTTTCATATTTTTTCCCAAACTTGAGAGAATTTGACTGTAGCGACATAATTTTGCAGACGCGATTTTCCACAGAACGGAAATAAACAAATTTTCAATGGGTAGTATGAATTACGAGTACTGTGTCTTCCACGCTGTCTTCCACGTCGATGTTTTATACCTGCTCGGAAGGGCAAAATATCTGATTGTTGATATTTTTCACGAGACGGCTTGAAATGTCATTTAAGATATAGAACACTGTTGTTTTCAAACACTATTCAGATGTATTTCTTTTATTTTTTTATGACAATCTCTGAAATTAGATCTATCAATTCTGTATGTGAATGGACACATTGTTTTTGTACGTGCAATTCACATATAGGATTAAAGAACTGTATGTGCAGCATGCATTTTATACGTGAATTACGTACTGCACAACGTGAATGGGCATGCTGAATTTGTACCAGGTTACTGTGAAATCCACTCATGTATGTAGGAGTTACAGAGCGGACACAACAAAATTTCCCCATTTTTGAACTTTGACCCCTGATTATGACCTTGACCTTTCAGTTAGGAACCTGGTTCTTTATCGCAACACATTGTCTAAAGGTGGTGAACAGTTGTACCTGAGGTTACTTTGAAATCCACTTATAAAATGTATGTTGGAGTTCCAGAGTGGCCATGACAAAAATGTCCCCTTTTTTTAACTTTGACCCCATATTGTGATCTTGACCTTTGAGATAGAAACCTAGTTCTTTTTCGAGACACATCGGCTCAAGGTGATGAAAATTTGTACCAGGTTATTTTGAAGTTCAGTCATGTATGTAGGAGTTACAAAGCAGACACGACAAAATTTACCCATTTTTGAACTTTGACCTGACTGGGACCTTGATCTTTGAGACAGGAACCTGGTTCTTTTCTGCAACACATCATGTCAAGGTGGTGAACATTTGTACCAGGTTACTATCAAATCCACTCATGTATGTGTCACGGTACCGAACCTAACACAGTCCGGATGAAGAATATATAAGCGGCCCGGTAGCTCGGTCGGTAGAGCGTCGGAATGGTAGTCCGAAGGTCCCGAGTTTGAGCCCCGGTCTGGCTGCATATTTTTCTCCCCCTGTTACATTTGGCGCCCAAACGGGGGATTGTGACTGTATGAGCTCCGAGTTCGATTCCCAGTCGTTCTCATACCCATAGAAATTCTCGTCGTGAAATGTAACATGGTGAAAAAGTTGTGACTCGACTGGGACTCAAACCCAGGGCCTCTGGCTTACCATGCCAACACTCTACCGACTGAGCTACCAAGCCACACAGTAGAGCCTATCAACTTATTTCACCATAATCTCTACCCGGCTACAGACACCCCCTCTACACAAGAATTCGTCCTGAATTCTTACTCAAAGAACACTCCACGAGTTTCTTTTTATTACACATTATCTTCATATAATCTTCATATTATTTTCATATAAATCACCTTATGGGTTATTTACATTGGGCGCCAAATGTTACAACAGGGGGACCTTTGGACTACCATTCCGACACTCTACCGACCGAGGTACCGGGCCGCTTACATATTCTTCATCTGGACTGTGTTAAGTTCGGTACCGCGACATATGTATAGGAGTTACAGAGCGGACACAACAGAAATTCCCCATTTTTGAACTTTGACCCCTGATTATGACCTTGACCTTTGAGTTAGGAACCTGGTTCATTATCACTACACATTGTCTTAAGTTGGTGAACATTTGTACCAGGTTATTTTTAAATCCACTCATGTAAGTATAGGAGTTACAGAGCGAACACAACAAAATGTGACCAATATTTTTTTAGACCTTGACCTTTGAGATTAGAACCTGGTTTTTTCCCCGACACATTGTCTTAGGTTGGTGAACATTTGTACTGAGTTATTTTAAGATCCACCCATGTATGTAGGAGTTACAGAGCGGACATGAAGTGGGACTAACGGACAGATGGACTGGCAGACTTTGGGGGCATAAAAAACATAGGGTTTGGTGGAGAAATAAAGGAGTTATTCTTTAAAATGTTGTGATTTACGCATCTTATCTGGACCTCTGATATAACACTCATGTTATTATATCTTACATGAATGTTTTGCATTAACCATTTCAATGAAGAAAATGAGTATATACTTTCATTTGCAAACAATGTAGACTCTAATGATAATCAGAGGTCCCCTAGATGAGCCCCCTGATCAGGTCTACTGTTTGTCATTCAAAATCCTCTCGTAAAACGTACCTTTCATACTGAATGGCATTTATATCTTTAGAAACACTGACAGACTATTCCATTTTGAAAAATTGAAGAAAAAAATCAGCATTCAAAGGGTTATCTTGTTCTAGTTTCTTTGCAGGAGTTGACTCACATTATATGTAATTCAATCCAAGTCCGAAATGCATGACAATGACATGCATTTGGATTTATTAATGTTGACATAGTATACAGGTACCTAATTTCAACAGCCATTTAGTGCAAAAATGTTGGAAACTTTCCCTAATTACAGTAAAGCCCCTCTAAAGTAATCTAGTAAAGAAGAAGGCAGGTGGCTGCTTAACGCAGGGTGAGTGACGTGCCAAATGCGCCTTTGAGATCTTCCTGTATGACTTTCACTTGCATTAACCAATTCCTTCATATAAACAGTTTTTATACCTTTGCAAACAGAATAGACCCAAATCAAATGGCTCCTGTAGACCCTGATCAGAGGACTCCTGCAGGGGCTGTCTGATCAGGGTCCGCTCTTTTTGATTATGACATTATAATTGAGCTGACTCACTGACTACAGTTTCTACCAATACCAAAAATTATGTGTACATATGCACCAAAATTCAGCAAATACGTATTCATAATGTCATTATTTCATACATGAATATTCAACAGAGAATGGGTTAATAATTAAAATTCCATATATATGCCTTTCTAAGTCTTTGCAAAAAGAGTAGACCCAGATCATACGGCCCCTGTTGGAGAGGTCTGATCTGGGTAAGCTCTGTTACTCTGTTCTACAGTTTCTGCCATTGCCAAAAATTCCAGTGTCCATGTGCTACTATAACAATTAATCTATGGTAATTTATATTCATAACGTAATTATTTCTTAAATCAATACTCATGGAGTAAGGGGTTAAGCTGACACCTATCTTACATATAAAGATTGATGCTAATTTGAAAGTCCAGTCCGGAGAGGTTTTATTGCTCCATTCTCCTGCATTAAACCTTTATTTCATGATTATTAATTAGATAAATAGTTATAATAACACATGGGCACAGAATTTAAGCCATGACAGAAATCTTCTAGCAAACGGAGCAGACCCTGACCCAGAGGGCTTCTACAGGAGCCATCTGATCTTGGTCTACTCTTTTTGAAAAGGCATAGAAAGGCGTATTTATGGAGTAAAGGGCTAAACCTTTACCTCATATAGATGCCTTCTCCCATCTTTGCAAACAGCGAAGACTCAGATCAGACAGCGCCTACAGGTGTCCTCTGATCAAGGTCTACTCTATTTGTTTAAGAAATTGCATAAACCTAAACCAAAGAACCCTGTGTTTTGTATCCCATTATAGTAATTCAGATAATAAATATTCATGGTGTCATTATTTTATGGTGTCCATAAATATGCCATTTAATACACTTGCAAACAGAGTAGACCAAGACCGAACAGTTCCTGTAGCAGCCATCTGATCTGAGGGTTTGCTCTGATTCATTACGGACTTACATAGAGCTGATTCTACAATTTCTGCCATAGCTAAAGTTCCTGTTTTCATCATAATTATGTCATTATAAAAATTTACCCATTCCCTCGATAAAACTGTCAAACATATTGCATCCTATGTATGTATCCTTTTATTATATCTTAGGAGATACCTACTGGAATCTAAGTATAGTAACACCTCTCTATAATGGCCACTAAATTGTGCTAATTAGTTGGTATTTGAGGCAGGTGGTTGCTTAAAGCAAGGTGAAAGTAAAACATAACGCTCCTATTGGAGCGTTCTGTTTTACTTTCACCTTGCTTTAAGCAGCCACCTGTCTTTAACACAAAATACTTGATGTAATTTTGTGGTCGTTAATCGTTATAGAGAGGTTTTACTGTATAAATATACAGACAAATCATAAATATCAATAACATTGTTTGTTGGATTCTAAAGGGTCAATAGAAATAGATCTAGAGGATAAGTACATACACAGCCTACTTTGTGATAGCCTGTGCAAATAGTTTGGATCCAGATCAGACACTGAGCAGCTTGGCATCTCAAAACGATCCAAACCATTTGTCACATTGTTACATATTTACAGGAAAAAAAAACAAGAAAAAAACAAACCCACTTTTTGGCAGACGACAATTATTTAACATGCAAAGAGCTAAGTATCAAAGCTTAAGAAAACTAAGGGTGTAGATTTCATATCTTAAAAAACAATACAAATATTTAACAGGCCAGTGCATCTGCTGAAATGTGATCAGCTAACACTTCACCTCTACAAGTCATTGACTTCTTCAAAAACTTGTATTTGCCTTAACCCTTTACTCCATAAAAATGCCTTTCTACGCATTTGCACACAGAACAGACCCAGATCAGACAGCTTATTCATGGAGTAAAAGATTAAAATCAATGATGAAAGTGTCAATGGTCTTGGATGCGCATAAGACGCAAAGTTACTACTAGGGTCTTATGTGGTTCCAAACAGTTTGCAAACAACATTATACCAATTGGTAGAAACGGGGGTACTGGGAAGTGTTAACGCTTTCAATGCTGAATCATAAGAGTGGAATTAATAGTCCATCACTGTTTAAAGGGTACTTAGAGTCCATTCAATTAAACATGTTAGTGGATTCTGCATGACGAACAGTGCAGACCCTGATCAGAGGGATCCTTCAGGAGCTCTCTGGTATGGATTGACGCTGTTCGTAAATGATAGTACACTTGTTTCCCACATTCAAACAGATAGGCACTGAATACTATTATGTTATTGGATCTCATTTTGTACTTGCTATATACCCAATGTCTTGATATTAAAATTAATTCAATTTACACAAAACAACATTAAAGGGAAGTTTTAATTTGTGGAGAAATATTATTCACATGCATTACAAATTAAAAGTCACATTGGCAAAAGAAAACTTACACAAACATCCCTTCACATGGAACATAAGAATTATCAACGAATGTGATTAATTAGTAACCTCGACAAAAGTGCTTCTCAGAATATTAATTTTAACCCTTTACTCCATAAATATGCCTAATTGTCTTTGCAAACAGAGTAGACCCAAGATCATACGGCTCCTATAGGAGCTGTCTGATTTGGGTCTTCTCTGTTTGCTTATGAATTAATATAGATACGATTCTACAGTTTCTGCAATGGACAAAGGTTCCTTTGTTCATGTGTCATTATAAATACAGTAAAACCCCGCTAATACGACCACTTGATGAATAAACATATCTGTCTTTATAAGCATGTGGTTGCTTAATTCAGGACAAAAGTAATGCAGAAAGCTCCTAGAGGAGCTTTCTGCATTACTTTTATCCTGCATTAAGCTACCACCTGCCTCTACCACTCATAAGTATACCTCTTTTAGGTGGTCGCATTAGAGGGGTTTTACTGTAGAAAGGCGTATTTATGGAGTAAAGGGTAAATCAAGTACAGGGCTAAGAATTTGGTGGAGGAATTATACATCTTACACATCTAGAATATTCCCCTTATCTGGAACAGAACCATGGTTGTGTATTTACCTGGATCACTTGCCCATACAGCACTTTCTTGCCCTGCTGTCTCTTCTGTTCCAATTCATTGTCATCTGTTTCTGCTTTGGCTGATTGCTGCAAGAAAAAATGTTTACCATTAATGATTGTAATTACAAAAAAGAGAAAATTCGATACTTACCCTACATAAATTCTGACACCAAATATTATTACCCCTCCTCATAGTTTGCAAAGTTGAATAAATCATTTTGGTAATTCAAATCTAAAGTAATATGCCTCTTATTATCCCTGCACTATTTGCTTATAACCTTTTCCTTCATATGAATGCCTTTCCACGCATCTGCAAACAGAGCAGACCCAGATCAGACGGCTCCTATAAAAGCTATCTGATCTGGGTCTGCTGTTTGCATATGGTATAATATAGATCTGATTCTACACTAATTTAAGTCTTTCTGCCTGAGTCAAACCATCTTGTGTACAACATTATGTCATCATAAAAATTCAGCTAATAAATATTCATGATTCTATTATTCCTTACATGAAACGGTTAAATGTTTCTGTCAGAATACTAAGGGTACATTATTTTGGTAACAACAAATAAACTTGAATCTTTTCAAAAGCTAATTAATAGCTGGAAAGAAAGAAATCATACACTATTCAGCAATTTAACAACAAATATCAAATCCGTCTACTACTACCAAAATTTGCATATTAAGCATTTCTTTCATATAAACGCCATTTCACACATTTGCAAACAGAATATACCTAGATTCTATAGGAACCATCTGATCAGGGTCTGCTCAGTTTGCTAATGTAATTTAATAGTTCTGTTTGTTTACTTTCTAAAAATTAATAGCATAACTATTTTGTCCATGAATATTTAGTAGAATCATATCTATACTATATCATAAGCAAACAGAACTGACCCTGATATGGGTCTACTCTGTTTGCAAAGGTGTAGAAAGGCGTATCTATGGAGTAAAGGGTCAAAGACACATTCCAACCTCCTCATATGCCTACATTCTGGGAAACAAGTTTTGATCGCAAAATTAACTTCGCTGTACTTTTTGATAAACAAGGGCTTTGTTAGCAATAAATTAAAACAATTGAAATTCAAACTTATTTACACAATAGTTCCAACAAATGAAAACCTTCTCAAATCGAAACTAATTGAATCCCCTCTTTGTAAACACTGCAATCAAATTGAAACATTAGAACATTTCTGTATTCAGTGCTCATACATAGATAGATTTTGGAATGATATACAAGACCTTTTTTAGAAATCAGGGTCATGTTTGTTACAGAATCCAGTCTAACCCTTACAACGCTGAATTTTCTAATGGACTATTCCTAAGTTGAAACCGGTCAAGCTTATGGTAAATATTTAGGGATTTTTCTAAAGAAAAGTGTAATATGACAAACAGTGCAGACCCTGATGAGAGGGCTCCTCTAGGAGCCCTCTCATCTGGGTCTACACTGTTTGCATAGACAAGCTTATTTAGAATATAATTTATATAATGACTCATTAGCCCTCATTAACCCTTTACCCCATGAATATTCATGTAATAAATAATGACATCATGAATATTAATTAGATTAATTTGTTATAATAGCACATGGACACAGGGTGTTTTGGCCAGGGCAAACACTATAGAATCACATCTATATCATAAGCAAACAGAGCAAACCCTGATCTGGGTCTACTCTGTTTGCAAAGGTGTAGAAAGGCATATCTAGTGAGTAGAGGGTTAAATATCTTGAACACAATAAAATCATCTAATTTATATTTAACTTCAAAAAGGCCTTAACCCTTTCCCTCATATAAACGTGTTTTCACATATTTGCAAACAGAGTGGACCCAGATCAGACGGCTCCTAGAGGAGTCGTCTGATCAGGGTCTGCTCTGTTTGCTAATGGAATTTGAAATATCTGTTTCTTTACTTTCTAAAATGGCTACAATTTTACACATTCCATATTTCATTATAACTATTTTGTTCATTAATATTCAGTAGGTATTGAAATTTGAAATAAACATAGAACAAGGAAAGTGTTGAGAGATCTAATTTTAGAAATGAATTCTGTTTATTCAAAGTTCATTACTTTTGGTCACTATGTGATGTGATTTTGTTATTGTTTGCTACATCTGTGATACTGATTGTATTTGTAACAGGACTGGTGAAAAACATGCAGCCAGACCGGGGATCGAACCCGGGACCCTCACTTACAAGGCGAGTGCTCTAACCACTGAGCTATCCGAACCGCTTACTGTCTTTCACCCAGTACCTGTACCCGGCCTGTCACACTACTCCCCCTTTTTCCCTGAGATTCTCGCCGAATCTGCAGCAGAAATCATGGGCGTGCACAGGGTCCGATTTTCAAGTTGGGCGCCAACTGTAACAGGACTGGTGAAAAACATGCAGCCAGACCGGGGATCGAACCCGGGACCCTCACTTACAAGGCGAGTGCTCTAACCACTGAGCTATCCGAACCGCTTACTGTCTTTCACCCAGTACCTGTACCCGGCCTGTCACATATTTGTACTCTCTGTATGTATTTTGTTATTGTTTGTTACATCTGTGATACTGATTGTATTTGTACTCTCTGTATGTATTTTGTTATTGTTTGTTACATCTGTGATACTGATTGTATTTGTACTCTCTGTATGTATTTTGTTATTGTTTGTTACATCTGTGATACTGATTGTATTTGTACTCTCTGTATGTATTTTGTTATTGTTTGTTGTACATCTGTGATACTGATTGTATTTGTACTCTCTGTATGTATTGCTTGTTACATCTGTGATACTGATTGTATTTGTACTCTCTGTATGTATTTTGTTGAAAAATAAATTAACGGGTTGGCTTTTGTCTGTTCCAAAAAAATATAAAAGAAAATGTGTCCATGGGACATGAATGCCCCCGCCAGAGTTTTTCTAAAGTGCATTAAAATTTATTGACTTCAGGTTTGCATGTTTGCCTCATGCAGATTTATTTCTATCAATTAATATGACGACGCACTTAGACCCACCTATGAAGTTTCATGTTGATATCTCTTATACTTTTCGAGTAATGAGCTACATTCAAGTTTTTGCACACCGACAACTACGACTACAACTACAACTATGCCTATGACCCAGTGATCACAATTATAGCTAGATACAGCAAAACCTCTCCATAATGACCACTAAATTGTGTTAATTAGTTGGTATTTAGGGCAGGTGACTGCTTAAAGCAAGGTGAAAGTAAAACAGAACGCTTCTATAGGAGCATTCTGTTTTACTTTTACCTTGCTTTAAGCAACCACCTATCTTAAACACACAAGAATTAATGTAATTTAATGGCCGTTATAGAGAGGTTTTACTGTACATAGATACACACATCTTTCACAGAACTGCCCCTTACCTGTTCAACAATGAAGTTATATCTGCACTTTATGAACACAATGTGTCGCAGTGCCATTAAACCAAAACTCAATCAAACTCATCGAAACACAAAAGACAAGATGTGACCCCATAACTGACACAAGAATAAAAGACAAGATGTGACCCCATAACTGACATAAGAATAAGACAACGTCATAAAATGTCTAACTGTAACAGTATTTTATTGAATGGGCAGTCAGTTAATATGACCACCTGCGTGGTGAAGAGCACAACAACCCATGTCATGAAGAAAACTCATAACTACAAACTTTGATCAATAAAATGATATAATAGATACACATATCTCATATGAACATCGTCACGACATTTGAATGATCGCGCAATCAATGAACAACAAATATCATTTATGTGATAATTATGACTTTTATTATAATTTGTTGTTCATTTATTGTGAAATCAGTAAAATGTCGTATAAATTTTATTTTAAACAGCTTTATATGATCTAATTCTGCACAATTTCCTGGAGCATATGTTTCCTTGGCCACAATGTGTGTTGACAAAGGCTTTGCGATCATTAGAAGCTGAAATATCCAGCTAAATACTGTAATCAATTGCCCTGAGTTAATGGATTCTTTACTCAAAAAATCATTGGCTTAGACTGTAACTAATCAATTTTTTTCTAACATTCAGCATTGACATTAATGTTTTTATTTACAGACATTCAAACAATTGGTTTACCTTAATTTCATTTCAAACATACTGATGCCGCTCATTTTCACACCTATTTGTTTTACTTCTCAGTTTGATCTAATTAACAAATTAACCTGATTACTTAATGTCACCTGTTTCATTCTTCACGTTAATCACAGGTAGCATACTTATTGCTTTTATAACGTTGTTTATGCCTGCTAAAGATAATGAGTTTTAAAATGCTAATAACATGTGCAAACTTTTGTCTTTATTCTTAATGTTAACCCTTTTGTGACCACGATCCCAACTAGAGCTATCACTAAAGGTGATTAATACCCCCACCCACCACCTTGTCACAAGATCCAATGACTTCAATACAAGATATAATTGCTTCTGTAAAAGTAGCTAAGGGGAATAACTCCCTAAATCTGAATTTAGAATTACAACCCTTGTTGACTGCACATCCTCTCATCACCCTTTATACTATCCATATATAAAGTTTCACAGTTGTGCCTATACCTTAAGAGTAATGCTCCAGAAAAAAATCCGGACAGAGAGAAAGAAGGACGAAAGTACTGACTGACACACGGACATTTCCAATATACATGTAGTATAATAAACTACAAATGAAATCAATGATTCATCTATAGGGAAAAAATGATTAAGGATTTCGGTACAATACACATGTAACCATTGTGATAAATAGAGCATTAGGTTCCTAAAGGAGTAAATGCTCTATTTATCAAAACGGTTTCACAAATTGACTTCTACAGAGTCGTCAAAAGTCATCAAAATGAGGGAATGGGTTAACCCTTTCTCTGTTCTATATTTAGACCAAATTTCAATACCTACTGAACATTCAAGGACAAAATAGTTATATTGGAATATGGAAGATGGAACATTGTGGTCCCTTTAGAAAGTAAATAAACATATCTCTCAAATTCCATTAATAACAAATAGAGTAGACCCTGATCAGATGGCTCCACTAAGAGCCACAGCGGGCCATTTCGTGGGTCTACATGGTCTAAAAGGTAAAAAAAAATATGATTGGGTCGATTTAGTGTTATATTGTATATAACACTAAATCGACCCTATCAATTTTTTTTACCTTTTAGACCATGTAGACCCATGAAATGGCCCCCTGTGCTACGAGCCATCTGATCTGGGTCTTCTCTGTTTACAAATGGCTGAAAAGGCGTTTATATATGAAGGAAAGGGTTAAAGTGATTCTAATAAACAGCAATAAGATAAGGATTGGCTAAAAATTAAGAGGTTTTTATAGACCAGTATGCATCTTATCTGTCTGTACTTTGATGTGGATGACATATTTTGGTAGAAAAAAATAGTTAACTTAAATAGTAAAATATTATTCAGCCTGGTAGATGTGGCAATCAGTCTTAACCCTTTCCCTCACATATCAGTGTTTTCACGCATTTGCAAACAGAGTAGACCCAGATCAGACGGCTCCTATAGGAGCCGTCTGATCAGCGTCTACTCTGTTTGCTAATGGATTTGAAAGATCATTGTCTTTACTTTCTAAAATGGCTACATTGTTCCACCTTCCATATTTCATAACAACTATTTTGTCCAAAAATATTCAGTAGATATTGAAATTTGACATAAATAATAGAACAGGGGAAGGGTTAACTCTTTGCAGGCTATTGATGAAACCCTGATTACCTATGTGAAGAGCAACAAATAAAAGTGCATACTCAATTACTAAAATTGTCATTTCTCCACTAAAACCTTATTGTGACCATGCTTTAGAATTGTCTCAAAGAGAATGTAGTGGATAAATAAAGGAGTTATTATTGAAAATGTTTTAATTTATGCAACTTATCTGGCCCTCTGTAGATGCAAACAATTTAGATCTAGATGAGATGCTGCATAATAACACTGACCATATTTTTACAAGAAATGAGAAATTTTATTTTAACCCTTCGCTTGCTATTCGTGTCAATATACCTACCTGAAAATAGTGAAGACCCAGATGAGACAGCTCCTGCAGGAGCTGTCTCATCAGGGTCTGCACTATTTACAAGTTGATTGTGCAACCAGTGCACTCCAGTGCAGTGATTGCACAGCAATATACGTGTACACAGTGAAGATATATGTAATTATTCAACAGGGCATGGGTAAAGAAGGAGAAATGTATTTTAAAAATCAGCAAGCGAAGGGTTAAAAACCTGAAACAGACAACAAAGGTAGCAGATGATTGGTTTGTGTTGGGGCTAATATGTCAGTTTAACAGTATTTCAGTTATATCATGATGTCAATCTAATGATAGGTGACCTTATATATTCTTTCTGCGCACGCAACAAAATGCATTATGTACAGAAGAACACTACCCTACAGCAAGCCAGCTGGAAGTCTTCCTTACAAAAAAACAAAGGCCATGTTGCAAATGAAAATTACTTAGCGTGCAAAGACTTAATGGCCATTGGATCCTTCAATTCTTTATAACAATACAGAGAATCAATACTGACTGGGTATCTTGTACCACCAAAAACCTTCTTTAACCATCTACTCCATAAATACACCTGTGTATGCCTTTGCAAATAGAGCAGACCCAGATCAGACAGCTCCTGTTCTGCTTTGTTAGCTTACACAGAATAACATTGATCTGATTCCAAACTCTGCCAAACTCTTTTGTGTTCATTAGCCATTACAAAAATTAATCTCTTTAACCATTTCCCTCATATAAAAGCCTTTTCACGCATTTGCAAGCAGAATAGACCCTCAGATTAGACGGCTCCTAGAAGAGCCATCTGATCAGGGTTTGCTAGGTTTGCTAATGGAATTTGATAGATCTGTTTCTTTAGTTTCTAAAATGACTATAATGTTCCACCTTCCAATTATTTCATTATAAAAATTTTGACCATGAATTTTCAGTAGGTCTTGAAATTAAGACTAAATATAGAACACGGAAAGGGTTAATATGTATGATGTCATTTAATTCTTACATGAATATTCATAATGGCATGTAAACCGCATAAAAAAAAATATAAAGTCAGATCTATATAATTCTATATGCAAACACAGCAGACCCTGATCAGAAGGCTAGACCTTTAAGGTCTACACTATGTGCAAAGGCCTTAACCCTTTCTACTCCTCTGTAATAACCACTTCTTGAAACCATTGTGATAAATAGAGCATTTGCTCCTATAGGAGAAAATGCTCTATTTATCACAATGGTTTCAAACTACAAAATTCTAAAATTTTGCTTTTCTCTAGTAAATGCTCCTTTTGGGTAGATTCATTCAAAGAGGTTGGGTCTAAAATAGCCTATGGAGGAAAGGGTTAAAAGGTGTTAACCATTCACCTGATAGAAGCATATTTTAACCCCTTTCCCTCATATAAACATGTTTTCACACATTTGTAAACAGAGTAGACCCAGATCAGACGGCTCCTAGAGGAGCCGTCTGATCAGGGTCTGCTCTGTTTGCTAATGGAATTTGAAATATCTGTTTCTTAACTAAATCTAAAATGGTTACAATGTTCTACCTTGGAACCATATTTCATTGTAACTAGGAACAATATTTTGTTGTTACATTCTATTGTTTTAATGAATATCCAGTAGGTATTGAAATTTTGAATAAATGCCATTGCACACAGAGTAGACTCTGAACAGCTGGCTCTTGTAGGACTCCTTGTCAGGAGCCGTCTGATCAAGAAAACATAACAGACCCTATAGGAGGAGTGCTATCTGGGTCTATTCCATTTGCAAAGGCGTTAAAATATACATGTATCTATGGAGTGATGGGTTGAATTAGAATTTTCCCCTACATTTTTACAAAACAAAATAAATAAAATAACCAAAACCCTACAATCAGACAATCAAATAGTTAAGTTTGTGTGCAAAGATTTAATCAGGAAGTAAAAATCAAATACGATAGTCTAAGTCTAAATTTTAGATCTGCGATTAATGGCAAAATCAATATCCGTTAATAAAAGGCCTTTGAATGATGCAGTACTATCAAAACAAAGACTTGTTTATGTACTTAACTCTTCACTGCCAATTGCAAATCTGTGATTACCTAAATGCAATCCGGAGATCTAGATAAGGTGTGTAAATTTAAACATTTTCATGAATAACTCCTTTATTTCTCACCAAACCCTATACAGTGACCACTCTTTAGAATCATCTCTTCAAAAGAGTGGTCACAGTATAGGGTTTGGTGGAGAAATGACAATTTTAGTATTTGGGCTTGCACCGTTATCTGTAGCTTGACAATCAGTTTTGATCATCACATAAGTCCGGAGTGTCTCATCAGGATGCTTGATGGTGTGATTTTGTTTTTTGAAATACTAGGGAATTTTTTTTACATTTAACCCTTTCCCTGTTTTATGTTTATTCAGAATTTCGATACCTACTGAATATTCATGGACAAAATAATTATAATGAAATATGGTAGGTGGAACACTGTAGTCATTTTAGAAAGTAAAGAGACAAATCTATCAAATTCCATTAGCAAACAGAGCAGAGTCTGATCAGATGGCTCCTATAAGAGCCATCTGATCTGGGTCTACTCTGTTTGCAAATGCGTGAAAATACGTTTATATAAAGGAAAGGGTTAAACAATGAAAATAAAGCAGAAGACAGATTTTGCAGATGACAATACCCGGCAGCGGAAGATTGAACTCTTTACTAACTTATATTAATCCTTTACTCCATAAATACGCCTTTCTACACCCTTGCAAACAGAGGCAGGAGCTGTCTGATCAGGGTCTGCTTAGTTTGCTTATGGTACAATATAGATCTGATTTTACAATTTATGCCTGAGCCAAAAAGTCCTATGTACAGTACATATGCCATTATAAAACTTAAGCAAATTAATATTCATGTTGTCAGTATTTCTTACATCAATATAGAACAAGTAAAAGGTTAAAGTACATGTAACTTAAACTGCATTAACCCTTCCCCTGTTCTATCTTTATTCCAAATTTTAATACCTACTGAATATTCATGCCATGGACAGAATATAGTTATAATGGAATATATATGGAAGGTGGAATACTGTAGCCATTTTAGAAACTAAAGAAGCATATCTATCAAATTCCATTAGCAAACATTTTGAAAACCTGTATTTCTTTATTTAATGACTGTTATATAAGTTTTTGTTGATATAATTCCATATAAGCAACGGGAGACATCTGATCTGGGTCTACTCTGTTTGCAAAGGCATTAAAAAAGGAGTAAAATGTTCATGAGCAGCAGTTTAGCTGAGGAATATAGAAACTACCTTACCTGGTCTTGATGGAGCTCACTACGTATAGCGAGGTTGTCTGGATCCTTTAAACTCTTCTCTTGCGTCTTTCGATATTTTTTATTCAGCTTGTATCGGTTTGCAACACAGATCTCAAATGTAAGGACTGAAATAAATGAATGTAAATAAAATGTTTCCTACTAAAATAAAATGCAATTACATGTACCTTAACCCTTTTCTTCGTATAAATGCATTTTCACACATTTGCAATCATAATAGACCCAGATCAGAAACTCCTATAGAAGCCGTCTGATTAGTGTCTACTCTGTTTCCTTTTGACATGATATATATATCTGATTCTACAATTCTTGCCAAGGCAAAACATTCCCTTGAAAAGTTTACATTATAAAAATTTAGCTAAAAAATATTCATGTTGTCATTATTTCTTACATAAATATTGAACAGTGAAAGGGTTCAACACTGGCAAATAGTGCAGACCTATGTCCAGAAAGAGACCTGGGTTTTCACCATTTGCTACAATGTCATCAAAATTTATAAAAATGGTGCAAACTTGAATTATTCAGTTTTGCAAATGAGTGGATAGGGGAGAATGGGTGCCCAAATATTTAACCCTTTCCCTCACATTAAACCTGGGTTTCAGAATTAACATAAATGTCTATATCATGCCCTTTGCAAATAGAGTAGACCTAGATCAGACAGATCTTGTAGGAGCCTTCTGATCAGGATCTGCTCTATTTCCTTATAAAATTAACATTGATCTGAGGACAGTTTCTACTAATACTAAAACATCATGTGTTAATACGCCATTATAAGAATTCATCTAGAGCTAATTAATTATAATATTTATGATAATTATTTGTTACATATTTGTTGAATATTCAACGGGGATAGGGTTATGGTAATTAGGGTATACTATAAGCCTATCTTTATCCTCTGCTACTTTCAAACTCCTGAGTTTTAATATATGAAAATACAGAGCCATGGATAAGATAATAAATTAAACATTTTCAGAGGTCCAGATTAGAATGGAAAATTAAAACATTTTCAAGAATAACTTCTGTATTTTTTCACCAAACCCTGTGTTGTGACCACTCTTTAGAATCGTCTTGAAGAGACGATTCTAAAGAGTCGTTACAACATAGGGTTCGGAGGAGAAATGATGATTTTAGTACTTGAGTATACATATTTATCTGTTGCTCTGGGTCCATGCTTATAAAGCTTTTAGTTGAGTCTGAGTTTTGTTCTCAAGCTTTTGATTGGTCAGATTTGAGTTCTCAAGCTTTTGATTGGTCAGATTTGAGCCAAAGGCTCAAATCTGACCAATCAAAAACTTGAGAACGAACTCAGATTCAACTGAAAGTTTTATAAGCATGGACCCAGATTTTGTTAAAAAATAACTCCTTTAATATCTCTCCTTCTGTGTTGTGACGACATTTTAGAACATTCTAAATAGTCAGGGCCATACCCAGAATTTCTGGATGGGGGGGGGGAAGGGCAAGTTGAGAAGGATACGGGAGGGGTGTTTCCTCCCGGTAGTCAAATTTTTTTTGGTATGCCGCATTGAATGGTGCAATTTCCTGCTATCTGAATCACTCTATCATGATATAATTTTGTTATATTATAGGAAAATCTGCTTCTTTTACACCAAGGTTTCAGTGTATAGACTTAAAGCATGATGAATGAGCACCATGGTTACAATCTATGGACTTCATACAAATTATCCTAACACAAAAGTTGTGATCAAGGCTTAAGTTGTTTTTTACCATTGACAGACAGACAGACGGACATGTGATCATGATTTTTTTTCCATTGACAGACAAAGATGTGATCTTGGTTAAAGTATTTTTGCCATTGACATACAGACAGATATGTGATCATGAATAAAGTTTTTTCCATTGACAGACAGACATATTTATGATCATGGTTAAAATTTTTGCCATTGACAAACTCTGACAGACAGACATTTGATCATGATTAAAGTTTTTTTTTGCCATGGACAGACTCTGCATTATTCATCTCAGAACTAGCATCTGCTTATGTCTTAATTTAAGGACATGCATGTTGATCTACCAAGATTGGCAAGAACACAATTAAAAGTAATAAAGAAAACGTTGTGTTTTACTTTCACCTTGCTTTAAGCAGCTACCTGCTCTAAATACCAACTACCGTATTATTCCTAATAAACGCCCCCGGGGGCTTAACATTTTCCAAAAGGTGGGCCATTATTAAGGTATCCAATGTTCGGAAGTTTTTGTTAACAATACATTTAAGTGTTCATTTTACAAATGATTTTTAACTTTTGGATTGACTGGATTTTATTAAGATATACTAGATTTGGATGGATTTGAATTTGGATTTTCCTTTGAGTTTAGCCAGGTGAGTAGATTTTTCCTACAAAAATAGCCGGGGGCCTTTATTAGGGCAGGGGCTTCTATTAGGAATAATACGGTAATTAACACAATTTAGTGGTCGTTATAGAGAGGTTTAACTGTATAAAGATATAAAATATTACTAAAAAAAATTGTTTTGGCAATTTTAGGGGGTGGGGCGTACGCCGGCTCCGCCCCCCTCTAAATCCACGCCTGCATTTTCTTTATTTCTTTTGGAAACAGTCAAACAGTGTGGATCATGATGAGACGTTTATCACAACTTTTCCAGTACAGTTAACCTTTCCCCTGTTCAAAGACCTATGCCCGCGGGCACGGGACACCCTCGGTGCACCCCAATGAGCGCCTGTCTTATCATAGGTCTTTGCCCTGTTTAATATTCATGCGAGAACTAATGAATCATTAATGCATCATGAATATTTATGCGCCCTTTTTACAATGGCACAAATACAGTATGTTTGGTATTGGTTGTAATTTAGTCAGAGCTATATAGTTTCATAAGCAAACAGAGCAGAGTCAGACCAGGCGGCTCCTACACGAGTCGTCAGGGTCCATGCTTATAACACTTTTAGTTGAGTCCGAGTTCGTTCTCAAGTTTTTGATTGGTCAGATTTGAGCCTATGTCTCAAATCTGACCAATCAAAAGCTTGATAACTCAAATATGACCAACCTAAAGCTTGACAACGAACTCAGTAACTCAACTAAAAAGTTTTATAAGCATGGACCCTGATCTTTGTCGTTTCTGTTTGCAAAGGCATGAGAAAAGGCGAAAGAATGACGAAAGACTGGCACCTAACGACTCCTCGCTAGCATGGAAACTAATAAAGGTGATGCCCATGAAAAATAAATCACCAAATAGGTCTAATGCAAAATATGCACATTTCAGTGTGAACAAAGTCTTGACCTTAAACAAAATGGCGATCATATTAAACCGGGAATTTACCTGGAACTGTTTTTACCACGCCCATTGAATGAAATCACGATGTTTTCTATAAAGAGGACGGCTATTGGTGAGATTTACTCTTGTGCACCATAACATTGTGATCATGTTGACGCCATTACGTTCTGGGTCAAGATATCAAGTAAGATGACACCTTTTCAGCATGAAAACTGATGAAACTCACCAAACACGTGACCAAAATATACACACGTAGTCACGTGATGCGAAAAGTTTACTCACGTAATCTAGGTTTGAACAGGACAACCCGTGAAGACGAACGGTCAAACGGCAATTACTTTTGAAAGCGATAAACGAGCATGCTTGAAAAGTTCTACAAACAGAGTAGACCTTGGGTAGACAGTCCTGAGCGGTCTGGTTCGTGTATATCGTGCTTGCAACCATAGGGGCCCGTAGTTTGACTCCCGACACTCAAACACTAATAATATAATTATATATATTATTAGTGTTAGAGTGTCGGGAGTCAAACTACCGGCCACTATGCTTGCAACGGTATCTCTCTCGGGTGATTGATTAACCCCTTCACTGCCACGAAGACGGGTCTGTGATATCATATACAAACAAGTTGAATCCAGATGCTCGAGACGCTGAGTACGACTAGCTACGCCCCTGTGACTAATTATTTTGGTGTAGGAATTGTACGACATTAACATGGTGCACCAATGACACGGGGAGGGAAGGGTCTGTGTCATCATTGTTTTAAAAGTCCTGCCATACTTGGAACAACTAAACAATTTCACGTGCTTACCATTTTGGTCCTTGACATCGGCCTTCTGTTTGTCCTGTTTGGAACCAACAGCAACTTCATTGTGTACCGAGCTGAAATAGACACAATTTAACACATTATCCCATAGTGACGCATTTATGAGCATCTATGGAAGTCACTTTATGAAACCATTGTGATAAATAGAGCATTTGCTCCTATAGGAGCAAATGATCTATTTATCACAATGGTCTCAAATTACAAAATTCTAAAGTTTTCCCTTCCTCCAGTTAATGCTCCTTTTCGGTAGATAGGGCCTATATTCAAAGAGGATGGGTCTAAAAATAGCCTAGGAGAGAATGAGTTAACATAAAACAAACTTAATAATGTTTCTGCCAAACATGTCGCGACCGTTGAGTTGGTTTCATCTTGTTTGTTACACACACAATTCTGGTCCATTGTGCCGTAAAATAGGATTATTAGAACATTGACTTTTTATCTCATGAATATTTATTAAATAAGCAATAACTTCGTGAAATGCATTAACCGTTTCCCTGTTGGATATTCGTGTAAGAAATAATGACATCATGAATATTTATCAGTTGATTGTTTTACAATTTACATAATGGCTAATGCACACATGAGTGTGTTGCTTTGGTAAAACCCGTGCTGCCAAATTTATTATAATTCCCTAAACAAACAAAGCAGACCCTGATGAGACGGATCCTGATCTGGATCTTCTATGGTTGCATGGCGTGAATATGAATGAAAGTGTTAACTAAATTCTTATTATAGCCATTGATCTTGGGAATGTCTTGCCATTTCAGAAACCGTAGAATCTGATTTGTTACATTTCAAAGGCAAACAGCAGAGCCTTGTCTGAAGGCATATACAGGAGGCGTTTGGTCTGCGTCTATTCTATCTATCTCTGAGGCAGAGATGAAACGTGAAAGATGAAAGGCGCCAGCATACTCTTATGCACCAGAACATTTCAGTTGTCCGAATTTAGGACTCAGATTGGTCTGATAAGTCATCTCCGGACCCACAGATGGAACCAAAGCTGCTGAAGTCATGGTCTTCTATGTGATCGAAGAACAAACGAGCATTATGTTTTATAAAGGCATCAATAGGCGTCTCTATGAGGTAGACAGTTGTAAACTTAATCTGTGTATGTAGTACTTTTCACTAAGTTCAAATTGCGTACTGTAATCCACTTATTTAAGATTAACCCTTCCAACGCTGAATTGACACTACAAATGAACTATTCCTAAATTCAAAACGGCCAAGCTTGTGAATATTTAGGGATTCTTAAAGAAAAGTGTAACATGAAAAAAGTGCAGACCCTCATTTGGGTCTACACTGTTTGTAAATGACAAACATTTACTCATTTCCCAAACTGAAAGGGCAAACATGTGATGTTCTGAATGTGGTTTTGTCTAAGCAGTTTAACTTTCATTCCCTTTTGTCGTTTGCAAAAAATTGTCTTCTAATTAGTTTCCCCTTTGTACTTTCTTTCCCTTTTATTTCATTTTACAAACACACGTGGTCAGTTGAAGCACATGAACTGGAATCAGATAAGATGCCGAGTTACATGATGTCTCATATGGATCTACACTGTTTGCTTATGTGCATGGTCACCCATTCGCCAATGACAGCAAAAACGTTAAAACACTTGAAGTGGATTGTTACGTACACTTAGCAATGTACGATTATCTTCTAGTAATCCTGTATACGGTATAGTGATATTTACTTAACCCCTTCCCTCATATTTATGAACGCACTTGGAAACATAGTAGATCTACATCAAACGGCTCCTGATGGGGCCGTCTGATTTAGGTTTGTTCTGTTTGCTTATAAAATAATATAGATTTAATTCTAGAGTTTCTGCCATGGTCAAGAAGTTACGCGTTTATGTGTCTGATGAAAAGAAATCTAATTAATATTCATGAAGTCCTGAATTCTTACAAAATAGTCATGAGGGAAAATGTTAGCCCTTTAATTGGTGAATAAATACGTAAGAAGCTTAATTTGTTTTTTATACAAAAACTGATGTCTCCCCCACCAGCCCCGCGCAGACAAAATTTCCATGTAAAAATGTCAAAGTCCCATAACTCTGCAGAAAATAAATGAACCGGAACAGGAATAAGATATGCACAATTAGGCATGGAGTTGATCAGTCTTATGAAGTCTCATAAAAATCCGACCAAAGATTTTGGAGAAACCGCGTTGACAAAATTTTAAGTCCCATAACTCTGCAGAAGATCAACAGACCGGAACAGGAACGAAATATGCACAACAAGGCATTGTGCTGATTAACCTTATGAAGTTTCATGAAAATCCAATCAAAGATTTTGGAGAAACCGTACAGACAAAAATTTCCGTGTAAAATTTTAAAAGTCCCATAACTCTGCAGAAATTCATTGAACCGGAACAGGAATAAGAAATGCACAACTAGACATTGTGCTGATGAATCCTACATGATATTATATGAAAATTCGACCAAAGCTTTTGGAGAAACCGCGCGAACAAATTTGCCATCTAAAACATTCAAAGTCCCATACCTCTGCAGAAAACCATCGAACCGAAACAGGAATAAAATATGCACAACTAGGCATGATCTTGATCACTCTTATGAAGTATCATGAAAATCCGACCAAAGATTTTGGAGAAACCGCGCAGAAAAACGGACAGACGGACGGGCGGACAGACAGACAGACGCACGCCTCGCACAAAACCCCCAATATGTCTCCCCAGTATACTGGGAGAGACATAATAATGACGTTATGTATGTTAATTAGATGCATTTTCATAATATCATATGGACACAGGTCTTTTGGCCATGACAGAAACTGGCTGTAGAATTAGGTCTATATTATTCCATTAGCAAACATAGCAGACCATGTGCCGACCATGTACTGGAGGAGTAACTCGCCGTCTCATCTGGATCCAAACTGTTTACATCTAGGTAATCACAGATGCGACAATGGCAGCGGAAGAGTTAACACATTACCCCCTAGTGACGCATTTTTGCGCTTCTATATATTTCACATTTTGAAACCATTGTAATAAATAGAGCATTTGCTCCTAAGGAGCAAATGCTCTGTTTATCACAATGGTTTCAAGACTACACAAATTCCGACCAAAACTCTTATTTTCTATAGTTAATGCTCCTTTTCGATAGATTTATTGAAAGAGTTTGGGTCTATAAAATAGCCTAGGAGAGAATCAGTTAACACGCATCTCACAGATAACAAACTGATTGTAACATTGCCTTGATGCCAAGAGAAACGACACTACAATGACCATTCCAAAGAAGACTAATTCTGGGTGTATGAGACAGGTGATAGCATACCCCTCTGGCTTTACTCCGTGAATATGTAATCACATACATACGACATTGATAGCGAAATGTATACAATTGAACATCGCTTTTGCGCGTATCTTGTGTGGATAAAGCGCTGTATAAATGTGGTATACAAAATATATCTCGAACTTCAATGGACCATGAATATTACTTCGAGAAAACTGAGGTTCGAGTCATACGCTATCTTATGTGAACAATTTCTCAAGTTCACAGCTTAATGCAGTTCTAAAGTAATGCTGAAATCTCCTGTAGGAGCTTTCAGCATTACTTTCGACCTGCATTAAGCGGTCACATGTGTTTCTAGATATGCGTAGTGATACATTTCAGTACAATGCTGCATTGTTTTGCTAAATCAAACTCGAGTGTCTAAACTATAACCCTTTCCCTTATATGGACACTTTTTCAAGCCTATGCAAACAGAGAAGATCCAGACCAGACGGTTTCTGTAGGAGCCGTCTGATCAGTGTCTGCTCTGCTGTCTACTTACGACATGGTATACATGTATATCTGAATCTAGTTTTTGTCAAGTCAATTAGCTAATAAATATTCATGTATTATAATTAACTTACATGAATATACTGAACAGGTAAAGGGTTAAAGTCTTTGACGAGTCGAACTAGACCGTTCATTTTGATCGTAAACGCTCTTTAAGCTCCTGTCAAGTCATATCCCAACAGAGATGCATGTCTCTATAACGACCACTTAATTGTGTTAATTAATTGGTATTTTGGGCAGGTGGTTGCTTAAAGCAGCGTGAAAGTAAAACAGAACGCTCCTATAGGAGCGTTCTGTTTTACTTTCACCTTGCTTTAAGCATCCACCTGCCTTTAACACAAAATACTTGATGTAATTTAGTGGTCGTTATAGAGAGGTTTTACTGTACTTCATTGACGGCTTCATTGGTTGATTTGTGATTCAATATCTATTATTATCTAATAGCATTGCGATTTGTTAAAAATTAAATTGCCTTGGGCAATCACAGACTTGTTACAAAAGTTATTACATCGCACATGCACACAGTAGTGGTAAAATATATGCATTAGAACGTTTAGTAAATAAATTAAGTTTGGCCTTAGATCATCAAATGATTGTCAAAATCAATAATTCTTTACCCTTTAGTCTGCTGAGCAAATCATATCGATAAAAAACCCGTCCTCCAATTAGATTAACGAGCCAGATTTCTGCCAGTTCTATTCAACCACATAATCAGAGAGTTAATTAAACACTTTGGATTGTGATAAGACGCCGAGTCACTCATGTCTCATCTGGATCCAAACTGTTTTCCAAGGAATTCACGGTTTCATCAGTAGCGTACTGAAGTTTAACCTTTACAGAGCGGGGACACGGGTCACTAATATTATTTGCAAACAGTGTAGACCCAGATGAGAGGGTGCCTAGAGTCGCCCTCTCATCAGGGTCAGCACTGTTTGTCATGTTACACTCTTCTTTATGCAAATCCCTAAATATTCACCATAAGCTTGACCTGTTTGACTTTTGGAATAGTCTATTTGAACATTCAGCGTTGTACGGGTTAAGTACCCAAGGACGAGATTCACAGTGTGTTTGTCAAGAACAAACACAAGCATAACTTTCATGAACATTTACAGATCTACAGCTCTTTATATGTATTATATACGAGGTGTGTGTGTTGATATAGAGAATACGGTGGCAAATACCATCTGTAGCGAGTCAGATTGATTTACAATTACCAAATGTTTAAATCCTCTCCCTGTTGAATATAAATTTTATGTTAGAAATAATGATCAGCTGATTTTTGTTGCACAGTCATGTTTGGTATTGGTAGAGTCTGTAGAGTCTGATTTATTCTAATTTCATTAGCAAAACTTATTTTTAAAAGTACAGTAAAGCCCCTATAAACGGGAATTTTAATAAAGAAGATTTAGGTCTTTTAGGCAGATGACTGCATAATGCATGGTGAAAGTCATGCACAACTCTCCTCTTTGGAGCTTTCTGTGTGACTTTCACCTTACCTTGACCCTTTCCCTCATATAAACGTGTTTTAACGCATTTGCAAACAGAGTAGACCAAGATCAGACGGCTCCTAGCGGAGCCGTCTGATCAGGGTCTGCTCTGTTTGCTCATAGAATTTGATTGGTATGTTCCTTTGCTTTCTAAAATAACTACAATATCCAACCTTCCATACTTCATTATATTTATTTTGTCCATGAATATTCAGTAGGTATTGAAATTTGGAATAAACATAGAACAGGGAACCAGGGTTAAGCTGCTACCTGTCTGATAGACCGCCATTGATGTTTGTTTAACACTGGTTCCCTGTTCTATATTTAGCCCAAATTTCAATACCTACTGAATATTCATGGAGAAAATAGTTATAAATAAACACGGAAGATAGAACATTGTAGATATTTTAGAAAGGAAAAAAAAGAAAAGAAAATATATTTCAAATTCTATTAGCAAACAGAGCAGACCCTGATCAGACGGCTCCTCTAGGAGCCGTCTGATCTGGGTCTACTCTGTTTGCAAATGCGTGAAAACACGTTTATATGAGGGAAAGGGTTAAACGACCGGTTTAGAGGTGTTTCATCGCAATCAGATACCAAGTAATAATTTACATCATGAATATTCATATAAGACATATCGACTTATGAATATTAATTAGCTGATTTTTTTATAATGAAATTATGAGCGAAGGATTTTTATCATGGCAAAAACTGTAGACCCATATCTATATAATTTCATAAGGTAAATAAGCAGTTTCGAGCCAGTGCAGACCCTGGTCATCAGACCTACAGGCGCCATCTGGTCTGGGTATATGCGGTTTACAAATGTGTTAAAAGGCGAATCCATAAGGTAAATGACTTATCATAGGAGTCGTAAAAAGCAGGTGGTTGCTTAATGCAGGACAAAAGTAATGACAACAATTATTTTTATAGTAGTACTGTAGTCTGGTCAGGGTATGTACTGTCTGCTTATATAATATAGATCTGATCTTACAGTTTCTGCCATGGTAAAAATTTCCTTGTTCATAGTGCCGTTATAAAATTCAGCTAATTATACAGTAAAACCCCGCTAATACGACCAACAAAAAGGGGCATAATTCTGGCTGGCAGAGGCAGGTGGTAGCTTAATGCAGGACGAAAGTTATGCAGAAAGCTCCTATAGGAGCTTTCTGCATAACTTTCGTCCTGCATTAAGCAACCACCTGCTTTAAACGACATCAGTGGCTGTTTATTAAGTGGTCGTATTAGCGGGGTTTCACTGTATATTCAAGATGCCAATAGTTCTTACATGAATATTTCTCAAGTAAAGGGTTTAGACACGTAAGCCCTTACAAAGCTGAATTTTCAAATGGGCTATATCAAAATTCGAACAGGCCAAGCTTATGGTGAATATCTAGAGATATTTCTAAAGAAATGTGTAACATGACAAAAAGTGAATACCCTTATGAGAGGACTCATATACCTCTCATCTGGGTCTACACTGTTTGCAAAGGACATTAATGACTCGTGTCCCGCACTGTAAGGGTAAAACAGTCCGTTCAGTACTTTCATTAGGGTACATGTACATTTGGAGTGCACACAGAGGAGTATGACGGGCGGGCAGGTGGGTATGCGGACGCACGAGCAGATGGACTGGCTGATTGACTGAAGAACTGATCGACTGACGGACGGACAATGGTTAAATTATTCCCTCCCCAGTCTATCAGAAGTGGGAACATAAAAGCCAAGGTTTCCCCTATTAATGACAGAGGTTAGAATATTGTCACATATCAGTACTAATTACAATGTGTCATATATGTCAGCAATATTTCTTTGTACCTAGTGTAGTCTAATCGACACCAGTCATATTCTTTAACCCTTTCAACGCTGACTTTTCAGAGTGGAATGATCTGTTATTGTTGATTGGAAGTGTGCATACTTTATGAAAAGGTAGAATTCGCTAGAGGATTTTCAATGACAAACAGTGCAGATCTATATCAGAGGGCTCCTCTGATCTGGATCTACACTATTTGCAAATGACAGTGCACCCGTGTCCCGCGTTCAAATGATACGTGGAAATAAAACCGGCCAAATAATACTTTAATAAAATAATTGATAGGATTATAAATACAGTAAGACATCACTAAACCGAATACTTAAATAAGTTTTTATCATTGTCGGTCTTTAAGACAGGTCTTTAATGCAAGGTGAAATTCATGCAAACCACTCATCTAGGATATTTCAACACGATTATCACTATACATTTAGCAGTCATCTACGTTAAAAGTTCTCAATTCTCTTTTACAAAAGTTCCGATGAGCAAGGTTTTATTGCAATTACGCTATCGACAATATTTTCCCAACCTTTTACTCCATAAATACTTTTTTTCGCATTTGCCTCCTACAGGAGCCGTCTGACCAGGGTATGTTTTGTTTGCGTATGACCCGATATAGAACTGATTCTGCAGGTTTTGTCAAAGCAAAAGAAAACCCTTTAAAAGTTTACAGTATAAAAAATGCATGATGTAATTTTACATGAATACTGAACAAGTAAAGGGGTAACCTAATTCTTTTGTTTAGTCGAAGTTTTAAGTATTCAGTTTATCTGAAGGTCATGCGAAGATTATCCTTAAACATACTAAGCCTTCTGTTCGTCGTCTGCCTAAACAAACGTCACCCACTCTGAACCCTTTACTCCATACATATTCATGTTAGAAATGATGACATAATGAATACTATCTCGAATAATATTCAGCCCTTTACTCCATGAATATTTATGTAAGAAATAATAGCATCATGTATATCATTTAGATTAGTTCTTTATAATGGTACGCAAGAGTATTGCCAATGGCAGAAACTTTGATATCATTATCCATGCTAATAAAACTTTTTAGTTGAGTCTGAGTTCGTTCTCAAGTTTTTGATTGGTCAGATTTGAGCATTTGGCTCAAATCTGACCAATCAAAAGCTTGAAAACATATATAAGCATGGACCCAAGTCTATTTTTTTTTTCAAAAGGAAATAGAGCAGACCCTGGTCAGACGGTTTCTATAGGAGCCGTCTGGTCAGGATCTACTCTGTTAGCAAAGGTGTAGAAAGGCGTATTATATCGTAGATAGGCGTATCATATCGTAGATAGGCGTATTATAGCGTAGATAACAGAGCAGACCCTGGTCGGACGGTTCCTAAAGGGACCGTCTGGTCTTGGTCTACTCTAATTGCAAAAGCGTAGAAATATTTTCAAGAATACATGTAACTAATTTATTTCTAAAACAAACCCCTGTATTGTGACCACTATCAAGAATCGTCTCGAAGAGACGATTCTAAAGAGTGGTCACAACATAGGGTTTGGCGGAGAAATAATGATTTTAGTATTTGAGTACGCAAAGTTACCAATAGCTCTGGATTATAACACTTTTAACCATTTCCCTCATATAAACATGTGTTCACGCATTTGCAAATAGAGTAGACCCAGATCTGTTTATTTACTTTCTAAAATGGCTATAATGTTGCACCTTCCATATGTCATTATAACTATATATTTTGTCCATGAATAGGTTTAAATTTCATAATAAACATAGAACAGGAAAAGGGTTGAAGCCTTAAATAAATGTTTCTTATTGTTATGCTTATAAGCCTTATACTGAAAAGAAGGGTGTTGTTGATTTGCCCTTTCACTCCCTATCGACTGTGTTACAATGAGGGGTGCGCCTGCGAGAGGACATGTTACGGTATCGGCTCGATACTGTTACGGCGCCTGCCTATTTTTTTGCAAATATGCGAGAGAGGAGATTCAGTTAACGTTCAGTAAGCTGTTTATTTTCCAAAACTTTGGTTCCTTTATTCAATACTTAGGCAATATCGTATATCCTGTCGAATTATACATCATGCGTACGCAGGAAATCGAGTTAAAGGCAATTAGTGCGCGAAAAGGGGTTTTTAAAAGTAATAACTTGTTCAAAACATGAAGATTT
Source organism: Azorinus chamasolen (assembly GCA_963576725.1). Lineage (NCBI taxonomy): Eukaryota > Metazoa > Mollusca > Bivalvia > Cardiida > Solecurtidae > Azorinus > Azorinus chamasolen. The sequence continues at coordinate 19,527,411 of OY755251.1, read as the reverse complement.
TGCTCTGTTTTACATTTCGTTTCAATAAAGATGAAACATCTTTAAACGATATGTACCGGTAATGCCTTATTTAGCATATAGCATGGTCTCACCGTCTATCGAACCTCTTAACCTTTGACCAGGAACAGAAAACGTTTACTTTGAATATTGAAGAAAAAAATAAATCAGCAGTTCAAAATAATCTTTTATACATACCTTGAAACAATTAAATAATTTTATTCTCATCTATTAATCCTCAAACAATCCAGTGTTCCCCACCACCCGCATAGCAAAAACAAAAATGGCTGCCAGAAAAATATCACCTGCGTATCGAACCCTTAATTTAGAAACTGTTTACTGTAACATAATACTCATAGTCACGTGATTTCATCATGGACACGCAACCTTTGCATAAGCTGGATGGGTCAGAGCTGTCAAACATTTTTAATGTGGTACACATTTCAATTTATGTTGATATTCTATAACGTATTAAGAGTTTTCTCATGTTTATCATAGTTGAAGGGAAAATAAACGGTATTGACCTGTTTATGGCGTATATTTCGTTTTTAAAGCTACGCGGCGTTGTTTACAGACAAAATAACGGTACTCATGATTTTATGACGTAGTATGCACTTGTGCATGCGTAAAAACACATAAAAATGAAAGGTTCGATAAACAGGTGAGATTCGATAGAAGGTGAGTGTACGGTAACACCCGCATGTACACTTAATTTGCAGGTTTTTAATTGCTTTTGACGAGGTTATCCATACTATCACATCCGTGTACATGTTACGGCTTCTTCCCAATCAACTGACTGTTACGGTCTTTTATCTACAGCGTTACAGACTCTGCCAGAATGCCTTACGGCATTACATTTTGACTTTATTCTAACATAAGCGACGTGTTTGGTATGCAGTAAAAAAACCCTCTAAACTACACGTTAAATGTAGCATAAATATCGGTCTTGGAGACAGGTGGCAGCTTAATGCAGGGTGAAATTCATGCAGAAAGCTCCTCTAGGAGCTTTCTGCATTACCTTCACCCTGCATTAAGCAGTCATCTGCCTGAAAGTATCTAAATACTTCTCTACCAAAATTCCGATTTAGAAAGGGTTTACTGTACATCTACAGATACTATTTATATCTTATTATAGAACCATGTTGTAACTGTTAATAACCTTTTACCGGATGAATATTCATGTATGACTTATTTTAGCTATTGTATTAAAAGTACAAATATTTGCTATTGTAAACAAATACGAATCTATAACATTTCAGCCTCTGATCTGGATCACTATGTATACAGAAGCACCAAATGTGTCATTATCAGGAAAAGGGCTAACATGTTCAACGGTGATGTTTTGGAATGGAATAGCTAATCATTGTTTAACCCTTTCAGTCATATAAACACCTTTTCACGCATTTGCAAACAGAGTAGACCCAGCTATTTTGTCCATGAATATTCAGTACGTATTGAAAATTAGAATATAAAACAGGGAACGGGTTAATAGAATCTATTCAGTTTGAAAGGTTTGCTAGGAGATTTTAAATGACAAACAATGTAGATCCTGGTCAGAGAGCTCCTAGAGGAACCTTCTCATCTGCTTCTGCACTGCTAGGGGATTTTGAAGAACAAACAATACAGACCCTGTTCAGAGAGCCCCTAGAGGAGCCCTCTCATTTGGGTCCACAGTGCTAGGGGATTCTGAATGACAAACAATACAGACCTTGGTCAGTGAACTCCTAATGGAACCTTCTTATCTATCTGGGTCTGCATTGCTAGTGTATTTTGAATGACAAACATTGCAGACCCTGATCAGAGGGCGCCTCTAGGACCACTCTGATTTGTCTATACACTGAGTTCATCAAAGGTTTAGTCAGATTTAATTTCTACAATAGCTGTTAAAATCTGGCATATCAAGTGTTGGTATTAAGAAAGGGATAGGTGTTCCATAATTGCGTTTAATACAACTTTCGGTTTATTTTTAACCACACTCAATATCTACATGTACGACATAAACTAGTGTAGTTTGAGTCTTCTATCAGGCCTAAAACATCGATTCCATACTCTCAAAAACACTTATTGTTTTCGATTAGAAACCGTAGCTGTAAGTTTGGATGTAGAGCATGAACCGTAACACCCTCTGGCACACGCCGTAACAATGCAGTTTTGAAAAATGCATCCGATTTGCCTTATAACCAGTCAAAAGAGAGAAATTTGTTTTGAAATTGGTCTATATATAGTTTTCGATTATGCTTGTACATAACATTGGTGTTTGAAACTGATATTCAAAAGACTATGCCATTTATTTTGCAATAGTCCTAACGATTCACATTATCCTCTATAAAAACGAGGAAATCAGAAGAAAATCAAACGAAAAACTCCTCCGATAAATCAAATGCCAGTAATAAGACTAACACGTATTTAAAACTTGAAACAAATCTTACTTATTGTCTGATAATGTGTTTTTATTGCTCCATCTCGCCCGGGGCGCTGAAAATATGGGCAGGCGCCTTAACACATTGGGCAGACGCCTTAACATTCTCTTTACTAAACCGTAACATGTCCTCTCGCAGGCGCACCCCTCATTGTAACACAGTCGATAGGGAGTGCTTTAATACCCGATAATATGATACAGACACTTTATAATGCCTTTGCAAAAAGGGCAGACCCTGATCAGACGGCTGATAGGGGTCTGCTCTGTTCGTTTAAGATATGCATGTATATATGTATATACCTGATTCTAAAGTTCGGTCATAGCAAAACCAATCATTGTTTATATTTCATTATAAATTTCAGCTGATAAATATTCATGGTGGTATATATTCATCATGTAAAGGTTTTAACTATTTTTACTCAGCCTAGAGTGAAGGGCCTGTTTAGAGCACAGAATATACCCGATTTGGGCACACACTATGCAAATGAGACTGGCTTCAATTTTTTGTTGTTAACACTTTCCTTTATGTAAGCGCATTTCTATGCATCGGCAAACAGAGTAGACCAAGATCAGACGGCTCCTATAGGAGCCGTCTGATCAGGGTCTGCTCTGTTTGCTTAAGGTGCAATAAAGATATTATTCTACAGATTCTGCCTGAGTCAAACTATGAGCCATTATAAAAAAATATTATTAATATCCATGACGTCATTATTTCTTACATGAATATACAACAGGGAAAGGGTGAACCATTAGAACCATAGTTTACAGACAAAACTTGGTTGACGACAAATGGAATAATCATCCGTATGCTGGGCTAACTGTCTGTGGAATCTACTGAAAGTAAGCATCCCCTGTTTCATTTTAAATAAGTCAGCTACTTGTAGGATCTAAATCACCCACAGGAGCCGTCTTATCTGGGTCTACCCTGTTTGCAAAGGACATTAGTGACTCGTGTCCCGCAATGTAAGTGTTTAGACCTAAAACACCTATAGGAGCCGTCTGATCTGGGTCTACTCTGTGTGCAAAGGACACGCGTTTCCCGCACTGTAAGGGTTAATACCTAAAACATCAACAGAAGCCGCCTGATCTGGGTCTAATCTGCTTAAAACGCATTAAAATGCGTAGCTATTAGATAAACGGTTAAATATTCCAATGCCAATGGCGAATACGTGATCCCCGTGGTAAACATTTTTAAACCTTTCCCTCATAAAACGACTTTTAATACCTTTGCAAACAGAGTAAACCCATATCAGACGGCTCCAGGAGTTTCCTGGTCAGTGTCTGCTCTGTTTTCTTAAGGAATTATAATAGATCTCGCTATACAGTTTCTATCAATACAAAAAGTTCATGTTTACATATGTGTTTATCAAAATTCGGCTAATAAATTTTTATGATGCCATTATTTCTCACATTGTTATATTCAGTGGGGAAAGGATTAATCCTTACAGTGCGGAACACGAGTCACTAATGTCCTTTGCATACAGTGTAGACCCTGATGAGAGGGCTCCTAGAGGAGCCCTCTCATCAGGGTATGCACTGTATGTCATGTAACACCTTTCTTTATAGAAAAAATCCCCAAATATTCACCATTTTGGAATATTCCATTAGGAAAGTCAGCGTTGTATGGGTGAATCCTGGTGAGACACCGGTACTTCGGCGTCTCATCAGGATCCAAACTGTTTGTAGCCAAAGTTTGTCGCCTGCAAACGCTTTCGTCTGCTACACTTTATATATATATATATTTTATTTTACTTCATCGTTGTTTCAGAAACAGTCACAGCTACAACCAGTTTGGATCCTGATGAGACGCCGAGTTACTCATCGTCGCATCTGGATCCAAACTGTTTGCATTGGTATTCACAGATGCGACATTGCTAAAGTAAAAAGGACCGGAAAACGATGGAATTTCAAGCAGACGACAAATTTTGCATACAACACTTGGCAGTGACAGAGTTAAATGAAGCGTATTATTTGATTTGTACTTATCCTAAACAAGGTCGAACAACAAAGTTAATAAGCCAGAAAGTACGACGAAGTTTGTGGCGTGTTCTGTATGATGCCCTTTTATAAACACACGCTTTGTTATTTGTTCTATGGGAATTTTACAGTCTACATGGTATCTGTTAAACCGAAAGTACCTTAATGCAATTTAGCCCTTTTTGACACATTTTCAAACAGAGTCGACCCCGTCTGATCAAGGTCTGCACTATTTGCTTATGGTATAACTGTATTATCTAAATATGATTCTACAGTTTCTGTCACAGCCAAAATACCCCGTGCTCAAATACCATTATAAGGATTCAGATAATAGATTATAACATATTATTTTAACATGAATATTCATTAGGTGAAGGTTTAACCCTTTCCTCCATAAATACGCCTTTCTACGCCTCTGTAAAAATCACCTGTTGAAACCGTTATGATAAATAGAGCATTTGCTCCTATAGGACAAATCCTATAGGAGCCGTCTAAGCAGGGTCTGCTCTGTTTGCTTTTGATATAGTATAGATAAAATTCTACAGTTTCTGGCATTACAAACTTTCTGTGTCTATGTTCTATTGTAACAAGTACTGTAATTAACCCTTTCCCGGTTCTACGTTTTTTTCCAAATTTCTTTACCTACTGAATATTCCTAGGCAAAGTAGTTATAAAGAAGTAAGGAGGTTGGAGCATTGTAGACATTTTAGAAAGCAAAGAAACATATCTATCAAATTCTATTAGCAAACAGAGCAGACCCTGATCAGACGGCTCCTCTAGATCTGGGTCTACTCTGTTTGCAAATGCGTGAAAACACGTTTATATGAGGGACATGGTTAATATTCGTTATTTTAACATGGATACAGAGGCCCAGATAAGATGCGTGAATCAAACATTTTCAAGAATAACTTCTTTATTTCTCCACCAGAAATGACGATTTTAGTATATGAGGACGCACATTTATCTGCCGCTCTGGACTAATTCTTTTTACATTTCTCTCCCATGCGATTCTAATGAGTATCATCAAGGTAGGACTTGGCTGTGAAATTTACTCCGTTTATACGCCTTTCTACGCCTTTAAAGACATAGGGTTTGGTGGAGAAAATGACGGTTTTAGTATTTGAGTACGCACCATTATATGTTGCTCTGTTGATGTTCATGTATTAAGGTTTAATCCTTTCCCTCATATAAACGTGTACTCACGCATCCGCAAACAGAGGACCAAGATCAGACGGCTCCTATAGGAGCCTTCTGATCAGGGTCTGCTCTGTTTGCTATTGGAATTTGAAAAATCTGTTTCTTTACTTTCTAAAATGACTACGATGTTTCACCCTCTATATTTAATTATAACCGTTTTGCTCATGAATATTCAGTTGGTATTGGAATTTGAAATAAGCATGGAACAATGAAAGGTTTAATATACATGTTATGCATACTGTTGTCCTGGATAGACTGCATGTGAACAATGAGTACATGCATACCGGTATTATACACCTGAGAGGCTACATTTGATTATCAACTTTTATAAACACAATTGTGATCCATGGTCCGTGTAGGATATTCATTGATCAACCCTTTGCACGCTGAATTGTCAAATGGACTATTCCAAATTTGAAAAAAAACTAATGTTTATCGTGAATATTTGGAGCTATTTTTTAAGAAAAGCGTAACTTTACAAACAGTGCGGACCCTGTTGAGATGGCTTTGGGAGCCCTCTCATCTGGGTCTACACGGTTTGCAAAGGACATTAGTGGCTTGTGTTCCGCACTGAAAGGTTATTCGACTCCCAAGTTTGCACCTGACTTTAAAAAATCATCATGTGTGGAAGAATGTTACATAAGTACCGATATCTGATTGAAAGATAGATCTTCTGAACGTGGCTAGACGTCTTCAGATCTTTTACAAAAAAATAGATTAGTCAAGGGCTGGAGATAAGAAAAAATTACCAATCCACAGGACTCTGTTTTCCCTTTATTTCATGAATATGCATGTATATCACATCATGAATATTAATTAGATTAATTTTTAAAATGGCATGTTGATTCATATTTGGTTTTTTCATATTAAGCAGAGCCTGTAGGAGTCGTCTGATCTGGGTAGACTCTTTTGGAAATATGTTAAAAGGCATCTCTATCAGATAAAGTGTCTACTCTGTTTGTAAAGGTGTAGAAAGGCGTAAACATGGAGTAAATGGTAATTTTTCAGGCAAATCCTATCTTGATGTTACTCATTAGAATCGCATCATAAAGGGGATTATCCGACCTCCTACAAGTGTCTAGCTATCTGATTGGTTAAATGATGTTACGTGAAAGCCGTGTATTTTCCATCCACTGCCTTCAGCAACCTAATATGACATTTGGCGGTAAACATGACGTCACACAATGCTGTTCAGATGATGATGACGTCATGTTATCATCTTCAATGACAGCGGCCGCCTTAAATCTATATGGTCAAAAATGATGATATTCGTCTATCGCTGAGCGAGGATGACCATAGTTTTGTGTGTCCGTCAAACATAAAAGATAGTCGGTAAGATAAAAATGTTATACAGTGTTCAGGTTACCTAATATGGAATATACACTTCGCTTCGCTCTCGTCCCATATGGAATTTACTGGCAGTGTGGACTCTATAATATCCCATATTAGGTAACCTGAAAACTGTGTAACTAATAGTCTGATGAGTAACACTGTAACAGCACGACATGGATTGGGGAGAAATATAAAAAAGTATTACCAGTGCAACAGGTGAAAATGTGTGTACTCAAATACTAAAATCGTCATTTCTCCACCAAACCCTATGTTATGGCCATTATTTAGAATCGTCTCGAAGGGAACGTGATCACAAAATGGTTTAGTCGAGAAATAAAGGAGTTATTCTCGAAAATGTTTTACGCATCTCATCTTGACCCCTGTATTACATGTACCTAACTATTCCCAATACCCCTCTTAACTACAGTTCTGGATCTAGTTTTACTGAAGATCGTAAGACGAAAATTAGCAGAAGTCGTAATATACGCCAATCGCAACTACTCGGACAAACGAAATTATTGCACATTCTAGTGTGAAGAAATAAAGATAAATAATATGATTTGTAAGACCGTTTGATTGCACCTCATTTCATATAATGTTGTCAATAGTTATCGATAGCGTCTCTTCAATTTGCTATAATATTCGTGTGTTTCCTCTTCTTTATTTTCGTGGTAATTTGCATTATATTGTACCGTTTTGCCTCTACAGTGTTGTCTTGATCATTTATAAATGTTTGTTCTTCTTTGTACATAATTTGTTTCATAAAAGTTTCGTCCATATGTTCACATGTATGAATTTGCTCTCTTGTAGTGGAGGAAATAAAGATTATTATTATTAACCCTTTCGGTGCCAGCATTGTCGTCTGCTGGGCACGTTTTCGTTTATTTTTAGTGTAAGTGTGTGCACTTCTTCCATTTTCTTTATAAAACAGTAAACAGGGTGTCAAACAGTTTGGACCCTGATGAGAAGCCGAGTTACTCGACGTCTCATCTGGATCCAAACTGTTTGCATGTGATATCATAAACCCGTCAACGTGGCACGGAAGGGGTTAACTTCGCACGAGATAGATGATCGTAAGTACTAACATAGTTTTCCAGTTGCGAGATCGTCGTGTGTTAGTACATATGATACTTTTCAGTCGTATCATTTTTAGTAAAACGGAACCCTGATAATTATATTCTAAATCACATTAGGTCAAGAAGATGTGTCGTTTGAGCGGGTTTTATGTGGTTCTTGTAGACAGCGTCGACCGAGATCAGACGGCTTCTCAAAGAGCCGTCTAATCAGGATCTATCCTGTTTGCTAATCGCAAAAAATAAGTAAAAATCTAAAGTTTCTGACACGGTGAAATATTCTGTTGTATATAATGCAACTATAAATTTCCTCTGTTATCATTTATATATGAATCAGAATTATTTCTTACATGAATTTGCAGCAGGTAGAGACAGAACTTACCAGAGGTGTAAATAAAGGGAGTATTAATTTATTAATCCTTTCAAAGCTGAATGGAATAGCCTGTCGGGGTTTAACTATGGAGTACACTTGGTGTGAAAGGGTAAACCCTACCAACCCTTACAGCGCTGAATATACAGAGTGGAATGACCCACAAGGGTTTAACTATAGAGTACACTTGGTGTGAAAGGGTAAACCCTATCAACCCTTACAGCGTTGAATATACAGAGTGGAATGACCCACAAGGGTTTAACTATAGAGTACACTAAGTGTGAAAGGGTAAACCTCAACCCTTACAGCGCTGAATATACAGAGTGGAATGACCCACAAGGGTTTAACTATAGAGTACACTAAGTGTGAAAGGGTAACCCCTATCAACCCTTACAGCGCTGAATATACAGAGTGGAATGACCCACAAGGGTTTAACTATAGAGTACACTAAGTGTGAAAGGGTAACCCCTATCAACCCTTACAGCGCTGAATATACAGAGTGGAATGACCCACAAGGGTTTAACTATAGAGTACACTTGGTGTGAAAGGGTAAACCTTATCAACCCTAACAGCGCTGAATATACATAGTGGAATGACCCACAAGGGTTTAACTATAGAGTACACTTGGTGTGAAAGGGTAAACCTTATCAACCCTAACAGCGCTGAATATACATAGTGGAATGACCCACCAACGTTTAACTATTTAAAGTCCACTCAGTGAGTATGGACGACGTTAACTTGCTAGAGGAATTTGAATAACAAGCAGTGTATACCCTGTTCAGAGAGCTCCCCTAGAAGCCCTCTGATCAGGGTCTACACTTTATGCAAATGCAGGTTCATGCGTGTCCCGCGTGTGTCTTGTTCTCATTAAAACTGCATCGGAATTGCCATTCAAATGCGTACCGACAAGACAGCTTTGGGGTATAGAAAATACAGGTGAACTTCGTTAACTCGATTTCAAGGGACCATATAAATTAGTTCGAAATAACAAAGGTCCCAGTCATCCGATATCTAATCTGAACAATTTCACTTGGTCACAGCTTAATACAGGTATAAAGTAATGCTGAAGGATCCTGTAGGAGCTTTCAGCATTACTTTAGACTTGTATTAAGCTGCCACATGTGTTTTTAGACATCTGTAGCGATATATTTTAGAGCAAATTATTGTGTAATGTAAGTTTTGGAAGGACTGAGCTTTTTGTTCGAGTTATCTCGAAGTTCGAGTTATCTGAGTTCGAGATATCAAAGATCAACTGTATTTTAGCCAGAGAAAACGTCAGATTTCCTAAAGGCTCCTCAAATCAATAGAGCTCAGAGCTGAATAACATATGTGCACAATTAGAGAGAAAATGCGCATTTTTCTCTCAAATTAACCCTTACTTTATAAACACGCCTTTATGCGCCTTTGCTAACAGAATAGACCCAGATCAGAGGTTCTGTTCTGTTTGCTTAAGGTTTACTATAGATCTTGTCCTACAGTTTCTGCCTTGATAAAAATTGCATGTGTTAATATGCTATTTTAAATAGTAAGGTACATGTACTTAATATTCATGATGTCATTATTTCTTACATGAATATTCATGGAGTAAAGGGTTAAAAGAAAGAGACGTGCACATTATTTAATAATTGTCTTAACTTAAGTGATATTAACCCTTTGAATGCAGGAAACGAGTGCACTGTCTTTTGCGGACAGTGTAAATCCAGATCATTTAAAACCCTCTCGAAAAGTTTATCCTTTCATGCTGCATGGACTCTACCAATAAACAACGATGGGTTGTCCCACTCTATTAATTTGACACGTGACAAACCCTGAACCCTGACCATGTTAACACCAATAATCTGAAATGCACGTCTTTGTTTGGTCCATTTTTGTTTAGTCTGATAACATCTGTATTTTCCGAAATTTGCATTTGAATTTAACCCTTTTACCTAACAGATACGCATTTTGATGTCTCTGCAAAGTAAAACAGGATCAGACAGCTGCTGTTTTTAACCCTTTCTCCATGAATATCCATGTTAGCAATAATGCCACCATGTTTATTAATTAGATTACTTGTTGATATCGTTAGTTCTAATCGATCTAAATCGTCAACTCGGTGAAATGGGGTTGCATTTACCTAAGAATTCCACATGCAGCCTTTTTGCACCAGAGCCAACGATTTTTGAATTTCAATTTCTATTTCCCATTGCAAGCAATGCAGATCCTGATGAGAGGGATCCTACAGGAACTCACTCATCCGGGTCTTCACTGTGTGTGGTAAAAATTGTGCTTAGCACATAATGGATTACACTCAGATCTGTTTATCACCAGTGCAAGGTTGATGCCTATGCAAAATTATTATGAAAGCATTACAAATTGTATATATGTAATTGTATATATGTTTTCTCTCTGTTTGAGGGCCTCATGGAAGATTGGTCATAACCAAATGAGTACTCTCGTTAAATAAAGTCTTTATTATTATTATTATTATTATTATATTATTATTATTATTATTATTTTTAACCCTTCTCTTGCTGAATTTTAAAATATATTTCTCCTTCTTTACCCATGCCCTGTTGTATAATTACATATATATTCACTGTGTACAAGTATATTGCTGTGCAATCACTGCTGTGGAGTGCACTGGTTGCACAATCAACTTGTAAATAGTGCAGACCCTGATGAGACAGCTCCTGCAGGAGTTAAGCGAGGGGTTAATTGTATAATAGCACCTACTAATGGGCACATTCACTTTTGGCCACGACAGAAACCGCAGTCAGATCTACATGTACATGTATATATCATACTGTAAGCAAACAGGGCAGACCTTGATCAGACAGTTCCTGTAGGAACCGTCTGATCTGGGTCTACTGTGTTTGCAAATGCGCAGAAAAGCATAAATAATTATATGGAGTAAAGGGTTAAAGAATTAATATATATTTGAGTTTACAACGTCTGCCATGATACTACATTCACATGTTCATAATAGAATATAAGCTTATTAATATTAAAACATTCATTATTACTAATAAGAATATTCACCAGGGATAAGAATATTCTTTACTGATGTCTCGAGCTATGATATCTTAGCTGTTTCACGACGCAGTGAGCGCATTGGGCTCTGGTAAGTACAGTAAATCTCCTGTAAACCAGAATTCTAGTACATAATAATTTAGATACCTTTAGGCAGGTGGCTGCTTAATGCAGGGTGAAAGTCATGCAGAAAGCTCTTAAGCTGCCACCTGTCTCCAAGACCGATATTTATACTAAATTGAAGGTCCGGGTTAGAGGGTTTTACTGTATATAACGACACCGGCAATCAGACCCGTAAATAAAGTTGCGTATTCAAATACTCACCATTCCCCTCACCAAACCCTATGTTATGACCACTCTTTAGAATCATACCGAAATTTTAATTCTGAGGACTGGTGACCACCTAGGGTTTGGTGGAGAAATAAACGAGATGGTCTTGCACCTTTGGGTCACATAAGGAATAAATATTGTTTTGTAACTCTTGACCTGATATTGGCGCATAATGATGACTTACTCAACTCAGGGTCTGTTCTGTTTATTTACGAAATTACATGGATCTTAGTCTACATTCTGCGATGGCAAATTCTTTCTGTGTTCATGAATAGTAAAGAAGTAAAAGCCAACGTTAAAGTTTCCAGACGAAAACGAAACCGAAAACATGGACAGTTTCGGTCATGGCAGGAACTGTAGAATCATGTTTACAGTGAAATATCGATTATTCGAACACTAAAATACGTATCATTATCGATCTATAAGACAGGTGGCAGCTTAATGCAGGGTGAAAGTCACGCAGAAAGCTCCTCCAGGAGCTTTCTGCATGACTTTCATCCTGCAGTAAGTAGCCACCTGCCTAAAAGGGTCTAAATTCTTCTATACTAAAATTTCGAATAATTGAGGTTTTACTATATATTATATCATAAGCAAACAGAGAAGACCCTGATCAGACGGCTCCTGCAAGATCCGTCTGTTCTGGGTCTACTATGTTTGCTAAGGTGTAGAAAGGTGTATATTTATGGAGTATAGAGTTAATTAGCTGATTTTTATATTGGCACAATGAAAAAGTGAGGTTGTTACCTAAACAGAAGCTATAGAATCAAATCTATATTTATTTCGTAAGCAAACAGCATACCCTGATCAGATTGCTCCTATAGGAGCCGTCTGGTATGGGTCTACTCTGTTTGCAAATACGTCCGAAGCTGACTCTTATCATGTACAGGGTTGGCAGTATAGGCGCGTCGATTTTAGTTCCAAAGTTGATCAGCCTCAATTGGACGGCTTATTTGTCTATTTGGCTGTTGGAAATTCATGTAAGAAATATATAATGACATCATGGATATTTATTAGCTGGATATTTATAACGACATATGTGCACAAGATACTATAGGCAAAGAGAGCAGGTCCTATGTCTGTTTCGTTTGCAAGGGGGTGGGGGATGGTGTGTTTCGGATGAGTGGGGTGTGTGTTAAAAAGTCGTTTATAAGAAGTGAAGTGTTAACCCTTTCGCTGACAATGACACATACATGATTAGTACCTATGCAAACAGTGTGGATCCAGATGAGACACAGAGTGAATTGATATATCATCTGATCAGGATCAAAACTGTTTGATGCTATGATTATGTTTTTTGAAACAAATAGAGATGAAAATTAAATAATATATATTGTTTATTAAACATTTACTCCATATATACGCATTTACGCCTTTGCAAACAGAGCAGACCAAGATCAGGGTCCATGCTTATAAAGCTTTTAGTTGAGTATGAGTTCGTTCTCAAGCTTCTGATTGGTCAGATTTGAGTTCTCAAGCTTTTGATTGGTCAGATTTGAGCCAAAGGCTCAAATCTGACCAATCAAAAACTTGAGAACGATCTCGGACTCAACTAAAAGTTTTATAAGCATAGACCATGACTGTTCTTTCAGGAGCTCTCTGATCAGCGTCTGCCCTGTTTGCTTATGCAGTATTCTGCAGTTTTTGGTTATGGTCAAATATTCCAGTTTTCAGGTGCCATTATGATTAAGCTAATAAATTAATATTCATGATATCTTGATACAAGAATATTCATAAAGTAAAGAATCGTCTGGCTGGTTGATTTTTGTCTTCTAAAACTCAACAACCAACAGCTACCAACAACAAAGGTTGCTGGCAGTTTCGTATATACATGTATATGACTTGGTGTAAAAATATACAAGATCTCACCTGCTTTGAAAGGAGAAGACGAAACCGTACGATTCCGCTGAATAAAGGCAGACGAAATCTCCTATACACAACGTATCGTCTGCCATTTTCCCTTCTGTCTCTCTCACACACTTCTATCACCTATTAAACATTTACATGATTCAAGATCTACCCGAATACAAATCTCACGGGTTTTTAAATAAATATATTCCAAGACATATCACGAATGTCTCACTGAGAAAATAAATGAGCAAATAATCCGAAAAATGTATCAGTTATCAATTTCGGAACTATTGCTTTGTAAGTACACTTTTCCGATCGGCATTCAAATATTTTTAAATAAAGGCTATTGAACGTTGTGTTGACACAATGGTAAAGAACTTATCTGCTCTGTCCGATCGGGTAGTATTGGAAGGAAATATACACGCGGCTTATCGTGTGTATTGGGGCTAGTATACTATCTATGCGACTGTGGTATTCTATTTACTCTAAAAGTATTCATAAACCAGTTTGTAAAGCTACGTAATTCAATTTAACACCATATTTGTCAATTTAAAGTAAACTGGCATAGTAGCAAATAGTGTAGACCCTGATCAAACTGCTCCTTCAGGAGCAGTTTGATCTGGATCTGCACTATTTGCATACGTTTGACTGTCCGAACACATAGAGTAATTTGGGTACAAACTTATTCACAATATATAGAACACTGTATATACAAAAGGGGATTACCCTCGCGGCCACTTTACGAGCCAGCGAGCTTATAAAATTTAGAGACGCTTCCAATAATTATAATACACGACTTATGATCATCTGTTAAATAATTATCTTTAATAATATAATCTTAACGGGGTTGAAGTCAAGCCATTAACACAGGGTAGGCCTACAGGTGAAATCGTATTTCACGAAACATGTTTAGACTAAAGTGTCAAATGTCTTTCCCTAAGAAAATCAATCATGGATCACGGCTTTTTAGTCACATAATACAAAATATACCCTCGTGAAACATGTGGACGCAAGTTGTTTACGTGGTTGTCAAGGGAAACGGCCATACTGTAGAATATGTCACGAGTCGTGTAAGTTCAGTAAATGCACGAAAAATGTAAATAATGAACTATGCGAACTTAATGACCATAGCGATTTAAAAAAAAATGTCTTGAAATACAAAATAAAATTATATTGAAATAAGTTTCGCTATGGTCTTTGTACGTGTTCCATGTAAACATACTTTGAAGCATCAACAAAAATCATATGAACAAACTAATCGGATGCGTTCTTTTAACCCTTTCCCTGTTCAAAATTCATGTAAGAAATACAGTAAAACCTCTCTATAACGGCCACTATATTGTGTTAATTATTTTGTATTTAGGACAGGTGGCTGCTTAAAGCAAGGTGAAAGTAAAACAGAACGCTCCTATAGGAGCGTTCTGTTTTACTTTCACCTTGCTTTAAGCAGCCACCTGCCTTTAACACTTGATGTAATTTAGTGTCCGTTATAGAGAGGTTTTACTGTAATGACATCATGGAATATGTATTAGCTGATTTTTTATAAAGGCATATGTAGGCTACACAGTATGTATTGGTACTGGTGGAGACTGTGGAGTTATAGGCCCTATCTGTTATAATTTCATAAGCAAACAAAGTAGACCCTGATCAGACGGCTCCGATTAGGAGCCGTCTGATCTGGTCTACTCTGTTTGCTAATTTGTACGAGGGGAATGGCTACAATGTTCCACCTTCCATATTTCATTTTAACTACTTTGTCCATGAACATTCAGTAGATGTTGTTCAAAATATGGAATAATTTTTTAACAGGGAATGGTTTAAAAGCTAAATTTGAATATATAACAAATTGTATAAACAGTTCTTCCTGCTTCCTGAGTAAATTACTACTGTCCAGCTTAACCCTTTCGCTGCCAAACTCTTTCGTCTGCTAACTTTGTCGTCTGCTACAATTTTTATTCTTTTGATTTTCTTCATTTTTGTTTAAAAAACATAGTAACAGTAACAAACAGTTTGGATGCAGATGAGACGCCGAGTAACTCGGCGTCTCATCTGGATCCAAACTGTTTGCATAGGTAAGCACAGATCCGGCATTAGCAACGAAAGGGTTAACAGTATTTTACTTATATCCCGACGTCTATTTAATTGCAATTGGAGGAAGACCTCAAAGTGTTTTTCGTGCGTGGTAGAAGAACATCCGGGTAGAACCACCGACCTACCGCAAGCCAGCTGGAAGGCTTCATCACATGTAAATCCAAACGCCAAGACCGGGATTCGAGCCACAGCGGTGAGGGACTAAGTGGTTGTCAGCCGAAGACCACCACCACTCCTCCTTGGATGGCCCCTATATCGTCTGAAAATGACCAATTCAAACTGCCGCCTCAAATACTCAACCGCCATTGCTTTAACCAAAGACCTATGTGTGCATTGGTCTTTGCTTCGACCCTTTACTCCATGAATATTTATGTAAGAAATAATGACATTATGAATATTATAAAGATTAATTGTTATAATAGCACATGGACACAGTGAATTTTGGTCATGGTAACAAAACGGAGTCATATCTATATCATATCATAAGCAAACAGAGCAGACCCTGATCAGACGGCTCCTATAGAAGCCACCTGATCTGGGTCTACTCTGTTTGCAAATGCGTGAAAACGCGTTTATATGAAGGAAATGGTTATAGAACAACCCTGGACGTGTAGATAATACTAGATAAACTAATTCTGACGTGTAGATAATACTAGATGAACTAATTCTGTTTTCAATGAAGAAAACATTCCAAAATAGGGAATTAATATAATAGGCCTACATAGATACTTGAATTGCTCTGGTCTAATATTTCGACCACTAAGGGCCTTTGACATGATAATCTTTGAAAAAGGCCCTTAGTGGTCGAAATATTAGATAAGAGCAATTCAAGTACAGTAAAACCCAGCTAATGCGACCACCTAAAGGAAGCATAATTATGGTTGCTAGATGCAGGTGGTAGCTTAATGCAGGACAAAAGTAATGCAGAAAGCTCCTCTAGGAGCTTTCTGCATTACTTTTGTCCTGCATTAAGCAACCACCTGCTTATAAAGACGCCCATGTTTATTAATTAAGTGGTCGCATTAGAGGGGTTCTACTGTATTTATGTAATTCTGTTTTAACGCACTATTCTATTCCGTGTTCAGTAACCATGGATATCTTCTCACGTCGAATGACAACCATTGAACGTATGCCAAAGTAATGGACATAGGTAGCTATCAGTGATTACAATACATAGTAACAGTTTTGTATAAGTTTGAATGAATCGGTGATACATCAATCGGTGAAGAACTTTAGCATTATCATTGACCTATATGATTGCATCTGACTTTTAACCCTTTATCCAATAAATGCCCTTTTCTGTGCCATTGCAAACAGCGTAGACCCAGATCAGACGGCTCCTGTAGGAGCCGTCTGACCAGGGTCTACTCTATTTGCTTATGGAATACTATAGATATAGTTTTGCAGTTTCTGCTTTGGCAGATATTTCTACGCCTTTACCGAGTAAACACAGATCAGGCGATCAAAGTCATCTCTGTTTGCTTATGAAATAACATAGATCTAATTCTATAGTTTTTAATCTTAACTAAATATCCGTGTGTTCATATGACTTGTACATAAAAAAATATCCATTAATATTTATATTGTTTATATGAATATTCATGGAATAAAGGGCAAATGAGCTAAATAAAGTAAGTACAGTAAAACCCCTCTAATGCGACCACTTAATAAACAAACACGGCTGTCTTCATAAGCAGGGGTTGCTTAAAGCAGGACGAATGTTATGCAGAAAGCTCCTATAGGAGCTTTCTGCATTACTTTCGTCCTGTATTAAGCTACCACCGTCCCGCATTAAGCTACCACCTGCCTTTGTCACTGTGAATTATGCTCCTTTTTGGTGGTCGCAGTAGAGGGGTTTTACTGTAAATAAAAGTAGGACGGAGGAATATAGAACTCAAAGACTGCAGTTTCCGCTTTGGCCAGGAATTCCTGTGTTTATATGACATTATTAAAACTAATCTAATTAATATTTATTATACCATTAATTCCATAGGGGTCTGTAAACACAGGCTTACGACACGTGAATAGTTCGCATTAGAGCATTCTGTGTGTACAGTATACAGTAAAACCCCTCTAAACGTCTTGGAGACAGGAGGCAGCTTAATACAGGGTGAAACTCATGCAGAAAGCTCATCTGAGAGCTTTCTGCATGACTTTCACCCTGCATTAAGCGGCCACCTGTCTAAACGTATCTAAATTCTTCTTAGAATTCCGGTTGAGAGGGGTTTTACAGTACTCTTGGTGACACATTGGCATACAGATATTCCGGTGATATAATAGTGGTATAAAGGAGATAATCCGTACTGTACTAGATGGAAGATGGTAAGAGTTGCTTCCCTTACACCATAAACGGTTAATTACGCGGAACAATAATAATAATGATAATAATAAATAGTAATATTGCTTGACCAGATTAAACTGAGACTCCGTGTATATTCCGTATATATTCGTAACTCTATATATAGATTTCCGAAGATAAACAACGTTCGAACATTATTGACTATTGACGGTATGTAATGTTGTTTGTTCTCTGATATTATCGACAATATACTTTGTCTAAGACAAGTTCCACTGTACAAACTTCATACACAATTCTCTTTCGTGCGTGGATCGATATACTATATAGTACTATTACCTAAATGCCATTTTAATGGAAAATATACCGACTCCCTTGCCAAAATATATCCATGATGGGGGAGGTCGATATATTATATAGTGTTATGACCCCAATGCCATTTTAATATAAAATATAGTGACTCCCTTGCCAAAATACATCCATCAGGGGGGGGGGGTGTATTTTTATATAGTACTCTGTCGCCCATGTTATTTCGCTATAAAATATAGTCTCTCCCATGCCAAAAAACATCGATGATGGGGGTGTTCGATATTTTATATAGTACTATGACCCCCATGCCATTTTACTAGAAAATATACCGACTCCCTTGCCAAAATACATCTACGATGGGGGTCGATATATTATATAGTACTATAACCCCATGTCATTTTACTATAAAATATAGTGACTCCCTTGCCAAAATGCATCCACGATAGGGGGTCAATAAATTATATCGTACTATGATCCCATGCCATTTTACTAGAAAAATATCGACCGCCTATCGTGGATGTATTTTGGCAAGGGAGTCACTATATTTTATAGTAAAATGACATGGGGTCATAGTACTATATAATACATCGACCCCCAGTGGATGTAATTTTGCAAGGGAGTCACTATATTTTATAGTAAAAAGGCCTGGTTCAGAGTACTTTATGATTTCTCGGTCCCGCAGTGGATGTATTTTTGCAAGGGAGTCACTATATTTTATAGTGAAGAATGAATGAATGAATGAATGGTGTTTTACGGCCCATCGACACTGATGGTCATATAGAGCCGAATAAATAATGTTAATAAATCTAGATGATGAAATCAAATAGAGACAATCTCACTACTAGATTGTGTAAATGTCAGACCCGATCAACAGGATTGTAAAGAAAATAAGGACAAAACATAATCGACATTCTAAAAATATACCTTTTAAATTTTAGAATATATATTAATGGCTTTTAAAAAATCAAATATTTTTGGTATTTCTACCAGCTCAAACAGTTCCCTCAGGGAATCTGCTTGAAAGAACCTATCTCTGATTAAGATTAAATCAGGACATTCAATGAGAATGTGCTGAATTGTATAAGGCTCAAAACAAAATAAACATTCAGGTTGAACTTCACCTTTCAGTAAAAATGAATGAGTTAAAAAAGAATGTCCAATTCTTATTCCGGCCAATACGACCTCATCACGCCGAATTGGCAAGCATGAACAAAAATGTGCACCTAAAATAGGTTTAACAGCATGGAGCTTGTTATGAATTTCCTCATTCCAAGACTCCTGCCATTTATATAGAATATGTCTAGTAATTTGTGGTTTGAAATCCGAATACGGTATTCTCATATCAGATTCAGGCGATTCAAGGGCAGACTTCGCTGCAAGGTCCGCCTTCTCGTTGCCCTGTATTCCACAATGACTAGGTATCCAACAAAATATCACATCTTTTGAATTAGACATTTCATGGTATTTTAAAACAAGTTTTTTAATAAGAACATTTTTTGAAGAACATTTACTCAGAGATTGTAAAACAGAAAGAGAATCCGAAAAGAGTATATGTTTACTATATGATTTTCCAGCAATATAATCAAGAGCTAAGTCAATAGCTTTGATCTCTGCTGAAAAAATGGAGGCATTATCGGGAAGCCGAAACTTTGTCTCTGAGTCATCAGCCACAAAGGCAGCTGCAACTCTCTCATCATCTTTTGAACCATCAGTATATACTTGTTCATAATCTTCAAATCTTGAAATTATTTCATTTAAAAAAGAACTGAATTCAAGCGAGCTTGTTTCAGACTTTTTATGCCGTGTTAGTTCAAAGATAACTTTTGGTGGTTTAATAGTCCAAGGCGGTATAGATTCAACTTTAGTCTTTTCAACTAAAGACAAATCTATATCACTATTTTGAAAACTGAAGAGACATGGGGCCATATTACTATATAATATACCCACCCCCTAGTGGATGTATTTCTGCAAGGAAGTCGCCATATTTTATAGTAAAATGGCATGGGGTCATAGTACTATATAATATATCGATCGCCCTTGTGGGTGTATTTTGGTAAGGGAATCACTATATTTTATAGTAAAATAGCAGTCATACTACTATATAATATAGCAAACCCAACGCTGATGTATTTTGCCAAGGGAGTCACGGTATTTTATAGCAAAATGGCACGGGTGTCATATTATAATATAATAAAAAGACCCCCCTGGTTGAGGTATTTTGGCAAAAGAGTTACTATGTTTTCTAGTAAAATGGCATGGAGGTCATATGTTTGTTTAATTGGCTCAAAATGTGTTATATACCTCAAAGTGAAAATATACCGACTCCCTTGCCAAAATACATCCACGATGAGGAGGGAGGGTCGATATATTATATAGTACTATGACCCCCAGGCCGTTTTACTATAAAATATAGTGACTCCCTTGCAAAAATACGTCCACTACGGGGTCGATAAATCGTATAGTACTATGACCCAGGCCATTTTATTATAAAATATAGTGACTCCCTTGCCAAAATACAATCACCAGGGGGGTGTTCGATGTATTATATAGTACTATGACCTCCATATCATTTTACTATAGAATGTACATTGTAGTGACTCTCTTGCCAAAATACATCCACCAGGGAGTCGATATATTAAATAGTACTATGATCCCCATGTATATCGATCCCCCATCGTGGATGTTTTTTGGAAAGGGAGTCAGTATATTTTCTAGTAAGATGACACGGGGGTCATAGTACTATATGATATATCGACCCCCGGTGGATGCATTTAAAGGAGTCACCATATTTTATAGTAAAATGGTATAGGGGTCATAGTACTATATAATATATCGACCCCCTGGTGGATGTATTTTTGCAAGGGAGTCACTATATTTAATAGTACAATGACATGGGGGTCATAGTACTATATAATATAGCGACCCCCTTGGTGGGTGTTTTTTAGCAAGGGAGTCACTTTTTTACAGTAAAATGGCATGGGGTCATAGTACATTATAATATATCGACCTCCTTGGTGGATGTATTTTGGCAAAGGAGTCACTATTTTTTATAGTAAAATAACAGGGGGTCATAGCACAATATAATATATAGACCCATAGGTCGACCTACTACGAAAAAAGAGTGGGTCACAATATTATAAGGGGGTCATTATGTTATGAAACGGACGTCATTTTACTTTATAGTAAAATGACCCTGGGGTCATAGTACTATATGATTTATCGACCCCGTGGTGGGTGTATTTTTGCAAAGGAATCACTATATTCTATAGTAAATGGCATGGGGGTCATAGTACTACATAATATATCGACCCCATCGGAAAATGGTTTCTGGCAAAGAAGTCACTGTATTTTATAGTAAAATGACCGGGGGTCAAGGTACTATAACATATATAGACCTCTCGGTCGACCTACTACGATAAAAAAGAGTTGTCATAAAACTATAAGGGGGTCATTCTACTATGGCAAGGGAGTCCCTATACTTTGTAGTAAAATGACTGGGTTCATAGTACTTTATAATAAATCGACCCCGGTCGATCTACTACGGGGGTCACTTTTCCTCATTACACCGGCTCTACCATCTAAATCCGTGCCTGTATATCTGTTTATGTTTTTTATTTCCGAGGCTATTTATTGTGCGTGTATATCTGTTTATGTTTTTTTTTTATTTCCGTGGCTATTTACTATGCGTGTATATCTGTTTATGCTTTATTATGTCCGTGGCTATTTACCGTGCGTGTATATCTGTTTATGCTTTTTTTTTTTATTTCCGTGGCTATTTACTGTGCGTGTATATCTGTTCATGTTTTTTTTTTATTTCCGTGGCTATTTACTGTGCGTGCTATAACTAATCCTGTATTAACCCTTTCAATACTGACTTATCAAGGATTCAAATAGACCAAACTTAACGTGAATACTTAAAGGGTTAAAACAGTGTTACATGACAAACAGTGCAGACCCTGAGTACAATGCTATCCGAAGAGCCCTCTCATATTGGTCTACATTGTTTGGAAAGACCAATAATGAGTCATTACCATACTGAAAAATTGTACTCTGTATGAAAAACAACAAAATTAGCTCTCGTGTTGGTGATTATTGTAGAAAGGCTTGTTGTACTATGATGTAGTATTATTATGTTGTCTTAAATGTAATGCTACCATGTAATTATTGGTCTGTACTTGGTTGTGTTGTGTGTACAAATACATTAAAACATAATTAGAAGTATAGAATAACTTGTCTTAAATCTACAGTCAAATTTCGATATCTCGAACTCTCAAACACGTATCATGACCGATCTTTAAGACAGATGGAAGCTTCTCTAAGAGCTTTCTACATGAATTTCAAAAGTAAACCAATGGAATTTGCACACCATGCGTAATGTTAAAGCTACATTTTCTAGAAATGCAATTATTCTATCCCTGTACTCTATGACTATTAATGTAAAAGATAATGACACCATAAATATTAACCAGTTAATTTTTACAATAACACATGAACACAGAAAGGTTTGAACATTGCAGAATCACATCCATACCATATTATAAGCAAACATAGCAGACGCTGATCAGACGACTGATAGAGAGGAACCGCCTGATCAGGGTCTATTCTGATTGCAAAGATGTAGAAAGGCGTTTTATGGGTTAAATGCTTTTGTTGTACACCCCTTCACATCGGACTTTCCAAACGAAAAAATGGATTTGTTTTAGCATGTTGCTGTTGAATATAGAATACCAACAAATCAACATTTTATAAATGTTTAACCTGCAAGTATCGTTCTCGATATTTGTGTATGAAACTTGCTTTCCATACGTGTCACACCCATGGCCATGCGTTATTGCAATCGCTGGCCTTGGCCAACGAGAGGTACTTCTATCATATGTGAAATGTGACCAGTGTTTCAAGATCAGACCAGGGTTTTAAAACTTTTTGTCTCAAAATTAAAACATTTGCAAACAGCGTGGATCTAGATCAGATGCCAAGTAAGATATGTTAGAAATACCATTCGATAAGTGTGTATGATGAACAACTATTCGGTGTTGTTCTTGTAGGAGCTTTCAGCATTACATTCGACCTATATTAAGCTGTCACATGCGTTTATAGATATGCGTAGGGATACATTCTGTATTGTAATGTGTGGAAGGACCGAACTTTTACTTTGAATTATGCGAGATATCGAAGCACAACTGTGCAGCGACAAGACGGAGCAATATTTAAGGAAAGCACTAATTGTGCCGCTTAGCATATGGAATTTGGAACGGATCAAGACCAAACTGATTGAAATCGGTGTTGAATTAGCTTTGCTGTAAGACTTTGAAAAACATGACTGTTGTATTTTCCGCCGCTGATCTGTCGTAGTTAGGTACCTTTCAATACATATATAGACCCGATAGGAAATTTTTTCCGGGTCGTGTTTTTCTCGTTTTTCGGAGTGGTTTAAGGTTCAAATAGATAGTTTTAGACCAGTTGAACATACTTCGATCACAATTTATTTTTTTATTTATCTATTTATTTATTTATTTTTTGGGGGTGGGGGGTGGGGGGGATGGGGGGCGTCCATGGATGAGTCCAAGCATGCGTCGGGCACCTTTGATGTGGAGTGCACTCGTTGCACAATCAATTTGTAAATAGTGCAGACCCTGATGAGACAGCTCCTGCAGGAGCTGTCTCATCTGGGTCTCCACTATTTACAGGTACGTACGTATTGACGCGAATAGCAAGCGAAGGGTTAAACATGTGCTTTTATTACACAGCGAGTGTCTTGTGAAGCTCATGCAGCTGTTTATGATATATTATAAAAAAAACCACATGTATTTTATTCATAATATTTATATATTATATACATACATTTTTTCAAAGAGAGTAACGCTAGTAGAAAATGTGAACGTGCAGCATTTTTGCGAATGAAAGAGAACCCAACCGTTTAGCTTGAACCCATAAACGTTGAACTCGTAGTCTGATGCGAAACCGCTGTGTCACGAGGTGAATTTAATTGCCAATAGTGATTAGATGTAATAGTATATGTTGAAATAGTCGGTAAAACACTGAGCTCATCTTATACAATAGTCTAGTCTACGGGGCATCTATAGATAAAAACGACACGTCAGGTGGTTATTTGTTACTGACTGTAATCATGATTTATGAACAGGAGAAGTTTTGAACGTAGGTAAAGTGTAGAAATTAGAATCATACTTATGGTATATACCAAATGAGTAGACCATGGTTATTGGTCTACTGTTTGCAAAGGAAGACTCTGTACTGGGTCAATGATTAAGACAGTGGATAAAATAATTTACTTCAGTTTTGTGAGTTATCGAAGTTCAACTGTATAATGGGACTTTAACCCTTCGCTTGCTGAATATTAAAATACATTTCTCCTTCTTTACCCATGCCCTGTTGTATAATTACATATATCTTCACTGTGTACAAGTATTTCGCTGTGCAATCACTGCTGTGGAGTGCACTGATTGCACAATCAACTTGTAAATAGTGCAGACCCTGATGAGACAGCTCCTGCAGGAGCTGTCTCATCTGGGTCTTCACTATTTACAGGTATATATATTGACGTGAATAGCAAGCGAAGGGTTAAAACAGGATGACCTGACTAGTGAACAGTATGTTGACCAGTAGAAATAATCCTTCGCCCTACATAAAATGTCACCTATCTTACAGACCAACATTGCTACTAATATGTATGCCCAGTATAGAGGTTGACTGTATAGATTTTGTACACTGGGTAGATAAAGATCAGCGACATCGTTAATAACATGCCATCTGACATGGCTCTGCATCTATATCAACTTTTTGTTTTGTTTTTGACTTGTATGAAACTAAGTGAAGAGCCTGATCAGACGCTACATACAATAAAACCTCTCTATAACGGTCACTAAATTGTGTGAATTAACTGGTATTTAGGGCAGGTGGCTGCTTAAAGCAAAGTAAAAGTAAAACAGTATAGGAGCGTTCTGTTTTACTTTCACCTTGCTTCAAGCAGCCACCTGTTTTTAAAACAACATACTTGATGTAATTCAATGGCCGTTATAGAGAGGTTTTACTGTAGTTAACACGAATATTTATCTGATTTTACACTTTACAGAGCCTAAATGATAACTCACTTGTTGTCGCCAGAAGAAGTTTCAGAAGAAGCAAAATAATAGGACTGTGCATGAAAACCATCTGAAATATTAAAGAATAGAACTTATCAGTTTTTAATAACCTCGGATTTGGATTTCATTAATCTCTTCTAGCCTTTTGAGCAGTTTTATCCTCAATAGTAAATGTATTCAAATACAGATAACGAAACAGACCGTATTCTATTTCCACCTAAGAGTTTATCCCTTTTCCTGATATATATATACGCATTTTCCCACGTTCGAAAACAGAGTAGACCCAGACCAGACGGCTCCGATTGGAGCACCCTGACCAGGTTCGGTTTTGCTTATTTCTTATGAAATTATAATATATCTGTGTTTACATTTTCTACCGGTAGAAATAACGTCTGTGTACATATGTCATTATAAAACGGTTATAAATAGGTATGATGTCATTGAATTCATACTCAACTGGAAAAAGGATAAACAAGAGTGTGAAACAATCTGTGTCCTAATAAGCCGCTAAGCTACGTTTCATTTGCAACGGTAATCTCGAATTCGACCATATTAGGGTAAATGTGCAAAAGTGAATAACTAAACCATGGATATCAAGAATGAAAGTATAGAGAAAATGCATTAACCCATTACCTAATAGGCTATTTTTAGATACAACCTCTTTGAATAAATCTACCGAAAAGGAGCATTAACTAGAGAAATGGAAACTTTAGAAGTTTGTAGTTGGAAACCATTGTGATAAATAGAGCATTTGCTCCTATAGGAGCAAATGCTCTATTTATCACAATGGTTTTCCAAAGTGACTTTTACAGAGTCGTCAAAAGTCGTCAATATCAGGGAATGTGTTAACATATTAATCAGTAACCAGTCTCCTTAAAAGACCCAGACCAGAGACCACTAAGGAAACAATCAATGAATGTATTTTCTCACATACCTTCCCTTATCTCCGAGTTAGAACAACAGGTTAAGATTTCCTTATCTGTAACACGTGTAAGATCACTTTAGAACGTATGACGTCATATATGACGTCAGGCCATGGAAACCTATGTTAACATGTCATTTAAACGGCGAAAATACACTTTTTTGATATGTGAGAAAAAGAATCTGATGCTCGTTGTCTTAAGATCACATGTTCCTAAACTCACAAAGAAAATGTTATTAAGCTCGCCAAGGCTCGCATAATGATATTTTCTAAGGCTCGTTTAGGAACATGTGATCTTAAAAGACAACTCGCAACAGATCCTCTATATTCCAGCACCCTCCCTATGAAAAACATGTATGGGTTCCAAAGTAAACTCTGGTCGAGTTTCCTTAAATGACATGGCATTCAATGGGTTTGCAATAATTATGCTAACACCCCCTCCCCATATTCACTTGTAAATGCTTCTTCAGCAATTTTACTAACTTCTGATTCGTTTGCGCCTTTTGGAACATATTATATGACGGAATGTAAAGCAGCATGGACCTAATTTAGACACCGAGTTAATATGAGTCTGATTCAGACCCTTGTGGCTTGGAAAGGCCAGTTAGGTCGTGATTGACATAAGCACCGTCTATCAACAACTCCGGAAATAGCTAGGTAAAACTACTAAGTGAAGCGAAGAAAGTGATAAATTTGACCAACACCATGTAAGACAATCCTTTGTTATTTTAACTCTCATTATCTTAATCATCATAGATAAAGCACTACCGGGTCTATGAATCTTTGATTACTTCACTCAGAGTTTAAACTCTTGCATAAGTCGGCAATATCAGAATATTTAACCTGTAAAAGGCTTTCCTAGTAGCGAGGAAAAGTCGACGCCACTTGATATTTGGGTCTTATTCAAGGAAACTTGTATTTGTATATTCATGAATTAACTGCCGAATCGAAGCATATGATGGTTTTGTTTTATGTACCAAAAATTGTATCTTTCCATACATTGTGTGAGAAGATATTACAAAATTCATATGTAGGATTGTGTACGGCGAATAGTTGTTACGGTGTACGGCGAATAGCGTTTCTGGTGATTTTTAGTATACGGCGAATAGCTTCAACAGTTATCGAAAGAAAATGCTTTAAATAAGGATGGTATCTTAATCGACAGTGTCGAACAAGGACCCGTGAGTTAAATTACATTAATAGGCCACTTAACAATTTAAGAACATTGCTTTAGAGTTGGTCATTGTGCTCATTCAAGTTGAAGTTCTATTCTTAAGTGTATTACTTATGGATTTTCATGAGTACGTTTCCTGCTTAATGACAGCCATCCGAAAGCAAATAGAGCAGAGAAATGAATCTGGTCCTATTATGTTTGCAACGGTTCAGATGTGTGTTTCTATACAGAAAAGGCATGATATTTGTTTCTGGCAAAGACTATAGTAGAACCTGTCTTAACCGACCATCAAAAAGGTCCAATTATGGGTCTGTAAGGCAGGTAGTAGCGTAATACAGGCTACAATTAATACAGAAAGTTCCTATGAGCTTTCTGCACTACTTTTTCCTTGTTTTAAGTAACCACCTGCTTTTAAGACTCATATGTTCAATATATGTATGTATATACAGTTACTTTTCATCGTATTAACCCCTTTCTACTAAAGAAATTTAATTAGAATTATTTAACCCTTTACCTGTTCAATATTTATGCAAGGATAATGTCTGATTGAGGACTGATTGATAAGTCGAGAGCTTTGTATTGAAGGAGTTAAGCAGGGATGTCCTTTTTCTGCCCTACTATTCCCTGACTATTTAAGGCTATGTGCCCGAAGACTGATGTCATGTGGTCAGTTTATGCCAAAGAGGTAGCACTCTCAAGTCAACAAGGTACTTGATTGGTGTGTGCATGAGTGTGTGTGCGAGTGTGTGTATGCGTGTGTGTGTGTGTGTGTGTGTGTGCGAGTGTGTGTGTGTGTGTGTGTGTGTGTGTGTGTGTGCATAACCTGGAAAGTCACTACGGCCATGTTATCGCACACCAAACAAGTCACTACGTTTTGGCAAGTCACTACGTTTTTTGGTGTAGTGACTTTCCAAACTGGCCAAAACTACTTATTTTGCCGTTTTATGTCATGAAATCGAAAAAAATCGGATGGTGTGAGTTTCACGGAAACACTCTAATTTTAAACACAGTCGTCGTTGTGCGAAAAATTGGAACCGCACACATCGACGCCATTCACTGCGCAGCGCATGCGCACTACGTACAAAATTCCATTATCGGTAGATCCAATATGGCCGCTAAATAACACGAGACATGGCAGTAAGTTATTTTATATTTACCAAATATCTAGTTCTACTGCATATTTACTGCAAATTACGATTGTTCTGTAGGCCTAGTGCTGAATAATACAAATAGTGAAGATAATACATAAAATAATATATCTACATTATAAATATCTCGGACATGGGCAAATCCTTCATTTTTACTTTCGTTGTGGACTTTTTCCCTCGCTCAGTTTAAAAATTAGTGTGTTTTTTTATATCTTTAATGGTCGTGTCCCCACTAGGTCTTGAGCATACTGAACATGAACTTCAGCAAAAATAAGCTACATTCCGTCAATGAGGTTGAGTTAGGTGTATTTATAGTATAGAGACAAAGCGCCCCACATGCCGACACGTACCAGGACTTGAGCGTCTGAGGTCATTATCTTATTTCATGAAAATGTTTCGCAAGACCCGAAATGGAGACCACGGTTGATATTGCTTACGTACTAAATGTAAATTTAATCAATGCAATTCCCATTGTTTTGGGTTGAGACTTTCTCATTTAGGTAAATTTATACATATAGTTGGTTTATGAATATGATATTCCTATGGATTCGTGATACCCTATCAATTCGTGTATTGTGTAATCCCGTAGTTTTTTTTCAACACAGAGTTTATTTCTGTGACCTAGTTTTTGTCAATAGCCTCTATGAAAAGGACTCGTTAATATATTACAATTTGACTCAAATCTGAAAACAATCCAAGCACTGTTTAAAAGAAGACATTTTTTCTAGAGGAGATTTAACAGATGCACCGGTCACCGATACAAACCGACCTTCACCCTTAGGTTTTCAATACACAAACGGCGATGCCCTAAATGGAGACCAAATAAGCAGACACCAAGTTGGATTTTGTGGAAATTTTGTGTGGATATATGATTATGGGATGAGAATCAACTAATTTATACCAGGTAAGCAATAGAAAAGTGACTTTGTTATTCTATTTGATCGTTCCACCTCCGGTTACTCACTAAGAACACAGGTACATGTATATATGTCAGAATTGCTTTAATTGGTTTTAAAACATTAATTAAACAATGTCCTCGATGTATCTGAACCGATCGCAGCACATATTGGCATGAATAACATATTCTGAAAAAAGCCCCCCTCCGGCGGCCTGTAAAAGAGAGAAAGGTAAGAAACTAAAATCTTCGTAACCGGGCCCCCCACAACGGTTTCACCGCTGATGTGTCGGTAAATATCCACTTACCCCAGAAATCGTCGGTTTCCTTTACATTCCGAAACATTTATCTTTCCAAACATGCATAAACATATTCCATCGAGCTTGTATTAAATCACTTTTCGGCATATTTTATCGATCGAATGTCTGTATTTCTATCGCAGCCGAGTAGTTTAGCCGGAAGTGACGCGCCTACCAAAGAACGACAACTCGCCAGGGGAAATCCCCGTCTTTCGCTCAACGGTAATACAAGAAGCATTCCGAATGCTCTTGTTTACATAAGTTTCGCGGAATATTTGACGTTTGACGGATTTCTATCTTCACCATGGACGAAGAACAAAAATTTGCATTTGATATGTCCGTTTCTGGCCATAATTTACTAATTACCGGCCAGGCAGGAACAGGCAAAACTTATCTTGTGAAAGAAATTGTAAAACACTTGCGTTTTCACCAGCAAAAGACAGTGGCAGTAGTTTGTTCTACGGGAATTGCGTCTACGCAGTACAAAACTTTAGGCAGTTCGACACTTCACAAATGGTCTGGCATACAAGACGGCAGGTATTTAAACGAGGAAATTGTACACCTTGTTAAAACTGATGAAAAGTTTGCCCAGGCAAAAATAAACATTGAAACAGTTGAAACACTCATCATTGATGAAATATCAATGATCAGCAGTAAAACGTTAAGCCAAGTAGAGACACTATGTAGACATATTAGAGGATCAACAGAACTTTTTGGAAACGTTCAAGTTATTCTTGTGGGTGATTTCTTCCAACTCTCCCCAGTTTCAAATGAACTGTACGGTGACTCTGGGAATCGGTGTTTCTCCACTACATGGTTTGAACATATGTTTCCCCATAAAATAAATCTCAACACAGTGCACAGACAAGATGAACCAGCTTTAATTAAATGTGTAAATGAGCTTGAAGAGGGTTCCCCATCAGATGAGACTTATGCATTCTTAAACTCACTCGACAGACCTCTTCAGAATGAACAGTCCAGTGTGCATCTTTTTGCTCGTAATATAGATGTCGACTTATTTAACTACAACAAACTGCAGCAAATGCCTGGTGATACAAAAGTTTATAGTTCAACAGATGAAGGTTCCTCACACTATTTAAATAAATTAATGGCACTGAAGAACTTGGGTTTAAAACTGAAATGCCCTGTCATGCTTATAAAAAACTTGAGTGATAATTTGGTGAATGGTCTCTGTGGAGAAGTGACAACGCTCCATGACAAGTCCGTGGACGTAACATTTAAGTTTCCTGACAAGGTATTAACTGTGAACATTGTACCGGTTTCTTTCACAACGTTTGACCCCGTCACCAAAACAGTTCTGGCACAACGAGTTCAATTGCCTTTAAAATTGGCACATGCCTTCACAATACATAAGTCTCAAGGTATGAGCTTACCAAATGTAATTGTTCATTGTGAGCATATTTTCCAAGCTGGACAGTTAGGTGTAGCTGTAGGAAGGGCTGTGTCTGTAGAAGGTCTGAAAGTAGTAAATTTTAAGAAACATGTTTGTAAGAGACACCCAGACCACGTCTACAATTTTTATGAATCTTTTACAGTTGGAGAAGTCAAAAAGGATTTGTCATGTTGTAGACATAATAAAACAGCAGGCTCAGAGTCTCAGTCTGATAATAGTAAACAACAAGATGGGGATGATGTCATTGCTAATGAATCTGACTTTTCTGACATGGAAATTGACATACTTGAAAATATTGAAGATCCCCCATGTGAAACATTTTTGTCCATGCAAGCATTGAACTCTGTTATGTCACAGTTTATTGACTCTCCAGCAGAGCATCAAGTAAAATTATTTCAGTTATCTGTACAGAGAAAGTCTCAGCCTTATGATGAGTGGTTTGAAGAACAGTTTTCTGTAATAGAAGGAATTGGCCTTAACTGTTTTCCAGAGGAAGAGAAAGCATTTACACAAAAGCACAGGAATGATTTCTTCATTAAATTCAATCAGTACATTAATTCAGAAACATTTACAAGTAGTGCACAGAGTCTACTTAGTATGTATAAGCAAGATCAGACTGGACCAGCACTAAGGGTGATAGTATCAGTGTTATTTTACCTGGAACAACGCTATGTTGAAAATCTTGAGAGTCACCTTCAACTCCAACCACCAGAACGGTTGGTAAAACCTGCTGTTGACTTGCCTTTAGATTCTGTTGGAAGAGGGAAAATAAGGTATGTGAGTGGCTATGTTTTAGCAAAGTTGAAGTACAACTTATCCAAAAATATTAGAAATTTATTATATGTAAAAGGAAAAGAGAAGCAACTACTTTCAAATCAAAGCAAAATGGAAATTTTGAATTCTCTATGTTGTACATATGATGAAATACTCATGTCTTCTACTGATTGTGAAAGTTTAGAAGAAATTCAACGAAAACAAAATCAACGTGAAGGTTTGACAAATATAACAGATGAAGCGTTTGACTTCTTCAAACACCTTGAATTACAGTGTCGTCAAAAACTAACCCATGAAAATTTGGTGAATGTTGGAAAAACGCTTTTCAAGGAAGTGAAAGATGTTCTTCTCAGTAACCTGGATTTATATGAAAAATGGTTGCAGTGTGTTGTAAAAGCGAGAAAAACATGTGCTGATGTTGATAGTGACAAAAACACTGGCATTGAAGAAATCGTATCAATGGTAGTTACTACATGTGATTATTACAATGAACTGTTCATTTCTGTGGTGGATCTATTCTTGAAAGTAAGTTTGAGTCAGTTCCGGCGGGATTATCTTACTTTCCTTAAGAATGAAAAAGGGAAGTCACTAAGGAAAAAAGTAATGGAAAAGTCTAAGACCAAAACAAGTTTCACCATAAAAATGTTTGACGATGATGACTCTGTAAATAAAGAAGCTTCATATTTGCGGTTGAAGTCTGAACTGCTGCAGAATCGGAATTTTTTGGAGGAGAATTCTTTTTCTGTTAAAGACTTGTTAGCACTTAGCAAGAAATTTGATGTGAAAGTAACAGGGAAAAAAAAGAAAAGTGATGTAATTAAAATTTTAGTGGATGGAATTTTAGAAAAAGACTTAACCGTTGAGGACCCGCAACATGGCACCAGAGGAATTGAACAAGACAAAAACTTACCTGATGAGGACCCGCAACCTGGCACCAGTGGCATTACGACAGCTTCACATTCTGAACCTGTTGCTGCAACACAGCCTTCTTCTTATTCTGAGCCTGTTGCTGAAACACAGCCTTCTTCACATCCTGAACCTGTTGCTGAAACACAAAGCAGTTCTGCTAAGCAAAGGAAGGGTAAAGGAAAAGGAAAGGGAAAAGGAAAGGGAAAAGGGAAGAGAAAGAGCAGGGTGAAAGTGGCCCAAACAACTGCTGAATCTGATGAGAGATGTGCTGTGTGCAATAAATCTTACATAGAAGGAGAAGATTGGATATCATGTGATCTTTGTTCACTCTGGTATCATAGAGAGTGTGTGAACCTTCAGGATGGAGATGAATGGTTAAAGTACACTGAAGGAGAGGAACCATTTACTTGCCCTATGTGTTTGTAACAAAGATATTTACAAGTGCCATATGCCCTTTGTTCAGCCTGTACAGACGCCCGACAGCCGCCCAGCCAGCCACCCATCCACCTACCCGCCTTGACATCAGCAATCAAATGGATGGATTTTAAAAATCAAAAAAGGTAAACACCTACATTTAAGTTAACCCTTTCCCTCATGAATATTCATTTGAGACTCCACCTATTATGAATAATTAATGAGATAAAAGTTTATACTATAACATGATACAAAGTATCTTTTTTTTCTTTGCCAAAAGTGAAGAATCATGCAGATCTATAACATTTTATAAGCAAACAGAGTAAACCCTGATAAGACAAACCCTATTTGAGATATACTATGTTTGCATAGGTGTAGAAAAGCATATACATGTATGCGGGAAAGAGTTAAGAATGATGGGCATTAATTATCCAGACGACTGGAAATAGTAAGACAATTCTTACAGGTGGTCTGAGAAATACAGATTTTTCATATAAAATACACACCTGATCTGGAGCACTTTGTTAAAGTTTGTGACGAGCATAAAACTGACTTTTATAAGTTCAAGATAACAAGATTTGAGCTAAGCTGTAGGAAAACTAACCATTATAGACAATGTTTAATGAAGCAGACGACAATTGTTGCAGACAAAAATTACTAATCGTGCAAAGAGTTAACAGTGCATACCCA
Source organism: Azorinus chamasolen (assembly GCA_963576725.1). Taxonomy (NCBI): domain Eukaryota; kingdom Metazoa; phylum Mollusca; class Bivalvia; order Cardiida; family Solecurtidae; genus Azorinus; species Azorinus chamasolen. The sequence goes on along the minus strand of OY755251.1, from coordinate 19,493,421 downwards.
GATCAGCCATCAGGCTGTCAGGGCAGTGACTGATTTGGGTCTTCACTGTTTGACACTCATCAGAATCAAGATTATTCAATGTTTTACAACAGGAAACGCTTAGACCCTGGTGAAACGCTTAGACCCTGGTCAGATACCATGTTGGCAATGCAGTGGCTGATCTGGGTCTACACAGTTTGCATTACCTCATGGTTGGTTTTTCCCCCAGCACTTGTCATTTACTTAACCGTTATAGCCAGACACAACTTTAATGCATATGCAAACAGTTTGGATCCAGATAAGATGCCAAGTAAGTTGTCATCTCATCTGAGATCCAAGCTGCTTGCCACTCACTCTATGGTCAACAGAATTAAGAATTTGAACAAAAGAAGACAATTTTTTAACTCTCTGCATTCTGGGTATTTTTAGCTCACCAGAGCACAAAGTGCTCAGGGTGAGCTTTTGTGATCGCCTGATGTCCGTCGTCCGTCGTCATGCGTCGTCCGGCGTCAACAATATGAACCTTTAAAAATCTTCTCTGAATCTATAGGGTACTCAGCTTTCATATTTGGCACATAGCATCATGTGTAGGTCCTCTACAAAAGTTATATAAATTATGCCCCTGGGGTCAAAATTGGCCCGTCCCAGGGGTGCATTGTTTTCTATAGAAACATATAGTGAAATTTTTGAAAATCTTCTTCTCTGAAACTGGAAATATTACAGCTTTCATATTTGGCACATAGCATCATGTTCAGGTCTTATACAAAAGTTATATAAATTATGCCCCTTTGGTCAAAATTGGCCCCACTCCAGAGGTAACCAGTTTCTTAAAGCAGGCTGCTGTTTCAGCTAATTCAAACTGACCATTATTTACTGGGAGACTACTAGTACACACTCCAAAACCCTCTGCACTCTGAGCAATTACTGTCTGCAAATAATGTTATCTGCTGCAAAAGTTGTTTCCTTCCATATCTTTTCAAAAACAAATGTCAGAGTGAAAGACAGTTTGGACCCTAATGAGATGCCAAGTTACTTTGTATCTCATCTGGATCCAAACTTGATCCAGACTGTTTGAAAGGTTATTATAAATGCAAAAAACCAAAGCAAGTAGCTGGTGTAATATTAGCAGGCTAAAGGTATAGGGCCTTTAAAGAGTGAGTGACCAGCCATAAGCATATTGACTAGGGATAATTGCAGGTCACTTATGCATATGGATGGGTTTTCCTGGTTCACTAAACTTGTATATAACCAGGGCTAAATGCTAGCTAACCCAAACCGAAATCGCAAGCTCATTTTGGCTAGGATTAAGTTTGCAACAAGCTTGCAGTTGCAAGCCAGTTAAGGGAGACTGGCTTGAGTCTGGGTTTTGAAGTCTTAGTATGCACCAGAATCTCATATCTCTAGTATTGGCTAAAGTGTCAGTTTTAGTTTTGATGTGGTGATGAGTGACTCAGATTTTCATCTGGATTGAAACTGTTTAAAAGTTCATCATGCATTCAGTATTAAAGCATGCTAAGACCCATTCAATTCACAGTTGCATGCTAGTGACAAATTTGTGATTACCTAAGGCTATACAGACAGCTGGGATCCAGATGAGATGCAATGTAACTTGGGAGCCAAACTAACACACTATGGTCTCCATTATTGTTAAAAGAGAAAAGTAGAAGAATAAAATTTACTTTAACAAAGAAGTGTAGCAGACAATATTTTTGCAGAGGGGTGGCCAGTTTTCAATAGAAACATTATTATAGTGGAAACTTTGAAATTCTTCTCCTTAAACTGGAAAATTTCTTAGCTTTCATATTTGACAGATAACATCATGTTCAGGTCCTCTACAGAAGTTGTATAAATTGTGCCCCTGTGGTCAAAGTTGGCCCTGCCCCAGGGCCTGCTAGTTTTCTCTAGAAACATATAGTGAAAACTTTGAAAATCTTCTCCTCTGATTGTCTGGTGAGCGATGTCAGGGCCATTCTGGCCCTCTTGTTTTCGTCTGCAATAATTGTCGTCTGCTACTGTTCTAAATATAGATCTTTAAAAAATTCTTTTCAAAATAGGGTCAGAGTGTCAAACAATTTGGATCCTGGTGAGACACGGCATTATGCTGCCTCTCATCAGGATCCAAACTGTTTGCAAATTTAATCATGATTTCACCGCCAACATGGAAAGAGTTAACCCTTTCCCTGTTCTATGTTTATTTCAAAGTTCAGTACCTACTGATTATTCATGGACAAAATAGTTAAAATGAAATATGGGAGATGGAGCACTGTAGCCATTTTAGAACTAAAGACACAGGTCTATCAAATTTCATAAACAAACAGAGTAGACCCTGATCAGATGGCTCCAGGAGCCGTCTGATCTGGGTCTACTCTATTTGACTAGGCACTTTAACCCATTCCCTCATGATATTTTAAGACTCAACCTCTTTTGGTAAATCTACTGAAATGGAATATGTAATAGAAAAAAAGGGAAAATTTCAGAATTTTGTTGTTTTAAAACTATTGTGATAAACACTAATGGAGCATTTGGGTTAAGGGCTGACTCTTTCCCTCATGAATATTTATTTGAAGCTCATACTACTATGAATATTAAAGATGAAATTTTACATTAGTACATGATACCAGGTATTTTAGTGTCATAGCCAAAAATGTAGAATCAGATCTTTATTCTTTAACCCATTTTATCCAGGGTACTGATGAATCAGAAAGTATGCAAACAGTGTAGATCCTGTAGAAGTCTTCAGATCAGGGTCTGCATGTTTTGTTATAGCTATCCTATTCTAAGAAAAAATATGAAGATTTTGATAAATCAGATAATATATATTTGAAGGGGGTGGCTTATTTTTTTTTTCTTTTCCAGGCTTACCAATGTATAAATAAGGTGTCATACTTACTTCTGGTACTTGTACGCTGCCAGCATTAGATTTCCTTGAAACACTGGTTTGTCCCAGAATAACAGAATTGGTAGAATGGCAATACCCTAGGTAAGTAGGATTAGTATTTGCCCCATTATGTAGTGTCCTCTGTTGACAAAATCCATTTTCAATTATGTCACTGTTTACTCGGCTAGGTATGATGGAAGAGTTTGAATTTCTAATTTTATAGACACACAATTCCTCAAATCCAAGAATGCTGGAAATGATGTCCTGTCTTGTTTGGTGGGAAATCATGCTTTTTTCCTTTGTTTTTATTTTCTCATTAGAAATAACATCTTTTTCCCAGTTTACAAAAAAGTCCATCACATTGTGATTCTGCTGTAATCTTTCATCATCTGCTTTAATTATTGGTCTAGGATCTCTGAAATTTTTTATTAAAACACTTGTATGTTTCAGCAGTTCAATTGTACCATTTAATATACAGCCATCATCACCTAAACTTTTTTGGTACATTTGCATTAGGTGGAGCATTTCCCCATTGAGGACATCCTCTGCTAAATGGTTCCTCATCTTGCCTTCTGATGTCAGAAAAAGGTGATCACGTGTAAGCCTGTGATGTAGTGGAAAGGGATGTACTGATATATCCCACAGGTAAGCATTTCGGAAATGATTCCATTCAATACAGTTCTTGTCATACTGTAAGTGTCTTGTGCAGTAAGATGCATCACCACTTTTTGAGAGGTTATTTCGAATTTTTTTAACCACATGTGAAATATCCATGATGAAGCATATTTTAGTTCCAGGGCTGTATATGTTATTAAAAGCACAGGTTTTAGGTTCAACTGACCTGAACCCTGGTAATAACAGTTTGAATAAATCTCTGTTTGACTGAGCACCATCTGTGCTCACATACTGAATAGTGAACCCAAAGTTTAGCAACTTGTTCACAGCTTTCCATAGCAACAGATAAAGATCATGGCCAGATGCTGTATGGGAAGGGAAATGAGCAAACGGAAAACGGAACCCTGTAAAACCAAGGAATACAAATTGCAGCACATGTGTTGCAAGGATTCTCTCATTTTTGTGGGACTTCATTTTTTCAAAAACCAATGATTCTGGTGTCAATTCTGTGAAACCAATTAATTCTATGTTTCCATTTTTTTTCTTAAACTGCAGGTCTTGTTGAATTGACATTTCGTCAATGATAAGCCCACCTTTATAACCCTCTGGTGCAATGTTATGGAGCCGGGCATCGTTGGCCATCCAGTGGAGTATGTCATTGTTAATACCTGCTTCCTGATTTACAATGTTCTTAAATATTTGTAAACTCTTTTCAGATGGAAGGACCATGAAATTGCTGTTCCTTAGCTCTGTGTAACCTCTTGGAGACCGGCACCACAGTGTCAAACAAAGTCGAATAATGTCTCGATCCCAGCGCCTACCATTGGGATGCCTTTCCATTGCTAACTTTTGTGACAATAAAAAACTTTTCATTTTCTCTGTGCACTGGGGAAACAAATTATGAAATATTATTGACAAGTCTGTGTGGTCTTCTTCATTTAATGTAAGTATTACCTCTTCCTCACCACTGTTTTCTGATTTTGTCTCTGTTGATGTATGTTTCTCAAGTTTTTTGCACTGTCCACAGGTTTTTGACTGATTTTTTGAGTTTTTGAATGGAAGCAGCTTCTGACAATTTTTAGATCTGTATCGAATTTTTTCCAAATTTTCATTTCCAGAGAGGGTCACACATTCTTGAAAATAAGAATGTTCCGGAGCAGAAATTTCAGATAGATCTACCGCACCAATTCCTTCACAGTATCTAAATTGTCTAACAGTGTCAAAAACACTATGCATGTTATATTTACCATTTATGTTTACATTCTCTGGATAAATTATCTGTCCCATAATAAAAAAATTCCAAGTGTGGTCATCATTCAGATTAATTTCACTCAGTACTTTCTGCCCATTAATTACCACTCCAGAAAAATGGCCTAATTTTATACATTTTACGGTTTTTGACATTAAAAAAAAATCCACAGGCAATTCAGACAATATATCTTGAAATTTACACCAGTTTTGAGAATTTTCACAGTCATGCAGTGCCTTTTTCCACCTTATCCCAAAATATCGTTGTGTTTTTTTTGACCAGTTGTCTTTACACCTACATTGCTTAACTTTCACCTCAGGAAATATGCCAGAAATGGAATTTCCCACTGCAACACTTGTCACAGGATCTTTGTATTTTTCTTTTATTTCACTTAAATTCACAAAATCATCTACACTACCTTTTTCAACATTTTCTACCAACCAGGAAAAAAGTATTTTTGAACTTTTACTCATTTTTTGACGTGTTTTTCCCCTCTTTCCAAAAGTTTTTTCTTCTGAAATTGGCTTGGAAAACTGTTTCGTATTTCCCGCAAAATTTTAGTAAACAAGAGCATTCGGAATGCTTCTTGTATTACCGTTGAGCGAAAGACGGGGATTTCCCCTGGCGAGTTGTCGTTCTTTGGTAGGCGCGTCACTTCCGGCTAAACTACTCGGCTGCGATAGAAATACAGACATTCGATCGATAAAATATGCCGAAAAGTGATTTAATACAAGCTCGATGGAATATGTTTATGCATGTTTGGAAAGATAAATGTTTCGGAATGTAAAGGAAACCGACGATTTCTGGGGTAAGTGGATATTTACCGACACATCAGCGGTGAAACCGTTGTGGGGGGCCCGGTTACGAAGATTTTAGTTTCTTACCTTTCTCTCTTTTACAGGCCGCCGGAGGGGGGCTTTTTTCAGAATATGTTATTCATGCCAATATGTGCTGCGATCGGTTCAGATACATCGAGGACATTGTTTAATTAATGTTTTAAAACCAATTAAAGCAATTCTGACATATATACATGTACCTGTGACTAAGAAGCCTAAAACTATTTTAAACCACTACTTACAGTCTGATGTCTATTTTTTCACCACTTATGCCTTTTTCTCATTGATCATAGATTTGTGCTTTATGAACTTTCGTGTGTTGGGAATACCCACTTTGCTTGGACCTAGTGGGAAGTTCTGTTTTAACCCTTTCCCTCATATAAACGTGTTTTCACACATTTGCAAACAGAGTAGACCACAGGGGGCCATTTCGTGGGTCTAGATGGTCGATCACCGAAAGAAAAGTGCAAGATGTGTTCTTTGCCAATCTTTTTAGGTATTGTAATCAATGAAAAATTATGTGTGAGTAAATCTCTTCACGACTATAAACCCTTCACTGCATGTGCCTGTTTATGTCAATGCAAACACAGTAGATCCAGATCAAATGTAATGAAATAAATTTACAAACAGAGTAGATCCAGATCAGACAGCTTTTGTTGTAGATCCCTGATCACTGATCAGGGTCTTATCGGTTTGCTGTACAATTACTGTCACAGCCAAACTTGTACTCATGTATCATTACAAAAACTCAATCTCCGTGAAATTATTATTTCTTACACGAATATTCATGGAGGTCTGACGCCTTTTTTCACAATGCTTTTTTTTCAAAAGGATTTTTGGCTCTGACAGAAACTATAGGATTAGATCAACAACATTTCATAAGCAACAGAGCAGAACCTGATCAGACAGCTCTTACAGGAACTGTCCGATCTGGATCTACTCTATTTGCAAACGTGCGTGAAGCTGTTTATATAAATACGAGAAGGATTGGGAAATTGATTTTAAAGCAAATTTGGTGTCCGCTGTCAACAGAGCTAACTGGTGTTTATTAATCCTTTTTTCTCTTAAGAATATTTATTAAAGATTTCATGACCTTGTGAATATTCATTTATCCGTCAGTGAGATAACTCTCATATCATTTTTCATTCTGGAGTTATTGCCCTTTGATAGTTTCGGGTAGCAATTTCTTGTGCAACTAACTCCTCCTTTATTTTTCAACATAATTTCTTCAAACTTTCAGGAATGATAGATACTGATGTGTAGTTGTGCATATCAGTGAGATAACTCTCATATCATTTTTCATTCTGGAGTTATTGCCCTTTGATAGTTTCGGGTAGCAATTTCTTGTGCAACTAATTCCTCCTTTTTTTTCAAAATAAATGCTCCTTTTTCAGCTTTCAGTAGGCCCAAAGACAAATAAAAGATTAGTATTACAATAAGCAGTTTTACTCTCCTTGCTATTGCCTTAGCCCTAATAGACCTCATATGCGCAACTTCTGAAAGTTCACACATTGTGTAAATAGAACAGCCTTCGGGCGTATATTGCCCCGTCTCGCGGTGCTCTTGTTATCATTGTAGACCCAAGTCATTGGCTGCACTATTTTCTCTAGTATAAATTTCATGGAAAACAGCCATATAGAGACACAACGTATTTAGAAATGCAGTGCTTTAAATATGAGCTAATAAGTGTCTCTTAAGAACTTGACAGGCTGAAAATTGCATATTTTCAAGTTATTGTGTGTACTCTCTGCCCATTGGGGTCATTTTTTGTGACTCTCTTGCAGGACTTTTTCCTCTGGTGGATGTTGGGAAATATGTGTGTGTAGCGTCAGAATGGCCCAAATTTAAAGTGAAAATAGACGGTGTGTACATACTTTTGTGTGTATGAAAAAAGTCAACGTTCTTGACCTTGTTTTCTGGTGATCTAGAGACTGTGTTTGGACTAAATATGAATGTGTTAAGAGGGTATAACCCAAATCTAAGCCTGGAAGTAGCTAGGGGATGCAGAAAATGCCTGTTTTTACATGGAATAAAGAAGGGCAAAAGTGACCGGGCTCACACCTATAACAGAAACTGTTAAAATGGAATATCTTCAAAACGGTAAGGATTACTGCCCTGAAATTTCAGATGTAGGTAATTTATGACTAAATTAGTAGCTTTTACATGAGACAGTTTTTAACAGATCTGAGTAAATTTGAAGAAATTGAGATTTTTTAAAAAAAGTGTGTTAAACGGTTCAGTATAAAGACCACTCTTGCACTTATATCAGACTATTTGGCTTTCATAGGCTCTGTCAGACTATTTGACCTTCATAGGCTCTTTGATCTGGATCTAAACAGCATAGAACAACCCGGTTGATTATATTTTTGTTGAATTTCAAGCATTTTTTATTAAATTTAGAAATTTTGGCTAATGACGGGCAACTTAGAAGCGTCGGTATCGTCCGAAAGCCTTCCTAAAATTGGCTTTGGCTACTTGACATCTTCCTGCTGGAGAAATATCTTTTTTCTGGAATCAAAGGTCCAACATATGTATCAAATTTGGCAAAGTAAAGTATTTCGTAGAATTTTGGACAGATTCCAGCATTTAGCATCTCATAAATTTAGCTTGAAGTGCATAAATCACAGTTTTTCATTGGATCTAGCCGCGCGACCGACTCTTTCAGTGCTTCCTGTCATTTTTTTTGGCTCTTCCAATGTGTTTTCTTACATAATTTCCAAGATCTAATATTCATCTCAATCAAATTTGCATTTTCAGAGTGTCTCTTTCTAGATTTATTGCATTTTTTCTGCATTTAATAACTTTAATAGTGCAGAGCTCTACATAAATTGCAACCGCTAATTAAAAATTGTTCATCAAGCATGCAAAGCGGGCGACTCTTAACCCTTATTTGTAGCTTCAGAGTTCAGACAGACGCGACTGTAATTTCTGTGGCTGCTAAGCAAGGAAAAAGAGTGCTATTTCTATTTCTGAAATCTATTTGTATCTGCTGGCCTTAAGTTTTGAAGTTTGAGTGCCCTCTGTTATGGGTTTCCTTGAATACGGTGCAGCTAAGTTGGTCAGATGACTTTGAAAAGGTAACAAAGCATTGTTTTTATTGTGAATTTCTCATAACTTGACAGTTTCATTATTTAAGAAACAACAATATTTAGCTAAATCATAACATAAACACTCAAATTAGTGTTCTGAACATGTATCTTAAAGCAATTTTTAGCTCACCAGAGCACAAAGTGCTCAGGGTGAGCTATTGTGATCGCCCGTTGTCCGTCGTCCGTCGGCGTGCGTCGTCCGTCGTTCGTCGTCCGTCGTCAACAATTTGAACCTTTAAAAATCTTCTCCTCTGAATCTACAGGGATCTCAACTTTCATCTTTGGCACATAGCATCATATTCAGGTCCTCTACAAAAGTTATATAAATTATGCCCCTGGGGTCAAAATTGACCCCGCCCCAGGGGTGTCTTGTTTTCAATAGAAACATATAGTAAAACTTTGAAAATCTTCTCCTCTGAAACCAGAAGCTTCTCAGCTTTCATATTTGGCACAGAGCATCATGTTCAGGTCCTCTACAAAAGTTATATAAATTATGTCCCCTGGGTCAAAATTGGCCCCGCCCCAGGGGTGGGCAGTTTTCAATAGAAACAAATAGTGAAATCTTTGAAAATCTTCTCCTCTGAAACTGGAAGGCTCTCAGCTTTCATATTTGGCACATAGCATCATGTTCAGGTCCTCTACAAAAGTTATATAAATTATGGCCCCAGGGTCAAAATTGGCCCTGCCCCAGGGGTGGGCAGGTTTCAAAAGAAACAAATAGTGAAATCTTTGAAAATCTTCTCCTCTGAAACTGGAAGGCTCTCAGCTTTCATATTTGGCACATAACATCATGTTCAGGTCCTTTACAATTGTTATATTATTTATGGCCCCGGGGTCAAAATTGGCCCTGGCCCAGGGGTGGGCAGTTTTCAATAGAAACAAATAGTGAAATCTTTGAAAATCTTCTTGTCTGAAAATGGAAGGTTCTCAGCTTTCATATTTTGCACAGAGCATCATGTTCAGGTCCTCTACAAAAGTTATATAAATTATGGCCCTGGGGTCAAAATTGGCCCCGCCCCAGGGGTGGGCAGTTTTCAATAGAAACAAATAGTGAAATCCTTGAAAATCTTTTCCTCTGAAACTGGATGGTTCTCAGCTTTCATATTTTGCACATAGCATCATGTTCAGGTCTTTTACAAAAGTTATATAAAGTATGGCCCCTGGGTCAAAATTGGCCCCGCCCCAGGGGTGGGCAGTTTTCAATAGAAACAAATAGTGAAATCTTTGGAAAATTTTCTTCTCTGAAACTCGAAGGCTCTCAGCTCTCATATTTGGCACAAAGCATCATGTTCAGGTCCTCTACAAAAGTTATGTAAATTATGGGCCCTGGGTCAAAATTGGCCCGCCCCAGGGTAGGGCAGTTTTCAATAGAAAACAATATTGAAATCCTTGAAAATCTTTTCCTCTGAAACTGGAAGGTTCTCAGCTTTCATATTTGGCACATAGCATCATGTTCAGGTCTTCTACAAAAGTTATATAAAGTATGGCCCCGCCCCAGGGGTGGGCAGTTTTCAATAGAAACAAATAGTGAAATCTTTGAAAATCTTCTTCTCTGAAACTGGAAGGCTCTCAGCTTTCATATTTGGCACAGAGCATCATGTTCAGGTCCTCTACAAAAGTTATATAAATTATGACCCTGTGGTCAAAATTGGCCCTGCCACAGGGGTAGTAGACAGTTTTCAATAGAAACATATTGAGAAAACTTTGAAAATCTTCTTCTCTGAAACTGGAAGGTTAATCTCAGCTCTCATATTTGGCTCATAGCATCGTGATCAGGTCCCCTACAAGTTTTTCTAAATTAATTCCCTGGGGTCAAAATTGGCCAGCCCCAGGGCCGGCTAGTTCTCTATAGAAACATATAGTGAAAACTTTGAAAATCTTCTCCTCTGATTGTCTGGTGAGCGCTTCAGGGCCATTCTGGCCCTCTTGTTCAAGGATTTTTGTATATTTTATGTGGTTTCCCTGTTTTTCAGGCCTTGGAGGCACATCAGGAAGGACACATTTTTTCCATTGTTGGGCTTTGTGTGGCATATTCTTTGAGCCGGTACTTTGCACTGGGGTAGGAACCATGTACAACACCACTGAGCATGACAGGAAATACCATCGGGTCTTGGGTGAAAAGACTTTTGCGGCTACTCGGTGCTGCTTCCGCCGAAGCCGACTACATGCGGCTGAGATCTTTGATTAATGCTGACAGTTAATGAAGGTATGCTAACCATAGGAAACAATGTCCTTTTATGCTAAAATTCACCCTGCACTGTTGAGTGAAATCTGATTGGGTAGTCTTTTTCTGCTTCTTGTGCTTGAAATACCCTTCTGGAAAGGAGAGGTGCCTGTCGCGGGGGCATGAATGCCGACTCATACCGTACATCTTCTTTAGGGTACTGATCACAAGCGACGACCATTTCAACCCGATTTAGCATTTCGTACTTGCTTGTCTATGCTAAAATAAGGATCTGGATCCAAACTCAGTCTAAGATCTTCATGATTAGGCCAGTTTATAGACAATTTTAGTCTTAAACTCAAGAATTTCAGCCAAATTTTACATCAGTTATCACTAAAATATCCAGTTTAAGGGTATTTTTTGTGAATCAGAGTTAACAATTTGGCTGGTTTCTAACAGATCACTGCCTGAGAGATGCTATGCCTTTTATTTCATTAAGATCAAATGAAAACTTTTTCAAGAAATTAGGATTTTAGTTTTCGCCTACATCACCATCTATCGGCTTATTGTGTGTGTGTGTGTGTGTGTGCATAACCTGGAAAGTCACTACGGCCATGTTATCGCACACCTAACAAGTCACTACGTTTTGGCAAGTCACTACGTTTTTTGGTGTAGTGACTTTCCAAACTGACCAAGACTACTTATATATAGTATAAAAGCTATTGACTTCAAACTTCATATATAGATTGATCACATTGACAGCAAGTGCAGTGCACAAGGTTTGTAACTCTGTCTTCAGTATTTTTGGAGTTATTACCCTTTGTTATTTTTCAGTTTTCTGGATTTTTTTTCTAAACCTTTACAGATATTGAATAATATGTGGTATGTGGCTTTATAATAATGAGTTACAGATGAAGTTTGAATTTCATGGCGCTTCATTGATTTTTCACAAAAATTTCGGGAAATTCAGGTTTTCCGGAGTTATTTTCTAAACCCTTGCATATATTGATGTGATATTTGGTATGTAGCTTTAAAATAATGAGTTACATATCAAGTTTGAATTTTGTTACACTACATTGATTTTTAACGGAATTACAGCAATTTGACTTAGGAAATTTCGGATTTTCCGCAGTTTTTTCGGGTTTTCTGCAGTTTTTTCTTAACTGTAGCAGATATTGTAGTGATTTATTTCTATAACCCCCATCTCTGTGTCAACTGTACTAGTGGGAGTATTCATCACCTTTTAGTGGTAGTTCTAGTTTTTGTGTCACCTACCTAGAGGCAGTTTGTCACTTAGGGATCACTTTAAATTGGGTCTGTATATCTCGGCATAATTTGCAAAATTATATTCGCCACAACATTCGCCAGATTTAATTTTTTATCGCCAGATTATGAATATGGCGATTTTGGCGACCGCCAGCGGAGGCCCTGACTTTTCCTCCGTCTGTCTGTCCGTCACACTTTCTTTTTTGGGCTGTCATTTCTAAACTAATCGTTATAGAGCTTTCAAATTTCACACATGGAACAAGCATGATTAGAGGAAGTGTCATGCACAAGGGCCACAACTGTAGCATCAATATATTTTGAGTTATTCCCCTTTGTCATATTAACAATAAGTTTTTGTCAGCCGCGAGCAGTTGACACACGTGTTCCTCTGAACACACTTGTCTATAGAAACATATAGGAAAACTTTGAAAATCTTCTTCTTCTGAAACTGGCAGGTTCTCAGCTTTCATATTTGGCACATGTCATCATGCTCAGGACCTCTACAAAAAAGTTATATAAAGTATGCCTCTGGGGTCAAAATTGACTCCGCCCCAGGGCCAGCTAGTTTTCTATAGAATCATATCGTGAAAACTTTGAAAATCTTCTCTGATTGTCTGGTGAGCGATATCAGGGCCTTTCAGGCCCTCTTGTTGGAGTTATTCCCCTATTACTTGTCCGGACAATAACTCTTTATCTTCTGGTTCAATTGATTTGATACTTTATACATGGAACAAGCATGATGACAGAAAGTATCATGCACAAAGACCATAACTCTAGCATCAATATTTTTGGAGTTACATGTATTCCCCTTTTTCATATTTTCTTGTCATGACAATAACACTTTATCTAATGGTTCAGTTGATTTGAAATTTAACATATGGAACAGGCATGATGAGAGAAAGTGTCATGCACAAGGGCCATAAATCTAGCGTCAATATTTTGGAGTTATTCCCCATTTTCATATTGTTTTACTTATGATTTTTACAAATACCATTCAGGTTGGTCATGTATATACCATAGTCAACTACACCATGGACTGGGTGGATGTTTCAAAGGAGGTTGGTTTTTTTTAATCCGGTGGGGACTTGTGTATTGCATATATAGCTATACAACATTAACTTGTTCTACTTGTAAGACTTAAATTACATGGATGTCTTTCAAATCAAATTATATATAGTCTGCATATGATTCTTACATATTTGTTTATTCTCCCATGTTGTTTAGAAAAACAGGTATTTAGACACAACCATCCATTAAAAGGACCATTAGTGGCCATGTTCAAAGGATCATATCTTGGGGAAAAAGCACGGTGATCTTTAGTTTAGTGGCATTTCAATGAGTAAACCATAAACTTCATATGTGCAAAGTTTAAAACAAATCAGTCTGTTAGAAAAAATTGTTATATACGCCCCGTAATCACATTTATATATCACTTAAATTAGAAATACAAAGAAGAAGGTAGGTTTTTTTTAACTTTAAGCCAGAAAATAGAATATATAAATTGTGTTTTCAAATGATGTTGATGATGAGATCCAGAATCAGATCTATATTATATCATAAGCAAACAGGATAGACCCTGATCAGGCAGCTCCTACATACAGAAGCTGTCAGATCTGGGTCTAATGTGTGGGTGGCGGTGGTCTAGTGGTAACACGCTTGACTATCAGTTCGGAGGTCCGGGGTTCAAATCCCGGTCAAACCCGGAAATTTCAGAGACGCTTTTCCGTGTCTCCCACCCGCACATCTTCTCCACCCAGGGGTTAAAATGGGTACCTGTGAGGGTCACTCGCCGGTACTGCGGCTGCATGATTGCGCCATATGTTAGCAGTGCTCAATACTGTAGGCCAATGACTCAATAACCAGGGGAGTAAATGTACAGTCGGCTGAGCAGTCATCCGGACTGAAAGTAGACTATAACTAGGTACTTTACTTTACTTTAATGTGTTTGCACAGGAGTTGAAAGGAGTATTTACGAAGTAATGGGTTAATCCTTTACTTGGGGTTAAACCTTTATTAGATAAATATGCTGTTCTACACCTTTGCATACAGAGAAGACCCAGATCAGACAGCTCCTGTGGGGTCTGCTCTGCTTGTTTTAAAAAATATAGATATGATTCTGCAGTTTCTTTGCTGGCCAACTTTGGGACTGGGGCACTTTCCCTGTTAAAAATTGATTATTCATGTAAGAAATAATGACATCATTTATATTTATTAACTTAATTTTAAATAATGGCAGTTGTACATAATGGCAGTTGTACACATGGATATTGATGCACATTTAAAGTAATTAAAGTCATATGTGCTTTAAATTAAATTTCAGTTGAGGGAAATCCTGAGGAAGAAGGAGAGGGACAAAGTAAATATTGTTTTGGTTGTTTGGGTTATTTTGTCAATACACATTGAGCAGAACATTGCAGTTAAAGTATTTCCTCTTCTAACAACACCTCCCTTGATCGGTTCCCACGGATGTACAGGTATATAAGGATCTTATAATTTCATGTGTAAACAGAGCTGTCTGATCTAGGTCTGTCCTGTATCTATGGAGGAAAGTGTTAAGTGGACTTTCTTCATTTTAACTGCTCATTGGTTTCAGCAAGCTGATGAAATACTTGTTTCGTCAGTCCATCCCAAATTTCATGTCCCTTCTATAACTGTTTTAACTGAATGGATTTCAAAATAACCTCGCACAAATGTTCACTGCACAAAGATGATGTGTCACATTCAACTCCCTGGTCCATTGGTCAAAGGTAATGGTTATCCTTCAGGTTCAAAGGTCGGGCATAGTGTTTCACAAACACATCTTGTTTGACTTGGTACAGCTTCTAGTTCTTGTGCAATGTTAGGATATCTTCGTTTAGTTTTGAGAATCATATTCTAAAGATATTGCGAAAAAATTAAAAAATTAGGTAGATCTATGAATTACATGTATATAATTGTAATTAACAATTTGTTTTAATTGTTATGGTTGATATCAATATTGATTAGTAGTGTCGGTAGTGCGTAAATAGATCAAGTAGAGATTTAAGAACAACATAAGATTTTATACATGTACATGTATGCATGAATTTGCTTTTCAGACACTTCTTGTAGTTCAATGCATAGAACACTTACCATCCCAGTGATGGCAAGAGGTCTGGGTTAAAGTCCCAGCAAGAGTATTAAAGCAAAATGTGTGTGCATGTTCGTGTGCCAAGTGAATCAGATTCATACTCTATCTGTCTGCAATAATCTAGTCAGCTGTAAATTAACAAACTGGCAATCATTTCTCATGGTTCTCTCTACAGTAAACCTGGACCCCATCCAAACATTCCATTTCTTTTTAGCTCACCAGAATATGCTCAGATGAGCTTTTGTGGTTGCTGGTGTCTGTCTGTCCGTCAACAACTGCTTTAAACATCTCACAAACCACAAAGCAGAAATTGAACCAATTATTTTTTATGATGCTCTATGAAAATTACTAAAAATATCTGGGGAATCCAGGGAAAAATAACTATATAGAAAATCTTTTAAAAACCTTCTTTTCCAAAACTGGTGGTCCATTTGAATGGAATTTGGTAGGAAAAATTGCCTGGTAACCTTTATCAAAATGCTAAATCAATGTTGATATCTCAAAATTCATGGCCTCCAAGGTGGAGCTACATTTCCTTATTAACCCTTTCCTCCAAAAATATGCCTTTCTATGCGTCTGTAAAAGTCACTTTTGAAACCATTGTGATAAATAGAGCATTATCACAATGGTTTCCAAACTACAAAATTCTACAAAAAAAGGTCAAAGGTCAGCGCCACCATGACCTTAACTGGTAAAATGGTTTCGATTAATAACTGCTCAAGGGTTTGGCTAAGGATCTTCTTACTTGCTGTGGTGATTAGTCATGACCACTAAATGAACTCTGTTGGTTTTTAGGTCACTTTATCAAAGGTCAAGGTCACCATGACTTTAACTTGTGAAATGGTTTTGGATCAATAACTGCTCAAGGGTTTGGCTTAGGATCTTCAAACTTGCTGTGGTGATTAGTCATGACCACTAACTGACCCCTATTGTTTTTGAGGTCACTAGATCAAAGGACAGGGTCACCTTGACCTTAACTGGTGAAATGGTTTCCGATGAATTACTTCTCAATGGTTCGGCTTAGGATCTTCAAACTTGCTGTGGTTATTAGTCATGACCACTAGATAATCCTATTGTTTTTAGGTCACTAGGTCAAAGGTCAAGGCCGCCATAACCTTTACTGGTTTTCTTTGGTTTCAGATCAATAAAACTGCTCTAGGGTTTGGCTTAGGATATTCAAACTTGCTGTGGTGATTAGTCATGACCTCTAGATGTCCACTATTGTATTTTAGGTCACAAGGTCAAAGGTCAAGTTCACTATGACCTTAACTGTGAAATGGGTTCCATAACTTCAATAACTGCTCTAGGGTTTGGCTTAGGAGCTTAAAACTTGCTGTGATAATTAGTCATGACCACTAGATGACCCTTATTGTTTTTGAGGTCACTAGATCAAAGGTCAAGGTCACCATGACCTTAACTGGTGAAATGAATTCGGATCAATACCAGCTCAAGGGTTTGGCTTAGGATCTTCAAATTTGCTGTGGTGATTAGTCATGAACACTAAATGACCCCTATTGTTTTAGGTCACTAGGTTCTCAGCTCTCATATTTGGCACATATCATCATGTCCAGGTACTCTACAAGGGTTATATAAATTATGCCCCTTGGGTCAAAATTAGCCCCACCCCAGGGGTGGCCAGTTTTCAATAGAATCATATTGTGCAAACTTTGAAAATCGTATTTACTCAATATGAAACAAAATATGCCATACAATTAGGTGTCAAGTAGTGGCGATTTTCACTGTTAATCAATTCCCACGCATGACCGTTGTCATCGATACACTACAGGAAAACGTCAAAATTACAGCTATTAGCAGTTTCGGACAAACTTTCTCAAGTGTTCAAAACAGGAAAAATGTTTAAAACAAGAACGTTGTATCTGATCTTTTACAATATACCGTAGATAAAGAAGGCATTTGGCCTGGACTCACCAATCTAAACGTTATATCAAAGGAAACGTATTAACCAAGAACTTTCTATCAAGGAAACGTATTAACCAAGAACTTTCTATAAAATCTTTACTGTAATATTTTTTGGCTAAATAATAGCCATACCTGTGCTTTAGATTTAATTTCCGTTAGAGCTGTCATTGGTGGAAATTTCTGTATCAATATATCGATGGCTAAATGTAGACGATATATCGATTTCTATACACTAACATGTTTCATGCTCCTCTGAGTGTAAATGGGTCAAAAGTACAGTTATATTCATAAATTAACTGTAAAAGGTTTCAAGTTTTTTTTTTGACATTTGACAATGTCGCTCAGAATTAAGACTAACCCATCAAGTAAATACTAGAAAATGGTGTAAATGAGAGTATGCGTGGAAATTCTTCAGAAGACTTTCACTGCAAGTACCAGTATTATTTAGTTGTCAACCTGTAAGAAATATAGCCAGTGGAAAGGTGTTTATTTGCCCTCCATTTGTATCGATATTTTTAAACCTGTATCAATATCGTATTAATATGTCAATGACACTTCTAATTTCAGTTAGGGGATTCCTGAAGTCCTGAGGAAGAAGGAGACCCGGGCAAAGTAAATATTGTTTTAGTTCTCTCAGGATTATTTTATCAACACTCAATGGGCAGTACATTGCAGTTACAGAATTTCCTCTTCTAACAGTTCTTCCCTTGAGCGATTCCCTACTTGCAGTTATACAAGGATCCTCTGAATTTCATATATAAACAGAGCCGTCTGATCTAGGTTTGTCCTGTATCTATAGAGGAAAGTGTTACATGGAGTTTCTTCATTTTAACTGCTCATCGGTTTAAGCAAGCTGTTGAAATACCTTTTTGCAGAATATAGCTAAGAAGTATAGTTTTGATGATCATTCTTAATAGATCTGTTTATGCCAGGGAGCGCCAGATAAATGGTTTATGGTAATTATACCTCTTGCTGATTCCAAATGTGTTAAAAAAGTATTTCCTTCTTTCACTGGATTTCCTTTCACTATCTTGCATTTTCAGGCACTGGCAAACAAAGAAAAGCTAGACCAGATAGCTCCTATAGCTGCAGTCTTGTCTTGGTTTGCTCTCTTTGCTTTTGAAGTTTTATAGATCAATACACACAGTTCCTTTGTTCTGACAAAACCTTTATTTTGCAATATATACAAAAATAAAAGTTCTGTGAATATTCATGAGATCATGAACAGGGATAGAGTTAGAAATTATGTATGTTTATTTTTCAAAATTACTTAGACATAGTTTTTTATGCCCCCTAAGCTAGTTTTTTGGTGCATTGTGTTTGCGTAGTTTGTCCGGAGCATACCTCCTTCAATAGGGAATACTAGGTAGATCTCTGAATTAATGTAAATCATTGTAGTTAACAATTTGTTGTGATTGTTATGGTTGATATTAATATTGCTGTCACTCTATATTTCCTCTCTGATCAGATCAGGAAATGCATGTTTTTGTAGCATTGTTTAATTGTTAACAGCCCCCCCCCCCCCAACACACACTTGAATAATTCTTGATATCAGCATTAATGTATTAATCCTATTAAATTAATATTCTAATAAATATTCATTTAAGAAATCTTGAGGAGGTGTTTGTGCATAAATACATCATAGTAGAGATTTTAGAACATAAGATTTTATACATGTACATGCATAAATTTGCTTTTCAGACACTTCTTGTAGTTCAATGCATAGAACGCTTACCATCGTAGTGATGGCAAGAGGTCTGGGTTGAAGTCCCAGCAAGAGTATTAAAGCAAAATGTGTGTGCATGTTTCTAAGTGCCCAGTGAATCAGATTCATTATGCTGTATGTCTGCAATAATCTAATCAGCCTTAAATTATTTTCTCATGTTTCTGTCTACGGTTAACCTAGACCCCGTCCAAACATTTTTACCTCACCAGAATATGCTCAGGTGGGCTTTTGTGATTGCTGGTGTCTGTCCGTCAACAACTGTTTTAATCATCTCTGAAATCACAAGGCAGAAATGTAACCAAACATTTTTATAATGCTCTATCAAAATTTCTAAAAATTCTGGACCCATGTTGAACTCTGGTTGCTATGACAATCAAAAGAAGAGATTAGGTAGAACCGATGGATGCTCCCCAAATAAATGCTAGATCAAAAATTATATAATATGTCTGTTTAAAAAATCATTATACAATATTACAAAGGAAAAAATATGTATGGCAAAAGGCAGCAACAAAATTTAAGTATGAAAAGTAACAAAGGGCAATTACTCCTAAATTATGCAAAAGAGAGTAATGAGTATTGTGCTCTGCATTTCTCCTCATTGAGATCTATCTACCTATAAAGTTTCATGTTGATACATGTAGCTTTTGTGTTATGCTCGGGACAAAATTTAAGTATGAAAAATAGAAAAGGGCAATAACTCCTGAATTATGCAAAATAGAGTAATGGTTCTAGTACACACCCTTAGGAAAAAGGAAGGCAGTTAACTTGCAGTGATTTAGCAGTGTTTTTCAGAACCAGTAAAAAGCAGTTTTTTTAGCAGTTTGTTCTAAACCAGTTTTTAGCAGTGAAAGTGCAGTGAAAACGGCCGAAATATTTAAATGAGCTAGCAGTCATATGAGGTCATAAAAAACTGCAAAATAACTGGCTTACCAGTTATGAACCAGTTAAATGACATCATTAAACTGGAAGAAAAACTGTCCACATTTTTTCAGCAGTTAAATTACATCATAAAATACTGGAAGAAAAACTGCAAAATAACTGGCCATTATTTTTAAGCAGTAAAATGACATCATTGAATACTGGAAGAAAAACTGCCAGTATTTTTTGCTGGGGTGGGGGCGGGAACAAATAAATTTCCTTCAAAAGTTTTTTTAACATTTTATATACTGTAATGGAAAAACATAACATACGGCTAAATGAAAATTATCATTTATGCTGCAGTTTTCAAAAGGTTCACTCTTAATTTTTAAGAATAAGTTAATTGCACCATTACTGGGCATTTTACAAAACACTAACAGATGGCATACAGAGTAGATCCTGTTAAGACAGCTCTCTTACAAGCCCTCTAAACTTGGTCTATACTATTTGTACAGAACACATGTACTCCTTTTCAACACAGATGTTATACTACAATAACTGTACAAAATACATGCTCTCTTGTAAGTTGTAGTCTTGTTTTTAGCCATTTGAATAGATATTTACACCTAGCAAAATTACTTTAACAAATCAAAAGATCCAGAGTGCTGTCTATCTTCTTGAAGAGTTGCTCCATCATGAAACTGTCCCCACAATCTTATGCAAGTCTATGGTCTTTTGAAAAGATGCTGACAAGTTTTTGCACCTTCATTTTTCTGTATGACAACTACCCTTTTTCTTCTCTTTGTGTGTCAGGCTTGTTGATCTGGACTATAGGCACAGCTGTATCCCCCCGTCCTGCAATAACAAATGTTACTAATAACATAAACATTATCAAAATAATATTAAATCTAATTCTTCCTCCATGTTTATGTTTTATACACTTAAATTCAACAACCTATAATGAAAGATTTATCATGTTTTGACTGACCTATTTACATACATGTCCAATTTATTGACAAAATTTCATAAATCTGGATATTTAACTTTTTACATCATACACTTCTATGGCTTTGCAAATGGAGTAGACCAAGATCAATCCTGTAAGAGATAACTAATCCCCATCTTCTCTATTTGCTTTTGGAATAATATATTTTCTGCCTAAGCCAGAATTTGTGTTCATAATGTTATGCCATAATGAAATATAATCTGGTAATAATGTGACGCAATTACTTCCATGAACATTCATGGTGTAAAGGGTTACATCTCAACAAATCTTATAGGTCTGTTCCCAACTAAAACAGGTAAGAATATTATTTTACTTGCTATACTTTCATTTTCATTGCAAACATGACTGCTGGAAAAAAGTAAATATATTCAATTTTCTTTTTTAATAAATCTGGTTATTGGTTGTATTTTCATGTCTCTCCCCATGAGATGCATGGGTACAGTGACTTTGGTGTTGCATGGTTGATTATTGTCACGTTAAACAGAAATAGAGAGTAGAGGGGTGAAGAGCTAGCTAGAATATTACCCCACCCACACACTTACATGAAAATCGAAGATAAACAATATTGAATAATAAAAATCTAATTAGTCTTTAATTTATTAGAATTGATAATTAACTCACCATGGCAATTATGGAATTTTAAAAGCCTAATTCAGCTGTGTTCTATTAACTGTCATGCTATGTAATCGACAACTCGGCACATTTTTAAAACTAGAAATATTGACAGTTTGTAGCCACCATATTGGTTTCTTCCCAGTATTGCATCATGGGTAATTTACATAGTTGCCAAGACTAAACAAGTTGCCAAGACTCAACAACTGATCTTAGGCATTTACAATTGAGGCTATTTAGCATTTTATTTTACATTACCTTGCATCCGATCCATTGGGCTGGAAAAACCAGCTAGGACAGTATCAAGTTGATTTGCTGCATAGACATTCTATTCCAAGCGGGCTTATTTTACATGAAGGCATATGTAACGGTTATGCCATGGAGTTGATAGAAAGTTTATAAGAAACTGCCAACTGTATACTGGTCATCAATACATTCACGTCAAACTGAAAATAAACATTAAAACGGCGTGAATATATGTCTGATGTGGATCCTAGTCATTTCAATTATTCGAACACAAGTGTATACTGTGCATAATAATACAACGCAATGATACAATAACATTTCGTCCGAAACATGGATGTCCGAAACCATGCATTTGAACGGAGACCGATTTGAATTTGAAAATCGTCGCAAATAAACAGTGTTTACAAACTGTAATCGTATAGAATATACCTGAAAATGACACGATTTTAATATTGCATAAAATATACACAAAGACTGAGCTATATTTACCTCTTTGGAGCCCTTTCGGCAATGCAAAACGAAATTATCCACTATCTTCTTCAACCGCCAGAATTTCAGCAGATTTCATACGCTAGGAACCAAACACGCGAAAGGGAACCAGAACGGTTCGGTAACGGGTCAAATCGGACCAAAACCAAATCGGACCCCGGGTCAAATCGGACTAGGTCCAAATCGGACCGGGTCAAATCGGACCATTTTTTTTATAATGGTGATCTACTCGTACAGTCTTATAAATTTCTAAAAAAAATTTCATTTATTAATTTAATTAAAACATATGCCTGTTTTGCGCCCCCAAATCGGACCGGGTCAAATCGGACCAATTTTTTTTTATAATGGTGATCTACTCGTATGTAGTCTTATAAATTGCTAATTTTTTCATTTATTTATCTACTCGTACAGTCTTATAAATTTCTAATTTTTTCATTTATTTATCTACTCGTACAGTCTTATAAATTTCTAAAAAAAATTCCATCTATTTATTTAATTAAAACATGCCTGTTTTGCGCCCCCAAATCGGACCGGGTC
This sequence comes from Azorinus chamasolen, assembly GCA_963576725.1. NCBI lineage: Eukaryota > Metazoa > Mollusca > Bivalvia > Cardiida > Solecurtidae > Azorinus > Azorinus chamasolen. The sequence continues at coordinate 19,470,842 of OY755251.1, read as the reverse complement.
AAATCGGACCAATTTTTTTTATAATGGTGATCTACTCGTACAGTCTTATAAATTTCTAATTTTTTCATTTATTTATCTACTCGTACAGTCTTATAAATTTCTATTTTGTTTTTCATTTATTTATTTAATCAAAACATATGCCTGTTTTGCGCCCCCAAATCGGACCGGGTCAAATCGGACCATAGTTTTTATAAAGGTAATTTGCTCATACAATCTGCTGAATTTATAGATGCTTTTGCTATGAAGAATATTTTAATTTTGATGTGAACATGTATTTATTGTTTTGCGCATTTTTAGGCAGCTCCGGTCTTTAATTGTTCACTGTACAGTAAAACCTCTCTATAACGGCCACTAAATGACATCAATTATTTAGTGTCATAAATACCAACTAATTAACATAATTTAGTGGCCGTTATAGGGAGGTTTTACTGTAATTAAAAATTAAGTTGGCTTTTTTATTCATTGGATAAATAGATCCCCGCTACGGAATTTCTACCCATAAGTTTTTACAACGAGTGTATACTCATATTTCATGGCATGTCGAAATATTGTGAAGTTTACGGTGATATAGGTCTACACTGTTTGAAATGTCTTATGATTAGAAATCCCCACAGCGTTTCTGTTTCAAGTGCCGCCTCTATGAAATTACAGAAAACTAAACAACGACGTTAATAAAATCATTTAATGTAACAACACTAAGTGACACAGAAATTAAGTACAGTACAATTTAACAGTATAAATAGTCGATACTAAGCTATTGGGAGCTTTTCTACACTTTTGCAAACAGAGTTGACCCAGATCAGACGGCTCCTATCTGATCCGTCTTATCAGGGTCTGCATTTGTTTGCTTATGGTATAATATAAAAGTGATTCTTAAGTTTCTTTCAATGCCAAAAATGTATGTGTTTAAGATGTCAGTTGAGAATTCAACTCATTAATATTCATGATGTCATCATTTCATGCATGAATATTCATGGAGTAAAGGGTTAACGTATATACATATGAACATTAATATAAATAGTCAATACTAAGCTATTGGGAGCTTTTCTACGCTTCTGCAAACAGAGTTGACCCAGATCAGACAGCTCCTATCTGATCCGTCTGATCAGGGTCTGCATTTTGTTGCTTATGGTATAATATAAAAGTGATTCTTAAGTTTCTTCCAATGCCATGAATATTCATGGAGTAAAGGGTTAGCGTATATACATATGTACATTAATATGTAAGTCTCAAAAACAAATAGAGCTAAACAATACAAAACAAACACATGTATAAAGTATAACAAAAACATTTCAAACTTAACCCTTTCAGTTATATCTTATGCAAATAGTTCGGATCCAGATGAGACGCCTAGTAACTCGGCGTCTCATCACGATCCAAACTGTTTGACACCCTGTTCATCTTTCTATACATAAATGAACAAATGTCCATTCTAAAACGTGAAGCACACAAAAATATGTCTAGCAGAGGAAAAGTATGGCACTGAAAGGGTTAATACTGTATCAACGCATACAGTTCATCATATACAGTAAAACCCCTCAAAACCGGAAATATATTGGGGAAGAATGTAGAATTTTAGAAATTAAGCTGCCACCTGTCTTAAAGACTGATATTTTTTTTTATACAAATCTAACTTCCGGTTTAGAGCGGGTTTACTGTATTATATTTCTATTCTTCATCGGACACTGTAGATTTCACCACACCTACGGAGCAAGCGAGTCGTTGAAATCTGCTTATCCATGTACCGCTGTCACAGCTGGTCCAGCTCGCTGTCCAGGCGGGTGGCAGCTGCTCTCCTGTCCCGACACAGGTCACCTCCCCGGACAGCAATCTCCACCAACTCGGCTTCTCTCCGCAGGAGTGGGGCCAGACGGTAAAAGCCAAGTCCTGACATCCCTGCTTCCGGTTCAGACGATGGTGCCATCCTGAAATAAAAGAATGTTAAATAAAAAAAATATTTATTTTCGACAAAAAAGGAGACGTATTTGTGCATAACTGTCTCATAACTGTAAGCATTTCGTCTTTTGCATTTCGCAAATCGCATTTGGCATGACGCACCGGCGATCCATACATAAGCAATGGAATAAAGCTATTAACTACATGTATAACCAATAAAGAATTTATGAAGTATTAATATAATGAGGGCATAATGCAATTTTTATTACGCCTTTAATTTGGTATAACTATTATAGAAATTTCGGAAGTCAGAAAATGCCGTTTACTCCCAGCTTATTACTGGCATCAACTGTATAACATTAGACTCATGTTTAGACGTACCTTCTACATCGTTGTTCGTGCGAACACTCTGCCGGAAGACGGACCAGGAAGGGATGTCGAAGACTCGGCTCTCAATCCACTGTCTGTTGATGTAGCTCTTTGTCGGACAAAAGAAACTTTTTTTTTTATTTGTGCGAGTATTCGAGTAATAAATCTGATAACCGGTACTCATTTCAATGCCTATAATATAGTATGATATGAATGAAAGGTAACAGAGCAGATCCTGATCAGGCGGATTCTTTAAGAGCTGTCTCAGCTTGGTCTATCCTGTTTGCAATTGCGTGAAATACGTTTTCATTAGGCAATGGGCAATAATATGATTCTGTTCATTAAACTTACCAGCCACGTGACCTCTTCTGTTGCCGAATCATCTTCCTCTGCAACTCTGAGAGGTGCTCCATCACCATACTGAATATACAAAACAAATTATACATACGAGTAGAATTTAATAATTAACCTTAATCCTGTCAATCATGGTCAATCATGGTCATATAGCAAACAGTTGGGATCCGGATGAGACAAACTTACAATTTATAATGATTTGTATCAATATTTCGGTACAAGTACAGAACAATTGATATATTCCCGCTTCGCAAGCCTGGACACAGTATCATAAGAAAATCACTGACCACGTGACAAATCAGCCACGTGCCAAACAAATGACTGTCAGTCAATTTACCGCTTTGGGTTTATACACGTGTTTTATGTTATCACATTACAATATATATGTTTGATATATGCCTTGGTGAAATCGATCCACCCAATGACAAATAATATCAGGATCAAGTCAAGTATTTTCTGATTCGCAAAATACATCCTTTTTCATAACCCCCCCCCCCCCCCCCATTTTTTTTTAAAAAACACTTTAAATTGAAACTTTACCATCAATGTCTGGTCCTCCTCAGAACATGTGGAACACGAAAAGAACACATCTTTTCCTGTTTTCTTCTGCTGTCTGTACGTGGTTAAACTGATCCCTGAAAATATAACATGATGTGTGTTCATGTTTCGACTAAATTGCAAACAGTGCGGACCCAAATTAGGGTCTCCTGTATGAGGGGTATATTGGGGGTAAAATGGGATTTACAAATTTCTCTGTACATATTTACCATATTCAATACACAATTCTTCGTAATTATATAAAATCATATAACATTGGAGGATACCAATTTTTTTAATTTAATTTGATTTAAAACATCGGAATATAGACTGGACCTGTAGAAGCAGACGAATGCTCTGAAACTAAACCAGAGAGCAAGTGAAATCCATCTAAATTGCAAACAGACTTATTATATCACAAATATATCAATTATAAAAATAACAAAGATGGCCTGATAAGTTAATGTATTTAAGTGACTATGTAACTGAACATTTCCAAATCAATGAAATCCAAAGCTCAGCAAAGAAAAGGAATATTCAATACTCATAAGCGACACACTGTTAAAACATAAATACATTTATACAGTTTAAGACAAGCTGAATATGAGTTAACCATAATACTATTAATGATCTTATACTTTATATAAGATCTGAAGCAAGTAAGATCACTATAAATTGCACACAGCCTCAATTTCAATATATTGAAGTGAAAAATCAATCAATAATGTCCAAAGAAGGAAAGACTTACCCGAATCGCACGTGCGATGCTGTTTCCTCTTGCATGAACTGCACACAACAACCTGCTGCCTACTCCGAAACTCCTGTGAACATGCTATACACACAGAATCCATAATGAAAAGTCACAAACACAAGCACAAACATTCACACACATAAACGCACAGAAAAAACCCACAAGAAAATCACAGTTAAATCTGCCAAAAGCACGTGATTCAGAATCTCGCCGAGTTACATTATTACGTCTATAGATACGTTTTACACACAATTTAATAAAACTTTCAACTATGAAGTTAAACTATGAGAGTTACAATATTCGTCTTTATATCACTTCATATATTCAATATAGAATGATTTTTTTGGCAAATGGTAATGTTTAAAGGGTTTTTCTATCCAATCATATTTGATGACATATACTGAGTGTTATCGCCAATCATATGCCTTGACGAATAAAAAACCAATCATATTGTTTGTTTGTTTTTCTAACCAGCCCATTTACATTTTAACAATTCAACTTGTCAATTTATCTAATTTCTCTCTTTTTTCGCCGCCTGTCTACATAATCCGAAACCGGGTGTGAAATATACAATTAAGCTAAACAATACTAATAGGGGTAAGTAACAATCGATTACACCATCTTCAGTTGATTAAAGTCTGCCGGTTATAATTATTGACGGCAACTATTAAACCATTCTTTCATGAGGCATTTAAAAGTAACAAACTTCGATTAAAACATCTCTAATTATTTTCAGGTCGGTTGACCTCAACATGTAAAATGTTATCAAAAGAACATATTCCCCAATTATCTGGGCCGTGCCTACACATATTTAATCCTTAATTAACACCTTTTGTGGTAATCAATGGATGACACTAATCTCAATTGTCTGAAGTTATGTATCTTTTGTTTAACAGTTGTCACATCGGACTAACATATCATATGGGGCATTCTATTCAATATATAGAGTGGTCCGATTTGACCCAGTCCGATTTGACCCAGGCCGATTTGGTTTTGGTCCGATTTGACCCGGATTCAACGGTTCGGGCCAGCGAGCTTCGTACCTACTATACTCGCACTGGGCCGCATTTACAGTTTCGGCAAATTAATTCGTGTTAATCAGCTAGGGTTTGATTTCAGGAATTTAACACAGCCAAGTTGGGATATTTTAATTAATTTAATTGGTTTACGGAAGCAATTGGTGGTTTTTTTTAATTGTGATTGACAATTTGATAATTCTTACGCAACATAGTCTAATAAGAGAGATATATACGTCTCTGGCCTAATTGTGCAACCCCCCCCCTCCCCCCCCCCCCCAATCAGATCGGAGAGTGTTTTTTTGTTGGTTTTTTGGGTGTTATTTTTTTTTTTTTTTTTTTTTGGGGGGGGGGGGGGGGTTCACCAACTTTAACGTCGGTCGTTACTTTTGAGCCGTAATATTACAGATAGAGACTTGATTCTTGGCATGCATAAGCTTATCTCATAAAGCAGCAGCTCTTCTTTAATCATCATCTTCTGCTTCTTCTACTTTTTCCTCCTGTCCTTTTTGGTGTATGTTATAGTGTATATATAGCCATATTGCTAAATACTCAATTGCAATGTTAAAATTGTAGGGGAAGGGCCGTAACTAATGTTGGAAGAACTTGTGGCCCAACCCCCTTTCAATATTTATTGAAATAAAATATGTTTAAACTATAAAGCAGCACAATTTGAGGGGTGACATGTCAATGTCATCCTTAAGGGTCAAAGGTCAAATGTTTGTTTGTTTGTCAGCAACTTCAACCTTGGGCATAACTTTTGAATCAGTAGAAATAGAGAATTGATATTTGGCATTCATGTATATCTCTTGAAGCTGCACATTTTCAGAACTGACATGTTAGGGAAAAGGTCATCCTTCAAGGTCAAAGGCCAGATATATACATGTAGGTCAACTAACTTACTTTCGAACCAATAGAGATATATAGACTTTATATTTGGCATTTACATATGTATCTCATGAAGCCTAGCTCACAGTTTGAGTGGTGACATGACAATGTCAAGGCCATCCTCCAAGGTCAAAGTACAAATGTTTAGGTATTACATTTGCTATACTGTGGGGGCATATAGTGTATATATAGCGTTTCACAAACACATCTTGTAACCTTAGATGGAGTTGTTTGTTATCTATATTTCATTGGTTAATAACATAAATTAATTGACCAACGCAATAGGGGCGATGCTACATGGGGAAGGGGGTATATATACCGGACCAGTGGATGGAGATAATTGATCTCATGCTGAGCCAGAATGATCAGTGTCTGCACTTTTCCACATTCAAAGAGGCAACTTGGCGCCATGCCAGGCAACAGGGCGCTAGCAAATAGGGAACGGGTGATGCGCCAGCTATTTCTTACTAGCTGGATCACTGATCGTCAGCTTGATTTGGAATCTACATTGTCATTATACTATTAGTAATAAAATATACTAGCTCGAATTTGTTTTCCATTTCTATAGTAGATATAGGATCCTATACCTATAACTTGTAAAGGTTTGCAGTTTTTATCATGCAGTAAAATGAAAACTTCTATAAACTGGTTCTTCTGTTCAAATAAAAGCAACCAGAAAACTGCTCCAAGAAAAGTACTGCTATTTACTGCAAATTAAACCATTTTTTCAGGTAGCAGTTATGTTTTACTGTTAAAAACTGTCACAAATGAATGGAGCTATACATGCAGTTTTTAGCAGTTATTTAAAAACTGCAGTAAACTGCTCACCAACAACTGATGGCCATGATAAAATACTGCTAAAGAAGGCAGTATTTTCAAAAAACTGCTATTTCACTGCTAAAAAACTGCAGTTTTTAGCAGTTCTTTTTCCTAAGGGCATTCTCCTCATCAATCTGCCTATGAAGTTTTATGTTGATATCTAATACAGTTTTATGGTAAGCTATACGGACAAAGTTATGACGGAACTGAAAAACGGAAAGACCGACAAAGTGGCAACTATATGCTCACCAGCTTAAAAATCATAAAATATCTTCTCCAAAACCAGTAAACAATTCAAAGTCCCATAACTCTGAAGAAAATCATTGAACCCTGGCAGAAAAAAGATATGCACAACTAGGCATGATGCTAATCAATATTTTGAAGTTTCATGTAAATATGACCAACATTGTTCATGTAAAAAATTCATACTGGAACAGGAATAAGATATGCACAACTGGGCATGGTGCTGATCAATCCTATAAAGTTTCGATGAAAGTCTTGCCAAAGCGTGGACAAAGTAAAATCAGACTGACGTTCTAACATATACATGTACACTTGTTCGGCAATTCCTTTGTTTTAATTAATCAATTCTCTCCTACTGACACACAATTCTAAAATTCTGCTTTTTCTATAGTTACTACTCCTTTTTGATAGATTAATTCTAAAATGTTATCAGGATGCCTGGTGATGCCCCAGTAACATGACTCAGCTTAAAACCTTCTAAAATACAGTAACCAGCAGTAGTCGTTGATGATTGCTCCAGTCTAAGTATTTGTATACAGTTTCCATTAATCTGCGTATGTTCAGTAAATTAGCATATTAAAAGTTTTTTATTCATATTAAATATTTCGATTGACCAACCGCCTCACACATTTGAATATATACAAAGGACTAATTTTAATAAGGTATTAAACAAACAAAATGTAGTTTAAAACTGAAAAAACTTTGATACACAACGAATTATTACTAACAGTCAAAAAGGGAGATAATCCTGTATATACAGAGATACATCTAATCGCTTACCTAGCGATATGCTACAGGTTTTCTTGACAGAAGTTGGCTCTAAAATATCCAGGGATTGGGGGGGGGGGGGGGGGGGGGGGGTTTAAAGGTACCCGAATAGAATAGACTTTACCGTTATCTATTGCCTTCCATACATTTCGGTTCAATTCAACCAAGCTTTTCCGTAAGTAATCGGACTTTTCCGCACAATTTCGCATTATATTTGTGCACTATGCTGTACGTAGAAATCTGTAGATATGATATAATGCATTTATATGCCAAACTCCCACTCATTGTTTTTCAACTCTTAAAATCGCATTTCTACCAATACATATATTCTGAAAATGAGCGATCCTTCGAAAGCAAAAGTAGAAATGCAAGAAGAGAAAATTGCAGACTCGGTTTTATTGAGTCTGTTCATGAGTAGTAATTAAAAATGCAATACTACTCACGCCCCTAGCGCCGGCTTAGTCAGTTTTCAATTTTCAAAACTAATAACATGAAAACTGATGATCCCGAAGGACCAGAGAATATAACAACAATGAGAATAAAGTACGGGGCGACTTTTTACGGCCGCCACACAAGCACTTGACACCTGCTGTTGTGAAGTACATATATTCTGAAATTGGGTGATCCTTAGAAAGTAGAAATGTAAAAAGAGAAATTGCAGACTCTGTTGTATTGAGTCTGTTCATGAGTAGTAATTTAAAGTGCAACACTACTGTATTGGTAAATGTTAACAAACTTTAAATGTTGAAACCTAAACAAATTCGAACTTCACCGATCTATTTGCTTAAGCGTATTGGCATATTGTGCAAGCGGTAAATCGCACTTTTCCTCGCTTTTCTGAGTTTGGAAATGTGTGGGTAGGGGTTGAAATTTTGGCATGGCTACTATGTCTACTATGGCATTCGGCTTGGCAAGCAATCCAAGGCCAAAATCTTGGTAAAAATATTTTCAAAAACAGCGGCTCAATTTGAATGGCGTTTGATAGGACTCAATAGTCCTGTTAAAATGCATGAAAAGGTAGCTGCCAGTGGGAGTGTTAGTAGGTGCTCGATTTGGTTTGTGAGAGTGCAACATTCCTTCATTACATGTGTTAGAGAATAGAAACATACTTTGGTCTTTGTAATTGAAACAAAAATTAAACAGAAAGTTGAAGTGATGCTGGGGTACGCGATCAAAATAGAATATGGTTTTAAAATTGGCGACATTCTGGAAATCGTCGGTTTTCAAAATCAGAATGTTAAATTTTTTCTCGAAAAAATGCAGATTTGTGTTCATGAAGGTTGAAGATTGGAGCCAAACATTAGAGATTATTAGATTAGAATAGTTTAGAGATATTTCTTAAGTTGTAAGCCTGTAAATGTGTCCGTGTCAGAAGACTATCACTGTAAATATGGATCGTTTGTGTTAATATTTACTTCTTTCTTATTGTGTCTTGAACATTTAATTTAACAATTAAATCATTATCGTTTAATGGATTTGTTTATCCTAACTATTGGTACCCCGTGCCTGCTATGTTCTGTGTTTATATCGGCTACAGAACGAGAAAATGTTTAGACTCCATTAACTACTGATCGAGATGTACACTGATTGAACTAAAGGCATCGGTCCACATGTTTTCAGTAGTGTGGATTGTCATAGATCTTAACCGCTTACGAGTTGACGATTATGTCTTCTATTCTACCCGAGTGCCTGAGATCATAGTCAAAAAGGCATGCGTATGTATTGTTGTCCGTATGTCAGTCTGTCATACAAACTTGTTCTACAAATTTCTCAGTTACTAGTAGCAATACATTGGTATATATAAGTCCTTTGCAGACAGTGCCGACCCAATTCAGAAGAGTATTATAGGAGAAATATAGTATCGACCCAAACATAAAATGAGTATCTTGGTAGAATCGGGGCCTCGTCAAAAATTGATCGTGCTAATATAGTAAAATGGATAATGTAGTATGGGTCTCGACCAGCTGCCGCTTTTGAAACCCGAAGTCTGATCCGAGGCTACACTATTTGTGATGACAGATAAAAATGAATTTGTCGCAGATAAAAACAGTGTAGACGCTGAGTTTTAAACTTGCCAGTTATCTCGGTATTTTTATTTGCAATGTCAGAATACCTACCCGTTTGTAAAGTACCTCATAAAGTGTAAGAAGTGTTAACCCAGAGTCGCCTCCTCGTTGATCAGACTCTACGCTGCCATTCATCAGCGCCTGCTACATGTTGCTAACAGAGTAGACAACACGGTGGCTGGTCTGATTCAAATGGGCTAGTGGTTTTCAATTCATACATGCATTTAAGTGCAAAGAGCGTAGGCGGTATAACTTGTGTACGTGTGTCCAAATCTTTAGTATCATGTAAATAAAGTTCTATAATGTTAAATATAAGTTTTCTGATTTAAAGATAAACACTTTTGTAACATTGATGTTAACATAAGCATTATTACGGATGTCAAACTACATACAATGTTTGAGTTCAAGGCTAAGGCATCGTTTAACAGAATAGGTGTCATTAATGGGAGAGGAAGATATAAACTTCTCACATATAGATTATTTAAACAGAACTACGTTTCGCGGCCAGTACTGAGCTCGTCCCAGACCATGCACATGTTTTCTATGGGTTTTAAGTCGGCAGATCTTGGGGCCAGTGAGCTGAATTCATCTTATAATATTGCATATACGTCACAATGAGCTGAGATGTATGTGGGCGAGCACGTTAGGCATCGGCGACGTCGCATCATGGATAGTACAACAAGAGGTAGGACTTGATTTACATACCGATGGGCATTGACATTACCTTCAACTATGACTAGCGGTGACCTTAAATTGTGACTGACTGTGTCCGAATACAAACGCTTTCGCAACCAAAGCGGTCACGTTTTACAGGGTTACAGTCGCAATACCGTTCGTTCTAACCCCCCCCCCCCCCCCATCATGATCAGAAAGGTGAAGCCGAGACTCATCTGAAAATACATCATTCTGCCACTGTCTACCAACATTAGCGACCGCCAGTTGTTGACGGAGACGGCGGTGCTGCTGGGTTAACATTGGTCCGACGTAGAGACGTCGACAGAAAATTCTACTTTCCTCCAATCGATTACAAACTGTTCTGTCACAGATATGTAACCCTCTATTACCACGAGCATATTTGTTGTGGTTTGCGCGTTCATTTGGCTGTCCCAGAGGTGACGTTGTCAAATTAAATTTAATTACAGACGCCACCCTTGGTGCACCTGGTCGCGAACGGTCGGAAACAGTACCAGTTTCACGTAATAGCTCAGTCAAACAAGAAATGTGAGCTTATTTAAAACTGTAGCGAGTTGCATGTGTGTTTATATAAAACAGTAGCGGGTTGCGTGTATGTTTATAACGGTAGCGGGATGCATGTGTGTTTATATATTACTGTAGCGGGTAGCATGTGTTTTTATATCTGTAGCGGGTTGCATGTGTGTTTGTAAACGTAGCAGGTTGCATGTGTTTTTGTATTCTTTGCGAAGCAATAGAATACAAAGGTGGTGTTCCACAACCAAACCATGGTACCCTCGTCGGCCTGACAAAATAGTGCAATTTACTGACCTGCAGTCGATGGATACAAAGGGTGTTTAATAACCTATCATCCGGAACCAATCGTGGTATACTATATCTGACATGAAAAAAGCTTCGAAACATAAGCTTCGGCTTAGTATGAGCAAAAATCAACAAAAACAACAAAATATAGCAATGTTTAAGAAGGGCGCACGGATATACAAATATCAGTCACATGAAGAAATCACGTGATCATAACATTAATGAAAATACTCAATGAATAAAGAAGCGCGAGTCGGATGACCTTATGCAAGCGATTAGGTAATCACGCCAACAACTACGAGTGGTCAGTGTGATAATAAGCATAGTGGGAAACGGCTGAAGTGTCAGCTGCAACTGTATCATCAACTTGATAGAGTGTTAATGCATTCCCTTATAGATACGCAATTCCATGCCAAAGCGAACTTATTCGATATCAGATTGATACCATGCAAAGAATACTGCAGCGTCTACAACGCTTTGATTATAACTGTAGCGGGTTGCATGTGTGTGTTATAGCTGTAGTGGGTTGCATGTGTGTTTCTAACTGTAGCGGGTTGCATGTGTATTTATAGCTGTAGTGGGTTGCATGTGTGTTTGTAAATGTAGCGGGTTGCATGTGTGTTTATAACTGTAGTGGGTTGCATGTGTGTTTGTAAATGTAGCGGGTTGCATGTGTGTTTATAACTGTAGTGGGTTGCATGTGTGTTTGTAAATGTAGTGGGTTGCATGTGTGTTTGTAAATGTAGTGGGTTGCATGTGTGTTACAGCTGTAGTGGGTCTCCGGGGTGCGTCAATATGGTCACGTGACAAATGTAGTGACTCTCCCGGTTAAAAACACATTCTTATTTTTAAGAATTTTCAACATTTGAACCGCACGGCATGCTATTAAGGCTGTTTTATACTGTTTTATGGAATCAGTTTTACTATATCTGTTTTAGAAGTAGGTGTAGTGACTTTCAGGTGTTAAACACAATGTAGTGAGTTTCCGGTATTGGTTGGTATGTGTGTGTGTGTGTGTGTGTGTGTGTGTGTGTGTGTGTGGTTGTGTGTGTGTGTGTGTGTGTGTGTGTGTGTGTGTGTGTGTGTGTGTGTGTGTGTGTGTGTGTGTGTGTGTGGGGGGGTTATTAAAATATTGATTGTTTTTCAAATCATTGTTTATACGGGATTCTCTCATTGCAATTAATATAGCAAAATTTCTTGTTTAGACCAAACACCAGTCTTTTCAAATACAAAGTTATTAATAAACTAATTCTTCATTCATACATATATCTTGTGGTATCCGAATTTCGTGAATGCTCGGTTGCATGCAACAGTAATTAAAACTAAAATGTTCAGACCTAGAAATTCACTTACACATCTTTAAGGAGCGTAGCTGAATCCAAATATAGTTTAAACACCGTGGCTATAGGGGCCCGGGAGCTTGCTCCCCGGGAAAATTTAGAATTGAGTGGTTTCAAAAAGTGACTTTTACAGAGGCGTCAATTGGAGGAGTGGGTTAAATCTTACATGACAAGACAGAACGTTTATCAAAGTATATCCCTACTTGATCTTCGAGTGTTGTTCCATTTTGGCCATGCTAGTTAATGTTTTTACCTATCATTGATGTTACACACGTGCTTAAATGCGTGTCGCTAGCTACGCCCCTGCCATTAGAAGTTGGCTTGTATTCTTCGCGGCTGACGTTGAATGTTTGATCCACTGCAAGCGCACTTCTTCACTGCGAGAAATGGTGTGCAGTTTGTAAGGCTCCCAACACGGGCAGTTTTTATGCAGATTTTTTTCTCCTAACCGTTGCACCATTTATAAAGTTTATTTTGATTGTTATTGCAATAAAAAGCAGCATATCACTTCCCTGAACTACTTTCGTATGGCATTATATTACATAATTTATTATTCTATACTAATTCCTAAAATATCGGTCATAAAACAAATCCATACAATCTAAAATCTTTATTTATCAGCATAACTTAACAGTACCATAATGACGGAGAGTATTCATGAGCATTTAATTCTGTAATCATTGTTATGTGCAGATCCGTCAAAACCGAAAGTAGCGCAATAGTAGATGTGGATACTCTGCCATTTGTGCTTTCTAAAAGTTTCCTCATTTGCTACTGCACAACCTACATTTTAATTCTAGATCAATGGCATTTTCATGATAGACTTGAGGTGTCAGTTTATTTTCTTCGCACTAACCTTAGGGAACGATTATAAGTAAATTTTAGCCATAAAATGCCGCACACCACGCAAGCTATTTGCCGAGCAGTCTTCATAACAGTAAAATATATTACTTTTCGCCGTACACATCGGAAGCTATTCGCCGTACAATATTCATACCGCATTTATCTATTCGCCGTACACACACCTTGTTTTTCTTTTATCAAATTCAAAGCAAATTTTGATCGTATTCTGCAATTATCGCTGGCATAAGTGTGTATTGGCTGTGTGATGACAAGGAATGTGTGAAATCGTGTGTCAGGGGATTAGAAAAGCGATTGCGAACACGTTTTTGACCTCTTCCCTGCTATCTCGGTTGTACTAATCCGAGAATAATGCACCCAAAATGATTTACATACGTGAATTTGAATTGATCAGAAACCATGTAATCATTGGTTGATCTATCTACCAGTAATATCAAACATTGCAATGCTAGAATATGTCATAATCTATATAAATATATTGAATTACTAATTCACAGTCAATGAACTTTCGCTTCACTTAGTAGTTTTACCTAGCTATTTCCGGAGTTGTTGATAGACGGTGATAAGGGTTCAATCAATGTTCAATGATTTTGTCAAAAATAAGCAGAATAATCTGATCAGACGGCTCCTATAAGAGCCGTCTGATCTGGGTGATCTACGCTGTTTGCAAATGCATGAAGATGTGTTTATATGAAAAAAGGTTAAATGTTTTGATTTTGAGGCTAGCCTTGGAACTCTGGTCGCATTTCACAGATGATACAAATAGGTCAACGTCTGCAAAGGTCAGCGTTCGCAGTCACCCATGACGAATGAGTGGCCCGTACTACATATTGTAAGTAGGTTTCGTAACTAGATATGGAGAACGAATTTCGCAGGTTTAAATATTTACGTTAAATGCGCTTCCTTAGTCAGAAGAAACTTTCATAAGTAGGTCCTTATTCTTCTTTATTAAATGTCCGAATTTAAAGGTTTCACTAAAACCTGTATGGACTGTAAATACATTTCTTCAAACTTTCAAATCATCAGGTGTTAAGTGCTTGTGTGGCGGCCGTAAAACGTCGCCCCGTACTTCATTCTCAGTGTTGTCATACCTTCTGATCCTTCGAGATCATGAATTTCAGTACTTCTTGTTCTGAAAATTGAACACCGCTTAAGCCGGTGCTAAGGGGCGTGAGCAGTGTTGCACTTTCAATTACTGCTCATGAACAGACTCAATAAAACCGAGTCTGCAATTTTCTCTTTTTGTGTTGCAACTTTTGCTTTCGGGGAATCACCTCCCTTCAGAATTTATTGTATGCACATTTTATTCCTTTTTATTCACATACGAGTATATAACATTTTACTGTATACACAGACAAACAAGTTCGGTCCTTCAAACAATTACAATACAGAATTGTTCTAACTTTTATCATTACGCATATCTAGACACACGTGCGACAGATCAAACGTAAGGTTGAAATCTCCTACAGGAACATTCGTCATTACGTTAGACCTGCATTAAGCTGTGCACTTGAGAAATTGTTCAGATTAGAAATCGGATGACTCGAACTTCTGTTATCTCGACGAAACTTTGTATGGTCCATCGAGTTTGAGGTATCGTTTATTCGTCATGTATAGCATCAAACAGGTGTACAACATACACACGTATTGAGTGGTCTTACTAACGTATCTTATCTGGCATCTGGGTACATGCTTATAAAGCTTATTAGTTGAGTCTGAGTTCGTTCTCAAGCTTTTGATTGGTCAGATTTGAGTTCTCAAGCCAAAGGCTCAAATCTGACCAATCAAAAACTTGAGAACGAACTCAGACTCAACTAAAAGCTTTATAAGCATGGATCCTGATCTAGATCCATTCTGTTTGCATATGTTTTGAGTTTGAGATCCACTGTTTTAAAACAACCCTGATCTGATCTTGAAACGCTGGTAACATTTCATATGTGGTACAAGTAGGTCACCTTTGGCAAAGGCCAGCGTTTGCAATCACATATGACCATAAATACGCCTTTCTACATCTTTGAAATCAGAGTAGACCCAGATCAGACCGCTCCATTAGTGTTCATAAGTCATTATAAACAAATAAACTAAATAATATTCATGATGTCATTAATATTATAACATTAATATTCATGGACTAAAGGGATAGAGTAATTGCATTTATAGAAAATGTAGCCTTAAAATATGCAAATGCCACCCTTTACTTTCATATTCAGTTTTAAGTTTAACCCTTTCCTTCATAAATACGCTTTTCTATGCCTCTGTAATAGTCACTTTTTGAAACCACTCTGATAAATAGAGTATTTGCTCCTTAGGAGCAAATACTCTATTTATCACAATGGTTTCTTAACTACAAAATTCTAAAATTTTCCTTTTCTCTAGTTAATGCGGCTTTTCGGTAGATTTATTCAAAGAGGTTGGATCTAAAATAGCCTATGAGGGAATGGATTAATCTATCCACGAGCAGGTATGTTTGAATTGTAAATATAGAAACATTTTCCCATCTAAATCTTATTTGATAAATCAAAAACGCAGTAACCTGCACCTGCCGTTTATCAGTAACGTTTTACATCAGCCAATTACACAAAATACATATCTATTGAATAATCATTGTCAGTTACCTTGCATGCCCCTCGGTTGAAGGTGGTGAAGTTCGAATACAACAGACCCTGTCCGACGAACATCGCCCTTGTTTTCGTCTAATCATGGTAGGATTATTTGCAGTGAAACCACGTGAAATCGAATTTTCAGTAAAGAGGAATTGACAACTTTTAGACAGGTGGCTGCTTATCCCTTCGCTTGCTGAATTTTAAAATACATTTCTCCTTCTGTACCCATGCCCTGTTGTATAATTACCTATATCTTCACTGTGTACAAGTATTTCACTGTGCAGTCACTGCTGTGGAGTGCACTGGTTGCACAATCAACTTGTAAATAGTGCAGACCCTGACGAGACAGCTCATGCAGGAGCTGTTTCATCTGGGTCTTCACTATTTACATGTAGGTACGAATATTGACGCGAATAGCAAGCGAAGGGTTAATATAGGACAACATCCGTGTAGAAAGTTCCTACAATAGCTTTCATCATGACTAACATCCTGCATTACTCTTTCACCTGTCCTAGAGATAAGTGATAATACGTGTTTGGAGAGTTCGAGTTATAGAGATTTGACTGTATACATACTACAGGATATTTTATACGTCCAATTATAGCTTGATGTGCTTTTAAACACAACGCAGCCTTGAAGAGACCAGTGATTACATGGTAACATTACATGCTAGACCAAACAAGACAAACATTGACTATATAAAGCATCTGGATCGCCCTAAATTTTGTTACAAGGAAGAGTAAATATAACACTAGGGTGTATGGTATGTAGGAATCAGCGGTTCAGTGAAGGCCTCTAAATAATTTGAGTAGACCCCATCAAAACTTGAATATAAATATAACAATTTTGTTAAATGAATGAAACATTTAAATTTATTGTCTATTTCTATTTCCTATTTTCAGAAAATGCTTGATTTCATTCTCTGTGAAAGGTACTCTTGCATACTTCAAAGAAATATATACATGTATAAGTATACACAAGTATAATTACAGTAAAACCCCGCTAATGCGACCACCTAAAAGAGGTTTAATTCCGGGTGCTAGATGCAGGTGGTAGCTTAATGCAGGACAAAAGTAATGCAGAAAGCTCCTCTAGGGGCTTTCTGCATTACTTTTGTCCTGCATTAAGCAACCACCTGCTTATAAAGATACCCATGCTTATTCATTTTGTGGTCGCATTAGAGGGGTTCTAATGTATATGTATAAATCAACACTGTACTAAAATAACATGAAATATCTATGGAGAAAAAATGATATAATTATTGCTTACTGATAAAAACAATGTCTAGATAAAGTTTTGTTTTATCAAAGTACATGTATGTAAGTATCTTTTTACTTTTATCAGTTATTATGCCAGCAATCTCAGGCAAATTACCTATATTTTTTATGTACAAAATTCAAATCTCGTGAATTTTCCTCGTTTTTCTCATAAAGTTTTTCATAATAGGACTTTGCTTCTTCTAATATTTCATGCTTATTTGATATCACAGTTCCATCTTTATTTTCAATTCTAGGAATGATTTTACTGGCACATTTATGAGATTCACGTTTGAAAAAAATATGAAGTAGGTTCATCTTCAATTATATAACTCTTGATCTTATAATATGACCTTTCATTTTCTCCTTTCTAATATCTAATAATAGTTTATTAAGTTCATCTAATTCTCCTGTTTTGCCTGATGTAAGGTTATTTTCATTTTTTCTTCTTCAACAGTTTCTTTTTCCAAAGCCTTTCTTTGTTTTATTTGTAGCTAGGGTATGATATAACCCCCTCCTTAATTCCATTAGTAATGTTTCTAGAAACAGTTGGTCATTTATTGGATTTAACTGGATTTGGTCATTTGGTATCTTTTTTTTAGATTTTCCATGTTATAAACAGGAACTGCATATTGTTGTTTTATATATTTAATTTTATCATTTATTCTATATATTTCGTATCCTTTAGAAGTGAATTATTATAGAGGTTATTCAGTTCTGATTTGATTGTGTCCCACCGTGCCTTTTTATAGAGGGGGTACTGCGTGGTACAGTCTTGGATCTTTGTGGGCAAAGGTTCATCGCAACATTAACACAGTCATGGTCAGATAAGCCAGGCATGATCTCTGTTCTAGAAATTTGGTTAGGGATATTGGTAATTAAAAAGTAGTAAAGTCAAGCAAGATAAGCAACACATAAAACGTCACCATCACCAAAACACCTACAGAAAGAAACTGATATAGCAATTTATACTCATACACACATACAGTAGAAAGTCTCATACAAGACGCAAACACCATCAACACATCGATAGACAGCATGTCAAACACACACACAATTAAACACACGCAAACACACGAGAAAACACAGAAAACACCAACAAATACAAAAGCATCAGAGACAAGCATCGCGATGACAGGCCGAGGGTAGTACTCTATGATGGTATACTCTTAAACTTGGATACAGGAGGAGCTTACCAGACTCATGTATTATTTTTTCCCTGTCGTGCCCTTAACGGCTTACCTGCAGGTGCTCTGACTTCAGCAAAGTCATTGAGTACATATTTGACGGATTGTCACAGTTATTATGCTATGTTTTACATGTTGTCCTGTGTTCACCGTCGTCTATGTTGTGGGTAAGTCCAGCGGGGATACCTTTATTTACAATATTTGTAAAGCTAGGGTGACTTTGAGAGAAGTGTGAGGTTAGGACGTCCGTAAACCGGTTTAAACCCCCAGTGGTGTTTTTGCTGCTGACCGTGCCAAGGCGGTACTCTCTTTGTCACCCTTCCTTTTGTTTGCCTTGCGTCTTTGTGCTTGTGGTTTGTTCATGTTGTTGAACGTTTGTCCCTGTTTCTTGTGTGTCTTTTGGTGTTTTCTGTGTTCATTTCGTGTGTGTGTGTGCGTGTGCGTTTGGGTGTGTGGTTGTGTGTGTGTGTGTGTCATGCTGTCTATCGGTGTTTTGGTGGTGGTTGCGTCTTGCATGTGGCTTTGCCTGCTTGACTTTACTACTTTTCCATGAACAAAACACAAGCACAAAGACACAAGACAAACAAATGTAAGGTTGAAAAAGAAAGAACCGCCTTGGCACGGTCAGTAGCAATATCACCACTGGAGTTTAAACCGGTTTACGGACGTCCTAACCTCATATTTATCTCAAAGTCACCCTGGCTAAACAAACATTGTAAATAAAGGTATTCCCGCCGGACTTCCCACAACATAGAAGACAGTAATCACAGTACAAAATGTAAAACATAGCATAACAACCGTGAAAGTCCGTCAAATAACAAGATCAATGATGTTTTCATTTCTTGGGGGCTGGTCAATTAATTGGGCGAGTCCTGTGTCATCTAATAGATTGCCGAAAGCATAGTGTAGAGCGGGATAACTTGTACCAAGTTCAAGTATCTTCTGTTTCTAGTCCCACCCTGGGAAGTTAAAATCACCGCCAATAGTGATCTGTGCATCATGAATTGAAGTCACCTTCCTTACTTTTGCCTCTAGTCCCTTAAGGCTGTGCTCATCTGAGGTTTAAGGATTGTAGTATGAATAAAAAATTAAAGGCAAGCAGAAAAAGTCACAGACAAAACGCAACCATCACCAAAACACCGAAAGAAAGCAATTTAAATAGCAATTGATACACATACACACATACAGGAGAAAGTCACATACAAGACGCAATCACCACCACCAAACACACGAGAAGAACACAGAAAACACCAACACATACACAAGCACAAGAGACAATCATGAACAAAACACAAGCACTAAGACACAAGACAAACAAAAGTAAGGATGGCAAAGAGAAAACCGTCTTTTCACGGTCAGTAGCAAACTCACCATTGGGGGTTTAAAAGTAAAAAAAAAAGAGTCATACAGGAAACACCACATACAGAACAAACAGTCGCCCGAACAGCAACACAAGGAAACAGCAAATGTACATAACTATAAAAACATCAAAAGACGCACAAAGACAAAACAAACATACAATAGGGGGAAGATGGAAGTACCGCCTTGGAACGCTCAGCGACAAATGTCACTAGGGGGGGGGGGGGGGTTAAACCGGTTTACGGGCGCCCAACCTCACACTTATTCCATCCCCACCCTAAAAGACAAACAGTGTAAATAAACGTATCCTTTCTCCGACTAATCTACAACAACTGCGATGGCAAATACAGTGGTAAAGTACATGTATAACGAAATCATTTAAGTGAACAAAATGTATCCACCTATCGCTAGTGTACTCAATGATTGAGCTGCAAATAGAGTAACTGTAGAAAAGTAATAAAGGGTATGACAAAAACGAAATAGTACAGATATCGGAGGTCCTCCTTCCGTTCTGGGATTTTTTACCCCTTTAGTGTCTATTTACAGGGCGTGCTGTAACTAATCCGGTATTAACCATTTCAATGCTCAATTATCAAATAGAACATTCAAGGATTCAAACAGGCAAAGCTTAATGGGAATATTCAGGGATATTTAAAGAAAAGTGTAACACGATTAACAGTGCAGACCCTGAGGAAATTGCTTTTTTAAAGAGCTTATCATATGGGTCTACATTGTTTGGAAAGACCACTATTGTCACGTTTCCCACACTGAAAGTAGCAACCTATCTGAAAATCAACATTATATCTCGGTTTGGTGATTATAAGAAAGGTTAGTAGAAAAGTTTTATTGTACAATGATATAGCAATTATTTGGTCTAAAACGTAATATTACCATGCAAGCATAGGTCGTTCTCTTCGCGGTTATTTTCTATTCACAAATACATTAAAACATAATTAGATGTATAGAATATCGAGTCTTATATATACAGTAAAATCGCGATAACGCCAACTCTCAAACACGTATTATTACTGATCTTTAAGACAGATAGCATCTTAATGATGGGTGAAAGTCATGGTTTTTGTCCTGCATTAGCAGTCATCGGCCTTAATATTGTTAATTCTTCATTACTGTAAAGTAGAATTAATGTAGTAGCAGCTGTAAATAATCATGCCACAATCCGACGTATAAAGGATGCGATTGTCACCGGAAAGGGTATATATTTTCTGAAAATGGGTGATCCTTCGAAAGCAAAAGTAGAAATGCAAAAGAGAAAATTGCAGACTCGGTTTTATTGAGTCTGTTCATGAGTAGTAATTAAAAGTGCAACACTACTCACGCCCCCTAGCACCGGCTTAAGCAGTATTCAATTTTCAAAACTAATTACATGAAAACTAATGATCCCGAAGGACCAGAAAATATAACAACACTGAGAATGAATGTTGCATCAGAACTTTACCCGAAGGACATGCAATGGGAACAATTGAAATAATAGTTGGGTCAATCTTTAATTTACCTGGTGTTGAGAGGATGTGATCAGAGACCCGAGAACTAATCAAAATTTCATAGGTGGCAACGTTTCAACGGCTGTTTTATCAATATCAAGGTAAGTGACAAAGATTATCCAATAGATGTGTATTGTACAATTATTTAACTACACTTTTACTGATAACCGGTATGTGCAGGTGACTGCGTTTCCATTATCAAATAAGATTCAAATGGGAAAATGTTTTTATGTTTACAAATCAAACAGATTTGTTTGTGGATAGATTTAAAATGAATATGAAAGTATACGGATGGAATTTGCACACAATGCGTAATTTTAAAACAACATTTTCTAGAATTGCAATTACTCTATCCCTTTACTCGATGACAATGAATGTAAACGATAATGCCATCACAAACATTTTTTTGCAATGACACATGAACACAGAAAGGTTTGACCATTATTTAATCACATCCATATTATATTAAAAGCAAACAGAGCATGCCCTGATCAGACGGCTGTTTAATGAGCCAACTGATGTTGTTCTACTCTGCTTGCTATGAAGTAGGAAGGCATTTTTTATGGAACAAAGTGTTAAATGTGTTTGTTGTACACCCCTTAAAATCGGACAAATGGATATGTACACACAAATTAACATTTTATAAATGTTTAACCTGCAAGTATCGTTCTCGGTATTTGTGTATGGAACTTGTTTTCCATACGTGCCATCGGTCACTCATGGTCATAGGTGATTGCGAACGTTGGCCTTTGCCGACGATGGCGTACTTGTTTCACATGTGAAATGTGACCAGTGTTTCAAGATCAGACCAGGGTTTTAAACCTTTTGGTCTCAAAATCAAGACATTTGCAAACAGTGTGGTTCTAGATCAGGTGTCAAGTAAGATATGTTAGAAAGATCCTTCAATAAGTGTGCATGATGTACAACTATTTGATGTTGTTCCTGTAGGAACTGTCAGCATTACGTTCGGTCTACATTAAGCTGTCACATATGTTTATAAATATGCGAAGTGATATATTTTATAACAGTTCTGTATTGTTATTTTTGGAAGGACCGAACTTTTACTTTGAATTATTCGAGATACCAAAGCACAACTGTATCAGATTTTATCTGTGAGTGCTGTAAAATTAACATATAAAATACATGTGAATAAAAAGGAAGAATTTTGCATATAAACATGTGTAGCATAATTTGAAATTTACAGAAATGTATTTACTTTCAATGCATTTTAGTGAAACCATTTAAAATCGGATATTTAATAAAGTCTGACAAACTAAAGTAAGTTTCTGCTGAATATGGGAAGGGAACACAGAGATTTACAGCATTTAAATTAAATGTTTAAACCTGCTAATTTCGTCCTCTATATTAAGAAACGAAGCCTGCTGCCAGTATGTAGTGTGGGTCACTCATCGTCATGGATGATTGCGAACGATGGCCTTGCAAACGCTGGTCTATTTGTATCACCTGTGAAATGCGATCAGAGTTTCAAGGCTAGAATCGGGTTTAAAAAAATGTTCAACCTCAAAATCAAAACATTTAACCCTTTCCTACATATAAACGCCCCTTTTCATGCATTTGCAAACAGAGTAGTATAGATGATTTTTCCTGCGTTTGCAAACGGAGTAAACCCCGTTTAGACGGTCTGTTTTGGTTACTTTTAACACATGATAAAAAAAAGAAGGTATGTCACATCGCATCCTTATGTCGATCCCGACCTGACTGACATTTGCAAACAACAAAGGTCTGGATCAGACGCATATTAACTCGGCGTCTCAATAACGTCCATGCTGCTTGACATTCAGACAATATTTCCCCAGAAATTGCCTATTAAGGTTTTACAAGAGTCATTATGTTTTGCAGCATAAATTATGTAAACCCATTTATTGCCATGTTATTTAAGGAAAACTCGACCAGAGATTACATTTGAATCCTCCCATTTTCATATTGAGGGGCAAAGGAAATGTAACATTTGCTGGAATGTGCCATTGACATTAACTGATTGCCCCTTTAGGAGCTCCCCAAATCTGGGTCCACACTATTGTGTATGTACTTTTCAAGGGACACTGGACACTGTTTAATTTGTTAATGTATTTTCGCTGTACATGCATGTCTGATATCCATGGTTTGTCCACGTTTGGACACTTACCCCGATTTGGTCGAATCTATGAGTATCGTTGCAAATGAATCATAGATTAGCGGTTAATCAGGATACAGACTGATCGAACTCTTGTTTATTACTTCCCTTTTGAGTATCAAAGCATTCATGAATATTTATAACATACTTTTTATAATGACATATGTACACAGGATTTGTTTGTACCGTAAGAACTGTAAATTCAGAGATATAATTCTATTATCAAACAGCAAAACAAACCGTTCAGAGTGCTATCAGAGCCGTCTGTTCTGGGTCTACTCTGTTTTCAAACGCATGAAAAGGCGTTTATATCTCTTAGACAGAAATGAAATACTGTCTGTTTCGTCATGTGCATTAGAATACATTTACTATCAAGGAAAAAAATAATCGAAAGGTTATTAAAAACTAATAAATTCTATTCTTTAATATTTCAGATGGTTTCCGTGCACATTCCTTTTATTTTGCTTCTTCTGGAGTTTCTTCTGGCGACAACAAGTGAGTACAAATTTAGGCTTTGCAAACAGTGTAAAATAAGATAAATATAAAAATGTAGCGTCTGATTAGGTTCTACACTGATTATTAAACACGTAAAAAACTTGTTGATATGGGTGGCCAACAGTACAGAACCATGCCAGATGGCAGGTTATTAAACGCCGTCACTGATTTATTTCTACACAATGTGCAAAGTTCATACAATCAACCCCGTACGTTCAAATTAGTATTAATACTGATATATAAGACAGGTGACATCTTAAACTATAGCCTGCTGAGCAAAAGTTTGTTTATAGGAAAGGTCATTGATTTCAGCTGTCACTGTTCATTTATCTTGCTTTTCTTGTCAACAGCACAGTCAGATTATCAAACAGTTTTTTCGGCGTCTCATCTGGATCTAAACTATTTGCAAAGGTAATCACTTATCCGCCCTCAGCAGGCCAAAGATTAATGCATGGGGAAAGCCGCACAGAAAGCTACAAAAGTAACTTTCATAAAACCATATAAAGCGCATTTCATTGCAAATTCCAGATCTTGTACAACTACTAAGTTGTAAATATACTTTTAACTTTTTGTTTAACTAAGATAAAATAACATGTAAAAATACATTGTAATAAAAACTCTTTAGAAGTCTTAAACAAACTTAAGAACAAACGGTGTCTTGTATCCACTGTAAGCACACACGATGTTTCTACTTTGTACACGACCATTCTTCATGATCTAATTAAAGATAAATGTACTAGCGTAATCTAGAAAGTATTTGCCACAGAACAAATAATATTTCTAACATGTTATGCTGAAAAAGCTTTCTTTTCTGATCAGCCAATGGCGGAATGCAATATTACACCAATTGGTCTTAATCAGAAGTTTGCGAATCACTAACCTTTCTTCTGGATAACATATTTGTACGTTATGGTTATACCGTCAGTTGATTGGTATTCCTATGGGTACGAATTGTGCACCACTGGTCGCCGATTTGTTTTTGTACTGCTATGAGAGAGATTCGTTTTGAATTTGAACCAACAATCACAAGAAGTTGTCATAAAAGTTGATTTTTATTTTGTAAATGTCCCTCACCTTGATGGAGATGTTCCCCGTGACCCATCAAACGGGGTTCATGTATCGCAACTTATTCGGTTCGCTAGAACTTGTTCTTCTGTTGCCGATTTTAACCATAGAAATATCATTTTAACTGAAATGCTGTTTAAGCAAGGATATAGATATCATAAACTAACAAAAACATTCTCTAAATTTTATTATCGAAATCTCTCACTTATTTGCCATAATAAATGTAATCTTAAGGCGCTCCTGCGACACCGTATTTCACATCCTGGATTTTATGGTGATGTGATTTACATATTTCGTAAAATTATTGGACATACTCATTTTCTCAATGTGTTCACTAAATACATTACAAAGTTCAGTAAAAAGGGATATGATCCTACGGTACTACAACATACTGCATGTCTGGTTGTCAACCCTTTTACAGTTGACAATCACGCTGCCCTCTTGTATGTACGCCGATAGGAAAGGTTTCAAACTCTAAAATCCGGAAACGGAATGAAGACGTCGAATATTTCTCCTCTCTCGTTTTTGTCGTACTCTTGATTACCTTTCTACAATTATTCTGTTTTGATCTCAATCATTGAGTACACTAACGCTAGGTGGATACAGTTGTTTCACTTAAATATGTTTTCGTTTTACATGCACTTTAACACTCGTATTTGCCATTGCGGTTGTTGTAGATTAATCAGTTGAGGGGATACGTTTATGTACATTGTTTGTCTTTTAGGGTGAGGATGGACTAAGTATGAGGTTGGGCACCACTAAACCGGTTTAAATCCCAAGTGACATTTGTTACTGATTATAACTTATTGCGGTACTTCCATCTTCCCCTATTGTTTGTTTGTTATGTCTTTGTGTCTTTTATATACATGTACATCTGCTATTTGTCGTCGTGGTGCTGATTTGGTGGTTGTGTGTTTTATATGCGGTGTTTCAGGCGTGACTCTTACATGTACTTGTATCAATCGACTGTTTAAAGACTGGCATTGATACCTAAATTCTTCTTTATCACAGTTCCGGATTTGATGGGATTAACTGTATACTATTCATATGGCTCATTTTCAATCTTGTTTGTTACATAGTTTGGAAAGAGTTGGCGTAGGATCGGTTTAGTTGTATGTTAATATACATGTTTTATGGTCATGTGACCTCATGTCAGGACCTAACAGTTTGAATCAAGATGAGGTCCACAACGCTTTATCGTAAAACTTAATAAATAATGACCCATTCCGGGTTCTATGTTCATCGCAAATTACAA
The DNA here is from genome assembly GCA_963576725.1 of Azorinus chamasolen. Taxonomy (NCBI): domain Eukaryota; kingdom Metazoa; phylum Mollusca; class Bivalvia; order Cardiida; family Solecurtidae; genus Azorinus; species Azorinus chamasolen. The sequence goes on along the minus strand of OY755251.1, from coordinate 19,444,584 downwards.
TTTCAATTGAATTTTCATGGACAAAATATTTATAATGAAATATGGACGATGGAACAATTGAGTCATGTTAGATACATAGCTATCAAATTCCATCAGCAAAAGGGCAGACCATGATCAGATGGAGCTGTCTGATCCTTGGTTACTCTTCTGAGTGTGCGGTGGTCTAGTGGTATCGCGCTTTACGATCGGTCCGGAGGTCCGTTGATTAAATCCTGCCCCTCCCGGAAATTTCAGAGACGCGTTTCAGCGTCTCCCACCCGTACATCATCTCCACCCATTAGTTAAATGGGTACTTGTGAGGGTCACTAGCCGGTTCGAGATGTAAAAATAGTTTTAATTTGTTCTTTGTATTTTATGTATTTCATGTTCGTGATACAGCCATGCCATTGTTGACTCTTGTGAATGATGTTGTTGGTTTTGTTTACAAAGCTGTAGAGTGTCAAAAATGTCACATTTGAAAGCTTAATTGAGTTGGGGAAAATGTGTGCAATACTAGGGTATATGGGCAAAGCTCTTAGAGAAAGTTTTAAAGGATCAACATGTTTTGATAAGGGATTGATGAAGGAGTCGCACAGTTGCAATAGCAGAAAGTGGACAAAGAGTTTAAGTTATAGTTCAAGTTAGAGAATGAGAGATTGAAGTTGAAGAAGCAGACTGTCGGTTTTTAGAGAAAGAGAGTGGATGCAACAGAACTCACGAGTAAATATGTTAGAGTTAAAAGCTAGGTCTGGGTTTTCGTGGGAAGCATTTGACTAAAATAGTCGAACGTCATCTCCTTCTGATGAGAAACACTATGAGATTGACAGTGGTTTGGTATGGACTCAGGGAAGATAGGTTAAAAAGAAGTTTGTTTAGAAGGTCTATACTTTAACCCAAGTTGCTGTTTGGCAAACATCCTGTTAGCGAAGGTGGATTGAAATGTCAGGATTGGATAATACATGTAATGATCCTTCTGATCTCATGGTTAGGAACTAGTTAATACATGTATGCAATAAGGATCAGAGATTGTTCCTGAAGGAACGTACATCTATTTCTGCTACCGGAATGTCTGCTTTAGCAGTGCAGTATAAAGAGGCAAGAGCAATATTTGCGTCAAGTCTGTGTTCAGTGAATTCTGGACAAATTCTCAAGAGTGCAGCAGGTGTATCACAGAGTAGTCAAATGAAGCCAAATAATTTTCAGAAATTTCAAAGATAAAAGAAGGATCAAAGGTATTTTATTTGCAGCCATATATGTCATTTTACAATCAACTATAGGAGTTAAGAGACTGGGTACATGCGTCAAGGTAGTGAGTATAGACGCCCAAGTCTAGGTCAACCGTATGTAAGAAGTAGTCTTATTCTCCGCTCATGTGTGTATCAATCATTTACCTGTATTCTGGCATTGGGACCAAGTTTTGATACTTTGGTCAGTTCGGCCAACAAATGCATTCAAGGTACTATGCCAGTTTGTCAAGGTAAGGTTGTTGATTTGAATGTCACGGTGTTTCAAAGATACAGCTGTATATAGCATTGGTGTCGACATGTCGGATGACTGGAGAGACAGGGTTTTGTATCTTAGCAGATGGTTCAAATATAAGTGTGCATATTGCGGATATTTATGCAAAAAGTACAAAAATGAGTCATGCAGGAAATACCACATACAGAACAAACACTCGCCCGAACAGCAACACAAGGAAACAGCAAATGTACATGGGTAGAAAAAACAACAAGAGACGCACAAAGACAAAACAAACATTCAATAGGAGGAAGATGGAAGTACCGCCTTGGAACGGTCAGTGACAAAAGTCACCGGGGGTTTAAACCGGTTTATGGGCGCCCAACCTCACCCTTATTCCATCCCCATCCTAAAAGACAAACAGTGTAAATAAACGTATCCCCTCTCCGACTAATCTACAACAACCGCGACAGCAAATACAGTGGTAAAGTGCATGTATAACAAAAAAACATTTAATTGAACATACTGTATCCACCTATCGCTAGTGTACTCAATGATTGAGCTGCAAACAGAGTAACTGTAGAAAAGTAATAAAGGGTACGACAAAAATGAAATAGTACAGATATCCGACGTTCTCCTTCCATTTCTGGATTTAAGAGGTCGCCTTCATAGAGTACTAAACCTTTCTTGTCGGCGTACATGCAAAGAGGCCAGCGTGATTGCCAACTGTAAAAGGGTTCACAACCAAACATGCAGTATGTTGTAATAATACAGGATCATATCCCTTTTTAATGAATTGTTTTATATATTTGATGAAGTCACAATATGATTTTGGGCAAGTTAGGGCTTGGTATATGGATAAGCCAGCTTACGATGTTATCATAGGAACTTTTATTGGACCACGACAACCAGTTGATCCAGATCCACGGGTATTGATGAAAAACTTCAGACTAGACAGCAGAAGAGGAATGCACATAAGGCCTGCGTCAAGGTAGTGAGTATAGACGCCCAAGTCCAGGTCAACCTTATGTAAGAAGTAGTCTTATCCTCCGCTCATGTGTGTATCAATCATTTACCTGTATTCAGGCATTGGGACCAAGCTTTGATAATTTGGTCAGTTCGGCCAACAAATGCATTCAAGATACTATGCCAGTTTGTCAAGGTAAGGTTGTTGATTTGAATGTCACGGTGTTCAAAGATACAGCTGTATAGAGCATTGGTGTCGCCATGTCGGATGACTGGAGAGACAGGGTTTTGTATCTAAGCAGATGGTTCAAATATAAGTGTGCATATTGCGGATATTTATGCAAAGTCACCATATGATTTTGGGCAAGTTAGGGCTTGGTGTAGGATTAAGCCAGCTTACGATGTTATCATAGGAACTTTTATTGGAGCACGACAACCAGGTGATCCAGATCCACGGGTATTGATGATAAACATCAGACTAGACAGCAGAAGAGGAATGCACATAAGGCCTGCGTCAAGGTAGTGAATATAGACGCCCAAGTCCAGGTCAACCGTATGTAAGAAGTAGTCTTATTCTCCGCTCATGTGTGTATCAATCATTTACCTGTATTCAGGCATTGGGACCAAGCTTTGATACTTTGGTCAGTTCGGCCAACAAATGCATTCAAGGTACTATGCCAGTTTGTCAAGGTAAGGTTGTTGATTTGAATGTCACGGTGTTCAAAGATACAGCTGTATAGAGCATTGGTGTCGCCATGTCGGATGACTGGAGAGACAGGGTTTTGTATCTAAGCATATGGTTCAAATATAAGTGTGCATATTGCGGATATTTATGCAAAGTCAACATATAATGTTGGACAAGTTAGGGCTTGGTGTATGGATAAGCCAGCTTACGATGTTATCATAGGAACTTTTATTGGAGCACGACAACCAGGTGATCCAGATCCACGGGTCTTGGTGATAAACTTCAGACTAGACAGCAGAAGAGGAATGCACATAAGGCCTGTTTGCCAATATATGTGCGTTTATCGAGATCTCATTGTTCACCAGAGGAGGTAAGTAAACAAGAAACAAATGTTTATGTAAGAAGGATTACCGATCTGGCTGCTTCAGGTGAGGCATTTTAAAAAAGGCACTGAGCCAAAATATCATATGTGAAAAAAAAATGGTGTAATTTTCAAGGAGTTTCAGTCTCACAAGGTTGAGAATAATAGGCAGTTTAGTCAGCTCGTGGTCCCTGACAGCTGTATGGCAAAGGCCTTTATGTTAACAAACGAATCCATCATGTGTGGGCATTAGGTACAAGCAAGACACTCCAGACAGTGTTGTCAGAGTTCTTTTCTGACAAAGTATCTGATCCGACAAAAAGACGTTTTGTCGGTCTTGGGAGGTTCGTCAGAGAACGGTACCGCATGGCAGAGTAGGTAAGTACCACGAGGAAAGTTGAAAATTATTGACATTTCTTTAAAGTGGGTAGCGATGGATATGATTGGACCGCTGGAACCTGTTATGGAGAAGGATAACATTTATATTTTGACTGTAGTCGACTACGCTAGTAGATATCCGCAAGCAGTAGCATTGCCGAGTATAGAAACAAAAAGGTTTGCTCATGGACATGTTCTTTAGAATGTGCATTCCTCGAGAGATGCTGGATAACATGGGGCCTTTTTACTAGAAAAAATGCTATCTGAGGTAAACAGGTCGATTTCTTTCAAGTAATCGACTACCAGATCATATCGTCCAATGTGCAACAAGTTAGGTGGTTATAGCTCTAATTAAAGGGGAAGTTTGTATGACAAGCAATGAAAAAATGAAGTAGAATTTGGTACAGAACAAGATGACCCTCAGTCGGAGAGAAAGGAGTTTTCCAGGAATGTAAGTATTGCCACTTGAACATGAGAAGGAATTGTCAGATTTAATCGGACATGACATAAAATATGTATGCTGCGCAAATTTCAGCAATGTTTGCGTTTCGATCTGACTTCAGAATTAGAATCTTTGTACCAATACATCACCATAATCTCCACCCGCCCCCACCCCTCTACACAAGAATTCGTTCCGAATTCTTACTCAAAGAACACTCAACGAGTTTCGTATTATTACAAATTGTCCTCATATAATCCCCATATTATATTCACATATATCACCCTGTGGATTATTTACGTTGGGCGCAAAATGTAACATTGTAAAAAAGTTGTGACTCGACTCGGACTCGAACCCAGGACCTCTGGCTTACCATGCCAACACTCTACCGACTGAGCTACCAAGTCACACAGTAAAGCCTATCAACCTATTTCACCATAATCACCACTCGCAAGCAACTTTAGCAGGCTGGTGCATGCGCAGGTTGTTAAAGGATATGACTAATACGAAGAACTTTGTATATGACATAATTCGCTTTACTCGAACCTTGAAACAGCATTTGCTCGTACTTTGGGTTTTGATTTGACGTAGGAGAGATGCGAAATTGACAGCAAGACTACTATACCTAAATGTTCTATAGGGTTCAACAGAACTGACTGTTAGAGTCCTAATCCTGACAAGGCCCGAGCAAATCAAACGTAACAAATTCAAGACTTTTGATATGGTCTGTGTTATTGCATCTATCAGATTTAGTATCTATGCCATCAATTACTTATCACGATTGTGAGTGTGTACGAAAATGTCCCTTCGAAAGATTGAGGCAGTATATTTTGGGTGAGTATAAAACAGTGTAGAGTTGGATTGATACTCACAGATGGGTGAAAAATGTAACATTATCAATTAAAAGTGTTTTAGTTTAAACTTTACAAGCAATTCACCACGTTGCGTAGTTTGTTTGAAATGGGAAGATATGTCACAGAGCGTGAATGATTTTACTGGTCTTAATTATAAATTATAATTGTATTTGTTTACCCTTGTAAAGCTATTGCTTATAGTAGGACAATGTAGGCTAAGGATAAGTAGTGTCCAGTCTATTGATTATTTGTCCACTGTAAATTTGTGTAGTAGCTAACTGACAAACTTGTCTATTTAGTGCTCACTGAAGTGTAAATGGACTGGCATGTGAGTGTATAAATAGAGCGATAAGGGTTAGGCGATTTACCTGAGTGTTCGCTTTTCTAATATGCACGAGATGTAGGTAGATGCGGTCAAATTGTGAATACTGCGATTTGGCAAATGAAATTTGGCCACTAGAGTAAGACAGTTTTCTAGGTAAGAAAAGTTTGGTTTCTATTGAATTTTATATATTTAATTCATTAGTTACATGACACTGTTATACATCTATTTTTCATTTCGGACACTGATAAATAAGTATATTGGTAAGAAACCTCTAATGTGTTTTCATTCAAGGCGCTGTTATAAGTGGCTTAGTTCAATTTAGTCTAATGCAGTTATCAGAATGTATTCTCTTATATATTGGTGTATTTAATGCAGCAAAATGCTTACGATAAAGAATTTTTCATCTTCCCCCTATTGTATGTTTTTGTCTTTGTGCGTCTCTTGATGTTTTTATAGTGATGCACATTTGATGTTTCCTTGTGTTGCTGTTCGGGCGACTGTTTGTTATGTATGTGATGTTTCCTGCATGACTCATTTTTGTACTTTTATTATCACAACAGTGTTGCATGTGCCGTGTGGTGGCCGTAAAAAGTCTCCCCGTTCACGTAATCGATGTTGTTATCATTCTCTTGCCGGATATGTAAGTAACATACACAACTCTCATTCGCCTCTTACATCATCATAAGTACGTCATGCACCTCGTGGTAGGTGTTGTGTTCACCAACGATTTGATGCACTCGGTAGCTACACTAATGTAATTGACGTGTTGATGAACACAATACAGGTGCTCCTGTATCACTTTCCAATATGAATAAAGTTAAAATATCTCTGATAGAACTGAAAGCTATAAATATGGAATCTGTGTCGTCTGTACAAGTACCAAGAAATAGTTCTAATTTCTCTTCCTTTCAACCTTTTGTTCGTTTAAAACAACTTAATCTTCAGTCGGCATCATATTTTCACATACCGTCTCTTTCTATTAATAACTGTTTTTTTCAATGGACCAAGAGGTGTACTTTCACCTTTAAAATCTGTTATCCAAAATGTTTCTTCTATTCGTATACGGTCCTTATATAAGCGACAAAGAGTGTATCCGATTATCCAAAAGTGCTTTGCTAAGAGGTGCATATGTTGTAGTAATATTTCTTGTAATGCCACTATAAAATCTACAGTTAATGGTAGAACATTTAATGTCAAGATAAACTCAGACCTTGATTGTACCACTACTAACGTTATTTATGTTTTAACTTGAAACGCGCCTAGTTGCGGTATACTATACGTGGGACAAACAGGAAGCGCTTTGAAGACTCGATTTCGTGAGCATGCATATCAGAGTCGAAATCGTAAACTAAATTATTTTTTATATCAACACTTTCGGAAATCTGGCCATTCTTTTAAATATGTTTTAGTACAAATTGTTGAGCATATAACATATGATAAGGATGCTACTAGTAGCTATTAATCGAAAGCTAGATTTATCTCTGAATTAAATTGGATAAAAAAATTGCAAACACCTTTTCCTTCAGGACTGAACTATAATATTTACCAGACTGAAAATATTTCAAACGAACCAGATATAGATTTTTTTTCAATTTTTTTTTCTATAGGAAAACGCAAATCTCGATCACATGGCATTCGCAAAAATGGTAATATTAAACGAAAATCTCGTTTGAAAATGACTATTCTTGATCTACATACTTTACGTCTAACATCTGGTAAACATGCCATGCTTTCTAGACTTTCCTCCTTATATATATGTTCATTAAAAGAAATTGACGAGCAAGCCGATAAAATTATTTTAGAACGGATCCTCTCATAGGAACGGCTAGTTTGATACAAAGTTTTACTCTACATGTTCTCAGACCACACATTGGCAAATTATCTGAACACCAAAGAATCTTCTTGAAAATTCCTTTTATTAATAAAGGTATTGATTTTATTGACGTCCAAAGTATTTTTAGAGACAAAAATGTAATCGACACTATTCCTAAATACCTTAAAAATACAGAACCACCTACCATCTGTTACAAATATAACAAACCCATCAGAAATACAATTTTCAACTATAATAAAATTGTGGCCGACCTTAAGATTAATGATAATATTCCTGATAATTGAGATTGCGCCACCTCAAAAGTTTGCTATTCTCCGGCTGGTCATGTGATTACTGGTAATATTTAGATAATTAAAGATAAACGTCTACGTTCTGTTTTGAATAAAGGTCCCAAATATAGAATACCATCCTTGATAGATTTTAACTCTTGTCGAGTTCAGATTGCGGAAGCTTTACAAAAGTTTAGTATTAAATGGTGTCGAAGAGAACATGTTGAGTCTAATGCTCTTTCTAGTCGGAAAAAACTAATATAATTGATAAACGCATTTCCTTTTATAGCTCTAATAAACACCTTCTTCCACCTAAACTTAGAATTTCTTTTAGACATCTTAAAAAGGGTTTACAGCGTTTCCGTTCAAAATATGTTTTTGTTCCTGCTGATAAGGCATCGAATAATGTGATTATTATTTGACGATTACATTATATCGATGTCTTGAAGCAGGAAATTATTAATACCAAGTCATATATTTCAGTTACTACTGACGAAAAGACCATCGTTTCAGACCATAAAGTGTGAACAACTTGGAACCGAAATTAAAATCACACAACATAAACTTCCTACAATGTATTGGTTACCAAAACTACATAAAAACCATATAAGGCGCGTTTCTTTGCATATTCTAGTTCATGTACAACTACTAAATTGTCTATGCTTTTGACTTCTTGTTTAACGAAATAAAGGAACATGTAAACCTGGAATAAATATCTTCTGGTCTATTAAGAACTCTTCAGAAGTCTTAAACAAACTTAAGAACAAAAGGTATCTTACATCCACTGTAAGCACGTACGAGTTTTCTACTCTGTACACAACTCTTCCTCATATTTTAATTAAGGATAAGCTTACTAACTAAATCCAGAAAGTATTTGCCAGGGAAAAACATCATTCTTGGCATGTAATGCTGAAAAAGCTTTCTTTACTGACGAGCAAATGAAATATTACACCAATTGGACTTGCTCACCAATTGGACTACCGTCAGGTGATTGGTATTCCTATGGGTACGAATTGTGCACCACTTGTCGCCGATATTTTTTGTACCGCTATGAAAGATTTCATGTTGCGTTTGAATCCTCAATCACAAGATGTTATAAAAGCCTTCAATGAAACTTGTCGATATTTGGATGATATTTTTAACTTAGATAACCCTTTCTTTGATGCTCTGATTCCTACAATTTATGCTAAAGAACTCAAATTGAATAAAGCTAACCCGTCCGACAATTGTGCAGCTTTTCTTGATCTAGACCTTAAAATTGAAAATGGAATGATTTCTTCTAAAATATATGACAAATGAGATGATTTTGATTTTAATATTGTAAATTTTCCTCATCTTGGCAGAGATGTTCCCCGTACCCCATCTTACGGGGTTTATATCTCAACTTATTCGTTTTGCTAGAGCTTGTTTATCTATTGACGATTTTAACAGTCGAAATCTTATTTTAACTGAAAAACTGCTTAAGCAAGGATATAGATACCATAAACTAAGAAAAACTTTCTCTAAATTTTACTATCGAAATCTCTTGCTTATTGGCAAGTACCAATGTAATCTCAAGGCGCTTCTGCGACACGGTATTTCACATCCTGAATTTTATGGTGATGTGATTTACAAACTTCGTAAAATTATTGGACATACCCATTTTCTCACTTTGTTCATCAACTATGTTAAACAAATTATTAGAAAGGGGTATGATCCTGTAGTACTACAACATACTGCATGTTTGGTTGTCAACCCTTTTACACACGGCAATCACGCTGGCCTCTTTGCATGTACGCCGACAAAAAAGGTCTAGTACTCTATGAAGGCGACCTCTTAAATCCAGAAATGGAAGGAGAACGTCGGATATCTGTTTCGTTTTTGTCGTACCCTTTATTACTTTTCTACAGTTACTCTGTTTGCAGCTCAATCATTGAGTACACAAGCGATAGGTGGATACAGTTTGTTCACTTAAATGTTTTCATTATACATGCACTTTACCACTATATTTGTCGTCGCGGTTGTTGTAGAATAGTCGGAGAGGGGATATATTTATTTACACTGTTTGTCTTTTAGGATGGGGATGGAATAAGTGTGAGGTTGGGCCCATAAACCGGTTTACCCCCCCAGTGACTTTTGTCACTGACCGTTCCAAGGCGGTACTTCCATCTTCCCCCTATTGTATGTTTGTTTTGTATTTGTGTGTCTTATCAACGGGAAAACGTTCAGTAAATTGTTAATGACAGACTGAGGTTATGTAAGGGGTTATTGCATATATTGTAATTAATAGGTACATGTATGTGTTAGGACAGCAAAATGTCTGTTGCCGTGTACGGTTAGGACAGAAAAATGTCCTGAGTTATGCAATATGACAGGAACATGTCCAGTTAGAAAAGCTAATTATAGTGAGGGATATGCTGTTTAACTGTTTCAATGTTAGGCCGTGGTATAATGCCATCAACTAAAGGGGACTAATGTGCTATGAACATGGACACAGAATATTTTGGCAAAGTCAGAAACGGTGGAATCGTATTCGAAACAGAGCAGAATCTTATCAAACGACTCATATAGGAGCTGCCTCATCTTGGTCTACACGTTTTGCAAAGGCGTAGACGTACATGTATAAGTCACGCAAGAAACATCACATACAAAACACACAGCCGCCCGAACAATTCCACCACAAAAAAGAGTAAATGTGCATGCACATCAAAAGACACAAAGTCACGCACAAAGACATAAGAAACAATCAACAGAGGGAAGCTGGAAGTATCGTATTGGAACGGTCAGTGACAATTGTCACTATGGGTTTAAACCGGTTTAGGGGCACCCAACCTCATACTTATTCCACCCTAAATGCGAAACACATCCCCTCTCCGACTAATCTACAATAACCGCAGCGGCAAATACGGTGGTAAATAGAGGTAATCGGGCTAAGTAGAATTCATTATCATATATCATTTATTAATCTAGCCATGACTCTATTTGACAATATGTAGTGGCTCAGTGCCGTAAACCTACGTAGCCATTCCCTCACTAAACATCCTGTTTTCTCACTTACTCATTTAATACTTTTTTACAATATTATTCATTGCAGTCCATGGACAATGTGAAAACTGTGCGAATGAGGTATGTTTTACCAATCAAACTTGTGACGGCTGTAAACGCGGATTTTATGGCAACCTCTGTAAGAAGAAATGTCCCATTCAGTGTGCCACTTGTGTTCAGGACTATGATAACAACGAAATATGTAACGAATGCATCGATGGATACTATAATAGAAATGCGTCTGGCCACAGCTACAAACATTGTGAAGGGAAATGTAAAAACGGATGTAGAAAATGCAGCCTGACTAGCTACAATTGTACCGAATGTTTTGATGGCTTGTTCCATTCTGATAGATTTTGTTTCTTTTGTAAAGACAATTGTTTGACATGCGTCAATGCATCCACATGCACTAGTTGCATGCATGGTTACTATGGGAACACATGTCAATACGCTTGCCGTGGTAACTGTAAATCCTGCCAGACTTGGGATGTCTGTGACGAGTGCAGGGATGGGTTTCATGGGTCCTATTGCCAAGAACGATGTCCGGAAAATTGCTCGTCGTGCACATCAAACTATGTTTGCGAAAATTGCAAATTCGGATTTTATGGAGAAAAATGTGCAACTTCGTGTCCTGAAAATTGCACAATGTGCTACAATCACGGTGATTGTCCCCAGTGTCCACCGGAATGCATGCTTCCCCGGTGTAGCAATAATTGCTCATACTGCAGTTCATCTGGCTACTGCACGGAATGTAAGCAAGGCTATTACGGAACCAATTGTCAAAATGTATGTCCTAGTGGATGTAAATCCTGTATCAACGAAATTCACTGTGTCCAGTGCTTAGCTGGATATTACAAAGTCATTGGCACATTCCCGACTTGCGGGCCGTGTAGTTCAAATTGCCAAATATGCTCTAGCAGAGGTTTATGCGATTTGTGCAGGCAGGGCTATTATGGAAATATTTGTCAGCATAGATGTCAGATAGGATGCCATTACTGTACATCTGAAAATGATTGTACGGTTTGCCCGGTTGGTTTTGGTGGAAGTGACTGCACCATCACATGTGGTCCGGGATGTTTGCGCTGTAGTTCCACTGAGGAATGTATCCAATGCATACCCGGGTATTATGGTCCCGTTTGCAACCGAAAATGCCCCCTAGGATGTAGTTCAGACGTATGTAACAGGATCTCTGGGTATTGTACCAATGGTTGTAAGTCCGACTTCTTTAGCGGCGAGAACTGCACAATGTGCATAAGTGGACACTTCGGTACGAACTGCTCAGAGAAATGCTCGGTAAATTGTGCTTTTAAATCGTGTAAGAAGGAGAGCGGTCATTGCGACTCATGTGTTCCCGGTACGTTCGGTGAGTTTTGCCAACACAATTGCAGCGAAAACTGTTTGGGAAACATGTGCGACCCAGACACCGGCGGTTGTACATTTGGTTGCAGGGGTAACCTTTATGGGGCCACTTGTTCGAGGTCATGCGGTCCGGGATGTAGAAACGAAGTCTGCGATTATGATACAGGGTTTTGTTCACTTGGCTGTAACGAGGGTTATTCAGGACCGACATGCTACAGAGGTTTGTTCTGTGTTACAAATATATTGCTAGGTCAATCAGTCATAGATTTGTTAAATTCTGAAGACTACCTGTAGAATGCCAGAATCTAAGTAAAACGAACACCTACACTGCTGGCGTCAGTATTCATTGTTACATAAAAGAACGCATTCAATATGAAATACCTAAATTTACTAGGGGACTTTGAATGTCAAACACTGCAAATCCTGGTCAGATGGTTCCTATTCTATCCCTTTGATCTGGGTATTCACTATATCCAAACGCAAGTAGACTCATTAACGACTTTTGAATGGTTAACACCATACTTGAAAGACACGCTTTATAACAGGTATAGCTGAGCAACTACTACATGTCTTGGAGTTTGCTTTAGTAAATCATTGTTTCATTATATATTATAATTTACAGTTTGACTGCATATTTCAACAATACATATCGATGTTTTGATGTGGTTGTATTAATTCACGAAAATTGTATGTAGTAAAATCCCTTTTAAGCGAACGCTTTGTGGATGCATTTAAAGACAGATGGTTGCTTAATTCCGGACACAAGTGAAAATGTAAGCTCCCAATTATCTGCTATATTAACTTTCTAACGTGTATGTAATATATACACTTTATATATAATTCAAGTAAAGCTGGTCAACTACATGGCTTGGGAGTGCTTTAGTAGCTCGTGGTTTCTTTATATATTAGAGCAACAGATAAACGTGCGCATCCAAGTACTTGTCGCCATTTCTCCAACAAACCCTATGTTTAACCATTACTTAGAACCGTCTCGATGAGACGATTATAAAAAGGGGTCGCTACATTTCTTTATATATTATAAATTACTAAACCTGTGCATGCTTATTTAATCAGAATTATCGAAAGACTTCGATGTGTGTGTGTGATATTTCACAGAATCGGTAGATAGTTAAACCCCTTTGAAGCAATTTTAATGAATGATTTAAAGGCAGGTGATAGTTTCTATTTCATTTCAAACTTTATCATAGAGTCTCAATCAGTCCGAAGAGATATTGAGATATAAGACTCATTTAGATATGGACTGTTTTCAAATTAAATGAAAACTTGCCCATGATGATGATAGACTTGTCCTTTATTCTGCCAAATACCACATGATTCGTATTTGCAAAAAGTGCTAATGTTATCGAAATTGTAAAAGTTTAATGGTGTCGTCTGACAGTACACTCCAGTGAAAAGGGGTAGTGTGTGCACAACTAATTACTGTAAATAGGGTGCATTTCTTTTGATACGGCCCTATATATTTAAGAGGTCTTACTCGTATCACAGTCGTCAATCATATCTGAGAGCGTGATGTACCCAGTTGCTGTTGTAATTGGTATTGTCGCTGCGTTGGCATCCACATTCCTTGTAGTGTTGTGGTTTAACAGGTGAGCTACGTGTAGGTTATTTCGTAATGCCGATCAAGGGCGTCAATCTTTAACATGTGTCCAGTGTCCCTCGAAATTGGCCTAGGCAAACTAGATCCATATTAGAGGATCTGCATTGTTTGTTGCACCTATTGTCATCACACGTTTATACCTTTTCTAGCTGTGTCCCCTCAACATGAAAAATGGCTGGGTTTCAAAATAAGATCTGGGCCACAGATGCAAATATATTCTGAAAATTGGTGATCCTTCGAAAGCAAAAGTAGAAATTCAAAAAGAGAAATTTACAGACTCGGTTTTATTGAGTCTGTTCATGGGTAGTAATTACAACTGCAGCACTTCTCACGCCCTCTAGCACCGGTTTAAGCAGTATTCAATTTTCAAAACTAATAACATCAAAACTAATGATCCCGAAGAACCAGACACGTCTGAATCAGTAATATAAATGTTTTTATAGTAAGAAGGGATCCAACTTGAAAAGATCCAAATTACACACTCCTGTACTTTAAACTCTTCGCAATGCAAGAAATGTACCGACTTCGATCAGATAAAAAGCTATTCCGTCCGTTTTATTCGAATATGCAAAGTTGTTTCCGGTCAAATTAGGGATAAACTTAACACGACACCAGAAATATGAGACAAATAGCCAAAATTCGTAAGTCGGACACGACATCGTCCCTGAATGCGAACCGCTGACAGTCTTAAAACGATTACTTATACGTCACCCACAAAACACATTTGGCGTTCATATCAGCAATATATTCAATGAAAGGAACTTTCTTAAACGAAAACGAGGTTTTACTCTTTTCTGTGAATTCTCATGTCAGTCACTTTCACTCATATTTTCAAGTCGCCGAAGTCATGTCACGCGACTTCTTATTATGCACGTTTTGATTGGCCGTTGACGAAAGCGAACTATCAAACCTTGATCGTGATACACAAGGAAGCTATCACGATTTTCCACCCGTCCAATTAAATAACGCGTACCAAACGCTGCTGTTGTATAGTCATGTGAAGTTCGATTTCTTGAAAAGGATGTCAGCTGCAAAGGAAGGACGGTAAAACCACGTTTTTATGTAAGATCGCTGAAAGAAAATTAAATTTATACCTAATTTGACAGGGAAAATCTTTGTATATTCGAATAAAAGAACGTCTTTGTTTACGGAATAGTATTTTATCTTATCGAAATCGGTGCATTTCTTGCAGAGCAAATGGATAAAGTAGAGGAGTGTGTAATTTGGATATTTCGAAGTCCCTTCTTTATATATATATACTGACTCAAGCGTGTCTTTCCCTTGTGATCTTGGTTTGTTTTCCCTAATTAGAATGCGATAGGGGGAAATTATGTAACTTTCGAAAACATCAAGTGATTTTAGTCTTTTAAAATATTTTATTCAAACAGTTTGATAGTTAAGTCTCGCCGATGCGATCACTCAAAATAAGTATAGTTTCTGTTTTTTAATACAGTAGTTTAGTGTAGGAACTTTCTACGTTGCATTTGCTCTGCATTAAGGAATCATCGGCTTTTACAGACTCCTATGTTGATAAATTATGCGATCGTCTAAGACTTATTGTAGAATATAATAGAAAACTTTGTGTTTTAATTGGATAGGGGCCTATGTAAACGGGTACGTGATCAGCGAAAGTTGTTGCATACAGCAGGTAACTATATCATTTAGTCTTGCATTGAAATACAACCACTCTAAACCGGACGTTCAAATTAGCTTCGATAGGTGGCAGCTTGATGCCGGCTGAAAATCACGCTGAAAGTTCATTTTTAGCCTGCATTAATCAGTCACTTGAATAAAAAGGTCTAAATATTTAGATATTAACTGTACCATTCCGGTTTAGAAGTTGTTTACTGTTTGAACAATTATGAAATGCACATTGGGGTTGTCTCTTTTTTTATTGCACTGCTTTACATACATGTTCGCGCTAAGCTATGTATTGATTTAACCCTTTAATGCGTGACCCGAGTATATATAATTTTTGTGGACAGTGTACACCCAGAGAAAAGGGGGCCTAAGGGACTCATTCGATGGGACTCTGCCTTGTTGGTCATAATAATCTTTTTCATCATTAGTCATTTCCTTATAACAGTTAATACAAGTGTTCATTGATGGTTCACTAACAGTAGAAAACCAAGTCAACCATCAATCGACACTAAAAACATCTGGACGCAGACCATTAAAGATGTATTATGCGCAGTTTTCCTATTAATCAGTCAACACCAGAAGCTGTACAGGTATACATACAACGAAAATAATGCTTATAAATGGAAAAGTAGTAAAGTCAAGCACGCAAAGCCACATGCAAGACGCAACCACCACCAAAACACCGATAGACAGCATGACACACACACACACTCAAATGCACACACACACACACACACACACACACGAAATGAACACCGAAAACACCAAAAGACACACAAGAACCAGCGACAAACGTTCCACACATGAACAAATCACAAGCACAAAGACGCAAGACAAACAAAAGGAAGGGTGACAAAGAGAGTACCGCCTTGGCACGGTCAGTAGCAAAAATCCATTTTCCGACAGGATATATTTGTTCAGCTAAATATTATCGCTATCCAAATACTGCTAAATTCTTTAAAAGCAGCCTCCTTTTTAGAAACGGGGATTTTGTACGGAAATCAGCGGGTATATTTGGCCAAGTTCTGAATGACTCCTTCTTTTTTTTGAAAAACGCTTTGAATATTAGTTAGGTTGTTACCACATGTACAATAGCTGACACTATCAAAGAAAGCATCACTCTTGATGAGCAGTCATCTAATTATTCTCAAAATATTAACACGCTTTTACAACGTGTCGCCAAAGTGACAACCAACCTCTCTAGGACACAGGTTGACTCTGAGGTTCAAAAAAGAAATACGCTATAATTCAAGTCGAAACACCATATAACTGGTCTATAAGGCATTGTCCCGGTCTGACAGCATGGCTGGATATCGTGTATTCACAATTTCTTCAAATAACATTTTCTAAAAGTCTCTACAAGCTTGATATTGATATCGGCGAAAGTGACTACCTTCGGTTTGTAAGTCTTTACTTTCGCTTTAAAACCGAAAGTGGTGACTTTCACCGATACTGGGCGGCCAATCAAACCAACCCAAATACCACTCGAGCCATTATATACACACAATAGAGAAAGTATAATTACGGAATGGTGCATACAATAACCCAAGTGAATGACCACCCTACAGTGACAATAGGACTTCAGTGCAAACAATGGCAATATCTGAAAACGATAAAGCCTCCTCACAGTCCAAAGTTTGTCTGAAAGACCACTCACAACCTAAGAATTGGGATCAATGTCCCACTCTAACATGAAAGCACGTTCCTGTCAATAGTCGAGAATAGGGAATGAAATTCTCCCTTACAAACATGAGACATGTTACACTCACGAATTGCAAGCCCCAATCCTGGATTGGATTGAATCAAGTACAATTATCACAAAAACCAACCATCAATACAAAGTGCTGTCATCCGCGACTGGTACTGCAGACGTGGATTGGATATACAGTAGATATGAAATCACTAACCGGGAGGATGCCATTATTTTTTACATGGATATTTAATCTGAAAGGGAATAAGGAGTCCAGTGTCAGCCCGGAAGGGTTATTGTATAACGAGGGCTACCTGACTAAAATGACTGCTGTTTCAAGGGCCTTTTGCGGTGATGTGGTGAAGCTGAAGACTAAGGTCATATGAGTAATAAAGACATTTTGTTGACATTACATTATATAAAACAAGTTTGATCCGGAGTTTTACGGTGATGTCATTTACAAACTTCGAAAAATTATTGGAACAATTCATTAAAAAGGGATATGACCCCTCTATATTGCAGCACACTACATGATTGGTGGTCGACCCCTTTACAGTTGGTCATTATGCATTCCTCTTTGCTTGTGCGACGACGGAAAAGGCTTAATACTCTATGAAGATTCCCTCTTAAACCCGTTTACAGAGGGAGGAAATTAGATATTTGTATTTTGCCAGTTCTGTCGTACCCCAAATAACTTCTCCACAGCTGCTCTGACCTGAATAGTCATCGAGTACATGTCTACGATGTCAAGTTTATTCTTTTTCAAACAAAACAGTTGTGCATGCTTAATATCCACTAGTAATTGTATCTTCTTGCGATTTATCTTTTATTAAATGTCGGTGTAGAAATGTTTCAAATAGTTTTCCCGTACCTTTAAATTATGACGTCATTTACATGATGACGTCGCTTGTTTACTCTCTTTGTCACCCTTCCTTTTGTTTGCCTTGCGTCTTTGTGCTTGTGGTTTGTTCATGTTGTGGAACGTTTGTTCCTGTTTCTTGTGTGTCTTTTGGTGTTTTCTGTGTTCATTTCGTGTGTGTGTGTGTGTGTGTGCGTTTGGGTGTGTGGTTGTGTGTGTGTCTCATGCTGTCTATCGGTGTTTTGGTGGTGGTTGCGTCTTGCATGTGGCTTTGCCTGCTTGACTTTACTACTTTTCCATTTACCTCTAACGTTTATTTTCAAATCATTTTCATTTTGGCAGACATCGTTATGCATGTTGTGGTGTTGTCTGGAGGGGGAATTTTATTTACATTTTGACTTTGGTGAAAGTGGGATAAGGACGAGGTTGGGTACCCGTAAACTAGGTTTAAGTCGCCCAGTAGCCCTTTTTTGGCTGCTGGCCGTTCCAAGGCGGCACTCCTGCTTTCAGCCTACGGTCAATTTTGTTGTTTAATATGCTTAATGTTTAATGTGTTTCGTCTTGATATGCGTCCCGTTATGTTTTGTCTTGTGGCTTTACCGTTTCTTGTTAGATGGTGTTTGGTGCGGTGTCATTTCGTGTGTGGCTCTCCCTGTTTGACTATTTTTCCATATTGAATATTATTTGCTATTTAGTAATACAACCTTTGATGCTCTGTATTGCTTTTCTTGTGCTGGGTCTTGGATGCAGAATGTCTTAGTGACAAATTTATGGTTCCATTTGTGAGTCGATTTAAGTAAACATTTCCGAGTTTTTCTGATAGGGCATGGATAGTACACACATAGTAAATGTATAATTTATACACCTTAATAGCCGTAAAACGTAATAGCCATAAACTGTTTAAAATTATAATGCAGATACCAATGTACACATTAGATTATTTAGCCTAATATTCTAGTAAAGAGAAATTATTTCAAATAGTACGTGTCGTTGATAGGAAATTTAATGTTTGATTTACCTTTCGCCGCAAATGTGGCAAAAATGCACCTCGACAAATAGTGCAGTCCAAAATCTGTTTCTATGTATGTGTTTTATTGCTTAAAAGTTTGCATTTATTTATCTCATTTCCTTACTTTACCGAATGATTTAACAAACTACCAAAGGGCTTCAAAATCTTCGTACACCATTTGTCCCCAGTCCCCAGTGTTATTCACCAACGTGTTGGAGTTGTTTAATTTTGTAAATTTTCGACATAGTCTGATAATATTTGTTATTACACCTCACGTGACTTTCCTATACAAAATGTCCATATACCTGCCATGAAACAATATGTACTATTCCATGCAACATTATCGCGTGGGGTAACATTCTAGATCAGTGAGCGCTTTTTAACTTATGTACGCAACATCATCCGACTGACGTCATCCAACTTATGTCATTCGATTTGGTCACTTGCAATTTGATAACCAAACGTCATGTTGACAGTTTCTGTTTTTGTTTAATCATTTGAGTATACCTTACCAACCTCGGGTTGACAATACGTGGTGTCACCTTCCATAGTATGTGATATTTCTATATTGTGCAACAAAATATAAGAAGTATTTATGGAAACGGTTTATCACAGTTGCATTTTTGGATACAGTTAAATCGACGATCTGTATTAGAATGGTTGATCATAATAAAATACCAAACGGTATGATGCTATTGAAAATATGCGTTTATTGTAGACTCTTACTTTAATGGCTACTAAAGTATTCACTTATTATCGGACAAGCTTTTGAAAAACATTTGACTCAGTGTGAATCAGCTTGGATTCTGATGAGATGCCTGTTTTCTCTCATTCCGTGTTTGGTGCAAATATCAATCGGATCACGCCTACCTGGTAAAGGGTAAGGTAAACTAATTACACAGTTGGTGAATAGTATATAGTGTAAACTCCTCTAAACCGGACGTTTAATTACGTCTGAATATCGGTCTTGGAGACAGGTGACAGTTTAATATGGGTCGAAATTCATGCAGAAATCTCCTCTAGGAGCTTTGTACATGACTTTCATCCTGTATTTAGCAGCATCTTCCTTAAAGTACGTACATTCTTCTCTACTAGATTTTCGGTTTAGAAATGTTTTATTGTATACTAGAACATGTCTTAAGCGTTCATCAAACCAAATCCTAATTATTTGTCTGTAAGGCAGGTGGTAGCTTAACGTAGGCCAAACGTTATGCAGACATATTCTATAGGAGCTTTCTGCATTACGTTTGTCCTCCATTAAGCAAACACTTGCTTTTAAGACTCATATATTCCGTAAATTAAAGGCGGCTCTAGATAGGTTTAGAAAATGTTCGTTTTCGTTACTTGTTTGCATGCATGTGTTACATGTGTAAATATTTTATTCATTTGCAGAAGCGAATGTTGTGTTGACGAATGCATCATACAGCGAGACGCCTGATGGCGAGAACAGTGTAAACCATGAGACTAATGGAAGCAGTGTATAAGGAGATTACTGCAGCTTAAAGTACTCCTCTCTGTTCTCAATGGACACGAATGGTGAATGCTTTTGAAAGAAAGTTAAAACAACGAACTGTGCATTTATATATACACTGAAAAAATAACCCTAAATCTGAGGGAACCAATTACACAAGGCATTTGCAGACACTGTAGACCAATATCAATGGGCGCCTAAGGTAGTCCTTTGATCGGGGACTTGACTGTTTGTCATAGAAACATTTTCCTCGCTAATAAATTTAATATTAATTGTTGTTTAATATTGAGAAAGGGGATCCAGATTTAATTACGCAGCAGATGAAGGGTAAATTCATTAACCCTTTACTCTATGAATATTCATGTTAGACATAATGACATCACAAATTTGAACTAGATTAATCGTTATAATAACACATGAATACACTAAGTTTTGGTCATGGCAGAAATTGTAGAATAATATCTATTTTACATCATAAGCAAATAGAGCATATAATACTCTGATCAGACGGCTCCTACAGGAGCAATCTGATCTGTGTCTACCCTGTTTGTAAATGTGTGGAAAGGCGTATTTATGGCTTAAAGGGTTGAATAAAAAATATGGCTGATGTGGTTCGTTAAATAATAATAATATTTAGATACATGTATCAAATGGAGGTTTGAGTGCAAAAATGTAATAGTTACAGTAGAACCTGTCCTAAACGACCATGATAATAAGATCTATAGCTGGGTCTTTAAGCCAGGCAGTGGCTTATTGCCCGTCGAAAGTAATGCAGCTGCAGAAAGCTTTCTGTATTACCTTTGCCCTGTATTATGCAACATCAGCGTTTAAGGAATCTTATGCTCAGTAAATTAATGATCGCTCAAGACGTGCTGTTCTACATGATTTAACATTCATCAACATTTAACATGATCGTTTTCTAAAATTGTCAAAGTATTTTTGCATTTCTATTGAGAAAAAACACTATCGAAGTATCAAATAATTTTTACAGGCACAGGGTTACTGGGTGTCTAAACTGGATCAAAAGTGTTTGCAAAGGTTATAACAAATGCACCCTGTTCATTGTAGTTCTGTCAGTTTTATGCTCGACTCTCGATATATATAGTCCTCGAGTTTAGTGCGTATGTGTAAGAAATATGGGATTTATATGCACTTATATATGAGGGTAACGTTTCCACGATGGGGGTCGATATATTATACAGTACTATGATCCCCATGCCATTTTACTAGAAAATATACTGACTCACTTGCCAAAATACATTCACGATGGAGCGGGTCGATGTACATGAATCTGACACGAAACTGTAATGAAAATTGATGGTTATAACACCTCACCTTGAATATGATCCAACACGACTGCCAAATATGTTCTGCAGATAGTCTCAACGTGGTAAAGATTTGACTCAAGTGTTATGAAAATCCATCAAATGGTTTAGAAGACATGGAGCGAGCACGAAAATGTACGGAGATTGAAGGTTAAAACACTTGGCATTCAAATGTGACATTGAACTTGAGACTGTCACATATGTACTGCATATCGTCCCAACTTGGTTATTATTTCAAGCCAATTTTCATGAACAGGTATACATACAACGAAAATAATGCTTATAAATGGAAAAGTAGTAAAGTCAAGCAGGCAAAGCCACATGCAAGACGCAACCACCACCAAAACACCGATAGACAGCATGACACACACACACACAACCACACACCCAAACGCACACACACACACACACACACGAAATGAACACCGAAAACACCAAAAGACACACAAGAACCAGCGACAAACGTTCCACACATGAACAAATCACAAGCACAAAGACGCAAGACAAACAAAAGGAAGGGTGACAAAGACAGTCAGTAGCAAAAATCCATTTTCCGACAGGATATATTTGTTCAGCTAAATATTATCGCTATCCAAATACTGCTAAATTCTTTAAAAGCAGCCTCCTTTTTAGAAACGGGGATTTTGTACGGAAATCAGCGGGTATATTTGGCCAAGTTCTGAATGACTCCTTCTTTTTTTTGAAAAACGCTTTGAATATTAGTTAGGTTGTTACCACATGTACAATAGCTGACACTATCAAAGAAAGCATCACTCTTGATGAGCAGTCATCTAATTATTCTCAATATTAACACGCTTTTACAACGTGTCGCCAAAGTGACAACCAACCTCTCTAGGACACAGGTTGACTCTGAGGTTCAAAAAAGAAATACGCTATAATTCAAGTCGAAACACCATATAACTGGTCTATAAGGCATTGTCCCGGTCTGACAGCATGACTGGATATCGTGTATTCACAATTTCTTCAAATAACATTTTCTAAAAGTCTCTACAAGCTTGATATTGATATCGGCGAAAGTGACTACCTTCGGTTTGTAAGTCTTTACTTTCGCTTTAAAACCGAAAGTGGTGACTTTCACCGATACTGGGCGGCCAATCAAAC
Organism: Azorinus chamasolen; assembly: GCA_963576725.1. NCBI lineage: Eukaryota > Metazoa > Mollusca > Bivalvia > Cardiida > Solecurtidae > Azorinus > Azorinus chamasolen. The sequence goes on along the minus strand of OY755251.1, from coordinate 19,421,918 downwards.
CAACCCAAATACCACTCGAGCCATTATATACACACAATAGAGAAAGTATAATTACGGAATGGTGCATACAATAACCCAAGTGAATGACCACCCTACAGTGACAATAGGACTTCAGTGCAAACAATGGCAATATCTGAAAACGATAAAGCCTCCTCACAGTCCAAAGTTTGTCTGAAAGACCACTCACAACCTAAGAATTGGGATCAATGTACCACTCTAACATGAAAGCACGTTCCTGTCAATAGTCGAGAATAGGGAATGAAATTCTCCCTTACAAACATGAGACATGTTACACTCACGAATTGCAAGCCCCAATCCTGGATTGGATTGAATCAAGTACAATTATCACAAAAACCAACCATCAATACAAAGTGCTGTCATCCGCGACTGGTACTGCAGACGTGGATTGGATATACAGTAGATATGAAATCACTAACCGGGAGGATGCCATTATTTTTTACATGGATATTTAATCTGAAAGGGAATAAGGAGTCCAGTGTCAGCCCGGAAGGGTTATTGTATAACGAGGGCTACCTGACTAAAATGACTGCTGTTTCAAGGGCCTTTTGCGGTGATGTGGTGAAGCTGAAGACTAAGGTCATATGAGTAATAAAGGCATTTTGTTGACATTACATTATATAAAACAGGTTTTATCCGGAGTTTTACGGTGATGTCATTTACAAACTTCGAAAAATTATTGGACACACATAATTTGATACTTTGTTTGTCAAACATATAGAACAATTCATTAAAAAGGGATATGACCCCTCTATATTGCAGCACACTACATGATTGGTGGTCGACCCCTTTACAGTTGGTCATTATGCATTCCTCTTTGCTTGTGCGACGACGGAAAAGGCTTAATACTCTATGAAGATTCCCTCTTAAACCCGTTTACAGAGGGAGGATATTTGTATTTTGCCAGTTCTGTCGTACCCCAAATAACTTCTCCACAGCTGCTCTGACCTGAATAGTCATCGAGTACATGTCTACGATGTCAAGTTTATTCTTTTTCAAACAAAACAGTTGTGCATGCTTAATATTCACTAGTAATTGTATCTTCTTGCGATTTATCTTTTATTAAATGTCGGTGTAGAAATGTTTCAAATAGTTTTCCCGTACCTTTAAATTATGACGTCATTTACATGATGACGTCGCTTGTTTACCTCTAACGTTTATTTTCAAATCATTTTCATTTTGGCAGACATCGTTATGCATGTTGTGGTGTTGTCTGGAGGGGGAATTTTATTTACATTTTGACTTTGGTGAAAGTGGGATAAGGACGAGGTTGGGTACCCGTAAACTAGGTTTAAGTCGCCCAGTAGCCCTTTTTTTGGCTGCTGGCCGTTCCAAGGCGGCACTCCTTCTTTCAGCCTATGGTCAATTTTGTTGTTTAATATGCTTAATGTTTAATGTGTTTCGTCTTGATATGCGTCCCGTTATGTTTTGTCTTGTGGCTTTACCGTTTCTTGTTAGATGGTGTTTGGTGCGGTGTCATTTCGTGTGTGGCTCTCCCTGTTTGACTATTTTTCCATATTGAATATTATTTGCTATTTAGTAATACAACCTTTGATGCTCTGTATTGCTTTTCTTGTGCTGGGTCTTGGATGCAGAATGTCTTAGTGACAAATTTATGGTTCCATTTGTGAGTCGATTTAAGTAAACATTTCCGAGTTTTTCTGATAGGGCATGGATAGTACACACATAGTAAATGTATAATTTATACACCTTAATAGCCGTAAAACGTAATAGCCATAAACTGTTTAAAATTATAATGCAGATACCAATGTACACATTAGATTATTTAGCCTAATATTCTAGTAAAGAGAAATTATTTCAAATAGTACGTGTCGTTGATAGGAAATTTAATGTTTGATTTACCTTTCGCCGCAAATGTGGCAAAAATACACCTCGACAAATAGTGCAGTCCAAAATCTGTTTCTATGTATGTGTTTTATTGCTTAAAAGTTTGCATTTATTTATCTCATTTCTTTACTTTACCGAATGATTTAACAAACTACCAAAGGGCTTCAAAATTTTCGTACACCATTTGACCCCAGTCCCCAGTGTTATTCACCAACGTGTTGGAGTTGTTTAATTTTGTAAATTTTCGACATAGTCTGATAATATTTGTTATTACACCTCACGTGACTTTCCTATACAAAATGTCCATATACCTGCCATCAAACAATGTGTACTGTTCCATGCAACATTATCGCGTGGGGTAACATTCTAGATCAGTGAGCGCTTTTTACTTATGTACGCAACATCATCCGACTGACGTCATCCAACTTATGTCATTCGATTTGGTCACTTGCAATTTGATAACCAAACGTCATGTTGACAGTTTCTGTTTTTGTTTAATCATTTGAGTATACCTTACCAACCTCGGGTTGACAATACGTGGTGTCACCTTCCATAGTATGTGATATTTCTATATTGTGCAACAAAATATAAGAAGTATTTATGGAAACGGTTTATCACAGTTGCATTTTTGGATACAGTTAAATCGACGATCTGTATTAGAATGGTTGATCATAATAAAATACCAAACGGTATGATGCTATTGAAAATATGCGTTTATTGTAGACTCTTACTTTAATGGCTACTAAAGTATTCACTTATTATCGGACAAGCTTTTGAAAAACATTTGACTCAGTGTGAATCAGCTTGGATTCTGATGAGATGCCTGTTTTCTCTCATTCCGTGTTTGGTGCAAATATCAATCGGATCACGCCTACCTGGTAAAGGGTAAGGTAAACTAATTACACAGTTGGTGAATAGTATATAGTGTAAACTCCTCTAAACCGGACGTTTAATTACGTCTGAATATCGGTCTTGGAGACAGGTGACAGTTTAATATGGGTCGAAATTCATGCAGAAATCTCCTCTAGGAGCTTTGTACATGACTTTCATCCTGTATTTAGCAGCATCTTCCTTAAAGTACGTACATTCTTCTCTACTAGATTTTCGGTTTAGAAATGTTTTATTGTATACTAGAACATGTCTTAAGCGTTCATCAAACCAAATCCTAATTATTTGTCTGTAAGGCAGGTGGTAGCTTAACGTAGGCCAAACGTTATGCAGACATATTCTATAGGAGCTTTCTGCATTGCGTTTGTCCTCCATTAAGCAAACACTTGCTTTTAAGACTCATATGTTCCGTAAATTAAAGGCGGCTCTAGATAGGTTTAGAAAATGTTCGTTTTCGTTACTTGTTTGCATGCATGTGTTACATGTGTAAATATTTTATTCATTTGCAGAAGCGAATGTTGTGTTGACGAATGCATCATACAGCGAGACGCCTGATGGCGAGAACAGTGTAAACCATGAGACTAATGGAAGCAGTGTATAAGGAGATTACTGCAGCTTAAAGTACTCCTCTCTGTTCTCAATGGACACGAATGGTGAATGCTTTTGAAAGAAAGTTAAAACAACGAACTGTGCATTTATATATACACTGAAAAAATAACCCTAAATCTGAGGGAACCAATTACACAAGGCATTTGCAGACACTGTAGACCAATATCAATGGGCGCCTAAGGTAGTCCTTTGATCAGGGACTTGACTGTTTGTCATAGAAACATTTTCCTCGCTAATAAATTTAATACTAATTGTTGTTTAATATTGAGAAAGGGGATCCAGATTTAATTACGCAGCAGATGAAGGGTAAATTCATTAACCCTTTACTCTATGAATATTCATGTTAGACATAATGACATCACAAATTTGAACTAGATTAATCGTTATAATAACACATGAATACACTAAGTTTTGGTCATGGCAGAAATTGTAGAATAATATCTATTTTACATCATAAGCAAATAGAGCATATAATACTCTGATCAGACGGCTCCTACAGGAGCAATCTGATCTGTGTCTACCCTGTTTGTAAATGTGTGGAAAGGCGTATTTATGGCTTAAAGGGTTGAATCAAAAATATGGCTGATGTGGTTTGTTAAATAATAATAATATTTAGATACATGTATCAAATGGAGGTTTGAGTGCAAAAATGTAATAGCTACAGTAGAACCTGTCCTAAACGACCATGATAATAAGATCTATAGCTGGGTCTTTAAGCCAGGCAGTGGCTTATTGCCCGTCGAAAGTAATGCAGCTGCAGAAAGCTTTCTGTATTACCTTTGCCCTGTATTATGCAACATCAGCGTTTAAGGAATCTTATGCTCAGTAAATTAATGATCGCTCAAGACGTGCTGTTCTACATGATTTAACATTCATCAACATTTAACATGATCGTTTTCTAAAATTGTCAAAGTATTTTTGCATTTCTATTGAGAAAAAACACTATCGAAGTATCAAATAATTTTTACAGGCACAGGGTTACTGGGTGTCTAAACTGGATCAAAAGTGTTTTTGCAAAGGTTATAACAAATGCACCCTGTTCATTGTAGTTCTGTCAGTTTTATGCTCGACTCTCGATATATATAGTCCTCGAGTTTAGTGCGTATGTGTAAGAAATATGGGATTTATATGCACTTATATATGAGGGTAACGTTTCCAGAATAAGTAACTTTGTAATGAAGTATAGCCTTGAAAACATATATCTGTATACGGATAGATATAGATATAGATAAACAGGTATTATTGCATATACAGTCTCCCTTTATAATCCCCCTCCGCGGAGCGGGAGAGGTTATAGAAATTACCTTTACCCGCCCCTTTATCCGTCCGTGTGTCCGTCTATCCGTAACAATTTCGGGCCCGCTCCATATCCCTTATACCCATTGAAGGATGTTCATGAAAATTGGCTTGAAATAATAACCAAGTTGGGACGATATGCAGTACATATGTGACAGTCTCAAGTTCAATGTCACATTTGAATGCCAAGTGTTTTAACCTTCAATCTCCGTACATTTTCGTGCTCGCTCCATGTCTTCTAAACCATTTGATGGATTTTCATAACACTTGAGTCAAATCTTTACCACGTTGAGACTATCTGCAAAACATATTTGGCAGTCGTGTTGGATCATAGTCAAGGTGAGGTGTTATAACCATCAATTTTCATTACAGTTTCGTGTCAGATTCATGTACATCGACCCGCTCCATCGTGAATGTATTTTGGCAAGTGAGTCAGTATATTTTCTAGTAAAATGGCATGGGGATCATAGTACTGTATAATATATCGACCCCCATCGTGGATAAATTTTGCAAAGGAGTCACTATATTTTATAGTGAAATGACATGGGGTCATAGTACAATATAATTTATCGACCCCCCCCCCCTGGTGGATGTATTTTGGCAAGGGAGTCATTATATTTTATAGTAAAATGACCGGGGTCATAGTACTGTATCGACCACAGTGGTGGGTGTAGTTTTGCAAGAGAGTCACTTTAATTTATTCTCAGTGTTGTCATATTTTCTGGTCCTTTGGGATCATAAGTTTTCATGTTTTTATTTTTGAAAATTGAATACTGCTTAAGCCGGTGCTAGGGGGCGTGAGTAGTGTTGCACTTTTAATTACTACTCATGAACACCCAATAAAACCGAGTTTGAAATTTCTCATCCTGCATTTCTACTTTTGCTTTCAACGGATCACCCATTTTCAGAATATTTATATGGCATGGAGGTCATAGTACTATATAATATATCGACTCCAATCGTGGATGTATCTTGGCAAGGGAGCCTCGATATTTTATTATATAATGTCAGTGGGGTCATAGTACTATATAATATATCGACTCCCCTTGTGGATGTATTTTAGCAAGAGGGTAACTTTTTTTTATAGTAAAATGGCCTGTGGTCATAGTACTATATGATTTATCGATCCCGTTGTGAATGTATTTTTGCAAAGGAGTCACTTTATTTTATAGTACAATTACCCACGGTCATTTTATATAGACCTCTCGGTCGACCTACTATGATAAATATAGTGGGTCACAATACTATAAGGGGGTCATTATACTATGGCAAGGGAGTCACTTTACCTTATAGTAAAATGACCGGGGTCATAGTACTATACTATAGAGTCGATCTACTACGGGGTCACTTTTCCTAATTACACCGTCTCAAATTCATTGCCACACTTGAAGGTCAACTGTCTGTCCGTAACAATTTCGTTTCCACTTCATATATTCTATACAACCGGAAGGATTTTCATTAAATGTTTACCAAGTTGAGACGATGTGCAGAACACAAATGGCAGTCATGTCGGCTATAGGTCAATGTCACATTTGAAGGTCAAGTGTTTTAACTTTCAAGTCTACGCTTTTGTGTCGGCTCAATATCTTCTATATCTTCTAAACCCTTCGAATGATTTTCATAAAACTTGAGTCAAATGTTAGCTAAATTGAGGCGATTTGCCAAACATATGTGGCAGTCATCTCGGCTGAAGGGCAAGGTCACACTTGAAGGTCGGGGGGGGGGGGGGGTAGCTGTCTTTTGGACTGCCTTGTGGCACCATGGTAACAGTTAACGAAACTATTTTATATTTTACGTAAATCAGAATTATCGTAACACCAGTTGCAAAGAGTGTAGACGCTGATCAAGTGGAACAACATTTTCAGCGCAGCATCTGATCTGGGTTAATGTACTTTACAGTGTTTAGAGGCTGGTTTATGACTAGCGGGTTGTGGTTGTTTCTTTGCTGTTTCCTTGTGTTGCTGTTCGGGCAGCTGTTTGTTCTGTATGTGGTGTTTCCTGCATGACTCATTTTTTTTACTTTTAGTATTCTATTACTAGACAGAAAACAAATATATACTAGATACTTAGATCATGTTATTGCTCATGCATATTGTATTGGTATTTTACTTTGTATGCTGGCGTAACCTTGATCCTCTTTACTATAAGTCGTACGACCAAAATTATCGCGAAACCTCATATTCAAAGGGTAAACACGCGTTAGACTGGTCTTTTAACTCCTTCATTGCAACGAAAGCGAGACTGTGATATATGCAAACAGTTTGGTTCCAGACGAGACGCCGAACAATTGTCTCATCAGGATCCAAACTATTGGACATCCTGTTCATCATTTTATAAAGAAAATGAAGAAACATCTACTCTAAGAATTGAAGCAGACGAAATTGTGTCCAGCACGCGACAGTGTTGACACTTAAAGGTTTAATGACAGTTGTCTATATTGGTGTTCATTTGTATTATTTCATTTGTTTCTTGCCATGTGGAAGGAGATCAGAGTTTTGGCATATATCATTTAATGAGCACGATATCGGCACCAGTATTGTTACATACTGACGACATCAGATACATGGACTATGAATGTAAAACATTTATCAAATTGTATTCACATTAGGGTTTGCGTTTTTATCCATTCATGTACTCCGTAGATACACACTTAAATGATTTTTCAAACAGAGTACGCCCTAATAAGATGGTTCCTGTATCAGAATAATTAGGAAGTGCTGTAGATCTGATTCTACAGTTTCTGTCATAACCAAACATGGTCGAACATGGTCGTTGATAATTAAAGGTTTACGAAAAGCTACATTTGTGAAAATATGATATCAGAATACTCGTACCTTCAAATGGATAATGTGAACTAATTATCCAAACATTATTATCGAATTTTATATACAAATGTATTTATTTTCTTTCGAAATTCGCTGAACTAACCCTTAACTCCATCATATCCCTGTAGAGAATGACAACAACTTGAATATTAATTAAAAACATAATTAAATTGCATATTTATACATGAAATGTATGCCAAACCAGAAACAGTAGAATCAGTGAGTGAGTGAGTCAGTTGGGTTTAACGTCCGACCAACAGTATTTCAGTTATTTGCAGACGGCACCCGCATGAGACAAGTTATAGTGCTGCCTCACTGAAATACCCCAGCCGCGGGAACATAGCAAGGGCATCCCACCCAGTCACATTATCCTGACACCGGGCCGACCGGTCCTAGAACTACACCTTTTAATGTCGAGCGCAGACAAGGGAGCTACTAGTACCAACTTTTAACGACTTTTGGTCTGTCGCGGCCGGGGATCGAACCCACGACTTTCCGTACCACAGGCGGACGCTCTACCACTGAGCCATGCGGTCGGTCCAGTAGAATCAGATAAATATAAATCAAGAAGTAAACAGAGTAGGCCTTGATCAGACGAATCCTATAGGAGCTGTATACTCTACTTCAAATGTGTAGAAAGGCATATTTATGGAGTAAAGGGTTAGGATTCACAGTTTGAATCATTGTTTGATATATTTCAGTCCATGGATCATACCTTTATATTCGGGTATATAATGTTACATTTGTTCTCGTGTGTACTAGTAAGCAGAAACTTCTTTCTTTGGTATGAATATCATCTGTAATTGTATCATGGGCGACATTTTAATTTTACATGAATATATATTAAGTATTGCTATGATTGTTCTTCACTGTGTTTCATCCTTGTGGTTGATATTCACTGCATGTGCTACATGGTACACGAGCGTGTCACTGTTCTTCACTATGTTTCATCCTTGTGGTAGTTATTTACTGTATGCTATACGGTACACGATATATTTTTTAATTATTTATTTTTTAGCGTTCACACTTTTGTGTTCTTTCTTTCAAATCAGCCTCTTATATATATTTATGTCTTCTTTCGATGGCTGTATGTATATGTGTGTGTGTGTGTGTGTGTGTGTGTGTGTGTGTGTGTGTGTGTGCGCGCGCGCGCGTGTGTGTGTGTGTGTGTGTGTGTGTGTGTGTATAAATTGCTATATTAATTACTTTCTGTCGGTGTTTTGGTGATGGTGTTTTGTGTGTGGCTTTTCCTGCTTGACTTTACTACTTTTTCATTTATAAGCACAATAGTGTTGTTTGTGCACTGTGGCGGCCGTGAAACGTCTCCACGTACATTCAATCAATATTGTTTTCATCACCTTGCAGGAATTGTTCTACATCCAATGCGTTTCCTTTCAGCATAATCATTCTAATTATGATCTTGCTCCTGCGGACAAGCCATCAAATAATGTAATAATTATGTGAAGAGTGTACATGTATTATGTTGATGTCTTGAAGAAGGAATTAACTGGTTCACACACTTATATTACAGCGCAAACCCTTGAAAAAGATATAGTCTCGGAACATGTAAAATTGTGTAATACTTTTAAGTCTATTCCTAACGTAAAACAACATAAACTTTCTACTATGTACTGGATTCCTAAGTTACATAAAAACAGTATAAGGCGCGTTTTATTGCTAACTCTAGTTATTGTACTACTACTAAACTATCTAAACTTTTACCGTCGTGTCTTACAACTATCAAAGAACATGTTAAACGTTACTGTGACAAAATATATGATAATTCTGGTATTAATGTTTTTTGGTCCATAAAAAATTCAAATGATATTTTAACTAAACTTGAAAATGAACAGTACAACATTTTTTCATTGAGCTCTAATTATTTCTCTACACTCTATACTACTCTACCTCACTATCTTATAAAGGATAAACTTATTAAATTAATAGAAAAAACCTTTGCCAGAGAAAATAAAATGTTCCTTGTTTGTAATGTTCAACGTTCATTATTTTCGAAACCTGAAGTTGAAAATTACACGATGTGGACTTACCTTGATGTTTGTAGATCTTTAACATTTCTTTTAGATAACATATGTGTGCGCTATGGGGATACCATACAAATTATATCGTTAAGTTGTTGGAACAAATTGTGTCCCTCTTGTTGCAGATTTGGTTTTATATTGCTATGAGAGGAATTTCATGCTTAACCTAAAGCCGGATACACAATCTGACATTGTTAGTGCTTTTAATAAAACGTCTAGGTATTTAGACGATATTTTGAATTTGGATAATCCTTACTTTCAAAGTATTGTTTCTTCTATTTACCCAAAATAACTTACTTTAAACAAAGCGAATCGATCCGACATTCAGCTTCCTTTTTAGATTTGAATCTTTCCATCACTAATGATAAAGTTTGGTCTAAAATATACGATAAAAGGGAAGACTTCGATTTCAAAATTGTTAATTATCCTTCTCTAGATGGAGATGTTCTCCGGTCTACATCTTATGGGGTTTACATTTCTCAACTTATTCGCTTTGCCCGAGCCTGTTCTTTGCTAGAAGCTTTTAATAGTCTGAACTTTGTTATAACTCATAAACTTCTTTAGCAAGAGTACAGACATCATAAAATTCGGAAAGCTTTTTAAAATTTTATTATCGAAATTTACCCCTCATTAGTAAATATAACTGCAATTTACGGACGTTACTGCAACAGGGTATTTATCACCCAGATTTCTGTGGTGATGGTATCAACAAACTGAAGAAGATTCGGGGTCATATCCATTTTCACGATTTGTTTATTAAACGCATTAACACTTTTAGGAAGAAAGGTTATGACCCTATGGTATTGCAACACACTGCATGTTTGGTTATCGACCCCTTTACAGTCGGTCGCTACGCTTCCCTCTTTGCTTGCACGATGACAGGCCGAGGGTAGTACTCTATAATTATGTCTCCCCCCATATTTATATGGGGGAGACATATTGTTTTCGTGAGAGTTGTCTGTCTGTCCGTCCGTCTGTCCGTCTGTCTGTCACACTTTTTGTCCGGACGATAACTTCAATATGCCTGATGCCAGTTGATTGAAACTTCATATATGGAAAGAGCATAATGAGAGCAAGTGTCATGCACAAGGTCCATAACTCTGGCTTCACTAATATTGGAGTTATTGCCCTTTGTAAAAAAAAATCATACTTTTTTGTCCGGACGATAACTCCTATATGGCTCATGCCATTGGATTGAAACTTCATATATGGAAAGATCATGACGAGAGGAAGTGTCATGCACAAGGTCCATAACTCTGGCTTCACTAATATTGGAGTTATTGCCCTTTGTAAAAAATATCATAATTTTTTGTCCGGACAATAACTTCAATATGCCTGATGCCAGTTGATTGAAACTTCATATATGGAAAGAACATAATAAGAGGAAGTGTCATGCACAAGGTCCATAACTCTGGCTTCACTAATATTGGAGTTATTGCCCTTTGTAAAAAATATCATAATTTTTTGTCCGGACAATAACTTCAATATGCCTAATGCCATTGGATTGAAACTTCATATATGGAAAGATCATATCGAGAGGAAGTGTCATGCAGAAGGTACATAACTCTGGCTTCACTAATATAGGAGTTATTGCCCTTTGTAAAAAACACACACTTTTTTGTCCGGACGATAACTTCTATATGGCTCATGCCATTGGATTGAAACTTCATATATGGAAAGATCATAACGAGAGGAAGTGTCATGCACAAGGTCCATAACTCTGGCTTCACTAATATAGGAGTTATTGCCCTTTGTAAAAAAAACACACTTTTTTGTCCGGACGATAACTTCTATATGGCTCATGCCATTGGATTGAAACTTCATATATGAAAAGATCATAACGAGAGGAAGTGTCATGCACAAGGTCCATAACTCTGGCTTCACTAATATTGGAGTTATTGCCTTTTGTAAAAAAAATCACACTTTTTTGTCCGGACGATAACTTCTATATGGCTCATGCCATTGGATTGAAACTTCATATATGGAAAGATCATAACGAGAGGAAGTGTCATGCACAAGGTCCATAACTCTGGCTTCACTAATATTGGAGTTATTGCCCTTTGTAAAAAAAATCACAATTTTTTGTCCAGATGATTACTCCTATGTGACACATGCCATTGGAGTTAAACTTCATACATGGAACGATCATAATAAGAGAAAGTGTCATGCATAAGATCCTTAACTCGAGCTTCAATAAATTTAGAGTTATTGCCCCTTGTACATTTGTTTAATTCTTTCTTGTCCGGATGATAACTCCTACATGGCTCTTGCCATCGTATTGAAACTTCATACATGGAAAGAGCATGATGAGAGAAAGTGTCATGAACAAGGGCCATAATTCTGGCTTCAATACTTTTGGAGTTATTGCCCGTTGTTACATTTTTTGGCCGATCAATAACTCCTGTTTGACTGATGCTATTGGAATGACATTTTATTTTTGGAAAGAGCATGATGAAAGTAAGTGTCATGCACAAGGGCCATAAATCTGGTATCAGTATTTTTGGAGTTATTAGCTGTTATCATTTTGTTCTTGAAAAATGTAGTGTGGAAAACGCATAATGAGGGGAAGTATCATTTATCAAGACCATAACATTTTTAGTGATTTCCCTTTACATATTGTTTTTATTAGAGGGGAGACATCCGTTTTTTTGACAAAAACCTCTAGTTGTATATTCTTAAACCTAGAAATGGGATGAGCTTACCAGGCTCATGTATTGCCTTTTCTTTGTCGTGCCCTTAACGGCTTCCCTGCAGTTGCTCTGTCTTCAGTAAAGTCATTGAGCACATATTTGACAGACTTTCACAGTTCTTTTCCTATGTTTTACATATTGTACTGTGATTACTGTCTTCTATGTTGTGGGGAAGTCTGACGGGGATACCTTTATTTACAATGTTTGTTTAGCTAGGGTGACTTTGAGATAAGAGTGAGGTTAGGACGTCCGTAAACCGGTTTAAACCTCCAGTGATGATTTTGCTACTGACCGTTCCAATGCGGTACTCTCCTTTTCACCCTTACTTTTGTTTGTCTTGTGTCTGTGCATTTGTTTATGTTTGTTTCTGTGCAAATATAGAATACCATCCTTGATAGATTTTAACTCTTCAAGTCTTGTCGAGTTCAGATTGCGGAGGCTTTACAAAATTTTAGCATTAAATGGTGTTGAAGAGAACAAGTTGAGTTTAATGCTCTTTCTAATTGGACAAAAACTAATTTTTGATATAATTGACAAACACATTTCTTTTTATAGCTCTAACAAACACCTTCTTCCACCTAAACCTTGCATTTCTTTTAGACATATTAAAAAGGGTATACAGGATTTCCATTCAAAATACGTTTTTGTTCCTGCTGATAAGGCATCGAATAATGTCATTATTATTTGATGATTACATTATATCGATGTCTTGAAGCAGGAAATTATTAATACCAAGTCATACATGTCAGTAACTACTGACGAAACGACCATCGTTTAAGACCATGTCAAAAAGTGTGAACAACTTGGAACCGATATTAAAATTACACAGCATAAACTTCCTACAATGTATTGGTTACCAAAACTACATAAAAAAACATATAAAGCGCGTTTCGTTGCAAATTCTAGCTCCTGTACACCTACCAAATTGTCTATACTTTTGACTTCTTGTTTAACGAAGGTAAAAGAACATGTAAAATTCTACTGTGATAAGACTTATGAAAATTCTGGAACAAATCTCTTCTGGTCTATTAAGAAATTTTCAGAAGTCTTAAACAAACTTAGGAACAAAAGGTATCTTGCATCCACTGTAAGCACGTACGAATTTTCTACTTTATACACAACTCTTCCTCATATTTTAATTAAAAATAAACTGACTAACTTAATCCAGGAAGTATTTGCCCGGGAAAAACATCATTTCTGGCATGTAATGCTAAAAAAGCTTTCTTTACTGAGGAGCAAATCAAATATTACACCAATTGGACTTGCTCAGAAGTTTGCGAATCACTAACCTTTCTTTTGGATAACATATTTGTACGTTATGGGAATGCTATATACCGTCAGGTAATTGGTATTCCTATGGGTACGAATTGTGCACCACTTGTCGCAGATTTGTTTTGTACTGCTATGAGAGAGATTTCATGTTACGTTTGAATGCACAATTACAAGAAGATGTTATAAAAGCCTTCAATGAAACTTCACGGTATTTGGATGATATTTTTAACTTAGATAACCCTTTCTTTGATACTCTGATTCCTACAATTTATCTTAAAGAACTCGAATTGAATAACGCTAACCTGTCCGACAATTGTGCAGCTTTTCTTGATCTAGACCTTAAAATTGAAAATGGAATGATTTCTTCTAAAATATATGACAAGAGAGATGATTTTGATTTTAATATTGTAAATTTCCTTCATCTTGGCGGAGATGTTCCCCGTACCCCATCTTACGGGGTTTATATATCTCAACTTATTCGTTTTGCTGGAGCTTGTTCATCTATTGACGATTTTAACAGTCGAAATCTCATTTTAACTGAAAAACTGCTTAAGCAAGGATATAGATACAAAAACTAAGAAAAACTTTCTCTAAATTTTACTATCCAAATCTTTCACTTATTGTCAAGTACCAATGTAATCTCAAGGCACTTCTGTGACATGGTGTTTCACATCCTGAATTTTATGGTGATGTGATTTACAAACTTCGTAAAATTATCGGACATATCCATTTTCTCACTTTGTTCATCAAATATGTTAAAAAATCATTAAAAATGGATATGATCCTGTGGTACTACAATATACTGCATGTTTGGCTGTGAACCCTTTTACAGTTGGCAATCACGCTGGCCTCTTTGCATGTATGCTGATAAGAAAGGTTTAGTACTCTATGAAGGCGACCTCTTAAATCCAGAAACGGAAGGAGAACGTCAGATATCTGTACTATTTCGTTTTTGTCGTACCCTTTATTACTTTTCTACAGTTACTGTTTGCAGCTGAATCATTGGGTACACTAGCGATAGGTGGATGCAGTTTGTTCACTTAAATGTTTTCGTTATACATGCACTTTACCACTGTATTTGCCATTGCGGTTGTTGTAGATTAGTCCGAGAGGGGATACGTTTATTTACACTGTTTATTTAAGTTTGGGGATGGAATAAGTGTGAGGTTGGGCGCCCATAAACCGGTATAACCCCCCAGTGACTTTTGTCACTGGCCGTTCCAAGGTGGTACTTCCATCTCCCCCTATTGTATGTTTGTTTTATCTTTATGCGTTTCTTGATGTTTTTATAGTTATGTACATTTGCTGTTTCCTTGTGTTGCTGTTCGGGCGACTGTTTGTTCTGTATGTGGTGTTTCCTGCATGACTCATTTTGTACTTTTGGTATGTTTCTAATTTTATAACAGGGACAAACATATTATATATAATTTCTTTTAATTTAAGCCATCTACAGCAAACGACGAAACTGTGATGTATATGTATTATTTACTCAATTATAGCTATTTCTGTTTTAACATGTTTCTTATCCACAGGTATTTAATTAGTTCATGTATTTTTGTTAAGAAACAATTTGTTTTAGTCAGTAACCCAGCGAACATTTCATATCGGCCCGATATCCAAAACCATATCGGCCCAACATCGGAAACAATGTCGGGCCGACATCGGATGTGCAACATTTTTCAATATCGGGCCGATGTCGGCTGAACATCATGTGGCAACATTGAGCCATTATCTAGCCAACATAGAGCCGATATCTAGCCAACATAATAATATATCGGGCCGATATCGGCTGAACATCATGTGGCCACATTGATGTGTTATTCCATAGCAAATGGTGATTTAATAGGCTCAAGATAAAAAAGGAAGAAACATTTGATTTAGAGATGCTTCTTTATTTAATGAAACATGTCAGAAATCCAAAACCATAATTAAACATTGAATAACCAGTATTTATAAACTTAAACAAGATGAGTTTGTGAAACACTATGCCCCCTCATATATTTGACCCCTGACCTTGAAGGATGACCTTGACATGTCACCCCTGAAAATGTGCAGCTTTATGAGATACATATGCATGCCAAATATCAAGTCTCTATCTGTACCGGCTCAAAAGTTAAGACCAATGTTAAGGTTGTGTTAAAGTTACAGACAAAGAAACAGACAATTTGACCTTTGACCCAGAAGGATGACCTTGACCTTGACATGTCACCCCTCAAAATGTGCAGCCTCATGAGATACACAAGCATGCCAAATATCAAGTCTCTATCTCTACTTATCCAAAAGTTATGGCCAATGTTAAAGTCGGTGATTTGACCCATATATTTGACCTCTGACCTTAAAGGATAAAATTGACCTTGACATTTCACCCCTCAAAATGTGCGGCTTTATGAGATACATATGCATGCCAAATATCAAGTCTCTATCTGTACTGGCTCAAAAGTTGTGACCAATGTTAAAGTTGCTGACAAACAAACAGACAAGGCAAAAACAATATACCCCCGACTTGTCAATGGGGGCATAAAAACAAACAACTTTACAAGAGATATGAGCTTCCACACAAAACCATTAAACTTTAAGTCATTAGTTTCAGCTCCTGTTAAATAAATAATGTACAAGCAATTGGAAACAATGGATGCTCTCGAATAGAAATATCCAAAGTTATAAAAATTAGAAACAATAGCCACATTGGTTCTAAATCACTTACCCCGAGCCAGTGATATATTGGCAATGTGACATTTAACCCTTCTCTTGCTGAATTTTAAAATACATTTCTCCTTCTTTACCCATGCTCTGTTGTATAATTACAACAATTTGTAAATAGTGTAGACCCTGATGAGACAGCTCCTGCAGGAGCTGTCTCATCTGGGTCTTCACTATTTACAGGTAGGTATATTGACATGAATAGCAAACAAAGGGTTAAGACACATGTTGTTTCTAGCTGTTGGCTTAAACTACTATAAATCAAACTAGCCCGCCCTGGGTCCGGGCACAATTTATATAACTTTTGTAGAGGACCTTAACATGATGCTATGTGCCAAATACGAAAGCTGAGAACCTTCCAGTTTCAGAGAAGATTTTCAAAGTTTTACTATATATTTCTATAGAAAACAAAGCACCCCGGGGCCGGGGCCAATTTTGACCCCAGGGCATAATTTATATATAACTTTTGTAGAGGACCTTAATATGATGCTATGTGCCAAAGATGAAAGTTGAGAACCCTGTAGATTCAGGGAAGATTTTAAAAGGTTCAAATTGTTGACGACAGACGACGAATGCCGACGGACGACGTGTCATCACAAAAGCTCACCCTGAGCACTTTGTGCTCTGGTGAGCTAAAAATCAAGGGGCATAACTTTGTCAAAAGCTTTACAGACGTGCCTTGAATTTTCATAAGATTAGCTTGAATAAGAAAACAGTTATAAGCAATGAAGACAGTTAAGTTTTTGTTAAAGACGACAAAACGCCCGCCCGCCCAGTATTCGCTAAACTATAAGCCGAGATTTTTCAAGGAAAACCTGGCTAAAAATGTGAACCTTCATCCCTCAAATAATTCAAGCATTACTACACCCTCTATGACTGTTTAATATTATAAGGTTCATTTAATGAGGCAATTCAATAGTTTTTATAGCCAGTAGAAAAGTTTAAAAGCTACAATTAAAAATTCAATGTTAAAACAGTTTCAATAGCCAGAAAGTTTATAATCTACAATTAAAAATTCAATGTTAAAACAGAGAAGACCCTGGTCAGACTGCTACTACAGGAGTTGCCGAATCTGGGTCAATTCTGCTGGCAGTCATTATAAGGTATCGATATGACCATTATGGACAATAATGGTTAGTCAAAGTATTTCACTTTTCCAGAAAAAATGATAAGGCATACAGTGGGTACTGAAATCATTAATGCATAGTATATATCTAATAACTAGCGGCACAAAATGTCTTATTTATTGAGTGATGGGTTAACCCTTTCCCTGTTCTGTGTTCATTCCAAATTTCAATACCTACTGAATATTCATGGACAAAATAGTTATATTGAAATATGGAAGGTGCAACATTGTAGCCATTTTAGAAAGTAAAGATGCATATTTTTGAAATTCTAGTAGCAAACAGAGTAGACCCTGATCAGACGGCTCCTCTAGGAGCCATCTGATCTGGGTCTACTCTGTTTGCAAATGCATGAAAACAGGTTTATATGAGGGAAAGGGTTAAAGGTACATTTTTTCCAAAACAGGAAAGCAAGCCTAGCGATGCCTTTCTTTTGATAGGTCATAATATGAGGGTTGAACTCTTTGCATGTTAGCAGCAAAACTGTGATCGATACCCTATGGAAACAGTTTAGATCCAGATAAAATGCGGCATAATGTGGCGCCTCATTAGTATCCAACCTGTTTGACACTCTGATTTTTGTTGAAAATAACTTTTAGAAAAGTTGAATCTTAGAGCAGTAACGGATGATAAATGTTGCAGAAATATTTCTGCAAAGAGTTAATCATTATACAGTAAGAAAGATGTTTTACTTTCCCGTTTAAACGGTGTGCAATGAAATACAATACCCCAAGTGGGTGCCAACGCT
This sequence comes from Azorinus chamasolen, assembly GCA_963576725.1. Lineage (NCBI taxonomy): Eukaryota > Metazoa > Mollusca > Bivalvia > Cardiida > Solecurtidae > Azorinus > Azorinus chamasolen. The sequence goes on along the minus strand of OY755251.1, from coordinate 19,403,861 downwards.
CGTCTGTTGTTTTTAAAGATAATTGAAAAATGGATTAAAATTAGGTCAAAGGTCAAGGTCAGTTCATAAAAAATTTGGTCTCTGTGGATAAGCCTTGTCAAGATGAACATGCATACCAATAAAAATTGTGGTCTGTGTGGATAGGCCTTGTCAAGATGAACATGCATACCAATAAAAATTTTGGTCTGTGTGAATAGGCCTTGTCAAGATGAACATGCATACCAACAAGTTTTTTCCAAAACATTAAGGGCAATAACTCCAAAATTTTGAAATCAAGAGTTTTGGTACTTGTCCACTAGATACACTCAATGATATCCACCAACTTCATGTTGATACCTCATATACTTTTTGAGTAATGAGCTACATTCAACTTTTTTTCCCCAACAAATAAAGGGCAATAACTCAAATTTTTTGAAATCAGCAGTAATTGTTTTTATGTAGGGGCCTTTTCCTTATTGAGATCTACCAACCTATGAAGTTTCATATACTGATAACACCTCTTGTACTTTTGGAGTAATCAGGTACATTAAAGTTTTTGCACGCCAACGACGACTAGGACCCAGTGATCAAAATAGCTTGCCTTTTCTTCGAAACAGACAAGCTAACAATGAAGAAAAAGGCAGGTTCCTTGCAATATTGATGATTTACTTTAACCCTTTACCTGATAGAAGCGGCTTTTAGCGTGTTTAATTTATTCCTCCACTGAAGAAAATAGTTCAATTTTATATAGTCATGAACAAATACCATAGGAAATATTTACTATATCCTAGCAGTTGGTAGCTTAAAGCAGGCTGAAAGTAAAGCAGAATGCACCTTAAGGCGCATTCTGCTTTACTTTCAACCTGCTTTAAGTGGCCACCTGTCTCCATAACTAGAAACAGTCTATTGGGTAAAGGGTTAATGTAAGTGGCAAACAGTTTGGGGTCTGATCAGACAATGGGTATCACAGCTTTTGATCAGGCTACAAACTGTTTGCAAAGGTCAATTGGGTTTTACATAAATACATGTTTGCCAAACTTCCAACTGAAAATGTTCCTGGACTTTTCCAAATATTTCAAGAGGCAGCTTAGAGTTGAAGTTTAACATTTCACTAGCGGTGAAGTCCCACGATTAAACACTGTCTGTCAAGGTGGGACTCCTTTGGTTTTGTGAGATTTCACTTTGAATTCGTCGATTTCTTTTCTCTTCCCTCTTTTTCCGTCCCCCATCTCTGTCAGATGCTGTCCTGAACCACTCTCTAATGTCTATTTCAACCTCTTTCATTGTGGCTTTGAAGGTCCTCAATACTGCTTCTGTAGAAAAAAGTTAGAATGTTGTAGTTTACTTAACCCTTTCCCCCATAGCTTGTTTTCAGTATTGAAAACAGATGGTTGCTTAAAGCAGCTTGAAAATAAAGCAGAATATATATGCTCTTTAAGGAGAATATTCAGCCTGCATGACTCTATAAAGTGAAATTATTTTCTTCAAGTGGTGGAATAAAATGCGTTAACATGAGTATAATTGGAGTATTAAACTGTTAATGTTTTTGACATGTTCTTTAACTTTGTGATCTATAATCATTCAAAAGAACTTGGCTGTCTTTGCATACTTAATAAGTTGGCATTTTATCGGTGACATGTAGATTACTGAAGGTTTTTTGAAGCAAACAATGAATCTAAATCCTCCATTTAGAGGATGTGCCTGATCCTTGTCTGCTCCGTTTGAAAAATTACTCATGAAGATTATTTGGATATACACTATTTCAGTATGGTAACAATACAGTTAATTACAGCCTGAGGAAAATTACTGCCATACAAATGGTAATTGGGTAGAACCTTCAAGCTAACTCCTGAAAGCCAGTCAAAAATGTGAGTTTGCTGCCATAACAGGTTTTTATTATAATAATCATAATTTTGTTAACGAGTTCTCTGGTTCTTATAGATGCCAAGTGTAAAGCACCGATACATTGGACCTTGGTATATAAAGTCTCGTCTGAAAGACTTGGTCCTACGGGGGATCGAACTCACAACCACAGACCACTGGCAAAATGTTCACCATGTATGAAAGGATCCTTGAGACCCTCAAACTATAATAGTTTCAAGTCTACAGTGGGTTAGCAAGTATCATACTGAATTGTTGTCTGCTTCAAATATATTGTCAGTTAAAAAATCAAAATAAGTTTCTAAGATTTTTCAACTTAAGAAATGTTTAAAATGAATGTCAAACAGTTTGGACCCAGATCTGATGCCGCAGATGATCTGGATCCAAACTGTTTGCAAATGTTAGCCAAGCATGCTTAGCATGATAAGGGTTAATAATAAACCAGTAAAACTTGAAAGTCTCTTACTCTGAACAACTTCTGCCAACTTCAGCCTAGAAAAACACATTTTTCCCTTATGGCCATACCAGTTATACTGAATGGCCAGTTCATTTTTTAAGCAATGCTGCATAATTCTTCTGGAGTTGTCTGCCCTGGTTCTGCCCCCAAAGACCGACAAATAATTAACCTGAAATTAGAAGAATACAAGTATATTAAATAAATGCATACACAACAAAAACTCTCTTAAAAATAACCACATTTTTAGATGTTTCAATTAGGAGGGATAATAGACATATAATTTGTTATTTTTTACTATTACCTAATGCTCTATATAACTTGTAATTCCTTATTTTTGACTGTTGTATTGTTTTATTCTGGCATTTTCTAATCGAGAGGAAACAGTTTTAACTGTTTCCCTCTAAGACGAACTGTTTCATGCTCGAAAATGATGCACAGAATATTTCAAATCAGTCTGGTAAATGCGAATATTTCTGGTCTATCTAGTCTTTCCTTATGGTAATTTGATTGGTACCAGACGAATGTTTTAACACATTATTTCATTTTTATTATTAATAATAGGAATAGTGTATACCGTTGAATTAATTACCTCATAAATAAAGCAGTTTACTATTCTAAAGCTCAAAAATAATTTAATTTTAAAATTAGATGTAGATTTGACGTCATTTACGACTTGTTTGTGTCCGAGTTTACGCCACTTTAACAGTATTTCAGTCATGTCGCAACATTCAGAATATTACTGGTTGAGGAGACGCCAGATGCCCTTCATACACTATTTCAGATACAAATCAGCAACTCGGTAGAACCACTGACCTTCCGCAAGCCAGCTAGAAGGCTTCCTTACATTAAAATTCCAAACCAAGACTGGGAGCGAACTGAGCTGAGTGATTGTTAGTCCCTTTCAACACTGAAGTCACATAAATTTATCTTTGCAAACGATTTGGATCCAGATCAGACGCTGCGTAACATGGCATCTAATCAGGCTCCAAATGGTTTGACACCCTTATCCAACTTGCGTCAGTCACACTGTCTTAAACCTAACTTTGAAACGATCTTACAGACAACAATATTGAAGCAGCGGTGAAGGTAAAAATATCGCGATCAATTTGACGAGGAAAGGGTTAGTCACTTGGCCACGGAGGCCCCACGTCACCTACGATATTCAGATCCAAATATTCATAAATTCTGACATTAGTACAGACACGATTATATGTTGCTGAAATCTTGCTTTTCGTGGCAAATATCTCTTAATATTGATAAAGAAGACTTAAAGATAGATCTAGATCTAATTATGTAATATTAATGATAGTTTCTGATAGTAATACATTAGGTAATAAAATGGTTATTTCATGTGTGTTAAGGGGAACAGTCAAAACTACTGTCCCTCGTTATCAGGGAAGACATATTGAACTGTTGCCCTCGACCAATCGGCCTCAGATAACAGTTCGAAAGTCTTCCCCGATACCTCTGGCCAATAGTTTTGACAATTCCTGTACACTGTTTCATCGTGCTATTCTGGACTGTCCTAATCCATCGGACCACAGCTCATGCAGGAGTGGAAACAATTTAACTATTTCACCTCTAGAACTAACTGTTTCATGCGCGAAAACGATGCTCAGAAAATTAAAATCAGTCTGGTAATTGTGAAGATTTCTGGTATCTGGTTTTTCCATATGCTTATTTTGTTGGTAGCCTAGATAAAGGCTCAACATAATATTTCATGTTCCCCGTTAAAAGCATAACCTCATTAATAAAGCAGTTTACTATTCTAATGCTCCAAAATAATTCTTTAAATTCTAACGTTATTAGATGTGAATTTGACGTCTTTTTGAAATGATTTCAGGGTTGTCTCCTATGATATTAAGATATTGTGTTGAGCATTACAACACTCCAAGGGCACCCAAGTGTCATATTGCGCCAAAGCTAATTTCTTGAGTGGATGAATGAAGTAAATGCGTTAAAATGTCTATGGAGTAATGGGTTAAGTATACAAAACTTACAAGGCTGATAAAGAAAGCCTTGTCCAATAGTTGCTCCTCCAATTTCTCCACTTCATCCATGGAAGACATAGGAAAACCAGTGTTTTCTGGTGGGGTGCTCATGTCACTCAGAGAATTTCCTCCATGAGGTGTCAGGCTTGAAACCACATTAAGTATTTTCTCCACAGTTGACAGGATTGTCTTGTTCTCCTGTCGAACTTTCTCAATTTCTGTGAAGAGTTTTAGATCTCTTACTGAAATAAAATAAAAAGAATTTAAAAAATAATGTTTTTGTGGTTCTGCATTGAACAACAAAAACAATGAAAAGAGAACCGCATGCGATGCCATTGATCTTTTTTTTTTGAAGATCAACAAAAACAAACATTAAAATAAGGTCAAAGGTCAAGTTTCAGTAGGTAAAATATTTTGGTATGTATTTATGAAAAACTGAAGAAGTTATGGCCAATGTCAAGATTTCGGACAACGACAAACGATGATGCGGACACCAGAGTTATGACAATAGCTGGTGTTTTTTTTCGAAAAACTGAGAAGCTAAAAACTGAAAAAACTTATACTCAATGCTACTGTTTGATAATATATACAAGGCAGAAAAAATATAATCTGTTAATAATCCAGACGGACTGATGGTCTCCCTGACCAGTAGGGGACTAATTATGGGATAACAATAATAACTAGAAATATCCCCAAAGTGATTAATACTTATTATACTGCAAAGTAAAATCCTCACTTCTGATTGGTTAACTAGCCGTGTACATGAGTCCATGTACCCTGTGAGCTGACAGGGTACATGGAAATTCCCCATGGCAGGCCCCACATATTATGGTCAGAAACCAAAAGACCGACTTCTCAACTCTGCTAAACAATAGCAATATTCATAATAGACAACTATTGATACGGAAATAAATAAATACAGAAATGAATTAAAAAACATCATTGTTTGAAATGACGAATAAAACAGTTTCATCCAGCAATCTATAATAACACGAACACCGATGAAATACAATACACACCACTTCGGATACCTTCGGGTAGAATAAATGTATTGGGGCGCTTTTAGGGGAATTGGTGTGTTTAGTGATTCAACATGCCAAAATGGATTTACATGTATATAAATTATCCGAACCGTAAAACTTTACAGTATAATAAATTCGTTATACAGTTCTAACGGCTCGGGCAACATGATTTTCCTCAGCCGGGAATAAATCGTCATCTACCCTGGGAAAGAACTGTATAACTAATAATATACCCCCTACTAGGACATCAGACACAGATATATAGGGTTTAATATGTAGAAATAAATCGGATGTCAACCTAATATGAGAATGGTTTACCAAAATAACTACATCACATACCTGGGTTTCTGAATATCTATGTCTGCTCCAGACAAAATTTGATTTATTAAATTTAAGAAAAGGGTTCTGTTGAAGAACAGCCAATTAAACCTCTGGACAAAACTCCATACACTGACGGACAGACAGATGGACAGAGTGATTCCAGTATACCCTCCTAACACCTTGTTGTGGGGGTATGAATATCAAAGGGGTTATTTTAGTCAAAAATCCTGTCCTGAGTAATGGAGTCATCTTATGATCCCAATTAAGTGTGTTTAGTTTCAAAGTTACAGCATACATAGAGCCTACAGCATACTTAGTGCCTGGGGAAAATCCCTGCATGCATAGGATTTAGCTGACAGGGTAAAAATTAGTGTTGTTCGATTATAATCGATGATTGATCGAAAAAGTATTTTCGATTTAATATCAATAGCAATTTTGCCATAATCGATTACTGATTGTATAATCTGTACAGCAGCATCAGTAATTTCCGTAGGCGTTGTAATTGGAATATAAGTGTATGAAGTATTTTCCTTTATAATAAGCCTCTACCAAGCTGTATTCTGTGACCATTCATTAAAATCGTTTCTTCGACAGCGGATCTCCTTACAAGTGAGGCGACGTTTGAAGGAGGTGTTTGGGTAAAAGGTGTCTCACTGTGTTCTTTCTGCCCAAAGTTCTTAGCAACTGGTGTAACTTTTGGTGCTGTAGGCAATCTTTTTAACAGCAACGAATCTACGATCTCTTCGTCTGATGAATAGACTATGGCTCTAGTTAAAAAGATCAATTGAATTTACTAAAATCTGTACCAAACTCAATAGATTTCTGGAGGTTAACTCTTTCATTGAATAGCATTGATTAGCTGTCAGTGGTTAAATAAAAATCAAATATTATAGTAAAAGTAAAAACGTTATTTTTTTAATAAACTAAAAATGTGTTATGGACAAGGGTACCACAGTACTACCTGACTATATGCCCCGCATGACTTTGTCACGTTTGTGGCGGGGCATAAAACTCTTGAGAATTTGATGAAAGAGTCTGCATTTTTGCAGACATGTAAACTGTCTAAATGGCAGTAAAAGATAAACCATGTCTCAAACCTAATTTTTGCTATTTGGTGCATACGAGTAGTCATGTCCAGCTTCAGATAGCTATTAGAGGATCTGCCTGATAAGGGTCTACTATATTATGTTGCTCAAAAAATGATAATATATCAGATTCTACTAAACACAAAAGGTCTAAGATGACCCTGAGATCGCTCACCAGAGGAGATCAAACATTCGCCCTAAACCAAAAGCATTCAAGGACTCGTAAGCCGTTTTAAAGAAATAATAAATTCATACCAGTGCTTTATCGTGCAATCGAACACGGGTTGGAGTTGAGATGCATAGTAAATAAATTACGAAGCCTCAGGTCGAGTGAATTATCAGCATCTCAACGACTACCTGTGTTCGATTGCATGATAAAACACTGGTATACATTTATTATTTCGATTCTGAAACTTCAATTTAACCATATAATCTGCACCGCCGCAACGGCCCTACATTTCACACCTCTTTCTTCTCTTTGATCTCCTAATGTCCTCGTCCTCTTCAAGGTCAGATGTAGCTGTTGAGGCAACATCAGTCTCTACCTCTGCTCTTTTCAGCTTTCTTCTGACAGCTTCATATGATTCTGAAGCATAGAAAAAAATGTTAAGATGAAATATTAGATGATGACAATAAAAGTTTGCTTTTATTTACTACATAGACTGATAGAGGTTGGGTAGCTTGGTTACAGACTGGTTTCTGTAACACATGCTGTATGATGCTGATCCACCTTATATATGACTGAAGCAGGGCTACATGTAACGTGTGACTGTGCATTGGATTTTCCCAGAGCTATAAATACGGTAGCCTCGATGTGAACAGCGAAATCGGGCATACCAAGCAATTAGTGCATTCTATGAAATAAGTCCATCTCATGGAGTTTTAACCTGCACTGCTTTTTTTAACTTTAGAAAAATGCACTCGCAGATTTTTTTTAACAAGTTGAAAAATTCAACTCCTGTTCCGAAAATTTAACTGGCATCTTACTTTCAAATGAATATGAACAAAGTTCAAGCCCTAGCCAAGCTCAACTGTATGTAAAGTTAACTGATTGGATCCTGCTGAGAAACAGAGTTATTTGAATAAACCCAGCATCTCATACATACCTTAGCTGTTTGACATTTTACCAATTTCAAGCGACACTGATGCATTCTAAAACTGAAGCAGACAAACAGCATAGCAGATGACAATGCTTTTGGTTGGTTAGGTCTAATAGTTTTATATTTAATTATTATTATTGTCATTTTTGTATGCATATAGAAACTGACAGAAAGTAAACAGTTTCTGTATACAGTATAAGGTTGAGGGAAAACAATGTTATAATACATGCTCACCATTGCTATACAGCTCCTTGATTGGATAAGACGGCCAGTGCTCCTCGGATGGGGTTTTCTTTAACACCATGTTATGTATCTTCCCAGCATTCCTTATAGTGGCTGGCCACAGAGCGCACTGGTTGCCATCTAACCAGTTATTTGGTATTATAGCAATTTCTTTATCGTCAGTAAATTCGACCAAGATGTACATTCTTATATTATATAGTCACTAGTATTGAAAACAAATTTGTGAATATTGCTTTAGAATCTTTTTTTTTCGTACAGTAACTGTATGCTTTGCGTATTGAAGCCAATATACACCCGCCTTTGTGGCGGGCGTATAAACAAGAGCTGTCAAAGGACAGTGCGCTCAACTATTCTCAGAATTGTTAGTGTAAAAATGCTTGAGAGTGAACTAAAATAGTGTCCAATCATGATACTATATAAGCAAGTAATCAAAAGTCTCAGTAAAATATCTTTAATAGTATTCAGGATGTAGGATCTCTTTGAACTCTTTAATGAAAAAAGGGCAATAATTTCTGTTAAAATGCTTGACAAGGGTAATGTACTCTTGCCTGCAGATGAAGCATGTGATGGTGAACAAGTGTTCCAAGTTTCAAAGCTTTATCTCAAAGGGTTATGTAAATAAGTGGACTTTAACAAAAACCTTAACCAAAAATTATAAGTTAAAAGTGCCATAATTCTGTCAAAATGTTTGACAGAGTTATGTACTCTTGCCAACACATGAAGCTTGTGGTGGCAAACAAGTGTTCCTTCCCAGTTTCAAAGCTTTATCTGAAAGGGTTATGTAAATAAGTGGACTTTAACATGAATATTCAGTAGGTAATATTGAAATTTGGAATAAACATAGAACAGGGAAAGGGTTAAAGGGGATGTCCCTACATTTGACGCGTTTCATTAACACTTAAAATATACAAAACTCTTTTGTTTATATGCTGAAAAGTAGTATATCACAAAAAGCCCCATCCAATTACCGTTTATAATGACAAAACATCCATGTGTTTGATATCACCGATCCTGGTTTTACTCCCCGATGTTTCAGTTTTATTCGGGTTGAGTTTTAGTTTCGTAACTGTTCGCCCTATTCGCGATTCTCCAACCACTTCTGAGATAGCTATTACGTAAACAATGGAGGGATCTGATGATCATCGGCAAAACGCGGAAGAATTTACGGAAAAGACCGATAATATTGTGTTGTAGAACAAAAATTATCAGTTATTGATGAAATCGGTTTATTTGTATCAGAGGGGCATTTTTCGATATAAGTTTAAATTGGGAACCTTCACAATAATGATAGAGCATAACATATACCAAGTTTTATGATATTATTGAAAATATGCGATCATTGTAGGGACCTCCTCTTTAAGGTTAACTTAAGTTTGGGTGGGGATATAGGGTTGGGGATTAATAATCTTACATTATGCTTTTAGTCTACACATACTTCATACAAGATGGTAAATAAATTTTATAACCAGCTTAAACCTTTGTGATTTTCCTTTTCACATGGGGTGATGTGGTGTTGGCACTTGCTGTTGCATCGTGAATTTTAGAAGACATTCAGCACCATTAGACAGTGGAAATTTATAGTGTATGAATCATTGGAATTGACACATAGAAGTTATCTCCAAATGGAAGTAAAACACATTTACAAGTCACTTCAGAAACTTTACTTACTTTCAGTTCACCTGATAGTTCTGATACAACAAAAATTGAGAGATCCCCTGAATTAAGAGGATATTCAAAAAAATTTGATGAATGTAAAAACTCTTCGTAAACAATATACTTTTCACAATCTTCATTCTCACACAGGATATTTCTTACTAAAGCCGTTTTGTTGCCTTTCAAAATACAGTTGTCACCAGATTTCTTCGATAAGAAAACAACTGGTAACTGGATTTCTTGAAACTGAAGCAAATGTCTGTAATTGTTAGGCAATGGTCCATTGTCATGTGTCATTTTTACATTTCCATATTTTGGTATATTAGCTTGGTTTGATGTCACTTGATTACAGTTTTCAGACAGTCTTTTTATGACTTGTTGTAAGGGAAAATTGGGTTTTCTAACAAGTCGTTTTAATCGTGAAAGAAAACTTTCATAGACAAATGCAGAGAAATTATCCAGAGGCCCAAATTTTTCAACATCTTTAGCCAAATGTACCAATCCGTGCACATTGTAAACAACCATATCTTGACCATACAGCTCTGATAGGTTTTCTACAAATATTTTAAGAATTTGATCTGAATATTGAACAAAATCTTTATAATATAAAGGACTTGATAGGCAATATATTGCAACAAAAAGCAACATGAAATGCTGATAATTTGCCAGAGGAATAATTTCTAAAAGAGCTACAGGCCCTGTATATAACAAAAACTGCCTAAATTCTGTAGCCTTCCATCTGTCCAATTCATTCAAGGGTCTGCCTTTACGGAGAAATTCACGTGGCAAATACTTCTGTAAACTTACAAGCCTGTCTGATATTTGACGAATAGAAGATGCTGCAATTCTGCCCCATTCAAGAGGACCTTTGATCCAAATAGCTAACAGCCTTTTAACTACTCCCAAACACACTAAATGCATATAATCTAAAGGAAATTGTGTCACCATACCAATTTTTATTTCCTTAAAGGGGGAAGGACCCAAATGATGATGCACTTCAGCCATTTCATCAAACTGAACATCAGTTCTCAAATTGGCACTGGTCTCTGGAAAAGTCATTCTGTAGTTATTCCATACTCCTTTCTGGACACATTTATCGCAACCAAAGTATCCGCTATGCCCTTTTACTTGTTTCACATACGCTCGTGCCGGTGTGTCACAAATAACACAAGAAATAACAACCTGAATGTCAGTATCTTGTATACTAATTGTATTTTGCTCTAAAAGCTGCATTTCTTCAACAAATGCACTTAAAAAGGTGTGTATATTTTCTGGTTTCTTATCCCCTTTGTATAGCCCAATGATAAATGGTTCTGAACTTACTGGATATACAATTCGTCCCAATATGGGCCAGAACTGTGTATTTGAACTTTTAAAAAGTGGCAAACCATCAATATTAATCTGAAGTTCAAATGATTGTTGTGCTAAGGAAAAAACTTCAACAGGAAGATTTGGAATCTGACTTCTAATGCCATTTTCTATTCCAAAGTGATGGTACAAACCACCATTAATTTCATTGACATCACAATGTTTTCGAGTTTGCATTAATGTTCTTGGGTCTTTTGGAAGATCTGGATGTAGCGGAATCAGAATTTGTAATAAATCATGCAAGGCAGCATGTGTTATATTAAACTTTGACGCCCAGTTTACAAGTTTATCATTCAAAAAGTATTCATCTTCATCAGATTCAATATCATTTTCACTCTCAACATTTGTTGAACCCAAATCATTTTCTTCCTCTACATCTGTATTACTCTCTTGCTGACCTTCAAAGTTTGTATTTGATTCACCACTAGAGACAGTACCCTGCTCAGAGTTAACTATCTGATTAGCATGAATAATTGTGGAGATATCAGTATTCTCTTGTTCAGTTTCTGACACTGTTGTATTGTATACTTCAGAAAAATTGCGCAAGGCATTGTTCCTTATTCTTCTATATATACGATAATAAGTTTTATCTCTACCAGTTTTAGACATTATGTACTATATAATATTGTAGGTCTTGATCAGTTTAAAATAGTTGTATGAATTTTAAAGACAATTAATGGTGTTTTTATTCCTCACAGGCAATACACGTATATGTAAAATGAACACTATAGTGAACTATCAGGCCTAAGAAAGTGTTGGCCGGGATCACTTAATGACAACTTTTTGCTTCACTAAACACAAAACCCGTAAATGCATGGAGATGTCAGTATGAAAAGACAGGTAGCAAATTAATTATCTCCTGAAAAGATTTTACTTTGACTTCATTTACAATCTGTACATAGAACTTTCCAGAAGACATCTAGAATAGCATACCCCATTTTTAAAAAAAAAACTTCAAATATTAGGTAAGACAGTTTGAATGTTTGAATTTATTGCCCTTTTTCACCTTGAGTTGGGTTCAACGGTTCAATCCTTAGTTTTATTGGGGCCAACACCCAAGTAATGCGTTGTTATGCTTCTTGTTATGCTTTTCATTCTAGATTCTAAGATCAGTGTGTGTGTTTAAGAGTGAGTGTGTGTGTGTGTGTGTGGGGGGGGGGGGGGGGGGGGACTTCCTACATTGAAGCTCCAATAATTTAATAATTTAAAAGTAAAGTATTATAAAACATAGGAATAAAGAAATCAAGATACTATGACTACTAATATGAGCTTACAACTTCAGATAATGGACCCTTTTTCCAGTGTTATGAATCATAAAAGATGTTGCAATTCAAAGAGCAGACGACTTCTGTATTGCATGCATCATTGGCTATCAATACCCAAAGCATACAGTTAATTCAATACATTAAAGTGAAAAGCACAGGGTTAAGCACAGAAATTATCATTTTGCCCTGTCTTACCCAAAAAACCAAGATCAATCACTTGAAATTTAGGCAAAATGAAGCACAATCACTTCCTTCGTTTTCAAATTTTTCCTGGAAATGGCGGGCCGGATTTTCATGGATGGATCGCAGTAAATATATTCAACTAGATTTTATCACAATAAAATAAATGCATGAATACAAAATAGATATTTCATCATTATAATTGATTGAATTTCATTTATGACATAATATAATAAACCATATTAATAAAATAACATGCTTAAATTTAAATGCATTTTAACTAAGCAGTAATATTCAGGGGAAATAACTGCAAGGGAAGTAACTATGTAATATCAGGATCTACTGGGGAAATAACTGCAAGGGAAGTAACTATGTAATATCGGGATCTACTAAGTCACTCAAATACTGCAAATGATGAGGGTTTTCATCTAAATCATTCTACTTTTTTAATATGTCAAAAATAAAAGTGAAAAAAAGAGAAAAAATGAATGTCAGTAAACCAATATAGGCCCGACATCGGCCCGATATCAGTTTTTTTTCACTGAATATTGGACCTTTTCTCAAATATCGGCCCAACGTCGGCCCGATGTAGTGCATGTCAACACTAAAAAAAGCGAATTTTTTTTTTTTTACATTGCGATATAAGATATAACATAACAAGGTAACGGTTAACTGTTGGATTACATTACTTTAAAAACTCAACCTTTAATTGAATCTTAAATCCATCAATATCGGCCCGATGTTGGTCCGACATCGGCAAATAATACCGATATTCCGCTTTTATACCGACATCGGCCCGATATGGGCATGTTTGCTGGGAAATAGCTAGGCGCGGTATAACTAAACACCGGATATGACGGATATGACTCTCATATCCGCGGATATGAGATTCGCAGCCTAAAATCGGCCACAAAAGCATTATTTTTTATTAGAAAAACATTTTATCCAGCCGAATGACTAATATTATATATATTTATTATTTGAAATACTTAAAATTTAATATACGGTGCGTAATAGGTAGTTATAATCGAATTTATCTCCACCGGATATGACAGCCATATTCGTTGTGAGGGATAAACACCGGATATGACTTTTAAACTCCTAATATCTCTCAATAAATTAAGGTTTTAGTCAGGGAATGGCTACCTTATAACACTTATGACTCTATACTGGAATTTTGATCACGTTTCAACTTAATAGAGGGTACAAAATGCATAATATTCGGCATGTACCGGGTAGGAAAGTCATATCCGTTGTTAGAGAGAAACAACGGAAATGACTTTATAACTCGTAATAAATTAATGTTTAATGCGGGGAATGGCTATCTTATCACATAATAAATCTTCACTGAAATTTTGCTCACGTTTCAACCAAAGAAAGCCAAACAAATCATAATATTCTGGAAGCACGGACCGCAGAGAAACGCTATGAGGGAGAAACACCGGATATGACCTTAAAACTCCTAATATCTCATAATAACCTAAAGTTAAAGTTACAGAACATCTGCCGAATCACAGTATGACTCTTCACCGAAATATTTGCTCATGCTTCTACTAAAGAAAGTTGGAAATATTCATAATAGTCGGCATGCGCCTGATGTGAAAGTCATATTCGTTGTGAGGGAGAAACACCGGATATGACTTTAAAACTCATAATATCTCTCAATAACTTAAGGTTTTAGTCAGGGAATGGCTACCTTATCACAGTATGACTCTATACTGGAATTTTGATCACGTTTCAACTTAATAGAGGGTACAAAATGCATAATATTCGGCATGTACCGGATATGAAAGTCATATTCGTTGTGTGGGAGAAACACCGGATATGACTTGAAAACTCATAATAACTCGTAATAAATTAATTTTTAATGTGGGGAATGGCTATCTAATCACATTATGAATCTTCACTGAAATTTTGCTTACGTTTCAACCAAAGAAAGCCAAACAAATCATAATATTCGGGGGTCACGAAGAAGCACGGACCGCAGAGAAACGCTATGAGGGAGAAACACCGGATATGACCTTAAAACTCCTAATATCTCATAATAACCTAAAGTTAAAGTTACAGAATGGCTGCCGAATCACAGTATGACTCTTCACCGAAATATTTGCTCATGCTTCTACTAAAGAAAGTTGGAAATATTCATAATAGTCGGCATGCGCCTGATGTGAAAGTCATATTCGTTGTGAGGGAGAAACACCGGATATGACTTTAAAACTCATAATATCTCTCAATAACTTAAGGTTTTAGTCAGGGAATGGCTACCTTATCACAGTATGACTCTATACTGGAATTTTGATCACGTTTCAACTTAATAGAGGGTACAAAATGCATAATATTCGGCATGTACCGGATATGAAAGTCATATTCGTTGTAAGAGAGAAACACCGGATATGACTTTTAAACTCATAATAACTCGTAATAAATTAATTTTTAATGTGGGGAATGGCTACCTTATCACATTTTGACTCGTCACTGAATTTTCTGCTCATGCTTCAACTAAAGAAAGCCAAACAAATCATAATATTCCGTGGTCATGACGAAGCACGGACCGCAGAGAAACGCCCCGAAGCCGGGAGATATATGGATAATCAAGATCTGTATTCGGAATAGTTATAGCGTTTAGTGTGTTGACTGATTGTTTGCAATGCTTATAAATTAATTTACAGTGCGTAATAAGTACAGTAGTTATAATCGAATTTATCTCCACCGGATATGAAAGTCATATTCATTGTGAGGGAGAAACACCGGATATGACCTTAAAACTCCTAATATCTCTCGATAACTTCAGGTTTAAGCCAGGCAATGGCTACCTAATCACAATATGACCCAGTATGACTCTTCGCTGAATTTTTGCTCACGTTTCAACTGAATAAGGCTGAAAAATCATAATATTCGGCATGTACCAGATATGAGTCATATTCGTTGTGGGGGAGAAGCACGGGGTATGACACTTTAAATTTACTAGTACTCAAATTCACTTCAGGTTAAAGTTATGGAATGGCTACCTAATCACAGTATGGTTCTTCACTGAACGTTTTTTGCTCAGGCCTGAACTAAAGAAAGCTAAAAAAAATAATATTCGGCACGCTGGAGCACGGATCGGAGAGAAACTCCCCCGGAGATATATGGATAATCAAGAGGCTCTGAAAACGTAATCTGTATTCGGAATAGTTATACAGTTTACTGAGCTTAGTGTGTTGAATGACTGTTTGCAATGCTTATAAATTAATTTACAGTGCCTAATAAGTAGTTATAATCGAATTTATCTCCACCGGATATGAAAGTCATATTCGTTGTGTGGGAGAAACACCGGATATGACCTTAAAACTCACAATATCTCGTATTAACTTCAGGTTTAAGCCAGTGAATGGCTACCTAATCGTTCTATGGCTCTTCACTGAAAGTTTTGCTCAGGCCTCAACTAAAGAAAGCTTAAAAAATCATACACATGTAATATGCTGCATGCAGGAGCACGGACAGCAGAGAAGTGCCCGGAGATATATGGATAATCAAGAGCCTCAATTGCAGTTTGTATTCTTTATAGTTATACAGTTGTATAGTTTAGTGTGATGACTGATTGTTTGCAATGCTTAGAAATTAATTTACATTTCGTAGTAATTAGTTATAATCGAAATTATCTTCATCGGATAAGATAATCATATTCGTTCTGAGGGAGAAACACCGGATAAGGCTTTAAAACTCCATTTACCTCCTAACAGATTAAAATATATAAAACTCGTTATTACGACCATTTACTATGGGTTTAAGTAGAAGGCATGCTGTTATTTCACATTATGGCTGAAAATTCAGTTCATATTACAGCTGAGTAAAATGCAAATAGCATTCCCTACTGAAGATATGAAGCCCCTAATCATATCCGTCTGGTACCCACCGGACATGTGTATATTTTTAATGTTAACTTTATCAAATACAATTATGGATTAATATTTCTTTCACCGTATATGTACACGGAATCAAAATCTCATTGTCAGTACCGAAGATGTACATAAACCACCGAAAGACACAAAATATATGAATCTATTTATCTTCACCAGATATGAATGTCATATTCGTTGTGAGGGAGAAACACCAGATATTACTTTACAACCCCTTTTACGTAATAATAACTAAAGTTTGGGAATTTCTGCTCATGATTTTACTAAAGATGTTCATAGGAGCACAATGAATAAATTAATGAATTAATTAATTACGGATAAATAAATGCTGCCTAAGCAAGTGGCGTTTAATTTCTAAATCCCAGATTATTATCCTGTCTGTCAATTTCTGATGTTCAGAACAAATTAAAAATAGTGCTTACCGGACATGAATCTAAACACAAGTTACAGGAAATAATTACTCAACGATTAACAAGTTTATAAGCTGCTTCTATTACAGTTTTAACATGTATTGTACATGAATATTTATTATCGACTCGTCTTACATAGAAAGATCGGATATGAGCCCGGAAACATTATTTCTCATAAAAACATGTTCTACTGCTTTGTAGCAATAAATACGACTATTTATTGAAGTGATTCATTACGGAGGGAATAATTTTGTTTGGGGGTGTATCAAGATACCAGACAGATGGGCGAACGAACGAACAGATGGACAAACAGAGAGTGGGTACGTGCGTATGGATGTTGGCAGGGAATATCTAACGGACAGGCGGACAGGAATTGTCAACAAGATCAGATCCGACCATACCTGACTACATTGGAGAGGCATGTTATTAACTATTTTCTATTTCATTTTATATTTCTTATATGCTTGCACATATATAATCCATATCGCATGCTCAGCAGCAGTCATACATCCATTAGTTAGGCCACGCCTCTGATTTTTAATTGGTCAATAAGTCAAATAACAATAGGATACAAGATAACGAACGATCGCAAGTGTTGATAACACATCATATTTCACGATTCCGCCTGATTTCTGCGGGCTATTAATTTTACCTGTATTCCAATACCTTTAACTGCTGTCTGTTGAACAATTTATTAATTAACCCTTTCCCTGTTCAGTATTCATGTTAGAAAAAAGACATGAATATTTATTTATTTTTAATGTAAACTTTTTAAGGGATTTTGTTTTGACAAAATCTATATAATTTCAAAATCCAAAAGAGCAGACCCTGATCAAACTACTCATATAGGAGCCATATAGGATATTGGTCTACTTTGTTTGCAAATGCGCGAAAAGGCTTTCATATAGGGGGGGGGGGGGTTATTGATAAAACAGATTCCTATTCGAAGCTTTATTTATTCCACCGAATTTTTGTATCGGCCCGATTGCCTTACATATATGTTTTACTAGTCTTTAGGTATATTTAAAATTTAATTTCCAGAGACTGTCTTCTAGTTGTATTGAACGTACAGGAAAACCTCTCTATAACGACCACTAAATTACAACAAGTGTCTTGTGTTAAAGGCAGGTGGCAGCTTAAAGCAAGGTGAAAGTAAAACAGAACGCTCCTATAGGAGTTACTTTCATCTTGCTTTAAGCGGCCACCTGTCCTAACTACCAAATAATTAACCCAATTTAGTGGCCGTTATACTGAGGTTTTTCTGTAATATCTGAAAACTAACAGACATAAACAGGTTAAAGTTGTTGCGTTTGTTTTCAAAGTGTCTTTCCTTTATAATAACACTTCGTCGAGCTGCGCTATTAATTTACTATACAGTACATATACTGAAAATCTCATTTTAAGTGCCGAATGTGTCATTTAAACGGAGTCACACAGATATGAATTCCATATTCATCAGGAGGGAGAAACACCGGAAATGAACATAAATATTGTAATTTTCAACATGTAAGAATGGTTTCACTCTCACAGTTTATCTGTTTACTTTAATTTTCCATTTGATACCGCAGGGAAATCCTGTGAACCATTTCCATTTCCAAATATAAGAAATTCCTTAAAATTCGCTTTGACCATAAATATCGGATATCAGCTATACGGAAACGTATTATCTTTTTTCTAGCACACGTACTGTTTCACTGTAAAATGCAGTTCATGTACATTTGCCGATTCTGTAGATCCATATCACGAAGTTCCCTAAGGAGCCTTAAGGCTGGATCTACCCTGTTTGCTGAATGACAAGTTAAAAAATATTCATTAAGTAAGGTACGTGTAATTAGCACACTCCTTATAAAAGTAAAAATTGTAAATCACAAGGAGATTCCTTATATTTATTTCAAACATGGTAGACCCAAATCATATTTAAAGCTTTATGATCAATCTTGTTTGCTTCGTGACATTTAATATAGATTCAATAGATATACATATGATACAATATTAGCACATATGGTATATAACCTATTATAATATTACCGCAATTAACTGACTCGCAAATCTTTCCCTTTATCGAATTCCATATCTTAACTTTCAAACAAAGCAGACCAACATAAAACAATACAGCTCTGATCTGGATCTACCATATTTGCTAAATGAAAACTTCTAGACAAATCAATCTAAAATTAAATAGATTAATGTTAATTGGCTGTTAATTACAGTTAACAAAACACTTAAAGTTACTTAAAGCTTTTGTAGTGAGAGGCTTTTGTGATACACTCGATCAGACGGTTCCTATAGGATCTGATCTGGGTCTACTCTGTTTGCAAATGCTTATATGTTGGAACGAGTTAATACACAAAAATTTCCCTTTATCTGATTCCATATGTTCGAGAAAACAATATACATGTAAACTGGATATACCATTTTTCTCTCTCTCTCTCTCTCTCTCTCTCTCTCTCTCTCTCTCTCTCTCTCTCTCTCTCTCTCTCTCTCCTCCCTCCCTCTCTCCCTGTTACTATAATACATTGAAATATCGGATCCAAATCGAAAATATCATTAAGAAAAATGCAACGTTGAAGATGCACACGTACTGTAGGCCCATGTATACCCTGGTCATATGCATGTCCGGATCTACCATTTTTGTTTAATTGAAACCGGCCTGGCCCATCAATATTCACAGTACAGACTTCAGACCATATACTGTGCTTACAGCTCAGTATCTGATCTGGCTCTACACTGTGGACTATCTTCAAACCAACATTTTCTTATGATGTTCGCGAAAACAATATACATGTAAACTGGATATACCATATTACCCTCCTCTCTCTCTCTCTCTCTCTCTCTCTCTCTCTGTCTCTCTTTCTATTTCTCTGTCTCTCTCTATACTGCGCTTACAGCTCAGTATTTGATCAGGGTCTACACTGTGGACTATCTTCAAACCAACATTTTCTTATGATGTTTCGCAAAAACAATATAAACTAGATAAACGCATATCCCCCACTCCCCTCTCTCTCTCTCTCTCTCTCTCTCTCTCTCTCTCTCTCGCTCTCTTTCTGTTTCTCTCTCTCTCTCTCTCTCTGTCTGTTACCTTTTTATTATAATACAAATGCACATAAAATATCAGATCCAAATCGAAAGTATCATTAGAAAATTGCAGTTTTGAAGATGCACATGTACTGTAGACCCATGTAGACCCTGACCATATACATGTCCGGATCTACCATGCTTGTGTAATTGAAACCGGCATTGCCCATCAATATTTCACAGTGCAGACATCAGACCATATACTGCGCTTAAAGCTCAGTATTTGATCAGGGTCTACACTGTGGACTATCTTCAAACCAACATTTTCTTATGGTGTTCGCGAAAACAATATACATGTAAACTGGATATACCATATTACCCTTCTCTCTCTCTCTCTCTCTCTCTCTCTCTCTCTCTCTCTCTCTCTCTCTCTCTCTATACTGCGCTTAAAGCTCAGTATTTGGTCTGGTTCTACACTGTGGACTATCTTCAAACCAACATTTTCTTATGATGCTTCGCAAAAACGATATAAACTAGATAAACGCACCCCCCCTCTCTCTCTCTCTCTCTCTCTCTCTCTCTCTCTCTCTCTCTGTTAATAGAACAGAACAGAACAGAACATATTTTTTATTCAGACTTGTACATAGTACATCGTCTATTATACATGTATTTTTTAACAATGTCAACGTGAGTTATATACATATAAACCACATAGTATGTAATGTAGAAGGTGTTTGTCGGAGGAAAACAGGTAAACCAAGTGGGGTTATTGGGGGAGGGGTTAAAAAGAGGAAATTGCACATACGAAAAAGACATAGAGCAGACCCTTATCAGACGGCTTCTATAGGAGCCGTCTGATCTGGGTCTACTTTTTTTCTATAAAGAGAAGTTTTTGCTTTGACAAAAAGTGTAGAACATGTACTAATGAAATTACCAACCGTTTTAGTATCAATAATTTGAGAAAATGAGCAAAACTGTGGGGGTAACCGTTCACTTTCTGAACTGGGACATAATTTCACAAATACCGATACAAATACACGATGTCGTAGGAGAAAGAATACGAACATTTAAAGACAATTTGTTCACAATAAATTTCTGTCCCTTATTCGTAGAACATAGAATCATAACACTTCAAAGTTATATTACAAAAGCATTCATACTTGAATTATAAGAGACCGTCACATAAGTTTTTATCATATAATGCATAACCATAACGTACAGCAGGTAAAATACACACAGCACCTTTAATAACACACCTTTCTGTCAAAGCGTTCATGTGATATTTAGTGAGTTGAATAAGAGCTGATGTTAAAGCTGACGTTAAAACACGGCAATAAAGCCACACTATGAAATGTTTCAATTTAAAGATCGAATATTAACTCAAGTCATGCCTAGAGTAAACCGATTAAATGATGATTTACTGTCAAATTCTTGCGATAAATGGAAGTTAGAGGTCAATACTAACACGACAAAAATAATGGTGTTTAGAGAACAAGGTAATATTTTGCCAGGTGAGGCATGGTCTTATAATAATATTGAGTTCGAGATGGTGAATGACTTTAACTATCTAGGCACTGTATTCAACTATACAGGTACTTTCGTTTTATATTATTTCAGAAGCAAACAGATCGCACCCTGATCTATGAGCTTTTAAATATGGGTCTATTCTGTTTGCAAAATGTGTTTCTATAAGGGAAAGGGTTAAGCGAAACGTCTGCTCAATCTTTATATGAATTAATTTCTGCACTCTAAATCTGTATATTATTTATAATTTACAAACCACAGCAGTTTCATGTATTTTCATACCTAAACTCTCGCTTGCGAATCTATATCAATAAAATGTTACCCGCTGCTTTTCACGCGGCTTTACAACCGTGATATATGGTATTCTAGACATGTACATTGACGCACTGATTGACCAATTAAAAACCATAGGGGCGTGACCTAACGTCTGATTGGATGAACGACTGCTTAGGGTGCGAGCGGGGTTCATTCAATTATAGCTATGTTGATTACATATTTAAGACAAATTACGTCCGTAAAATCTGTTTGCTTGTCGGTTGTGGTGATTTTTAAAAAAAAAAATATGAAAGAAAGAAATGTAGTTCTTTCCTTATATTTATCTACGATTCATGGCCACCGATTTCTCTGAAGTAATGACTGATCTTTATAAAAACTAAATTTCATATAGAGTAAATAACCCTTGACGATGGCGAATCTGAAAATAACTGAAACCAAGTGACGTGATGATTTACTCGCACCAAAGCAGGATCCAAACTACCCAATGTTCAGCTAGCTATACCATAATAGCAAAAGCTTCGCAGTGGTTGTTATACATTTCAAGACTTTAGCAAGTCTTCAGTCTGTTTAGCAGCAATATCCTAACAGTTAGTTAAAACAAGATATCACTGAACAAAAAACATGCTTAGCACTTCGATTGTTTCAGTTTCAGTTTATTTCATTTTTGGCATAGACCCGCGTTATACGGGAAACATAAACAATATATATACATGTGCATATTACATCACAGTGACGGGAAACGGCTATTTACAAATCTATATAAACATTAGAGTTTACAGATGTTCAGTTTTCATTTTGTATTACATTGTTACCGTATTAATATCAACTTAAAGCTGTATATTCGGTTGTTTTTGACAGCTAATTGTGTCCATTAAGAACACAATCCGTCTGTATATAATATAGAAGCAGTTACAGTACATCACATACAGTCAGACTATTTGATACATGTAACATATAACACGTAGGTTGTAGTTCATTTTACATTTCTCAAAACAAAATGATAACAATTGATCGTTTTACTGAAATATCCAAAGAAATGGCATCGGTGTACAGTCATTGACTTGTCAGTTGTAATTTGTGTAAATGTTCCTTTAATAATACAGTGAAACCTCTACAGCGACCCATATTTTAACATAGTTTTCTTTAAAAGCTGTGGATTAGCTATTACGCTTCCAAATTCTGTTAACGTTGTCATCCAATACCATTATTATTATTATTTTTCTTTGTGTTTCAAAAACATACTCACAGTAACAAACAGTTTGGATCCTGGTGCGACACCGAGTTATTCGGTTTCTCATCTGGATCCAGGATGTTTGCATAGGTAATCACAGATGCGACATTGGCAGTGAATGGGTAACTGCATGGCGAAACTAATGTAGAAAGCTCAAGTCTGCTTCATTTACGCTCAGCTTTAATCTTTTTTCGATTGAGGGTCGGTTAAGGGGAGTTTGACTGTACCATGTAAATATTAATTTCATGTAATGCGAGCCATGTCACAAGAAAAAAGTTCCATTTTTAACTTGGTAAACAGCGAATACCAATCTCATACGCCGAGCTAAACCAACGCGCTTGAGCATGGTTTGACTAGTTTCAGAATCCGAAATATAACATGGTAAATTATTCATTGTTTAATTTATCTCGATTAACACTTTTATACTGACTTTCTGGTGACATCGTTCATGCATAGTTTGTATTATTTTCGGGAAACTTCATAAGAAAATGTTGGTTTGAAGATAGTCCACAGTGTAGACCCAGATCAAATACTGAGCTGTGGGCGCAGTATATGGCCTGATGTCTGCACACTGTGAAATATTGATGGGCCATGCGGGTTTCAATAACACAAGCATGGTAGATCCGGACATGCATATGGTCAGGGTCTACATGGGGTCTACAGTACATATGAATCTTCAAAACTGCATTTTTCTTAATGATACTTTCGATTTGGATCAGATATTTCAATGTGCACTTTGTATTAGATAGAGAGAGAAAGAGAGAGAGAGAGAGAGAGAGAGGGGGGGGGGGGAGGGTAATATGGTATATCCAGTTTACATGTATATTGTTTTCGCGAACATCATAAGAAAATGTTGGTTTGAAGATAGTCCACAGTGTAGACCCTGATCAAATACTGAGCTGTAAGCGCAGTATATGGCCTGATGTCTGCACTGTGAAATATTGATGGGCCATGCGGGTTTCAATTACACAAGCATGGTAGATCCGGACATGCATATGGTCAGGGTCTACATGGGCCTACAGTACATGTGCATCTTCAAAGCTGCATTTTTCTCAATGATATTTTCGATTTGGATCAAATATTTCAATGTGCACTTTGTATTAGATAGAGAGAGAAAGAAAGAGAGAGAGAGAGAGAGAGAGAGAGAGAGAGAGAGAGAGAGAGAGAGAGAGGGGGGGGGGAGGGTAATATGATATATCCAGTTTACATGTATATTGTTTTCGCGAACATCATAAGAAAATGTTGGTTTGAAGATAGTCCACAGTGTAGACCCTGATCAGATACTGAGCTGTAAGCACAGTATATGGTCTGAGGTCTGTACTGTGAATATTGATGGGCCATGCCGGTTTCAATTAAATAAATATGGTAGGTCCGGACATGCATATGACCAGGGTCTACATGGGCCTACAGTACTAGTGCATCTTCAAAACTGCATTTTCTTAATTATATTAGAGAGAGAGAGAGAGAGAGAGAGAGAGAGAGAGAGAGAGAGAGAGAGAGTGAGGAGGGTAATATGGTATATCCAGTTTACATGTATATTGTTTTCACGAACATCATAAGAAAATGTAGGTTTGAAGATAGTCCACAGTGTAGACCCAGATCAAACACTGACTTGTGGGCGCAGTATATGGTCTGATGTATGCACTGTGAAATATTGATGGGCAATGCCGGTTTCAATAACACAAGCATGGTAGATCCGGACATGTATATGGTCAGGGTCTACATGGGTCTACAGTACATATGCATCTTCAAAACTGCATTTTTCTAATGATACTTTCGATTTGGATCTGGTATTTTATGTGCATTTGTATTATAATAAAAAGGTAACAGACAGAGAGAGAGAGAGAGTGAAGATTTTGAAGATAGTTCACAGTGTAGACCCTGATCAGATACTGAGCTGTAGCTCGGCGTCTCATCAGGCTCCAAACTGTTTGTTACTGTTACTATGTTTTTGAAACAAAATGAAGAAAATCAAAAGAATGAAAATTTGTTGCAGACGACAAAGTCAGCAGACGACAGAATTTGACAGCGAAAGGGTTAATAAATAATTATATTATATGTTAATCCCTTATAGTTGCGTATTACTTGTTTCTCATCATTTCTCTTTCCGTTTAACTATTTTCCATATTTTCTTTATTTTTTTCTCATTCTGTATGTAAATATCATCAATTTCTTTCCGTTTCGTCCTTTGGCTTCATTGTCTTTGGCTTCTTTGTATGTTATTTACTATTTTGACAATGATTAAAATGTTTCATATTGTATGTAATGTATATGAACATGGCTGTGAATTATTAAATACAATATTAACCACGAACATGTTTTTCGTCTTTATGGTCTTACTGTAGTCGCACGAATCATAGAATATTCCGAGAAAAGTACATTCTGAGCTTTAAAAATATGGTAGACACACAGAGACGAGGACTGCTATGGGTCTACAACGTTTTCAAAGCTGGACGGTACATTTATCTCGTGGGTCATGGTAGTCCAAACTGTATACGTATACGTAATTGGACTGAGGGCAGGTAGGTTACAGCTGGTTACTGGGGGTGGAGCTTAGGCGTCTGTAATGATCAACTTGTTTTTTAATTGCCGCATACATCGATTTATGAAAATACACAAAAAGTACGTGCGTTATCGGTTAAAATGGTCTGCACACATTCTTCTTTTTTTCATTTCATTGCCGAATTTTCAAAATGGAATGTCCATCACTATGGATCCAACTCGGCATGAAAGGCTTAAATCCTCTAAAGGGTCGTTCGTATACCATAACGGACATGTTTAAATGAATTAGATATTCGGCTACATTTCAAAAAGAACGTAATGCAAATTAATTCGATTATATTCTTATAATAGCAACTGGACACACGAATGTTTGGCAATCGCAAAATCTATAAAATCATTTCAATATTAATTCATAAGCAAATAGAGCAGACCCTGATCAGACGCCTCATATAGGACTCGTCTGATCTGGGTCTTCTCTGTTTGCAAAGGCATATACATGCGTATTTATGGAGTAAAGGGTTAAGTAAGTTTGCTAAATAAATAGATTTATGTCAGGTGTTTCTCATTCACTGCATATATGTCTTTAATATCCGTGGGAGGCATACTCATTGGTAACTGCACTATTAGGCACGGTAAATTAAACTTTAAACACTGAATACCAAATCGATTGTAAGATACACTAGCGGCATATCTACATATTCCCCATTGACAATGACATTTTAATTTCACGAACACGTGCAGTAAAGACTTTGTTTATTTTTTCAATAAATTGTAAATTATTTCTATTGCTTAGGCAGCAGACAAAGATCTTATTACACGCTTGCCAATTAACATGTTAGCTTGTTGAGAATTAGCTTTCTTTAGTTGCAGCATGGTCAAACATTTCAGTGAACCGCCATACTGCGATAAGGTAGCCATTACGTAACTTAAACTTAAAATTTATTACGAGATATTAGGAATATTAAAGTCATATCCGGCGTTTCTCCCTGACAACGAATATGACTTACATGTGCTCATGCATGCCGAAAATTATGATTTTTTGCGTTCTTTAATTGGGGCATTAGCAAACATTTCAGTCAATAGTCATACTGTGATTAGGTAGCCATTCCCCAACTTAAACTTAAAGTACGAGATATTAGGTGTGTTAAAGTCATATCCGGTGTTTCTCCCTCACAACCAATATGACTGCAGTGGCTCTTGAGTGTGGAGTTCGTATAGCACTCGCCCTGTAAGCGAGGGATCCCGGGTTCGAGTCACGCTCCAGACTGCACTTTTCCTCCTGTTAATTTAATGGTGTCAGAAGTGTTTGACAGCCCATGCAATTGGGAAACACGATCTGAGAGCTGGGGCACCTCTAAAAAAGTGAAGGGGGAGAAGTATAGTGGTTCTGGTGTGTGGAGCTCGTATAGCAGCCCGGATAGCTCAGTTGGTAGAGCCGTCGCCCTGTAAGCGAGGGGTCCCGGGTTCGAGTCACGCTCCAGGCTTCACTTTACCTCCTGTTACTTTGTGACTTTCATATCTGGTGGGGATAAATTCGATTATAACTACTTATTACGCATTGTCAATTATAACTACTTATTACGCATTGTCAATTAGCATTGCAAACAATCAGTAACCATAATAAACAATACATAACTATTTAGAAAACAGAATACTTTTGAGGATCTAGATTATCAATATATTTATGGGGCGTTTCTTTGCGGTCCGTGCTCCCGCATGCCGAATGTTATGTTGAGGCATGAGCAAACATTTCAGTGAAGAGTCATACTGTGATTAGGTAACTATTCCCCAACTCAAACCTTAAGTTTTTATGAGATATTCTGGGTTTTAAAGTCATATCCGGTGCTTCTCCCTCACAGCGAATATGACGTTCATATCCGGTACATGCCGAATATTATTAATTTATTTAGCTTTCTTTAGTTGAAGCACGAGCAATTATTTCAGTGAAGAGTCATACTGTGATTAGGTAGCGATTCCGCAACATAAACCTTCAGTTGTAAGGAGAAATTAGGTGTTTTCAAGTCATATCCGGTATTTCTTCCCGACACCGTTTTTAAGGCTCTAGATTATCCATATATCTCCGGGGCGTTTCTCTGCGGTCCGTGCTCGTGCATGACGATTTAAATATTTTTTTTAGCTTTCCTTAGTTGCAGCATGAGCAAAATTTCAATGAAAAATCATGCTGTGAACTAGAGGCACAAATGAATGAGCAATCGGCACGTATTACCCAGTTGGAATACAGATCACTAGACCTAGAGGCCCGTAGCAGACGCAACAATATTATTTTTGGAGGAATTCCAGAGCAATTAGATGAGAATTGTGTGACGAAAATTGAGGAGTTTTTGAAGACATATCTAAAAATTGACCCTTGCCCCCAAATGCCAAGAGTACACCGTTTGGGGAGGTACCAAAGGGGCAAAACCAGGTCCATAATTGCTAACTTTCTTGACACCAGGGACGCAGACCGCATTGTTGCAAACGCTAAAATGCTCAGTGGCACAAATTTCAGCATAAATCGGGACTACCCAAAAGAAATATCCACGGCAAGAAAAGAGCTTTGGCCCCAATTCAAAGACGTACGAAAGGCAAACCCACAGAGTAGGGTATCCATGGCATACCCTGCAAAAATAATTAAAGATGGTAAGGTAGTTGCTGACAAGTTCCCCCGATGGAACCTCATGTTGCAAAGTACACGGCTTACAAACGAGTCAGTAAACACATCGACTTCCACACAAAGGACATATGAACGTGCGCAAAACAATTCATCAACGGTAAATAACGGTTGTTCCAAGCATGAGACAATTTTGCCACAGCCAGGAACAGTTCGCTCGCCGGCCAGAAGCTCCAGGCGTCGATCCAAATCGCCTGTGCGGCCAAATGAATCCCGTGGTCATGCACCTAGACGAGAGCGTCGCACGGCAAATGTCAAGCGCGCACCACATCGCACACAGTCAGTTGATCCGTCTATAATGCGCCCATGGGACATAACCTCTTCAGCTGATGATTCTGCTTCGCAATCACTACTCCACCAGCCATAGGAACGCGGGGGGCAAAATCCCATATCTGAAAGAACAATAAACAGTGTAAACGTGTGTTGTTTGAACGTGAATGGTTTAAAGTCACGATTAGACTACCCGGAATTCATTGAACTTGTAAATAGTTACGATATTTTCTGTGTGTCAGAAACACATACTAACGAAACTGATATCTTAGACATTCCAGGCTATACATTCTT
Organism: Azorinus chamasolen; assembly: GCA_963576725.1. Taxonomy (NCBI): domain Eukaryota; kingdom Metazoa; phylum Mollusca; class Bivalvia; order Cardiida; family Solecurtidae; genus Azorinus; species Azorinus chamasolen. The sequence continues at coordinate 19,375,224 of OY755251.1, read as the reverse complement.
AGTCAAGCATAGAAAACAAAAGTATAAAAGGAAATCGGGAGGTGTTGGGCTGTATGTTAAGGACAACTTAGCTCCCTACATTGATCTAATTGAAAATAAATCTGAATACATATTATGGGTAAAATTAAATACCAAGTTAAATAATTCAGAGGAACCTATTATCCTTGGTTCTGTATATCTGCCTCCTGAAAACTCACGCTTCCTTAATGAGGATTATCTTGACGAATTTGAAAACGAAATTGCTGACAAATGCTCACATTTTAAATCTGTTTACCTTGTCGGAGATACTAATGGAAGAACAGGACAGCTGTCGGACTTTGTCCCCTCTGATCCACATTTGACCTCGGTCCTAGATATCGACGCCGATTCGCAAGCCTTCTTTGATAAATATGTTCTGCTAGAAAACCTAGACATTCCCTTGGAAAGGTGTTCCTGTGACAAACGAACAAATACTAACGGTTTGAAAATAATTGATATTTGTAGAAATAATAATCTTTTTATTCTTAACGGTCGCTTATTCAAAGATAGAAACGCAGGTGCTTATACATTTAGAGATAGATCAGTCATTGATTATGCAATCGCTACAGCTGATTGTCTCGAATACATATCCGAATTCGAAATAGTCGAAACAGATGCTCTATTCTCAGATGGACATAGCGCTGTACATTTCAAAATAGATATGCCTGTACCTAAGATCCTGCCTAGCAACCTCAATAGTAAAACATTTAAACCACCCTGGAAACCAGAGTTGACACATATCTTCCTAGACTGCATAGATATTGATCAAATTCACTCACTTACCAACCACCTTATTGAAGCCCCGCATTCCACGGAGGCCATTGATTATGTAACTGGTAAAATTGCGTCCGTTTTCTGTGACGCCTCACAAAATGCATTCCCACAACAACAAAGTACACATTTCACCAACATCAAACCTAATAGTAAACTTTGGTATGGCCCCAAGTGCCAAAAAGCTAGAAACAATTACCATGACGCACGGCAAAAGTATAGAAATCTTCGAAATGCTGACAATAAACTACGACTCCAGAATGCTAGCAAACAGTATAAGCGAACAATGAATATATTTATTAAAAAACACCAAACTTTACAGCAATCTAAACTGAGAAACATGAGCGAAAAAAATCCAAAACAGTACTGGAATTTCCTAAAAAACCTTAAACACAAGCAGACAAACGATAGTACGCCATCGTTACAAGAGTTTTACGATCATTTTAAAATAATCAACCAAAACACCATCTCTGATGACAGATACGCCGTCGATAATAACTTAACGGAGACAAACAACTACCTTAACTCGACAATAACCGAAACAGAAATCCTAAACTGTATTAAACACCTAAATAATGGAAAGTCACCTAGCTATCAAGACAACATTTTAAACGAACACATAAAAGCAAGTAAATATATACTTACCCCTCTCTACTGCGTATTATTCAACCAAGTGTTGGACACAGGTCACATACCCCAATCCTGGCTCCAAGGTGCAATTATCCCTATTTACAAAAATAAAGGAGATCGTAAAGATACTAACAATTACCGACCCATAACAATTTTAAGCTGCCTGGGTAAACTATTCACCTCAATATTAAATCGACGCCTTACTACTTTTCTAGATAATAATGACATCATTGAAGAAAATCAAGCAGGCTTCAGATCTGGTTACTCATGCTCTGACCACATATTTACGTTGCACACATTAGTAGAACTGTTTAAAAAGAGAAAGCAAAAACTTTTCTGTGCATTTATTGACTTTTCTCAGGCATTTGACAAGGTGTGGAGAGCAGGACTTTGGCATAAACTTATCCAGAATTCGATCAATGGAAAATTCTTTAACTTGATCAATAGCATGTACAGTAACATCAAGTCATGTATATTCCATAATGGCTCCCTATCCCCGACCTTCATGTCTGAAATTGGCGTGAGACAAGGAGTAAACTTGTCTCCTATACTATTTTCCCTATTTTTAAATGATCTCCAAACATACCTATACATGCAAGGCGCTGTTGGCGTAGAGTTGGACGATCCTATGGATCTAACACTCTGGCTTAAACTTATGATCTTACTCTACGCGGACGACACCATCATCATCTCTGATTCACCCTCAGACTTCCAAAAAAGCTTAAACATTTTTCACGAGTACTGTACTAACTGGCACCTTAAAGTAAACACAAACAAAACAAAGGTAGTTATATTTGGCGCAAGACAACTGAAAAAGTTTGATTTTAAATTAGGTAAACAATCGCTTGAAATAACTAACAAGTATCACTACCTAGGCATTACTTTATCAAGCAATGGTTCTTTCTTAGCAGCAAGAAAACACATTGCTCAACAAGCCACAAAAGCTCTACAGCTGCTATATACTAGAACCAAAAATGCAAATTTACCCATAGACTTAACAATAAAGTTGTTTGATCACACAGTTCTGCCAATACTTACTTATGGTTCGGAAATATTTGGATATGAAAACATTGATATTATTGAAAAGGTACACAATGACTTCCTGAGGAAAATAACTAAAGCAAGAAAATCTACACCAATATCCTTCCTTTATGGAGAACTTGGCAGATACCCAATTTCTATAGTTGTGCAAACTCGTATGATTGCTTACTGGGCCCGGCTAGTATCAGGGAAAGAACAAAAGCTTGCCTTTCAAATTTATAATTACATATTAAATTTACCACGTGATGACTTTAAATGGCTAAATAAAATTAAAGATATACTATGCTCTGTGGGACGACCTGACATATGGTATAATCAGTTATCAATAAACCTAAAAAATATTCACCTGGTCATAAAGCAAACCCTAATTGATCAGTTTAAACAGAACTGGCATGCCAGCCTCCAACAATCAAACAAAGGTCGAACTTATTACGGCTTCAAGAAAAACGTACAGTTAGAATCATATCTTAAAGAACTAGACAAACAGACATACCTTACCCTTTTTAAATTTCGAACAGCCAACCACTTTCTCCCGGTAGAGACTGGACGACACGACGGAACATCTTTCCAAGAGAGAATTTGTCCATTATGTGATTCCAACGAGATTGGAACTGAAAAACATTATCTAATAAACTGTAGTTACTTTTCCCAAGAAAGAAATCGTATTCTAAAGACAAGTATCCCAATTATCTCACAGCACTTGCCATTGAACTATCTTTTATCTGAAGCTCCTGCACACGTGCTTAAATCTGTTAGTCAATTTGTCTGTTTTGTCATGAATAAATTCAAAAGATAACATTTATTCCTTTACTATACAACAAGTCTGCCCGACACCTCCCCGATTCATACATGTATTTAGAAACAATACTAACACATAATATGTCATGCCTAACTTTTATCCTGTCGGTAATGGCTATATGCACTCTGTAGCCAGTTTGGATCCAGATCGGACATGGAACGATCGTGTCCGATCGGGACCCAAACTGTGAAGAAAATGCCTTAGATCTAAATCATCTTGGAAACTTCACGATAGAGATCTACAATTTTTTAAATATTGAGGATGCTCAATTTTTATACTCACTTTAATAAGCATCTAATATATTATCTTATTATCCCATGCCATAGCCATTATCAATTGTTATTACTTACTGTACTGCTACAGATCAAATATACCTACACCTCAATACTTACAGAGACTTTGCTGTAGTGTGGTCTAACTGTAATTAGCTATACTGCACGTGCAGATCCTGCTCTAGTCTGACGACGATAGTTTACCCGATACGTACCTGCATATAAGACGACATGTGTACAAAATGTAAATAATGTGAAGCTACTATGGCTACATTTTCTCCAGCAGTTAAATAGATTGACAGAAGGCTACCTCGCACTGTAATGATTGTCGACCAGTATGGACACAGCTCAAATACCCCTCGAGATGTACTTGATCAGAATCCAAACTGCCTGCACCACAGGCATCTCTAAGTTATTTTCAGTGAATTGTAATCCCCACATTGTAGTGTTTTGATACAAAGTCGGTCTGTGGTTGGCGACATCTAACCGAGTGACTGCCTAGTACAGGACGACTCGTCCTGTATTGGGCGGTCGCCTGTGGACACTGGTTAATAAGGTGATCGCGCATACATGACTGACTGTCTCTTAATCAACTTGTCCTGCAATCCGAAATACTTGTTTAATATCCCAGTCAATTCCATAGAACGCGCCAATCGATGCATACCCTCACGAGAGACCGCATCTTGCGGATTCTTATCTGGGTCTGCAATGTTTACCTGATACGGCTTGCAGGGCTGGTTCTACTCAAGCCTGTTCGGCCCATGGAGGAATGGGTGCCATATGCGTATTTATGGGGGCTGTTCCTTGTGAGCCGAACACCAATTGTTCTACTTACCCCTATGTGATGGTGTTACTTATTCTTTTTATACCTACCTGTAAACCTGCTCCATATTTTATTTCGATGGAGTTTGTTATATACGGGTATTTACAGCGGACATCCATGGCGATCTCTCTATACTGTAGTTTCATTTACATGTATATTCGCTGGAATACAATATCATCATCATTTCGCTTATTCTTACAGACCTCGTAAACGGTGCATACCCCGTGAGAAAACGTATTTGGTGGATTCTCATTTGGGTCGACACTGTTTGCCAATCACCGCCTTGCAGGCCCGGTTCTGTTATCTTATTATTATTCTTCACACCTGCAAACCTGCTCCATATTTCGTTTCGATGGAGTCGGCTACATGCGGGTATCTATAAACATGTATTTTTGAACAAGTTACGCCTTACTATGCCTTGTTCCTATCCTGATAATATTAACTTGCTGTCAGCCCTAAATGTACAGTTACTTTTGAGGAACATAACGAACCCAGACAGTCTGGATTCTGATCAGTCGCTGAGTTACTCAATATCTGGTCTGGAGCCAAACTGTTTGCAAATTGTCCCTTATGGACAGGGCATAAACAATCAGAACCACAGGTAAGATCAACCCTTACCGTTATATTATGTTTGGTTGTTAAAGTTGGGAAAAAAACGGCAACTGTACTTACCTTGATCTTCAATTTTCCGCTTTAACTGCGACAATTTTTACTGCTAACCAGTAACCACACGCTTGACCCGTGGGCAATGCACTGTATAATGTCATTCAGTTTATATAGAATTACTCAAGGACGAGCCACTTTAGAACTAATACACACGCAGATGAAAAGTGGCACTTGTCGGTTTCAGTGGGTCTGACTTTATGTGTAACACATGGGGTCGGACCTGTTGACACTGGCAACTGTACATTGATCCGACCCCAGCTTCATTTACCCTGAAATATACTAGGCTTTACTCCTGTTGTCATGTGATCCTGCATGTATATACGCCAGTACTTTAATACCCAATGCTGCATGTACACCTGCGTGTAACTGTCTAATCGTAGATCGAAATGCAATAGTGTACAAATCAGACTAACATCGAACAAGTTAGTAATGTTTTAATCAATTTGCTTTATATTGACTGGTATTGTTTATGCTGTAATATATGTTATTATATGTGGTAAGATGGGCATATTGCCTTATTCCCTGAATAAAATCTATCTATTTCAAACTGATAAAAAGTAAACACCAAATTACCTCTTGGGTCCGCTCATCCTGTCTGGCGGCCGGAACCTGCACGCTTCCGACGTGGACTGCATGCGCGGATCAAGAATACTATCCACACGTCGCATGTCGACCGGTACACAACTGACGGAAATTGTTATTACGAAACTGCTAGATTCTTACCCCCACGATCGGAACACAAACCTGTACTTATATTTATTTGATGTATGTTATTATGTCATTTCCCCATGTTGTATGTTTATACCTGGGTGAAAGATAAAAGATTTGTTCTGTTCTGTTCTGTTCTGTTCAGTTGTGGCCTGAGCATAAATTTCAGTAAAGAGCCATTCGATGATTAGGTAGCCATTCCATAACTTTAACCTTAAGTTAATATGAGATATTATGGGATTTAAAGTCATATCCGGTGTTTCTCCCTCACAACGAATATGACTTTCAAATGCGGTACATGCCGAATATTATGATTTTTAGCTATATTTAGTTGAAACGGGAATGTGCGTTCATTCATTCATTACTTCATTACTTCGGTCATTCCATTAATTCGGTCACCCTTCGTTGGTCCATTCCGGACACTGCACACAACGAATATGACTTTCATATCCGGTACATGCCGAATATTATGCATTTTGTACCCTCTATTAAGTTGAAACGTGATCAAAATTCCAGTATAGAGTCATGCTGTGATAAGGTAGCCATTCCCTGACTAAAACCATAAGTTATTGAGAGATATTATGAGTTTTAAAGTCATATCCGGTGTTTCTCCCTCACAACGAATATGACTTTCACATCAGGCGCATGCCGAATATTATGAATATTTCCAACTTTCTTTAGTAGAAGCATGAGCAAATATTTCGGTGAAGAGTCATACTGTGATTCGGCAGCTGTTCTGTAACTTTAACTTTAGGTTATTATGAGATATTAGGAGTTTTAAGGTCATATCCGGTGTTTCTCCCTCATAGCGTTTCTCTGCGGTCCGTGCTTCTTCGTGACCCCCGAATATTATGATTTGTTTGGCTTTTTTTGGTTGAAACGTGAGCAAAATTTCAGTGAAGATTCATAATGTGATTAGATAGACATTCCCCGCACTAAAAATTAATTTTTTACGAGTTATTATGAGTTTTCAAGTCATATCCGTTGTTTCTCTCTTACAACGAATATGACTTTCTTACCCGGTACATGCCGAATATTATGAATTTTGTACCCTCTATTAAGTTGAAATGTGATCAAAATTCCTTTATAGAGTCATAAGTGTTATAAGGTAGCCATTCCCTGACTAAAACCTTAAGTTATTGAGATATATTAGGAGTTTAAAAGTCATATCCGGTGTTTATCCCTCACAACGAATATGGCTGTCATATCCGGTGGAGATAAATTCGATTATAACTACCTATTATACTCACCGTATATTAAATTTTAAGTATTTCAAATAATAAATATATATAATATTAGTCATTCGGCTCGATAAAATGTTTTTCTAATAAAAAATAATGCTTTTGTAGCCGATTTTAGTCTGCGAATCTCATATCCGCGGATATGAGAGTCATATCCGTCATATCCGGTGTTTAGACATACCCGCTAGGCGCTAATGTTAAATTTTATTCTGTAACACCCGACTATAAATAAAGGTTCTTGTATCTTGTATGTACGATATAGTCTGTCTGAAGAATGTGTACAGTGTAGTAATCTGAATAAATTCATAACAATGGAAAAGTAGTAAATGAATGTTGGAAAAAAACATTTGAAAAAGTTCTACGATACGTCAGTACATCAAACCGTACAGAATATCAAGTATATAAACGTAGCGAGAAGGGACCATACGTCCATAACTTTCCAAGGAAAACCAACGGCATGCGGACCAGTAAGTTTTATTGTTTTTATCCTGTTTTTAGCTTCACTGAAACCTCTTTAATAACACTATCTCAATGTAAATCTTCTCTGTTGTCACTCTTTCTCTTATATCAAGCTTTATTACTCTTCACTAATTTTAGCACAGATATCTCGATCCGTGAGAGGTGCTGCAGAATGAATAGGTAGATAGATAGATAGATAGATAGATTTAAAGACAGATAGATAGAAAGAAATATAGATAGATAGACAAACGTTCTCTTTCCGGCCGAAAATTTAGCCGTTCGTTTTCCCGACAAGGAATATATAGCATACATGTCGGTGTTTTATCTTTACCGATCAATTCGTCCCAACTGTCAATTTTTCATTAGTAAAATCTACAACAATTTTTGGCATGAAACCTGCGATTGTAGTCGATGAAATGTTTCCGGAAGGAGCCGGACCATATATGGATATCGAAGAGGTAAGAACAACACCATGAAGTTACTATATAAATGCCGATAGTGTGTAATTTAGGACAATTATTCTGGTTCGCTGAATTTCGACCCAACAAGTCTTCGTACTCAATCTTCATCACAGTATGCCTTGTTCAGCAGTATGATTAAATACTCTATAACAATTTATCTTGCGTATCACCCTTTATCATTTCTCTCACTTCGTCTGCAACAATACTGCCATTATAAGGTCAGACACGACCAATTGTTTTGTTTTTCTTAACAGTTGAACCCCAAACGGTTTATGGTGAATTCGCCTAATTACCAACTCGCCTACAATTAGATATATCGTCGGAGGCCCTTGAATCGTTACTGCCCTAGAGTCGTGCCTTTTTTGTTTTCTTCCCGCGTCTCGCGAGATTTCGTCCGCGCATGCGCATACCGTGGGAAAATTTTTACTACGCTTGTTTACTACAGATTTTGCTACTGTTCCGAGAAAATGCGGTCTAAGCAGGTAAATTGAACATTTTCAAAAGAATATAGCAATAAATAATACAAAAACGTTAAGCAACAAAAAACTGTTCGAAAATACCTCTAATTCACAAATTATAAAAAGTTTCTTTCATTTTACTGTATGCCGTCTGCGTACTGTTTACAAGCTTCTGTCAAAGTCACGTGACCTCCATTGATAAATTTAAGGTTAAACAAATATATTATTAGTTTTTCGTTACTGTAGTCCTTAGTGCATTTTTTGGTATTTTTAGGTGAATCCAATGCAAAGAAGAAAGGGGTACAGGCTTTACTCCCCTACAGCTATGACCAATGCCTATTTAATGGTTAAGCAGAAGACCATGTCTGTAAAGAAAGCCTCCAGGGTGTTTAGGGTGCCTGACACTACCCTCAGAGATAGAGTTTTGGGAAAGGTAGATCCTGATACTGCAGTGTTTGGCAAAAGTCCTGTGTTGAGCCAGTATGAAGAGGCACATCTAGTGAAGCATTTTAAGACAATGGCATCATATGGGTATGGATATACCAGGCAAGAATGTGTACACATTGCTTCTGATTATGCTGTGCAGATTGGGAAAAGAACATCAGACAAACCATTTACCATAAAATGGATCAGAGGATTTCTTAAGAGGTGGCCAGAACTAAGAGTGTTAAAACCTAGAGGACTTGAACATTTGAGGGCTAAAATGGCATCAAGGGAAGTGGTGGAAGAGTACTTTCAGTGTTTACATGACACTCTAATAAAAAACAACCTTATTGATAAACCACATCTCATATTTAATGTGGATGAAAAGGGAATTTCAGTGGACCACAAGCCTCCCCATGTTGTTGCAGACTCCACCCATTGTCCACAATCAGTCACATCAGGTCGAGGCAAGAATGTTACTGTACTAGGTGGTGGGAGTGCTAGTGGAGTGGCAATACCACCCTTCTTTGTTTTCCCTGGCAAAAGAATGATTCCAGATTTAATGGAAGGTTCATCTCCAGGAGCAGATGGAACAGTCAGTGAGACAGGATGGTCAAATGGGATCATCTTTAGACACTATTTAGAACACCATTTTGTCAAATATGTACCTGGACTGAACCAGCCAATATTACTCCTGCTTGATGGGCACAGGTCCCATGTCTCAGTGGACTTAACAGAGTGGGCCAAATCCAAAGGAATCATCATATTCATTTTACCTGCTCATACCAGCCATGTTTTACAACCAATGGATGTAGCTTGTTATGGGCCATTTGAGAGGATATACAACAATCTGTGCCATAAATTCATGCGCCAGACATCAACCACCATCACCCGCTACAATGTTTGTGAAATGGCATGCAAGGTATATCTTAAGGCTTTGTCACCCGAAAACATCCAGTCGGGTTTCAAACGCACAGGGATATTCCCGTTCAATTCAAATGCTGTGCCGAATGAGCATTTAGCGCCAGCAACAGTGTTTTCCAACAGCACTGTACAGCATGCAGCAGACAGTGACAATGACACTGATAAGTCAGATTGCTATATTGACTTTTTATCCAACAAAGAAGAAAAACTTAAAGAAGTAAAAAGGACTGTGAAAAAAGAAAGAAACACAATTAGTAAGATTGTATCAGGGAAGGCCATTACAGAGACTGTTTTTGAGAAGATGAAAGAACATGAAGAGAGCAACAAATATGGCAAAAAATCAGAAACAGGGAATAAAAAGCAGACAATAACATCAACAAGAAAACAAACAAAATCAACAAAGACAAAATCATTAACGATAAAACAGATATGTCCCTTCAAAATGCAACAACAACAGCCAGGCCCGTCCGTTGTGAATCTCTCACCCTCAAGATCTTCAAGTTCTGAAAGTGAATCGGAATCTGATGTTGATCCTTCAGAACTTTGTTGCAAATGCAATAGATTCCAGCCAGAGGAGCTGAAGAAATGCACTTCACTGGTTTTCACAAAGTGGGCCCAGTGTGACAAATGTAACCATTGGGTACATTTGATATACTGTACATCTGTGAGGGTTGTCAGGAGAGGAGATTCATTTTTTTGTCATCATTGTAAACCAGAAGAATAATGCTAATTGCCATAAATATATGTTATTGTTTATAAAATTGAGTTAAAACAGTCAAAATCTGTTTCAAACAGAAAAAAGTACAAATATGAGTCATGAAGGAAACACCACATACAAAAAACAAAAGTTTTTTTTACACGTAAACCACACTGGTTAAGTCCCTATGGCCTAAAATTGTGTATTGGAATGACGTCACGACTCAAGGACCAAATCAAAATGGCTTCTGCTGCATGCTGTGACAAATTAAACATGTGATTAATAAACAGATACTTTGTGATTCGTGAGAAATTTTGAATGGAATTGGAAAGGAAAATAATCAATTTAAAAGGTATGTAATCTCTTTTTTTATTGTTCTACTGTTTGTTATGAATATATGCGATCGAAACGTTAGGGTAACGATTCAAGGACCTCCGAGGATATAATAACTTTAACCCGAATGTTGAATTCGCCTAGAAAGCAATTATATAGTGATTGTATTTCGCACCAGTAAGATATCGATAACATAACAAAAAGTGTTGATCAGGTAGTGTTGATCATCATTTAAAAGCATTTGAAAGCACACAATGGAAATGTTTCAGAGGGAGGGGGCGTTAATAGTTGTTTATTTTGTGCAAATGTTTAAATGATTCGGAATGAAATAAAGAACAATTTGATTGATTTTGTCAGATGATCTGTGAAGTGTACTATCTATACATGTGCAGTGTTTGATATTAGTTATGCTTGTAGCAATAATTAAAAAATGAGCCCTTTGGTGTTGATGCAAACTGGCATCATATAGTGAACACTGGTCAGTGCAATCACATGTATACATCTAACTGTAGACGAGTTGGTCATTAGGCGAATTCACCAGCAACCCCCCCCCCCCCCCCCCCAAAAAAAAACAACCAATATTTATTGATAAATTATTAGCCTCTGATCTTAATACCACAAACTTCGAGTATGATTCTACGGTATCAACAATTACAAAATGATATTGTTCAACTTTAGTTAAAAAAACAAATCAGAAATAAATCGTTCAATTTTTCATCTTACAGAATAGTATTTATGTGAGCGATTCCTACTGAATCCGGGTCAAACTGGCCCACTTTTTAAACCAAAACGGCTATATGTTATATGTAATGTGTATGATCATTATCAATAATATTTAGACTGATTATTACGATTGGTATAGTTGTAGAAATGTTTTATTTAAAAATAAACCTCTTATAACAATAGTCATATATTGTCATCATTTCCATTCAATATTAATAAAGTATATAACAAATATTTGATTTTCATCACCAATTCAGAATTATTTTTTTCGTGAGAGTTGTCTGTCCGTCCGTCTGTCTGTCCGTCCGCCTGTCCGTCACACTTTTTGTCCGGACGATAACTTCAATATGCCAAATGCCAGTTGATTGAAACTTTATATATGGAAAGAGCATAATGAGAGGAAGTGTCCATAACAAGGTCCATAACTCTGGCTTCACTAATATAGGAGTTATTGCCCCTTGTAAAAAAAATCACACTTTTTTGTCTGGACGATAACTCCTATATGGCTCCTGCCATTGGATTGAAACTTCATATATATGGAAAGATCATGACGAGAGGAAGTGTCATGCACGAGGTCCATAACTCTGGCTTCACTTATATTGGACTTATTGCCCTTTGTAAAAAAAAATCACAATTTTTTGTCCGGACGACAACTTCAATATGCCTGATGCCAGTTGATTGAAACTTCATTTATGGAAAGAGCATAATGAGAGGAAATGTCATGCACAAGGTCCATAACTCTGGCTTCACTAATATAGGAGTTATTGCCCCTTGTAAATAAAATTCACACTTTTTTGTCCGGACGATAACTCCTATATGGCTCTTGCCATTGGATTGAAACTTCATATATGGAAAGATCATGACGAGAGGAAGTGTCATGCACAAGGTCCATAACTCTGGCTTCACTAATATAGGAGTTCATGCCCTTTGTAAAATAAAATCACAATTTTTTGTCCAGACGATAACTCTTATATGGCACACATGCCATTGGAGTGAAATTTCATACGTGGAAAGAACATGATAAGAGAAAGTGTCATGCATAAGATCCTTAACTCGAGCTTCAAAAAATTTAGAGTTATTGCCCCATGTACATTTGTTTAACGCTTTCTTGTCTGGACGATAACTCCTACATGGCTCTTGCCATCATATTGAAACTTCATACATGGAAAGAGCATGATGAGAGAAAGTGTGATGAACAAGGGCCATAACTCTGGCTTCAATACCTGTGGAGTTGTTGCCCTATGTTACATGTTTGGCCGATCAATAACTCCTGTTCGACTTATGCTATTGGAATCACATTTTATTTTTGGAAAGAGCATGATGTAAGTAAGTGTCATGCACAAGGGCCATAACCCTGGTATCAGTATTTTTGGAGTTATTAGCTGTAATCATTTTCTAATTGAAAAATGTGGTGTGGAAAGCGCATAATGAGGGGAAGTATCATTCATCAAGTCCATAACATTTTTAGCGATTTCCCTTTACATGTTGTTTTTATTAGAGGGGAGACATCCGTTTTTGTGACAAAAACCTCTAGTTTTAATATGTGTTCATAGTTTGCCTGGTTTACTAAATGTTTCAAAGATGGGCTGCCTGTTGGACGTTGAGGAAGAACTCGCCAGCTATGTTGAACCAATTGGGCTGGAGATCTCTAGAGCAATGATGGGCTGATGCAAGATTATCTATGTTACATAAAATCTATCATGGCCACGTTGCTATGGATATCCCAGCATATTTCCAAGACCCACCGGAGTGACTAGAAACTTTAATCCTACTCTCTGAGACATATACACACTTGTAAGTATTACCAGTCAGAGTAAATCCTTGGAATTTGATTGGTCAGTTTGCCAAAAACTGCCGGGGTGTACAGAACCGTATTCGGCGGCTTCTACGGAGAATACAGAATCGTGCGACGTCATTATGTCTCCCCCATTTATGGGGAGACATATTGTTTTTGCCAGAGTTGTCTGTCTATCTGTCCGTCTGTCTGTCCGTCGCAAACTTGTGTCGCAAGTTTCTCTGAAACCAGTTGGGCTAGAGTCACCAAACTTCATAGGAATGTTCACCAGCATGAGTTGTTGTGCACCACGGTGTTTTTGAATTGTCTCCCCCTGATAACTTTGGAGTTATTGCCCCTGATGACTTAAAATTAGAAAAACTTTGTGTTGCGCATATCTCTGAAACCACTAGTACTAGAGTCACCAAACTTCACAGGAATGTTCACCAGCCTGAGTTGTTGTGCACCTGTTTTTTTTTAATTGTCTCCCCCTGATCATTGTTGGGTTATTGCCCCTGATACGAATACTAAAATTTATGCAAACTTTGTTCAGGCATATCTCTAAAACCAGTAGGGCTAGTCACTAAACTTCACAGGATTGATCACTAGCATGAGTTGTTTTGCACTTGGGGTTTTTGAATTGTCTCTACAAATGCTAGGCAATTCATCTTTGGTATACAAATGATTTTGGTAAAGGCCTTTCAGCTGATACAAGCAAGGTTTTACGCAAGCGTAAAATGGCTGCATAACGTCTTTAAGTAGGATAGAAGAAAAAGAGGGAGCAATATTGTTTAGTAATTTAAATTAACAGATACATTGGGAAAACATGACTGTAATGTATAAATTAACAGCAGAGACGGGGGAATGTTTTAAGGAGCCATGATGCATAATACCTGTGTATGACACCAATAATACACATTACCACGAAATAAATACAGATCAATGGTATTCATGCACAATTGTGAAATATTCAAAACGGTCAACAAAACCACGAGTAAAAGGTCTCAGCTAAATAACTTTACCAAAGACAAAATTCAAACAAAGGACTTATACTTTTACAATATTTGTGTACAGAATTGTTTTTAAAACAAAAGCACGTAAACTAAGGGTGCTAACAAAAAAAATGAGAGAAAAAAAAAATTATGCTTCCGCCGAGGATCGAACCCGCGACCTCACATTTCCTAGGCCACCGTTATAACCCCTCAACTACGCTGACTGCTACAAGTGGTGCGTGCTTTTAAATGATTTATACCCAATACACTAGCATTTTCAATGGCAGAAAAGAAGCAAATAACCTCGACAAAAATATTTGTCCCCGCTAACAAAAAATGTATGAATCAAAATAAGTAAAATAAATGAATGTATATAAATAAAAGCTTGTCTCACAGTAACTAATAGTTATTAAAAAAGATTGGCTTTTATAGAAACACAGGAACGCAGAAACGCATGGTCAAAATTCAAAGCCGTATAATTGTGGGCTGCTTTCAGCAGCCCAATAAAGATATTTGAAATTAGGTCAAGGTCACTATTTAGACAAGTTGGCCATCATTGAAAAATTTTAACATTTTTTCTGAACCGCTGAACCTCATATGCTAGACAATTCATATATGGTATGGAGATAAGTTTGGTGAAGGCCTTTCAGTTGATACAAGGATACATGAAATTGGGTCAAGGTCAAGATCACTATTTTGAAAACTTGGCTGTTTTTAACAAACTTCAACATTTTGCTATAAATTCTGATCCTCGAGTGCTAGGCAATTCACCTTTGGTACTCAGAAAGCTTTGGTAAGGACCTTATGGATGACATACAGATACCTGAAATCAGGTCAAGGTCACTATTTTGAAACATTGGCTGTCATTAAAATGTTGTTATAACTTCTGAATTACATGTGCTAGACAATAATTATTATATTTGGTATGCAGATAGCTATGGTGAAGGCCTTTCAGTTGATGCAAGGATACATGAAATTGGGTCAAGGTCAACACAAAAAAAATCTGGCTTTAATGCCGTTTCCGCATTTTTTGCTTGTTAGTGATAGTTCTTGTTTCTAAATTTATAAAAAATCAGAATTTTAATATTCATGATCATTGACGTCATTATCTCATCCAAGAATATTCATGAATTGATGGAGTGAAAGGTTAAGGTTTTTTTTGTATACATTAGACATGTATTCAGAGCTCCAGATAAGATGCGTAAATTAAAATATTTTCAAGTATAATTTCTTAATTTCTCCACCAAACCCTATATTGTGACCACTCTTTATAATTGTCTCTTCGAGACAATTCTAAAGAGTGGTCACAACATAGGGTTTAGTGGAGAAATTACGACTTTAGTATTTGAGTACATGTACTAGTGTGCACCGTTATCTGTAGCTCTGCATGTATTTATATTTTATAAATTTGTTAACCCTTTATAGATATGCATTTTCAGGGTACACCCAAATCATATTGCTCCTGTATGAGCCGTCTGACCAGGGTCTGATATGTTTATGAAATAATCTTGATTGATATTCATTATTTCTTACTAAATATTCAGGTATATACATTTGTATCTAGGGTTGATATACCAAAACATGACAGAAAGAAGTGCAGTTGTACACATTTTTGAGTGAAACAGAAACCATAGAATCAGATCTATATCATTCCATACAAGCAAATAGAGCAGACCCTAATCTGACAGTTCCTACAGGAGCTGTCTGATCTGCTTGCAAAGGCATATTTATGGAGCAAAGGGTTAATATACTATTTACTCTTCCCCTCATGAAAAATTATGTAAGAAATAATGATATCATGAATATTTATTACCCAAGTTTTATAATGATATATGAACACAGTGTTTTTTACGGCTGAAACTGTAGGATCAGATCTATATAATGCACAAACACAGAATATACCCTGATCAGATGGCTCCAACAGGAGCCGTCTGATCTGGGGCTACTCAGTTTGCAAAGGTGTGAAAAGTCATTTACCGTACATTAGGTGAAGTGTTTAAGTATCCATATTTTGTAATTGACTTATTGTCTGTTCTGTTGTTTCAGGCTGGTGGTTCAAGTGCTCTGCTTATGGATCTGGCTGCCAATGAAAAATCAGTACACTCAGACTTTTTTAATGGTAAGTATTGTGTAGATCAGTCATAACATCCATTTCTTCAAATAACATAGTAGTCTGCTTAGGAAGTCTGTATATTTCTTCATTAATCCATTCCCTTATAGTGACGCCTCTGTAGACCTGCATTAAGCTGTGAACTTGAGAAATTGTTCAGATTAGAAATCGGAAAAACTTAAACTTTAGTAAGTAATTTCCCTTGAAGTTCAAGATATCAAAGTTCAACTTACATGTAATTACATTTAACTGAGCTTTTCATCAGTAAATTGGTGGCGTGATTTGTGAAGATATCAATATTTGTAAATTTCTACTTGAATGAAAGATTTCTGAAATGTGACTGCGCAGTCTTTTTGCTTCTACTTATTTAGGCCTAGTTTAATCACATTTCTGAGCAGTAGATTTAAACAGCTATTCTTTAAAATACGGGGTATTTTGAGTTGCACATCTGATCTGGGCTTCCAATACCTTGTTTCATACATGCACCAATGAATACCCAAATTGCCCTAAATTTTGAGACAAACTTGGGCAAATAGTGCCAACCAAGATCAAACGGCTCAGTGTGAACATAGTTTGCTTCTATGTCAGTCTAGTTTAACACATTCCCTCATAAGTTATTTTAGGTCCATCCTCTTTGAATAAATCTACCGAAAAGGAGCATTTACTGGAGAAAAGGAGATTTGTGTTGTTTTGAAAACATTGTGATAAATAGAGCATTTGCTCCATAGGAGCAAATGCTCTATTTATCAGTGGTTTCAGAAAGTGGCTTTTAAAGAGGCGTCAATATGAGGGAATGGGTTAAGCTTATGAAAATGGTGCCAAATTGAATAACCGTATATAGCTTTACAAACCAGTAGATAGGAGAGATTGGGTGTCCAAATACATTGAGTAAATAGGCTTTACATGAAATTTTAAGCCTTTACACCATGAATATTCATGAATGGAATGACATTATGAATATTAATTAGCTGAATTTTTATAGTGTCAAGACTGTAGAACAAGATGTATATCATAAGCAACCGTCTGATATGGGTCTACTCTGTTTGCAAATGGGTAGAAAGGCATATTTATTGAGTAAAGGGTTAAAGGTGAACAAAATTCAAATTACCTTACTTACCCCAACTCCCAAAGTATTCAAACACGCAATCTTCCCTGTCTACCTATTTGTATCAATAGTCTGTGGCCGTGTGGTTATGGTCTTCAACTGACAATCGCATAGCCCCTCACCACTGTGTGTTCGAATCCCTGTCTGGGCATTTGGACTTTTCATGTGGGGAAAACTTTCAGCGGGCTTGCGGTAGGTCTGTGATTCTACTTGGATGCTCTTCTGTGTATAAAACAACGCAATTTGTTTCGTGCACAGCCTCTGGGCTCTTCCTCAATTTGTGATTAGCTGGACGTTGTGATTTGACTAAAATACTGTTAAAACGACTTAAAGCCTGTTAAAAATAAACTGATTTTGCACCATTTTGATGCTATTAACCCTTTACACTATGAAAATTCAAGTAAGAAATACTGACATCTTAATTATCAACTAGATGAATTATTGTTATAGTAGTACATTAGGCACAAGAACTTTTGCTCATGGCAGAAACTGTAGAATCATATCAATATTTTATCATAAACAAACAGAGTAGACCCTGATCAGAAGGTTCCTTTAACCCTTTCCTCCATAAATACGCCTTTCTATGCCTTTGCAAACAGAGTGGACCCAGATCAGACGACTCCTATAGGAGCGGTCTGATCAGGATCTGCTCTGTTTGCTTATGCTATAGCATAGATATTATTATACAGTATCTGTCATGTCCATGTGCTATCATAACAACTAATCTAACAAATATTCATGATGTCATTATTTCTTACATAAATATTCATGGAGTAAAGGGTTAAAAGCCGTCTATCTTGGTTTACTGTTTGCAAAGATGTATTAATGGAGGCAAAGGTTAAAGTAGACTGAAAAAGTAGCAAATCTTGTAGACCTGGATCTCATGGCCTTTTCAGAAGCATTTTGATCTCGATCTGCACTATTTGCCAAAGTTTGTCAGTCGGAATGCTTTGGGTAATTAAACTTTCATAAATAAGTAGTAAAATGTTTTATATTCTTTACAATGTGCAGTGACTTTTCATTAATATTATTTTTTTCTTTTATATTTCAGATTTTGAAGACCTTTATGATGATGAAGATTTGTCATAATCATCGGAATATCTTGGAAAACTGGAAGAATGTGACTCAGTTAAGACAGCATACATGTACTGGGGCATTCGTTGTGAAGTAATATCATTAGGTGTATCAAGTGGAATTACTTTTTCAGATGACTGAAATGAAATATGTGTGAACATTTCAATTAGACAAAAAAATTAAGCCGTTTTCAAAGTCCATAATTTTATAATCTGTTACATGATAGATTCAGCGCAATTAATTTAATCTTTTACTTGATAATCGAGTCCTTTTTTACCTTTGCGGAGTAGATCCAGATCAGATGCTACTCTAGAAGCAGTCTAATCAGGGTCTGCTCTGTTTGCTTACTGTATATATTACAGAAGCAGATGTTTTACTTAATGCCATGGCGGTAAAATCTCGTGTTATATTTCTGATGCATGAGCGAAATTGCTAAACTCTTTCCCAGTTCAATATTCATGAAAGAAATAATGACATCATGAATATTTATTAGCTGAATTTTTATGTTAACATTTCAATGTAATACTTTTTCATTGACAAAAACTAGAATTGGACCTATATCATATTAACCCTTTCCCTGTTCTATATTTAGTCCAGATAATGAGATTTCAATACCTACTGAATATTCATGGACCAACTAGTTATAATGAAATATGGAAGGTGGAACATTGTAGCTATTTAACAAAGCAAAGAAACAGATCTATCAAATTCTATTAGCAAACAGAGCAGACCCTGATCAGACGGCTCCTCTAGGAGCCGTCTGATCTGGGTCTTCTCTGTTTGCAAATGCGTGAAAACACGTCTATATGAGGGAAAGGGTTAAAAGCAAACAGAGCAGACCCTGAACAGATGGCTGTTTGTAAATGAGTGAAAAGGTGTTTATATGAGGGAAGGGGTTAGTGTTCATGATGGATGGAGTCTTGCATAAATGTTCATGAACTTTAAGTAAAGGGCTAAACAGGCTGAACTTTTGTGACAAAAGCTTGGAGGACCCTTTGTCCTTTCCAGTGCACATCTATTATTTTGTTAATATATGCATCAAAAGGTATAGGCAAACCTCTGTAAAACAATTAATCTAAAGAACCCTTATTCATAGGTCTTAATCTTTTACATGATGGAGACTCATTCCAAATAGAGTAGACCCAGATAAGACAGTTTCAGGAGCCCTTTGATCTGGGTATACACTATATGCAAATGTCTTAAATACTTGGTTCTTGCTCAATAATGATTGAACGTCTCCTGTGTAAAATTACTCATATTAATAATTCTAAGTATTCAGACACACAATCTCTCCTCTCCATGCGTTTGTAAAACTGAATATGTTGATATGGCACCATTTTGATAAACTTCAAATTAGACCAACATGGTAGCAAATAGTGCAGACCCAGATCAAAGTGATCCTTCAGGAGCAGTTTGATCTGGGTATGCACGGTTTGTCTCCCAAGTTTGTCTCTCAGAATACTATGGGTAATTAAGTTAACCCTTTCCCTGTTCTGTGTTTATTTTGAATTTCAATACCTACTGAATATTCATGGACAAAATAGTTATAAAGAAATATGGAAGATGGAACAATGTAGACATTTTAGAAAGCAAAGAAACAGATCTATCAAATTTTATTAGCAAACAGAGTAGATCCTGATCAGATGGCTCCTCTAGGAGCCATCTGATCTGGGTCTACTCTGTTTGCAAATGCGTGAAAACACGTTTATATGAGGGAAAGGGTTAAGTCGGTTATGCACTGCTTTGATTTTGAAACAAATGAAGTAGTTGATATTGTTGACCCCGATTAAATTGCACTTAACCCTTTCCCTCGTATAAACAGGTTTTCACGCATTTGCAAACAGAGTAGACCCAGATCAGACAGCTCCTCTAGGAGCCGTCTGCTCTGTTTGCTAATAGAATTTGATAGATCTGTTCCTTTGCTTTCTAAAATGTCTATACAGTAACACCTTCCATATTTCTTTATAACTATTTAGTTAATGAATATTCAGTAGGTATTGAATTTGGCCTAAATACAGAACAGGGAAAGGTTAAAGAAGCAATTTAGCTCATTCCCTCCTAGACTATTTTTAGACCCAACCTCTTTGAATTAATCTACCGAAAAGGAATATTAACTATAGAAAAGGAGTATTTTAGAATTGTGTAGTTTTGAAACCATTGTGATAGAGCATTTGATCCAATGAGTTTTACAGAAGCACAAAAGGCATCAGTTGGAGAGAATTTGTAAATGTGGGTCTGCTTTGTCTACGTTTTTCTAGCCAAATCTAGGGTAATAATGAAATCTTAACAAACCTCTTAAAAAACATCACATAATAATTAGTCTGGGTTTAAAATGTTTGCAAAACCCCGTTAACATGTTTTGCTTATGGTATGCTCGTATTGAACAAATCTTCCTGTCTTTACCATACCTACTATCAAAAGTTTTTTGTCAACAATATCATTCATTCATTTTTTTTATATCAGTTGAAATTCATGGACTCACAAGTGATTTGACTGATTTCATAATAAATATTTATTTTAAAGATGAATTTCAGTTATTTTTTTAATCAAATCAATTGTAATTATGGTCATTGAGTGTTTCGATCTTCATATTTCTACTTATAAAACAAGAGTGTTTGGAGGAGCACATGTTTCACGTGCTCGCAACCGACTCAAAAAGTGTTAATATGCTGGAGTGCGAAAATCAGAAAAAATGGAAATAACACAAAAGGTATTGCATGCAGAGTGATGGACCTTAGTTACATGAATGGTCCTTAATGAAAGGAAGACACAATAGAAATTTGAAAGCTCTATAATGATTAGTTTAGAAATGACAGCCAAAAAAAGAAAGTGTGATGGACAGACAGATGGATGGACAGATGGACGGATAAGAGATCCCTAAGTGACACACTGAGGAACTTAGATTCTGTCAATCAGCCAGATTTTTATTATACATTACAATTATTTTATTATAAGTATTGACCTTTAATCTTTAAACTTCTTTTTAGCTCACCAGAGCACAAAGTGCTCAGGGTGAGCTTTTGTGATCACCTGATGTCCGTCGTCCGTCGGCGTGCGTCGTCCATCGTTCGTCGTCCGTCGTCAACAATTTGAACCTTTAAAAATCTTCTCCTCTGAATCTATAGGGTGCTCAGCTTTCATCTTTGGCACATAGCTTCACCTATAGGTCCTTTACAAAAGTTATATAAATTATGTCCCTGGTGTCAAAATTGGCCCCACCCTGGGGGTGTCAAGTTTTCAATAGAAACATATAGTGAAACTTTGAAAATCTTCTTCTCTGAAACTGGAAGGTTCTCAGCTTTGATATTTGGCACATAGCATCATCTATAGGTCCTCTACAAAAGTTATATAAATCATGTCCCTGGGGTCAAAATTGGCCCCGCCCTAGGGGTGGCAAGTTGTTTAAACACTAGTATCTTCTTGGCAAAAACTACATGTCCCAGAGCTTAGATATTTTGTGTATGGATTTACTTAGTTTACCTTTAAGAATATTGTTAATATCATAGTTCTGAGGTTAAAATTGGTCCTGCCTTTTGGGTTATACTTTAAAATAGGCTTTTTCACTTCAGAAACTGCGGCTAAAGGTTTCTCCTACAACCCAGTCCACTGAGACTGACCTAGTATAGCCAGTTCCAATGGTTTTACCCTTAGTCTAATCAGTAGAGTAGAAATTGTATTTAGCCAAATAAATAACAAACACTCATTTTAGATGGAGAAAACTAAGTGGATAATTCTCAAAATGCTCTTTGCATATCTTTGTCCTGCATTAAGCTCTCAGATATCAATATAGAGTCTTATCAGTATATCTTTTGTGAAGTTTAGCTGAATACAAGTCAAGTGTTCTATGCTGTAGCATTCTTTATCAGTATTATAGTTGTTTCAGAAGTGTTGTCTGCTTGTCTAAGATTTTTCACATTGTTTTTAATACATGTCAATCTTACAATTAACTCTCTTGTGCAAAACAATTATGAAGTACAATATTGGATTCTGATCTGACACATATGTAATTTGAAGTTACATATGCGTCAGATCAGAATCCAAACTGTGCTAGGTCTCCCTTTGCACTTTTGATAACAACTGGGTTGCCTCCCTTCTGGGTAGACAACTGATATTTTTAGATCTGGCCTATTGCACAGACAATTAACCCTTTACTCCATAATTATGCATTTCTGCACCATTGCAAACAGAGTAGACCCAGATTAGATGGCTCATTTAGTAGCCATATGATCAATCTGCTCTGCTTACTTATGATATTATATAGTGCAAATTGCTTTAAATTATTTCCATTTTTGTGTACAATATACAATGTACTTATAATATGTTTACTTAACCCTTTCCCTCATATAAATGCCTTTTCATGCATTTGCAAACAGAGCAGACCCAGATCAGGTGGCTCCTTTAGCAGCTGTCTAATTAGGGTCTACTCTGTTTGTTAATGGAATTTGAAAGATGTTTTTCATTACTTTCTTAAATGGCTACACTTTCTATTTTTCATTATAACTATTTTGTCCATGAACATTCAGTAGGTATTGAAATTTTGAATAAACATAGAACAGTGGAAGGGTTAAAAATATGTTAAGATATGAATAATAATATGAACTCATGTATCATCATCTTCAGGTCCTTTACAAAAGTTACATTAATTATGGCCCTGGGGTCAAAATTGGCCCCGCCCCAAGGGTGGGTAGTTTTCAGTAGAAACATATAGAGCAAACTTTGAAAATCTTATGAAACTGAAAGGTGCTCAGCTTTCATATTTGGCTCATAGCATCATGTCTAAGTCCTCTACAAAAGTTATATAAATTATGCCCCTGGGGTCAAAATTGGTCCGCCCCAGGGCCGGCTAGTTTTCTATAGAAACATATAGTGAAAACTTTGAAAATCTTCTCCTCTGATAGTCTGGTGAGCGCTTCAGGGCCATTCTGGCCCTCTTGTTGTGAACTTGGCTTATGGTGGGCAGTGAGTTGTACTAGAGTTATAGCCCATATCATAAAATACATCATAGACTATAGCTCGAACAATTTGACCTGGACCCTCACCTTTATTCAGAATACATAATGAGAGTGATGACGCTGTATAAATAAAACTTTGCCGGTAAATCGTGAAGTCTATTCTCACTGAAATTAGCCTGTGCATGTGTAAACCATACAATCACGAGTATGTCCATGCATACTTGCCTACCGGGACACGTGCCGAGAATATACCTGTGCAATGTTACGAATTTTTATTTATGCAAATTAAGTAGGTCAGGGTACAGGTCAAATTGTTCAAGCTATACATAGTGATTTGTTAGTGAGATAATGTGTCCTAATCACTTATTTGTTTTCATGAAAACAGTAATGTCTTGACAAGGTTTCTTTTTTCCCCATTTTTATTCTTTTTGAAAGATCAAAGAAAACTTTGGCATAGTTCATAAAAAGATTGTTGATGGTAAACAAAGCAAACATATATCTACATTGGCAACTCATGTCTAATTCTGAGTCAAATAGTACAGTAAATCTTAAAATCTAAACTGGAATTTTAGTAAAAGATTTAGATCTTTTCAGACAGGTGCCCTCTTAATGCAGGATGGAAATCATGCAGAAAGCCCCCAAAGGAGCTTTCTGCATGACATTCATCCTGCATTAAGCTGCCACCTGTCTGAAAAGGTGTATGTATGGATTAACCATTTCCATCATACAACTGCCTTTTCAAATTTTTATAGAGTAGATCATATGGCTCCTGTAGGAGCTGTCTGATCAGGGTTTGCTGTTTGCTTATAAAACTATAAATTAATAATAGATCTGACTCTACAGTTTCTACCAATACTGAAAAATCCAATTTTCATATTTCTTGCATATATTGTGTGTGTAAAGTTTCTATTACCTTAATACTCTACATACAGTTTCCACCAAGACACATATGCCATTATAACAATTCAGCAAATAAATATTCATGACATCCTTATTTCTTAATACATGAATATTAAGCTGGGAAAAGGTTAACCCTTTACTCCATAAATAAGCTTTTGAAAACAGAGTAGACCAGATCAGACAGCTCCTAGAGGAGCTACTGATCAGGGTATGCTCTGTTTGCATTTGATATAATATAGATATGATTCTACAGTTTCTGCCATGGACAAACATTCCTGTGTTCATGTGCTATTATAACCATTAACCTAATTAATATTCATGAGGTCATTATTTCTTACATGAATATTTAGGAAAAGGGTTAAACAGTCAGTGTTCATAACAAGTAGAATGTAGTTATTCAACACGACATATTAACTTGTGATAACTTACAACCAGTAGGAACCAGCTGATACACCAAGTTACTCAGCATCTCATCAAGTTTTAAACTGTTTGACACAAAGTCTTTGGTGTTTTTAACTCTTTCCCTGTTCAATATTTGTGTAAAAAAAATATGACATCATGAATAATTTTTTAGCTGAAAATTTATAATGTAAATTTTTCAATGAAATGTTTTGCTTTGACCAAAACTGTAGAATTAGACCTTTATCATGTCATACTCAAACAAAGCAGACTCCAATGAAAAGCATTAAACAACATTTTAATGTATATGTCATAAGGAAAGTGTTAACAAGAAATGAAAGACAACAATGTACTTTTTGAATTGTAGTAGACAGAGATTTTATCAGATTATAGAGTTGCTTTGCACTGAAAGGGTTAAAATAAGTTTACACCATCTAACTAGGCATAACGATTACCATACATAATTCATTAAATTTATGTGGTTGCTGGCATATTTCCTAATGTTTTTAGTCTTTTGAATGCCTGTATTTCTTCTTTTTATGTCTTTTCCTCTCTGATGCCACACTGGATGACCTTGACACTGACCTTTCTCTACTTGATGACCTAGATTTATATGCAGCATTGTTACTACTCTCATTTTCAACTGTTTTTTCAACCCATACTTCTTCTACACTACCCTCTCTTTTCTTTTGTTTCTTCTTTTTCTTTGACCTCTCTCTAGACTTTGACCTTGATCTAGAGTAACTTGACCTAGTTTTTCTATCTCTCCTTCTATAGGAATCAAGGCCATTATTTGGCGACCTTGATCTGTATCTGTCTGATTTAAATTTCCTATCTTTTGATCTTGATCTGGTGTATCTTTCTTTTGATCTTGACCTTGATCTTCTTGAATATGACCTATAGCTTCTATGTCGATCTCTTGACCTTGACCTGGAGTGTCTATATCTTCGAGATGAAGGTGATCTTGAATGCTGTCTTATTCTGTCTCTTGATCTTGATCGGCGACCATTTCTTCTTCTGTCAGTATTACGTTGAGGTGTGAAACTCTCCATGTCTCTGTCAGCCAAGTTGAACTCACTGCTAGGATTTTTGAATACATGAAGAAAGTTGCACTCTTTTCCTTTAGGACATCTTCCTTTGGCAAATAAACCTGAAGTGATAAAAATCAGTTTATTTTCGGTAGTGCAAAATTTAAACCTGCCAGACCTTTACCTCAATAAGCCACCCCTAAAAATGTTCGCCCTCTTAAGTTATTGAAGTATGTATGTGCAATGGATACATATTTATCGCCAACGTTAAAGTTGTGTACAAACCAACCAACAGACAGGTCCAAAACAATATCCCCACCCTCCTTGATTGGGGGGGGGGGGTTAAAAAGTTACAAAGGAGAAAAGAATAGTGTTTCAAGAAGAGTGTTCTAAGTGTCACCTGAAGATAGCTGAAAGCATGATTACTCCATGAATATTCGCACAAAAAATAATGATGTCATGAATATTAGATTATTATACCCCCACAAACGAAGTTTTTAAGGTTTTTTGTGGGGGGGGGGGGGGGGGGGTGGTGTTATACTGGAGTCACCATGTCCGTCCTCCTTGTCCGGATCATAACTTCCAAAGTATACAAAGTATAAAAGCTATTGACTTCAAACTTCATATATAGATAGATTACATTGACGACAAGTGCAGTGCACAAGGTTTGTAACCCTGTCTTCAGTATTTTTGGAGTTTTTGCCTTGTTATTTTTTTTCTAAACCTTTACAGAAATTGAAGTGATATGTGGTATGTGACTTTATTATAATGAGTTACAGATCAAGTTTGAATTTTGTTACGCTTCATTGATTTTTCACGGGAATACAGTGATTTTACTTTAATAGACATTTTCCGGAAATTCAGGTTTTCCGGATTTTTTTTTCTAACCTTTACAGATATTGAAGTGATATTTGGTATGTGGCTTTATTATAATGAGTTACAGATCAGGTTTGAATTTCGTTACGCTTCATTGATTTTTCACGGAAATACAGTGATTTTACTTAGTAATTTTCCGTAAATTCAGGTTTTCCGGAGTTTTTTCTAAAAAGGTGTTTATCGTTATCACTTATATAAGTAAAGAATCGATGCATTATATGCATTGCACAGGTTGAACTCACATTTACGGCCTACATACTTGTATACTGTTGGACCCGGTGTTATTCAAACACAGTTGCAAAACTATCAAAGTGGCACCTCTAATTGCTGGGGGCACAAGGAGTCTCGAGACATCAACAATGGAGGTGTGATAATTGACTTTGAAGCGTCCGCAATGCATGCTCGGATTAGGCAGGTAATTTAATGAAAGCAATTGATTAAAAGGAAAGAGAAGCGTGCTCGAAAAATCGGACTATCGCTCATCGGATTACATCCGTTTTACTGTATATTATATCATAAGCAAACTGAGCAGACCCTGATCAGATGGTTCCTACTCTGTTTGCAGACATAGAAAGGCGTACTTATGGAACAAAGGGTTAAACAAGAGATGTCACAGTCACATGACAAATGCCCCCAAAAATTGTACCCTGTGACTTTGACCTTTGACCCATGGACCAGGGAGTCGACACATCGTCTTTGTGTGGTGAACATTTGTGTCGGGTTCCTTTGAAATCAATTCTAAGATAAGATAAACAAGTAATTGTACCCTGTGACCTTGACCTTTGACATATGGACCAGGGACGTGACACATCGTCTTTGTCTGGTGAACATCTGTGCCAAGTTATATTGAAATCCATTGATAGATAAAGAAGTTACATAACGGACACGAAATTTGTGACAAAGTAATTGTATTCTGTGACCTTGACCTTTGACCCATGGACCAGGGAGTTGAAAGCGACACATCATCCTTGTCTGGTGAACATTTGTGCCAAATCATATTGAAATCCATTGATATGTAAAGAAGTTATAGACCGGACACGAAATTTGTGACAAAGTTATTGTACCCTGTGACCTTGGCCTTTGACATATGGACCAGGGAGCTGAACGTGACACATCGTCTTTGTGTGGTGAACATTTGTGCCAAGTTATATTGAAATCCATTGATAGATAAAAAAAAGTTACAGACCGGACACGAAATTTGTGACTAAGATATTTTGTCCTGTGACCTTGACCTTTGACCCATGGACCTGGGATTTTAACGCGACATTTGTGGCAAGTTATATTGAAATCCATTGACAGATAAAGAAGTTACAGGCCGGACACGAAATTTGTTACAAATTAATTGTACCCTGTGACCTCGACCTTTGACCCATGGACCTGGGAGCTAAACGCGACACATTGTCTTTGTGCGGTGAACATTTGTGCCAAGTTATATTGAAATCCATTGATAGATGAAGAAGTTACAGACCGGACATGAACTTTGTGACAAAGCAATTGTATCCTGAGACCTTGACCTTTGACCCATGGACCAGGGAGTTGAACGCGGCACATCATCCTTGTGTGGTGAACATTTGTGGCAAGTTATATAGAAATCCATCGATAGATAAAGAAGTTACAGGCCGGACACGAAATTTGTTACAAAGTTATTTTACCCTGTGACCTTGACCTTTGACCCATGGACCTGGGAATTGTACGGGACTCATTGCCTTTATGTGGTGAACATTTGTGCCAAGTTATATTGAAATCCATTGATAGATGAAGAAGTTACAGACCGGACACGAAATTTGTTACAAAGTAATTTTACACTGTGACCTTGACCTTTGACCCACGGACCAGGGAGTTAAACCCGACACATCGTCTCTGTGTGGTGAACATTTGTGCCAGGTTATATTGAAATCCACTGATAGATGAAGAAGTAACAGACCGGACACGAAATTTGTGACAAAGTAATTGTACCCTGTGACCTTGACCTTTGACCCATGGACCAGGGAGTTGAACACGACACATCGTCTCTGTCTGGTGAACATTTGTGGCAAGTTATATTGAAATACATTGATAGATGAAGAAGTTGATAGATGAAGAAGTTACAGACCGGACACAAATTTGGGACGGAAGGACAGACGGACGGACGCGCAGATGGAAGGACGGACAATGCGATCACTATATGCCCGCCTTTAGGGGCATAAATAAAAAATGCGAGATGGAGATGTGATCCATAAATATCATCCTGCTTACAACTGAACAGGTGGCACAAAGCAACAAAGAGCTTGGTAAAGAGGCACTAAAACATGCATGTCTACCATATTATATTTAAGTTTGGCCTGTAAGGTTTTTTCTAACAATTTCCATCTCCATTATCATGGCAACCACAATTGATGTAATTCTGTGAGCAAGTTCGATACCAATTAACTTACAGACCAACAAAATCCATTTGATAGTTTTGTCAGATTAAGTTGTGTTACTGAGCAGATGTGAGTTTTGGTGATCAAACACTTGGTAAACTGTAGCCAAAATCTTAACTGAAATGCAATCCCACACTAGACCTCCTCATAAGGTAACACTGTATAATCTTTCAATGAGTTCCATCATCACTAACTACATGTAGTTATCATGTGGAAACCATTTAGACAGACAGGCAGACAAAGATAAACAAAACAAGCCATCCAGTTTCACCGGCAGGGGACTAATAAATACTTATATATGAATATTATATTATTAGCTATATAAATGGTATATGAAAACAGGATTTTTTTCCATAGCAGAAAGTATGGAATGAAATGTATTATTCTGTTAGCAAACAGAACAGACCCTGATCAAATGGCTCCTACAGTAGTATGGGTCTTCTCTGTAGGAAGCCTGATCAGGGTCAGCTGCGTTTACTTAGGAAATATTATACAGTAAAACCCAGAACTCTTGAACCCCGGAAAACTTGTTCACTATCACTACCATTAATTTGAACCAATTCTGCGCTCCCAACTGCATCCTTTTTAAATTCTATATGTTTGACCTCGGAAAATTAGACCATGCGAAACTCTAATGCTCAAACTCATCTCCCGGTCCGCTGATTTATAAAACAGTGCAAAGTACTTTTGATAAATAAAACCGTCCATTGTCTTAACTGTATGGATGCGCGGTGAACCGGAGAATCACCTCTCAGCGATTATCTCAGCTCGCCGATAATTACGTTACTGGTAGACAATGGGTGAATGGACAATGGGTGAATGTGTTAAAATTTAAATGTGTGTGTTTGTGAAGGTTGTTTTGAGCTATAAAGGTTGTTTTGAGCTAACATTGTCATATTGTAGGGCTATAACACAATCGAAATGTTCAAACTTTAATTATTCACAATCATGCAGAAATAACAGTTGAATTAATATATTTGTTCTCCTCTGTTTTTATCTGTGAATGTTTAACAATTGAGTTATGGCCCTATATGCAAATCCACTTACCAAAACACAAGGAATAGTTTTCCCCCAAAGACTGATCTGATGCAACTGTCTAAATAACTAAATTTTACCAATTTTGTGTGTTCTCGTAGATGTTTAAATGGGTTGTAGATCGTTGTACATAAACCGAGGCGATGGTGACAGGTCGTTCAGTCCCTGTTTTTAACCAGACCAAAATAGCAAAGATACGTTCATGGTCGAAACACGAACTTTAGAATAATGGGACGATGTTTTGATAGAATTATAGGTTGCATTAGTATTTTCATTGTATTGCAAAGGCAGCAAAAACAGTGAGTTTTGTTACAGAAGTTTGTTTATTCATTTTCGACATGAAAATATTCTCAAACTCACGTTCGATTAATTTCTGTACTATTTGCTACCAAACGAACATGAGACTTGGATCTTTCAAACCACCCTTTATTCGAACTAAAATTTATGATCCCCAAGGTGTTCGAGAGATCGGGATTTCCTTGTACATGTATACCTGATATGTATGATGCAGAGGTCGAGATAAGATGCGTAAATTAAAACATTTTCAAGAATCACTCCTTTATTTCTCCGCCAAACCACTTTTACCCACCACAAATGGCCCTTCTCCATGACGGGATGTTTACAAACTGTGCTGTCAGCTGCTTGCCACCGTACCATCTGGCATTAAACATAGCAAAAGTTTGCATAGCCTCATCCTCTCTGAAAATACCATTTAATTAATTAAAACAGAAATTCTGCAACACAAAATCTTTATGTTAACACATTATCCCCTAGTGACGCATTTTTGCGCATCTATAAAGGTTATTTTATGAAACCATTGTGATAAATAGAGCGCTTGCTCCTATAGGAGCAAATGCTCTATTTATCAAAATGGTTTCAAACTACAAAATTCTAAATGTTTCCTTTCCTCTAGTTAATGCTTCTTTTCGGTAGATACATTCAAAGAGGTTGGGTCTAAAAATAGCCTAGGAGAGAATATGTTAAAAAGATACAAGGGGTATTAATCATCTACCTCAAAATTAAAAGATCAGCTGGCACCCTGTTGAGATTTGTACATACAAGATCAATATTGGAGAAAAAAAATTAAAAGGAGATTAATCAAAAACTGATGATGCTAGTGTACTATTTTATATGCAACACACCTTCTCATGACTAAGAGCTGTTCCATTTAAATGTGTATAGGGGGGCAGGAAGACATTTTAAAACACAGCTATGCATGGGTGGGTTTCGCTGCAAAAATGGTACCATTTGGTTGTGCAATAGCAAAAAACATCTACGGGTGGGTGGCCGAATTTTAAAGTGCCTTCCTGCACCCCATACACATTTAAATTAAATAGGTCAAAATAATGTGAAATATGTCATGCAAAATCAACATATTTTTTTTATACACAACACTGTTTCTATTCATGACTGGGTATTATACAATGTATTGTAATCTGTCCCAGCAGAATAAATGTATTGTTTGTAAACACAACACAGTTTCTATTCATGACTAAGATGATTAAGACGAGTATCGTTTTATACTGAAATCTGTCCCAGGAAAATAAAGATATATGTCTTGGACAAAATTAAATGAAAGCATGCACAGATGCAAGAATGGACACATATACACTACACAACCATTGTGGCCATTATGCTGATCTGGGTCTACTCTCTTTAATAAGGCGTGAAAGAGCATTCATATGAAGGAAAGCGTTTATCTCCCCTCTCCACTGCATTGTACAGGTGACAATTTTGCAACATTTTTATAACTTAAATGTAAAAAATGTAAGAATATATTTTAGCGGATTTTTATACTGTTAATTATATAAGGAATTTGTCTGCTTTGACAAAAACTGTAGAATCGGGTCTGTATAATGTCAAAAGCTGCTCCTATATGGTCTGTCTGATTTGGGTCTACTCTGTCTGCAAATGCATGAAATAGCATTATATGATGGTAAGGGTAACCTTTTCGCTAGTGATTTATGGATACAATTATCCCCTCATGAATATTCATTAACTTAATTTTTATATGTTAAAATATTAAAAGGGAATTTTGTTAGCTTAGACAAAAACTGTAAGATGAGTTTTATATTATCCCATAAGCAAACAGCAGACTGGTCAGTCAGCTCCTACAGCAGCTGTCTGATTCGGTTCTACTCTGCCTGCAACTTAAAAACTAATGTAGGAAAGTAGAAAAGACTAATTGCACACTTTCAAAGTTTCAAACATTAACCCTTTACCTGATTAAAGTAAATGTAATAAATAATGGCGCCAGTATGACTACTAATTAGCTGATTTTTTATAAAGACATCAGAGATCCAGATAAGATGCGTAAATTTAAACATTTTCAAGAATAGCTCCTTTAACCCTTTCTGTCATAAATACGCCTTTCTACGCCTCTGTAATAACCACTTCTTGAAACCATTTTGATAAATAAAGCATTTGCTCCTATTTGCTCTATTTACCACAATGGTTTCAAACTACAAAATTCTAAAATTTTACTTTTCTCTAGTAAATGCTCCTTTTAGGTAGATTCATTCAAAGAGGTTGGGTTTAAAAATAGCCTATGGAGGAATGGGTTAATTCGCAACCAAACCCTATACTGTGACTACTCTTTAGTATCGACTAGACCGTGACCCCTCTTTGGAATTGTCTTTAGTATGTGGGTATGCACCTTTATCTGCAGCTCTGAAGACATTATGAACAAAGGAATTTTATATGACAGAAACTGTAACTTCATATATTTAGTATTTCATCTACAAACATAACAGAGCCATCTGTTCTGGGTGTACTCTGTGAAGGCATTACACGACACATCGATGAGGTTAAAGGTTTGAGTACATTTTCAATTACATATATGTAATTATACAGTCCACTCTCGTTATGGCGAACTCGCTTGACACGAATTTCTCGTTGACACGAAGTTTTTGTTAAGTCCCAACTTTTCTTCCTATATATTCTATATAAATTTAAGTTTTTAAGACGAGTTCGAACTGATCACGTTTTCGTTAAGTCGAAGTCATTTTCCGTCCCCAAAGTGTTTGTTTGCATGTAATTATCGGTGTTTGTATCGAAGTCGCACCTCTCAGTCTGATTGAGTTCGAGGTGTGAATTGGACCGTTTGATCCGACCCTGGCAAAGTACGCCAGGTGATCGTGACACACATAATTACAGTGTTTTGTGGGTAAACAATCACTGATGTCAGATAATTATTCGAACTGTGGAACAATGCCGCATTGAGTGAACGTTATTTAGTAAAATGACACATTACCGTTCATTCGTCCTAAGTGTCAATCATGACTACTGTAGTAAGAAAGATAACTCTCAAGCGTCCTCGCTTCCGGACGATTTTGTAGAGATTGGATAAAAAGTAAGACCTGTTCCTTATTTTATTACCAATACATGCAGTTCAACATTGAATTTAATTTGTCACTCGAGTAATAGCGAAACAGCTCACGGTGAAACATGTAAAATGGTGACTACATTTTGAAACGTCTGGTTTTCCGAATAAGGCTGTTCTCTTAGATGTACCGGAAGTACACGAATTGGCAACCAGCTAGTTCACGTGTGATTGCGTATTTCCGGTGCCCGTTTAGGAAAAGGGATTTCCCATAGAAATGGCGTAAACAAACGATGCGCTTTAAAAATCGCCAAACCAACGGTGATTAATTCAATCACAAAGGCAAAAGGGATCTGAAAATTGGATAGGGCCTTGTAAATTACGGCATAGTGTCATTAATTGAGGGTAGGAAAGACAGAATTTTGTTCTCGCAGTAATGGATCAACACGCACATGTACAATTTTATTTACACAGAGTGCGATTCTTTTACACAATGTGAAGACTAAACTGTACAAGCACATTAGTATGCTTGTAATATGGCAGCTTGTTTAAGGTGAACGTAATGGAAGAAACTGGATTTTTTTTTAAAAAATGGCATGTGATTTTTGAGTCGAACTCTCGATGAGTCAAAGTTTTTAACGGGTCCCTACGAACTCGACATAACGAGAGTCGACTGTAGTTGTAATTGTTTGGGAATACTTGAAGTAAGCAAAACTTCTTTCAGATGTACCTGTCATATGACACATAGACATTTCCCCGTAGATGAGGTTGGTAGTTGCAGCACACCTTGAATTGGGTGACCTGACC
This sequence comes from Azorinus chamasolen, assembly GCA_963576725.1. Classification (NCBI taxonomy): domain Eukaryota; kingdom Metazoa; phylum Mollusca; class Bivalvia; order Cardiida; family Solecurtidae; genus Azorinus; species Azorinus chamasolen. Next base: position 19,341,001 of record OY755251.1, on the reverse strand, counting down.
ACTGGCCTTAAACTCTGGCAGCGTATCCTCATAAAATTCACGGAACTTCTGGTACACCTCACTGTCCTCATACTCAAGAACAATATCTGTAAAAACATGAACTGAACTCATATCTACTTTAATTAACCGGTTACTTCATATATACCATTTCTAAGCCTTTACTCCATGAATATTCACGTAAGAAATAAATACACCATGAATATTAATTAACTTAATTTTTATGTCGCTATGAATAAGGTAATGTTTTAATCAAGACAGAGATAACTGTAGAATCAGATTCATATAATTCCATAAGCAAACAGAGCAAATCCTGATCAGATGGCTCCTCAAGAGCCATCTGATCTGGGTCTACTCTATTTGCAAAGAGTAAAAAGGCATATATATGTGGTAAAGGGTTAATACCTTTGCAAAAAGTGTAGGAGCCATCTGATCAGGGTCTGCTTTGTTTGTTTACAAAATAGTATAAATCTGATTTAACAGTTAGTGCTATAGTAAGAAATTTTCTTTTTCATAATGCTATTATAAAAATTCAGCTACTTGATATTCATACTAACCATGTTGAGATAAAGGGTTAAGATTGTAATATGAAAAGTGTTCAATCATAGGTATATGTTGCGTTGATCAACTACAAACCCCCCCCCCCCCCAAATGTCCTTAACTCATTCTCTCCTAGGCTATTTTTAGATCCAACTTTTTTTAATTAGTCTACCGAAAAGGAGCATTAACTAGAGAAAAGGAAACTTTTAGAATTTTTTAATTTAAAACCATTGTGGTAAACAGAGCATTTGCTCCTATAGGAGCAAATGCTCTATTTATCACAATGGTTTCACAATGTGAATTTTATAGTGGCGCAAAAATGTGTCACTAGGGGCTAATGTGTTAAACAACATCCAAACACTATAACTTTTCATAGAACTCATTTTCATAAACCCCAACAAAAATTGTGCTATAAGCATTACAGAGGTAATAGCCTCTATTTTTATTTTCTACAGAAAACGCACACCCCTCTCAATTTTCATCTCATTAATCCAATAATTTTCAACCGATTTTAACAAAATAGGTACCGACTGTTAGAGAAATGAATACTTGATACGGGAATATTACTGCCATTTCGATACTTTCAAAATCGCAATAAATATCCAACCTCAAACAGCCATCAAGTGAAAATCGGAAGACTTATGATTGCACTGTTTTGGTATATCTACCACGGGTAAAACAGCTAAAACCAGATGTCGTCAGAAGTCTATAAAATAATGTCACAATCCATGCTCAATGTCTCAAAAAATATTTTAAAAGAAGCATAACAAACCTATTTCTTGGTGATATTTTGAATTCGACAAGCTGCTACCATCTTGGGTCTACAAGCATGCACCAAGAATTTTATAACACGACACACCATAGGTTTACGGCTTACCAATGAGGCGTCGTGTTATAAAATTCTCTGATTGCATGGTCCTATGGTCCTTCCAAAATTTACAATACAAAATTGTTCTAAAACAATTACAATGCATATCCAGCATATCTAGAAACAAATGTGACAGCTTAATGCAAGTAAAAAGTAATGCTGAAAGCTCCCACAGGAGAATTCAACATTACTTTAGACCAGCATTAAACTGAGAATTTGTCCAGATTAGAAATAATAATTCTGAAAGCGGATGACTGGAACTCCTGTTATCTCATAGTAATTTGTATGGTCCCTTGAAGTTCGAGATTCCACTGTACATGTACATACAAACTGTACCTGTATCATATTCCTCACAGAGGCCCTGGTCCAACTGGAAATGTCTGAACATGGAAGCAAACATCAATATACGGCCTGACTCAGGTAGTGGATGACCTCTGGAGCACCTGCAATACATACATTAGACATTAGTCAACATGTCTAGTTAGCCCTTTTCTTGAAAATCCCTATTCATATCTTTGCAAACATAGTAGACCTACATCAGACAGCACTTGCAGCAGCTGCCTAATCTGGGTCTGTTTTGTTTGAGTATATGTAACAGATGTAATTATCTCCTGCAATGGCAATAATTTGCCCTATTTTATACTTTTAATGAACAATTCAATCACCTCAAAATTCCATCAACATTTTAACAGTATTCAACCAGCTAGGTACTTTCAAAACAAGTGAATTAACCCTTTCCTTCATATAAACGCATTTTCATGCATTTGCAAACAGAGTAGACCCAGATCAGATGGCTCCTATAGGAGCTGTTTGATCAGGATCTGCTCTGTTTGCTAATGGAATTATGATAGATCTGTTTCTTTAGTTTCTAAAATGGCTACAATGTACCAACTTTAATCTTTCATTATAAACATTTTGTCCATGAATATTTAATAGGTATTGAAATTTGAACTTATTTGGCATTTGATCTAGATCTGTTTTGAAAATGCCAGGAAAAAATAATTATGGCAAACCATTTTCAGCAACTTGAAATTTGTTTTTTAAAACAGAGTATAGTTTTTCACATATACACTAAAACCCCTCTTAACTGGATTTTCACATAAGTATTTATGACGGTCTTTAATACAGATGGCATTAAGCCGCCACCTGCCTCAAAAAATCTAAATTCTTCTCTAGTAGAATTCCAGTTTAGTGGGACTTCAATCTATTTCAACAGTGATTGCAGACCAAATTTTGTTGTATTTCACAAATGACTACCAAGGTTTTTGTATTATCAGTAAAATTATTTTACCTGTCTCCAAAACGACAAGCTCCAACTTTGGCAAAGAATGGACAAGCTTCTATCTGTCTCTCCTGTCCGTAGTGTACTGGGGCAAGAGGATTATGCCATTCTCCATCCTAGTTAAACAAATATTGATACATGAAGCTCTATTTATCCCTTTACTCAATGAATATTTATGTAAGATATAATGACTTCATGAATATTAATTAGCTTGACCCATTCCCTCCTACTGACCCCTTTTGACACCTCTGAAAAGTCATTTTTTAAAACTCAATAACAATGGTATCAAAACAACGCAACTCTAAAATATTCCTTTTCTCTAATAAAATGCTCCTTTTCGATAGATTTATTCAAAGTAATGGTTAAATTTTCAAAATGGAATATGAACACAGGATACAATGTATTTTTGCTATGACTGAAAAATCTATATAATTTCCATTAATAAGCAAAACAGAGTAGACCCTGTTCAGACCTGGTGGAATCATCTATCAATCTTGGTCAACTCAATTTGTAAAGACATAAAAAGGAATGTTTATGAAGTAAAGATTTATCAGGTGTACAATAGGCATACCATAACCCTTTCCTTCATATAAACTTCTTTTCACACATTTGCAAACAGAGAAGACTCAGATCAGACAGCTCCTAGAGGAGCCATCTGATCAGAGTCAGCACTGTTTGCATATGGAATTTGATAGATAGTTTCTAAAACAGCTACAATGTTCAACTTTCCATATTTCATTATAACCATTTTGTCCATGCATACTGAACAGGGAAAGGGTTAATTATTCTAAATATTCAGACACCAAGTCTCCCCTCTCCACTGGTTTGTAAGCTTTGGACTAATCAATCTAGCAACATTATGAACTTTAGATAACACTGACATAGTTGTACATTAAATTGTTCCTTCAGAAGCAGTTTGATCTGGGTCTGCACTAAATGCTTCAATTAGTATACAAATACTTAAGGTATGTAAACAATCCAAGATGATATTTTTGCATGACTTTCACCATGCATTAAGCTGCCACCTGTCTGAAAAAATATTATGATACTTATTTGAGTTTTTGGATTAACGACAATTCTTGACATGGTGTGTGAACTAAGATATCTCTACTTCCACATTGACACAATGTGAACTGAGATATCTCTACCTCCATACTGTCATGGTGTGCACTGAGATATCTCTACCTCCATACTGTGACGGTGTGCGAACTGAGATATATCTACCTCCATACTGTGACGGTGTGTGCACTGAGATATCTCTATCTCCATACTGTGACGGTGCACACTGAGATATCTCTATCTCCATACTGTGACGGTGTGCACACTGAGATATATCTATCTCCATACTGTGACGATGTGTGCACTGAGATACCTCTACCTCCATACTGTGACGGTGTGTGCACTCAGATATCTCTACCTCCATACTGTGACGGTGTGCACACTGAGATATCTCTACCTCCATACTGTCACGGTGTGTGCACTGAGATATCTCTACCTCCATACTGACAGGGTGTGCACTGAGATATCTCTACCTCCATACTGTGACGGTGTGCGCACTGAGATATCTCTACCTCCATACTGTGACGGTGTGTGCACTGAGATATCTCTATCTCCATACTGTGACGTGCACACTGAGATATCTCTATCTCCATACTGTGACGGTGTGCACACTGAGATATATCTATCTCCATACTGTGACGATGTGTGCACTGAGATACCTCTACCTCCATACTGTGACGGTGTGTGCACTCAGATATCTCTACCTCCATACTGTGACGGTGTGCACACTGAGATATCTCTACCTCCATACTGTGACGGTGTGTGCACTGAGATATCTCTACCTCCATACTGACAGGGTGTGCACACTGAGATATCTCTACCTCCATACTGTGACGGTGTGCGCACTGAGATATCTCTACCTCCATACTGTGACGGTGTGTGCACTGAGATATCTCTATCTCCATACTGTGACGGTGTGTGCACTGAGATATATCTACCTCCATACTGTGACGGTGTGCGCACTGAGATATCTCTACCTCCATACTGTGACGGTGTGTGCACTGAGATATCTCTATCTCCATACTGTGACGATGTGTGCACTGAGATATATCTACCTCCATACTGTGACGGTGTGTGCACTGAGATATCTCTATCTCCATACTGTGATGGTGCACACTGAGATATCTCTATCTCCATACTGTGACGGTGTGCACACTGAGATATATCTATCTCCATACTGTGACGGTGTGCACTGAGATATCTCTACCTCCATACTGTCACGGTGTGTGCACTGAGATATCTCTACCTCCATACTGTGACGGTGTGCGCACTGAGATATCTCTACCTCCATACTGTGACCGCGTGCACGCTGAGATATCTCTACCTCCATACTGACAGGGTGTGCACACTGAGATATCTCTTAGTCTACCTCCATACTGTGACGGTGTGCACACTGAGATATCTCTATCTCCATACTGTGACGGTGTGCTCACTGAGATATCTCTACCTCCATACTGTGACGGTGTGCACACTGAGATATCTCTATCTCCATACTGTGACGGTGTGCGCACTCAGATATCTCTACCTCCATACTGTGACGGTGTGCACACTGAGATATCTCTACCTCCATACTGTGACGATGTGCACACTGAGATATCTCTATCTCCATACTGTGATGGTGTGCGCACTTAGATATCACTACCTCCATACTGTCACGGTGTGTGCACTGATAGATCTCTATCTCGATACTGTGCGCACTGAGATATCTCTTTCTCCATACTGTCACGGTGTGTGCACTGAGATATCTCTACCTCCATACTGTGACGGTGTGCACAGTGAGATATCTCTATCTCCATACTGACAGGGTGTGCACTGAGATATCTCTACCTCCATACTGTCAGGGTGTGTGCACTCAGATATCTCTACCTCCATACTGTCAGGGTGTGTGCACTGAGATATCTCTACCTCCATACTGTGACGGTGTGTGCACTCAGATATCTCTACCTCCATACTGTCAGGGTGTGTGCACTGAGATATCTCTACCTCCATACTGTGACGGTGTGCGCACTCAGATATCTCTACCTCCATACTGTCACGGTGTGTGCACTGAGATATCTCTACCTCCATACTGTGACGGTGTGCGCACTCAGATATCTCTACCTCCATACTGTCACAGTGTGTGCACTGAGATATCTCTACCTCCATACTGTGACAGTGTGTGCACTGAGATATCTCTACCTCCATACTGAGACGGTGTGTGCACTGAGATATCTCTACCTCCATACTGTGACGGTGTGCGCACTGAGATATCTCTATCTCCATACTGTGATGGTGTGTGCACGGAGATATTTTTTCCTCCATACTGTCAAGGTGTGTGCACTGAGATATCTCTATCTCCATACTGTCACGGTGTGTGCACTGAGATATCTCTGTCTCCATATTTCTGAACATAATGGTTTCAACGAAAGTTTTCAAAATGAACCCATATCACCCATAGATCTAAGTGATTATCCAATGATTATTTTGAGTGAATCAAATTTTCATTGGTACCTGGAATCGAAGAGCATTTTGTTGTTTGGGAATTGTGAAGAAACAGTACAGACCTATATGAGAAGACTCCTGCTGGTGCCTTCTGATCTGGGACTACATTGTTTGCCTATGTCCGTATTAACCCTTTCTCTCATATAAATGCCTTTTTACACATTTGCAAACACAGTAGACCAAGATCAGATGGCTCCTATAGGAGCCATCTGATCAGGATCTGCTCTGTTTGCATTTGACAATGATATTGATCTGATTCTCTAGCTTTTGTCACAGCAAAAACAATCCTTGAAAAGTTGACACTATTTAAGTACAGCTAATAGATATTCATGATGTTATTATTTCTTACATGAATATTAAACAGGGAAAGAGTTAAGGGGCACAATTAGATTAATGAACATTAAAACGAGTCAATAAGCTGTATGTGAAAATGTAAATATGAGATGTGTACCCAGTTTGGATCCTGATGAGATTCTGAGTTACTCAGGGTCTCATCTGGATCCAAACTGTATGCATATGATATCCCAGCCCTGTCTTCATCTTCATGGCACTGAAGGAGTTAATTTTCAGGATTAGTAGAAATCATTTTCCTGGAGATAAAATTGAGCTCAGAATAAAAATAAAAGCTTTATCCAATATAAGAGAAAGACTCACCTTGTTTTCTGCTTCCCGTGCCTGTCTTAGAAGCTCCTCCTACATTGGGTAAACAAACAGAGCCTGAATCTGAACAATCTGTTAAGACAAAGCTACACAAAAAAGTAAGTATCTGCATGTTAAGGTTTTCATGAATATAGTATCAATAAGAACAATAGACCAGAAATATTTGACCTCCTGCTGCATACAACAATTTTACATACAATGTACAAGCTACATCAAATCTTTCAGTGTGAAAAGTTTCAAACATTTTGTGAATATGACTCTTTAGTTTGCTTTGTGATAACATGTCATCTGCAGAGAGCTAAATTTAATGGGGACAGAATGTCCGCTTCTTATGCATATATCATTTAAAAGGACTAACACAAAAGAATCATGGTCATAACTTTCCCTTAAATCTATCCTATAACCAGACTTGACAAAGTTTTTCTGCATCAAAACAATTAAATCTTAGATACCTGTATATTTACAGAATTTAGATCAAGATCCAGCTTTTTTAGCAAAACTTTATTTTTCCTGAAAATATTACTTCAGATAAAGAGAATTTATTGTAGTTACTCTAAATAAAGGTCAACTAATTTCCACTCTCCACTGGTTTGTAAAGTTAAATATATTCGCTGATTTATTATAGAGCTAAATCAGTTAATTCTGTACTGTTTTTATACCCTTAACCCATTCCCTCATATAAACGTGTTTTCACGCATTTGCAAACAGAGTAGACCCAGATCAGACGGCTCCTAGAGGAGCCGTCTGATCAGGGTCTGCTCTGTTTGCTGATGGAATTTGAAAGGTCTGTTTCCTTACTTTCTAAAATGGCTATAATGTTCCACCTTCCATATTACAATATAACTACTTTGTTCATGGAAATTTGAAATAAAAATACAAAAGGGAAAGGGTTAAATGAAAGTGATGGAGCTGCAAATAGTGTAGACGCTGATCTGGTTTGCATTATTTGTCTACTAATGTTTGTCTGACCTAGTATTTAGAATAATTACACTAATAAATCTAAATAAAAGATACAGATTCCACTAGTCAGCTGCTTTTGACTGTTCTGTCACATGACACAGCGAGATGTAATCTTGTTAAGGATTCCAACAATATCCAAGACAACAACTTAATACTTAAAAAGTAAATACATTGTATTTTGGTTTATTTGCTTTTACCCTTTATTTCATAATTATTTATATACACATATTTCCACTTTTTGTAAACAGTGAAGACTAAGATTAGACAGTTACTATAGAAGCAGGAAGTATCAGGGTCCGCTCTGTTTGTTATATGTTAGAGATAAGATTTTAAATTGTCCATCATTGTAAAAGTCCTTTTTTCATGTGAAATTATAAAAATTCAGTTAATGAATATTTATGATTTCATACATTCTCACATAAATATTCATGAATTAAAGGGTGAAGAAATAACATACTTTCCTTATATGTAACAATAAATCTCAAACTAATAAATTCTATAACTTCTGCAAATGGCAAAATATATATGAAGCTATTAACCCTTTGCTTGCTGAATTTTAAAATAGATTTCTCCTTCTTTACCCATGCTCTGTTGTATAATTACATATATCTTCACTGTGTACAAGTATTTCGCTGCGCAATCACTGCTGTGGAGTGCACTGGTTGCACAATCAACTTGTAAATAGTGCAGACCCTGATGAGACAGCTCCTGCAGGAGCTGTCTCATCTGGGTCTTCACTATTTAGAGGTAGGTATATTGACGCGAATAGCAAGCGAAGGGTTAATGATGAACTCAAATTTAGACTTCTGGGTACCCTTTTACTTTAACTATTTGTGTCTGCTCACCTCTGATATGAAGCAAGTTTTACTTATTTGTAATTCATTCAAGCTTTTGAGAAACTGCCAAGTGAGTGTCAAATAGCTTGGATCCCGAGGAGACATGACTTATCTGGATCCAAGCTGTTTGCAAATGACAGGTCATGATCCACAGGAAAAGGGTTCTCATTTAGAAATTGCCAGGTACCAGTTCCTATAGCATACTCATAGATAATTATATTTGTTTCCTACATTCCTAGCATAATAAAGTATTATCATCACACAGTTAAGAGGATATTTCAAACATGTCCCAAGTTTCATGAGTGTCACCTGTTTTTCTTTTTTCTTCCTTTTTTCTTCTTCTTCCTCTTTTTCTTTTCTCTGTCTCTCCTCCCATTCTTCTTTGATTTTTCTCTAGAAAAGAAGAGCAAAAAGAATCCCATCAATTATTGGACTACACAAAATGCAATTTTCACCATAACCCTTTACGTGGTAGATACACCTTTGGACAATTTTGCACACAGAGAAGATACAGATCAGATGATTCCTGCAGGAAGTTTTTGATCAGGGTCTGCTATTTTACTTATGTTCTATAAATATAGATGTAATTTTACTGTTTTTGCCATAGCAAAGATTTCCTTTGTCATATTGCCATTATAAAAAAAATCATGTTTAATATTCAGTAATTAACTCTTACATGAATATTCATTACGGATATGGATCTTTTCTATTTGCAAGGCCAAAAAAGGTGAACTTATCAAGTATTGAGTTAAATATGGTTAACTCTGAAGCAATTGACAGGCAACTGCCAAACATGTAGACTCACATCAGAGAATTCCAACAAGAGCTAACTGACCAAAATTTCTGCTGTCTGTCATTTTTTTCAGTAAAGGTCACTCTTTTAGTTTGGATGGGATTGATTCTTTGCTTTGAAGCATGCAAAGCACACTCTAATTTAATTTCTAAATAAGTAAGTGATTATTAATTAGATGAATATTTACAATAGCAAGTGAGCACTGGAAAAGTTGGTTATGGCGGAAACTAGAAAACTGTAATCTGTGTCTCACAGGGTTACAGATAAGGTGCGTATCTGCGTAAATACGCAATTAAATTCAGTTGAAAAGCAATTTTTTTGAAACTCATGCATACTGAAAAGCAATTATAAAAGTTGTTTACGCAAAAGCATTCAAGCAGACGCGTATTAGTATGCGATAGTCGGGCATTTCTTAGGCATGAATAACTATTGTTTACTGTGACACCGGGCTTGTTTTACTGCAACACATTCTTTAATTATATTAGGTCTTCTGTTGGCGAACCAGAAATAATTTGTGAAATGTGAACAAGGTGTGTAAAACCTCAAAAGAGGTTGTCAGTGGTATATTCCTCGATCTTTTGTCACAAAACTGTAAGCCACTAGTAGAGAAGGTGCAACTAAAGTCGGCAAAATTACTGTCAAGAAATATGTTTCAAAGTATCCTTGGCTTATAACACATTACTCCTGCACAAATATGATGTGTTGAAATGTTAGCAAATGAAGGTACATCGAACATTTGGATGTCGAGTATCAGTTAATGGACTGTTAGAATTACAGATCGAAAAGGGTCTTTCTGTGACATACACCAATCTCAGTTGTAGGTGTAGGCTTATAACATATATAATATATTGAATCTAAAACTGTTGGGGTAAACAGCAATTCATTTCAAATTGATGGAGTAACACTTTTCTTGATACTCAATTGAAATTCTGATTACCAAATTCCTTGAAAAAGTAAGGAGTAAATACCCAAATAACACAAAACCTTATCTATAACACTGGTCTCATCTGTTTGCTAAGGTGTCAATAGGCATATACATGTATATGGAGTAAAAGTTTAAGACCCTGCATTCAGTATAAGGGATAATTCAATTTTCATCCCTTTACTTGATACAGATGCAAAGACACAAATCAGACAGCTCATGTTGGATATGTTTATTTGAGGTTTGTTCTATCTACATAACCATTTCCTCCATAAATATGCCTTTCTATGCCTCTTTAATAGTCAATTCTTGAAACCATTGTGATAAATAGAGCACTTGCTCCATAGGAGCAAATGTTATATTTATCACAATGGTTTCAGTACTACAGAATTCTAATATTTTCTTTTTTCTCTAGTAAGTGCTCCTTTTCAGTAGATTCATTCAAAGAGGTTGGGTCTAAAAAATAGCCTACGGAGGAAAGGGTTAATATGGAATAATATAGATCTCATGCTACAACTTTTGCCATACCTAAAAAAGTCCTTGTTACATGCCATTATAAAACTTCAGGTATCTAACATTAATGAAGTCATAACTGTATTTTCTACATGAATATTCATTAAGTACAGGGTAAATAGCCAGTTGAGCAAGTGTCACCCATCTAACTGGTTTCACCTGTCTGACATTACAAAGAACATTTTCTCCAATATCTTTTGTAGCCATGATCAGTGTGTTTTCTGTCTTCTAGTAAATGCTCTTTTTCAGTAGATTTATTCAAAGAGGGTGGGCCTAAAATAGCCTATGAGAGATAGGGTTAACCCTTTCAGTTCCAGCATTATCATCTGATGTCTGTTGGAGACATTTTCATCTGCTTCAAGTTACAGAGGTGGCCCTTGTTAAATTTCTTTATAAAAATATGAACAGAGTTACTCAGTGTCTCCTCTGGATCCAACTCACAGACCTGTGACCAGGCACTGAAGGGGTTAGGGTTAGTATTAGGTCAAGCATTCTCCCCTCTCCACCACTTCATAAGGCCAACAAGTCAAACTTTAGTAAAAACTAAGAGAGTAGCAAGCACATTGATGTGAGGCTTTGATCAAACTGTTCTGTCAAGAACAGTTTGATCTTGGTCTAAACTATTTGTTTGACTGAATATTAAAGATGATTATGATAGTTTGAATCTAATCCCACTGGGACAAAAACATCTTCTTAAATTTGAATTTGGTGCAATTTTGACTACTATAATTTCAATTTTGCTAAGGCACTATTGACTGAGTGTCAAACAGTTTAGTTCCTAATGAGACATAGACTTACTCATTGTCTTTCCTGGATCCAAGCTGTTTTCAAATGCTAACCAGGTCGCGAATAGCACGATAATGGTTACTAAGTATTGTTTAACCCTTTACTCCATAAATACACCTTTCTATGCCTTTGAAAACAGAGTAGACCCAGATCCTGTAGGAGCCGTCTGGTCAGGGTCTGCTCTGTCTGCTTATGTCATAATATATAATTCTGTATAATTCTACGGTTTCTGTATTTGCCAAAAAAATCATATCCATGAGCTATTATATCATCTGATCTAAGTAATATTCATAACGTCGTTATTTTTTTTCATGAATATTCATTGAGTAAAGGGTCAACATATCAGCCTACCTCAATCTCAATCTTCTGAAGTCTCTCTCTTTCTTCCTGTTCTTTCTTTCTCTTCAATTTTTCAGCAAAGAGCTCTTCATGCCATAACCAAAGTTCATGCTGTCGTTTTGACTCATCTGCGATTTGAAGAAGTTCAGCTTGTTCCTCATATTCTATTTGCTGAAGCTGAACTTCATAGCTAGGAGAATGTTTTCGAGCTTCTTCCTCTGTAATGAAAGCACATGTAATGGTACATGTTTTATGGAAAATGTTTGTCTTGCTTAACCTTTAGCCTGCTGAGCAAATTATTTTACTGAATTTTTCACCTACATGTACTACATTTTCAAAATTCAAGCTATTATTAATTTGTCTACCAAATGCAATCAGGGTGTCAAACAGTTTGGATTCTGATGAGACGCCGAGTTACTCGGTGTCTCATCTGGATCCATATTGTTTGCATATGTATTCACTCATCTGCCCACAGCAGGCTAAAGGTTAATTTTTTCACAACAGAATCATCTTTCAATATTTTCTCAAAAAAGAAATTACAGTGTAGAAGTGTTATGACATGAATACTTTCTCAGATTCTTCACTGGATCAAAACTACCCATAAATGAACATCCTGTCTTCCTTCTCTGTCAGCTTATAAAGCTAATCAATTATAAAGGTTGGCACAGTTTTGATAACTTTAAACTATACTAATATACTAGCAAATAGTGAAGACCCTCATCAAAAGCCTTAGTTTAATCTGGGTTTGCATCATTTGCCAAGTTTGTCTGCTCCAATTAGGTAATCAGGGTAAATGCATACACTGTCATTGTTTCACTACTGCTGCAGAAATTTCATTGGCACAAATTCATAAATGGACTACTGTAATTACCCTTAGTGTTTGGTCAAACTTAACCCTTTACTCCATGAATATTCATGCCACAGGGGGCCATTTCGTGGGTCTACATGGTCTAAAAAGTCAAAAAAATTGATTGGGTCGATTTAGTGTTATATTATATACAAGGGAACTACCCATTCGCAGATTTCACGACCGATTCGAAATAACGCCAGGTTTTGGGCTATCAAGATAAAATACCCACTAATGTTTGGTACGAACGTGAAGCTGGGACCTTGTACTTTTCAAATAATATAACTTTTGATACATTCTGACTAAGCCGTAGCCAGTGCCGAGGTGAAATTCCAACAAATTACGCTGGTTGTTCTTACTCGGACGAGAAGTCGCAACAACCTGACCTAGTTTCTAGTTGGCCAGTAACAGGGCACTTGATTGACCTAGGGATGGTGCCCTGCGTTCTCACTAACGCTTATTGGGTAAGCAAGGTAACAGACACGCGGATGTTGTTATTGTAAAGGAAGCGGGTCACGTGACTCGTAGTAGCCTGACAGAGATTTAAATCTGCTAATTGCACGAAAATTCGCCTGCATTTCGGATCTGCATCAGTGTCTGCAGATAGTTTGAGAGGTAAACGATAGCTTTTTGTCATATATATTGATTGCACAATCGTTTTATCCCGAGGCATCGCGATTATGGCCATTTTATGGGGGGTCTAGCGGCAAATCGTTGTTGCGCGATCTCGTTCGAGTAAGCTAAATCAGCGTGTTTTGTAGGAATTTCACGTCGGCACTGGCTACGGCTTAGTCGGAATGTATCAAAAGTTATATTATTTGAAGAGTACAAGGTCCCAGCTTCACGTTCGTACCAAACATTAGTGGGTCTTTTATCTTGATAGCCCAAAACCGGGCGTTATTTCGAATCGGTCGTGAAATCTGCAAATGGGTAGTTAGACCCCTTGTATATAATATAACACTAAATCGACCCAATCATTTTTTTTGACTTTTTAGACCATGTAGACCCACGAAATGGCCCCCTGTGATTCATGCAAGAAATAATGATACCATGAATATTAATTAAGATTTATAAAGGCACTGTGAACAAAAACTGTTTTTATCATGGCAGAAATTGTAGAATAATCTATAATTTGTAAACTTTTCAATGAAATTTTTTGCTCTGAAAGAATCTGTATAATCAGATTTATATCATGTCAAAAGTAAACAGCAGATCCTGATCAGACGGCTCCTATAAGATCTGGGTCTACTCTGGTTGTAAATGGGTGAAAAGGTGATATATGTGTGAGAGGGTTAATCCTTTATCCCAAGAATATTCAATAATTCATGCAAGAAATAATGACATCATGAATATTAATTCAATTAATTTTCATAACGGCACATTAATTTTTGCAGAATCACAATTAATATAACTCCATTTATAAGCAAACAGAGCAGACCCTGATCAGAAGACTCATATTGGAGTGGTCTAATCTGGGTCTACTCTGTTTGCAAAGGTGTAGAAAAGCACATTTATGGACTGCAGTAAAGGGTTAAGAGTGGTAGAAGTAAATATATCGAAGAACAGAATATATATAATTAGGAAAACACAACAAATACCTTTTATTTTCTCTGCATCTCTTTCTTTTGCTATGGCTTGACGTCTGAGTTTCCTTTTCTCTTTCTTCAATAAGGCTTTTCTCTGCTTATGACTGTGACAATAAATATATACATTTTTTTTAGTAATTGAAATATCACTGCATGCTGTAATACAGATAATTTTTGGCTACCATCAATACGGTACTGATACAAAATGAACTTCATCAGTACAAGCTATTTCCGGCCAGTACATGTAACCAGTATTCCGAACCCGATTACTGAATAGAAATAACCAATACTGTGTGATGAAGTTTAACTCAGATCACATGCATATTCATGAAGTAAAGGGTTGAATTGATGGGTAACATTGCAGAACAGGACCTGTGTCATTTGACTCAGGCTCTTCTGTTTGCTTAGAGATAGAGAATATGATGTAACTGATTCTATGCAACAATTTATGGCCAAAATCTACTAATATGTTATATTTAACCCTTTCATCCATACATAATAAGCATTTCTGTTTTCATCACCTATACAAACAGAGTAGACTCAGATAAGGCAGATCCTGGAGCTGCCTCATCAAGATCTACCCTGCTTATGACATAAATTACATGATGACTGGCATTTCTCTTGTACCAAAGGTAAGACAAATACATACATTGTATATTATGTGCCAATACTAAACTTCATTAAGAATGCATAGTTGGTGGAGTTCCACATGAATATTCATGGAGGAAAGGGTTAAACTAACTGCATAGTCAAGACAAGTTAGGTCTTATTCATGAAGTAAGTTTAAAACCATTTATTCTTGACTACTTTTTAGAAGTGTATAGGCTAGACGATTCTAATAGGTGGGTATACAAAACGTTTTTTGGTCAGAAATAAGAAAGTTGGCACAATACAACCATATCAAGGCATCTGTAGAACAAATGAACCATGGAGGAATATTCCAAAAGATCTACATTATGATACAACTCTGTTTATTCCCATGTCACGCATTCACTGTTATATTCTATCATGCGTGTTGAAATTTAGTAAAGCTGTTGATGGAAAAATCTTTATCCGGTCCGAAAGTCATGCAATTTTCTACAAACGTTTTTTGAATATTTGTGTTTTGGTATGAAGTGCCTCAAGTCTGCAAATCATACTCTAGCAAATAACCCACCTGTATGCCTTGACGCTTTTTAAACAAATGTTTTTGGTTATGCCATAAAATATGCCTGATACAATGAAGTTACTTGTGGAAGTGGGGGCTGTTTTTTCGCCCATGGCCCAGGAGAGAGAAAATCACATATTTTGCTATGACATTTGTGCGTGGTTCTGGTTTCCGCTTCCACTACGAGGCTGTTGTAATTTAACCCATGATCATTATTGTGTTAACCTCAAACGCAGTGATCTCCCCTAATTGCTACTCTCTCACGAAGTGACAAGGGAGATCACTGTGAGGAGTTAGTTATCACGTATGATGAAACGCTTGAATTATTCACATTTAATAAGCGCTTGAGCAACTTTGACTTGCGAGTCTTTTTCCCTGCTTTATAAAAGGCGTCTAGAGCAAATGACAAGATTTTAGAATTTAATTTTCCGATGTGTAGATCTTGTATACGGAAAGTTTTGGTATTGGGTCCGTACCGGCAAAAAATGATATGTACATGTATGTATGGATTCAAATTTCTATCCGTACTGGCAAAATATTTGTCCGTACAATATGGATGTACAGATACTAATACTATCTGGAGCACTGGTATGATATTAAAGTTAGAATGCCATAAAATATTGATCAAAAGGACATCATTCCATTAGGTTTTGAACCACAGATACGTACCACATGAATGTGTTATTTGGAGAATCCATAACCATCTTTATAATATATTTAACAAGAAACAAGCAAATTTCCTGAATTGATATCCATCGTGAAACTAGTCTCATTAATGACCCGTAAGACAGCATGCTAATTTTGTGACAGGTGCCGTCTCCGGGATATCGCTAAAACCGAAAGTAGCTCGATATCACCATTTAGAGTACACAGATGTGAACTATCGTGAAACAAGTGCTGGCCTCAGATATTGATCTGATGGACAAAGTAAAAAAGGTTAAATTTTTCACAAAGTTAGAGCCATAACTCTGGTGTTCCAAGGTAAATGTGAGTGATACTTGCAGGGCCACAGCTCTTTATAGTACCTAACATTTACGCAGTTTCATAAAAATTCCAAACAGTTTCTGAGAAAGAGCACCAGACAGGCAAAAACGTTACATTTTTTTAGCAAACATAGGGCAATAACTCTGGCGATCCAAGGTCAATGTCAGTGACACTTGCAGGCCTTTTATGGTACTTAACATTTAATTGCACTAAGTTTCACAGAAAAACACCAAACAGCAAACTATTTCTGAGATATGAGTCCAGGACGGACATCACACAGACAGATGGACGCACAGATAATGCCAAAACTTTATCCATCCACCTTCAGCGGGGAATAATAATAGAGATATTCAGATCATGAAAAGGATATCAAAGAGCTATATCATATAAGGTTCATAGTCCCAAGTGTTTGGACCAGTGGGTCCTATATGGCTACTCGATTCCGATATCTACTGAATTAGGCTAGTGTAAATTTTGTACATTGAACGAATTGAGAGATTTAAACAATTATGGCGTATAGATCTGCTTTATCTTGCTTACATTTTATGCATGTTTATTTAAAACAAATACCTACTGCTTTGTCATCGACTAACCTACGTCCAAATCAATTCATCTAAGGGAAGTAACTCAAACAAACCCTAAAAATTCAATGAGACAGCGAGACTTACACAAAATACTTTTTCACTAAGTATTGGTCGCTTCTTGCTATATATCGTATTACTGAACATTCTAAGGTGATGACAATATGTATTACCTCAGTTTCTTCAAATATTCGCTTAAGTTTGAATCGTCATTCTCTTCTGTTGCTTCGTCGGTCTCCATGCTTGATTAAGACTAAACCACTGACCTGATAAGGGCAATACTAAAACGCCGACGGAATGCGATAGACAGGCTTAAATAAATAGTATAATTTCTGTGTGTAAAAATGAGACATTGAAAGTTCTCATAAATGTAGCTAATATATAGACCAGAAACCAATCACTGCTGACATCAAACATCCAAACATCATTTCAACAAATAAGGGGCCTAACAATAAACTTGTTTTCAAACACGTTGACATGTCTTTTTCATCAGTGATCTAAGAGATGAATTAAGCAAAACCAGAGACATATGAATACATACATGTACATATATGTCTCTGCCAAAACCAGCAGTTTTAGATCCAGGTTAAAATCTGGTAAACTGCACGAACAATGTAAAATAGGGCAAGCAATATTTGTATACAAACTATTTTCTATGGTATATATAATATCTATATATAACAAGTAAATCAATATTCATTGTATCCTTTCCAGACCCTGTTCAATATTCATGTAAGAAATAATCTAATCGTGAATATTCATTTTGCTGTTTTTTTTAAATAATGTTAACTTTTCAAGGTTTTTTTTTTGTAATTACTAAATCTGTAGAATCAGATATACAGAGTAGATCCTGATTAGACGGCTCCAAAAGGAGCCGTCTGATTTGCTCTACTCTGTTTGCAAATGCGGGAAAATGTATTTATATGAGGGGAAGGGTTAATAGAACTTTAATGGTCAGAGGCATCCACTATAAAGTTTGGGTATTTCTATCATAATACATTGTTGGGTAAGATATCGCCCTATTGAAAATGGCTTCTCAATTAGATCCGAACTTTTGGCAATGGTAATAAAAATCACCCGTAGACGTGTTAACTGGTGTTACAAGTACACTCATTGACTAATTCCATATATAAACGAAACTGACTCTTTCGTTGCATAATTGTTTTGTGAAATGTAGCAATAATATACGGTCTGTTGATGATTTGGTTTCCGAGGAAACAGTTTGATCACTTTTTGGTGTATCCGTTACATGAAACTAGAATATGTCTGCTTGCAAACGAAATGTCCGTAGTGTGGTTCTTTTGTACAGGACACTCTTGATTGCTTTATAATTATGCTCTATAATGAAACCCCGCTAATCTGAACACTGGCTAATCCGAACACTGGCTAATCCGAACACTCGCTAATCCGACCACTGGTTAATTCAAACACTGGCTAATCCGATTCGCTTATACGACTCGCTAATCCGAACACTGGCTAATACGAACACTGACTAATCCGACTCGCTAAACCGAACACTGGCTAATTCAAATACTCGCTGATCCGAATACTGGCTAAACCAAACACTCTCTGACGTTGACATTGTTTAGAATTTAGAAGACAATAATGTTTGCTGACTAATTCCAATTCCAATTTTATTTCAAATAATACAAAGTCTCACTTTATGCAAGAAGCATTTACATCTATTATACAGTATACAGTAAATACAGTATAGGAATGACGAAAGGTACCTAGTGTCTACAGGTGCGGATACAGGATTTCAGATTAGTGGGGGTGGGATGGGGTTTGGGAGACGTAGATTTTTTAAAGGGGGGGGGGGGGTTGTAGATTTTTTATGTTTGATGACATCACTATAGTGTGTTTTTGTAATACATGTTGAAAAAGAGTGTAATTGGATAAGGGAAACAACAACACTCAGATTAAATCATTGTTTTATTGATTTTAATCATATCTAGATCTAAAAAGGTTTAGGGGGCGGGTTACGCCGGTGTAACGAAGTAAAGTGACCCCAATAGAATACTGACCCCCCGGTCAGTATTTTTTAAAAAATAGTGACACCCCGGTCATAGTATTTTGACCCCCCGGTCATAATATTACGACCCCTGCACACGAAGAAAACTGACCTCTTACGAAGATTTGTGACCCCCATAGAATAGTGACTCCCTGTCTTTGTTTCAACAAAACATACACCCGCACGCCTGCGCACGCACGCACGCACACACGCACACAAAACACGCATGTACACACACAATTACACACACGCACGCATGCACGCACACATACCGGTACACATATGCACGCACGCACGCACATATACCGATACTTACACATACACTTAGAAACACTCGCATACATGCACGCACACCAACACTCACGCACGCACTCACGCGCACGCAGGAGCACATGTACCAGCATGCCTATATAAAGAGATCACTTAATAAATTGTAAAATGTTGTATTGACTTCTATCTGACGGAAATAGCTGTTAAAATTTCAATAATCTAAGTTCTAACTTAAAATTTCGTGGACGGAAAACTGTGTCAGTCACTGTAAAACTAAAAAAAACTTCATTTGGCAGTGGATTTTCTTATGGTCAATGCTGTGTGCAATGCCATATATCATATCCATATTTTGAAAACATTTGTAATTTATCACCTATTGAAATTAATTGAAATAAATCTCATCCAAGTGAGGCAACATAGGGGTTCGACATCATGCCTTTTGAATTATTTTAGCGAAGTGGGAAATAATATTGGTTGTTGCTGTTGTGTTTGCTTCGTCTACAACCACCATCACCGTCACTAGTACTACTACTACTACTATTACTACTACTACTACTACTACTACTACTACTACTACTACTACTACTACTATAATTACTGCCACTACTACTACTACTACTACTGCTGCTATTAATCCCACTACTACACATACTACTCCTCCTACTCCTATTCCTACTCCTCCTACTATTACCTACCTACCTACCTACCTACCCAATAACCCACCCACCCACCCACTCAAAACCCAGCCACCCACCAAAGCACAAACCCAACCACCCACAAACCCACCCACTTACTACTGCCGCTGCTGCTACAACTGCTACTACTACTATTCCTACTTCCTACTACCTACTACTACTACTACCTACACTACTACTACCTATACTTCTACTACCTATACTACCTATACTACTACTTATACTACTACTATCTATCTACCTATCTATCTGTCATGACTAAAGCGCGCAATACTAATTGAACCCAAGTATTTTGTACATAGGGGGTCACATTTTCTGAAGAATATCGACCCCCGGTCAGTATTTTTAAAAAAATAGCGACCCCCGGTTATAGTGCTTTGACAGACACGTTCATTATATGTTGAACTGTTCCCGCGACTTTAATCTACCTCCTGTATAATTTAAAGAAAGAGTTTAACCTTGGTCATAATTGTTACAGATGTAGTGCCCCCGGTCATAGCAAAATGTCAGCCCTGTTTATCATAGCATGGCTAATGCGCGCCTTGTTAATTGAACCCAAGTATTTTGTACATAGGGAGTCACATTTTCTGAAGAATATCGACCCCCCAGTCAGTATTTTTTAAAACATAGCGACCCCCCCCCCGGTCATAGTGCTTTGACACACGTTCATGATATGTTGAACAACTCCCTGCGAACTTAATCTATCGCCAGTATGATTTAAGAAAGAGTTTAACTTTACTCGATTTTATCTAACCTTAGTCATAAATATTACAGATGTAGTGACACCCGGTCATAGCAATTTCAGCACTGTTTAACCTATCATGACTAACGCGCGCAATACTAATTGAACCCAAGTATTTTGTACATAGAGGGTCACATTTTCTGAAGAATTTCGACCCCCGGTCAGTATTTTTAAAAAAATAGAGACCCCCGGTCATAGTGCTTTGACAAACGTTCATGATGTGTTGAACAGTTCCCGCGAACTTAGCAGTGTTGCACTTTCAATTACTGCTCATGAACAGATTCAATAAAACCGAGTCTGCAATTTTCTCTTTTTGTTTGGCAATTTTTGCTTTCGGGGGATCACCACCCTTCAGAATTTTTAAGCTACTGCTAGTATAATTTAAGAAAGAGTTTAACTTTACTCGATTTTATTAACCTTTGTCATAATTCTTACAGATGTAGTGACACCCAGTCATAGCAATTTCAGTCGTGTTTATCCTATCTTGACTAAAGCGCGCAATACTAATTGAACCCAAGTATTTTGTTCATAGGGGGTCACATTTTCTGAAGAATATCGACCCCCGGTCAGTATTTTTTTAAAAAAAATAGCGACCCCCCGGTCATAGTGCTTTGACACACGTTCATGATATGTTGAACAACTCCCTGCGAACTTAATCGACCTCCAGTATAATTTAAGAAAGAGTTTAACTTTACTCGATTTTATTTAACCTGTGTCATAATTCTTACAGATTTAGTGACCCCCGTCATAGCAATTTCAGTCGTGTTTATCCTATCATGACTAAAGCGCGCAATACTAATTGAACCCAAGTATTTTGTACATATGGGGTCACATTTTCTGAAGAATATCGAACCCCCGATCAGTATTTCTTAAAAAATAGCGACTCCGGTCATAGTGCTTTGACACATGTTTATAATATGTTGAACAGTTCCCGCGAACGTAATCTACCTCCAGTATAATTTAAAGAAAGGGTTTAACTTTACTCGTAAACTATATTTTATATCTTGTACATGGGGGGTCACATTACCTGAAGAATATCGACCCCGGTCAGTATTTTTTAAAAAATAGCGACCCCCAGCCATAGTGCTTTGACACACGTTCATGATATGTTAAACAACTCCCTGCGAACTTAATCTACCTCCAGTATAATTTAAGAAAGAGTTTAACTTTACTCGATTTTATTTAACCTGTGTCATAATTCTTACAGATTTAGTGACCCCCGTCATAGCAATTTCAGTCGTGTTTATCCTATCATGACTAAAGCGCGCAATACTAATTGAACCCAAGTATTTTGTACATATGGGGTCACATTTTCTGAAGAATATCGAACCCCCGATCAATATTTCTTAAAAAATAGCGACCCCGGTCATAGTGCTTTGACACATGTTTATGATATGTTGAACAGTTCCCGCGAACGTAATCTACCTCCAGTATAATTTAAAGAAAGGGTTTAACTTTACTCGTAAACTATATTTTATATCTTGTACATAGGGGGTCACATAACCTGAAGAATATCGACCCCCGGTCAGTATTTTTTAATAATAGCGACCCCCGGCCATAGTGCTTTGACACACGTTCATGGTATAAGTATATGTATGAAGCATTCAGGAAACACCGCAAACAAACACACAACCGCCCAAACAGCACCAAAACGACAAACAGCAAATGTACATGAATATAAAAGACACAAAGTGACGCACGGACATAAGAAACAAACAATAGGGGGAAGATGGAGGTACCGCCTTGGAACGGTCAGTGACAAATGCCACTGGGGGTTTAAACTGGTTTATGGGTGCCCAATCTCACACTTATTCCATCCCACCCTGAAAAAACAGTGTAAATAAATAAATCCCCTCTCCGACTAATCTACAACAACCGCGATGGCAAATACAGTGGTAAAAGATGCAGTGACCTCCGGTTATAGCAATTTCAGCCGTGTTTATTATATCATGGCTAATGCGCGCCATGCTAATTGAACCCAAGTTTTTTGTACATAGGGGGTCACATTTTCTGAGGAATATCGACACCCATCATTATTTTTCAAAATATAGCGACCTCCAGTCATAGTGCTTTGACACACGTTTATTATATGTTGAACAGCTCCTGCGAACTCAATCTACCTCCAGTATAATTTAAAGAAAGGGTTTAACTTTACTTGTAAAATATTTAACATTGGTCATAATTCTTACATTTGTAGTGACCCCTGGTCATAGCAATTTCAGCCGTGCTTATTATATCATGACTAAATCGAGCAATGCTTATTGAACCCAAGTATTTTGTAAGGGAGTCACATTTTTTTAAGAATATCGACCCCGGTCAGTATTTTTAAAAAATAGCGACCCCCGGACATAGTGCTTTGACACACGTTTAACCGTTCATGATATGTTGAACATTCCCGCGAACTTAATCTACCTCTGTTGCAACCTGAATTGTAATAACAACCGGAATTGTAATAAAATTTATTACAAAACTGGTTATGAAGCGAAAACGTTATAACAATTGGTGGTCAACCTGAATTGTAATAACAACATGAAGTGTAATAAAATAATTTTGTGTCTGTATTTGTGTGTCTATGTGAGTATGAATGTGCGCACGTGCTAGTATGTTGATAGTATGTGTATGCGTGTAGTTTATAAGGGAGGGGCGCATGCGTGTGCGCGCATGTGTACATGTATGAAGTAATACATCAGATATTCTAGATGATAGTACAACGACTTAGAAATTTTTATTACAAAACTGGTTATGATGCGAAAACATTATTACAATTGGTGGTCAACCTGAATTGTAATAACAACCTGAAGTGTAATAAAATAATTTTGTGTCTGTATTTCTCTCTGTGTATGTGTGTGTGTGCGCGCGCAGTGCTTGTATGTGTATGTGTGTGGTTTGTAGGGAAGGGGCGCATGCGCTTGCGCGCATGTGTGCATGTATGAAGTAATACATGAGTTATTCTAGATGACAGTACAAAGACTTAGATATATTTATTACAAAACTGGTTATGATGCGAAAACATTACTGTGTGTAATATGTGAAGTAATACATCAATTATTATTGCAGTACATAAACTCTTATTCTTATAAATGTGCTACAATCAATATATAATATTGGAATACAGTTTGTCAGTGATGTTGATAAAATAGGAAGAATTTACATACAATAAAACTCTTCTATAGTTTCCAAAACAGTTTGAGGAAAGCCCTCCACTCAGAACATTTTCATAATGCGTGATACCACACACACGCGCATGCGCGCGCACACACACATACACACGCATGAACGCACGCACGCGCGCGCACACGCACGCACGCACGCACACACACACACACACATACGAAGACAGACATGCATACAGACAGACAGACAGACACACAGACAGACACATACAAACACACGCACACACACACGCACGCACACACGCACGCACGAACGCACGCACACAATTTGTTATCATTACAATTCAAGTTGGCCACCAATTATAATAATATGTTCGCATCTTAACCAGGTTTGTAATACATTTCGTTAAAAGTTCTGCAAAAATCGTTTACATCACTTAGTCAACCGGAACTGTAAGAAACTCTGGGTATATTATAATATATATTGTCTATCAAATTTCCTCTTCAATTTATCAATACCATCGAAAAATCGTATTCTACTACTGTCTGTATACTATCATCTGGAATAATTTGTGTGTTAGTTCATTCATGTAGACATACGCTAAAGCCACCCCACACAAAAACTCACACAAAGAAATCTTTTTTATTACAATTCAAGTTGTTGTATCAATTCAAGTTTACAACCATTTGTAGTAATATTTTCGAAACTTAACTGGATTTATAATTAATTTGTCTAATACAATCTGTTTACTATCATCTAGAATTATTTATGTATTAGATCTACTTCAAACATACACATGCGCAAGTCCCCCATCAAAAGCCAACAGTCATACACACACAACAGACACACATATACAGACACAAAACATTTTATTACAATTGTAATACTATTGTCGCTGCTAAATCAGTTCTGAAATAAATATTTCTAAGTCTTTATATTATCATCTAGAATAACTCATGTACTACTTCATACATGTACACATGTGCACACACGCTTGCGCCCTTCCCCTACAACCTACACGCATGCACATACAAACACGTGCGCACATACATACACAGAAAAATACAAATACAAAATTATTTAATTACAATTCAGGTTATTATTACAATTCAGGTTGACCATCGATTGTAATAATGTTTTCGCATCATAACCAGTTTTGTAATAAATATTACTAAGTCGTTGTACTATCATCTAGAATAACTCATGTATTACTTCATACATGTACGCATGCGCACACACGCATGCGCCCCTCTCCTACAAACTACACGCATACACATACCCGCACGTGCGCACATTCATACGCACACACACATATATACACACATACAGACACAAAATTATTTTATTACACTTCAGGTTGTTATTACAATTCAGGTTGACCGCCAATTGTAATAATGTTTTCGCATCATAACCAGTTTTGTAATAAAAAATTCTAAGTCGTTGTACTATCATCTAGAATAACTCATGTATTACTTCATACATGTACACATACGCGCACACGCATGCGCTCATCACCTACACATTATACTAGCACTTGCGCACATTCATAAACACACAGATACACAAATACAGACACAAAATTATTTTATTACACTTCAGGTTGTTATTACAATTCAGGTTGACCACCAATTGTAATAATGTTTTCGCATCATAACCAGTTTTGTAATAAAAAATTCTAAGTCGTTGTACTATCATCTAGAATAGCTTATGTATTACTTCATACATGTACACATGCGCGCACACGCATGCGCCCCTCCCATACAAACTACACGCATACACATACTATCAACATACTAGTCGTTGTAGTATCATTTAGAATAACTCATGTATTACTTCATACATGTACACATGCATGCACACGCTTGCGCACATCACCTACACACTACACGCATACTAGCACTTGCGCACATTCATACACACACAGACACACAAATACAGACACAAAATTATTTTATTACACTTCAGGTTGTTATTACAATTCAGGTTGACCACCAATTGTAATAATGTTTTCGCATGATAACCAGTTTTGTAATAAAAATTTCTAAGTCGTTGTACTATCATCTAGAATAACTCTTGTATTACTTCATACATGTACACATGCGCGCACACGCATGCGCCCATCACCTACACACTACACGCATACACATGCTAGCACTTGCGCACATTCATACACACACAGATACACAAATACAGACACAAAAATATTTTATTACACTTCAGGTTGTTATTACAATCCAGGTTGACCAGCAATTGTAATAATGTTTTCGCAACATAACCAGTTTTGTAATAAAATTTCTAAGTCGTTGTACTATCATCTAGAATAACTCATGTATCACTTCATACATGTACACATGCGCACACAGGTATGCGCCCCTCACTTACACACTACACGCATACACACACTAGCACTTGCGCACATTCATACACACAGACACACAAATCCAGGAACAAAATTATTTTATTACACTTCAGATTGTTATTACAATTCAGGTTGACCACCAATTGTAATAATGTTTTCGCATCATAACCAGTTTTGTAATAAATAATTCTAAGTCGTTGTACTATCATCTAGAATAACTCAAGTATTACTTCATACATGTACATGTACACATGTATGCACACGCATGCGCCCATCTTCTACAAACTACACTCATACACACACTAGAACGTGCGCACATCCATATACACACAGACACATAAATACAGACACAAACATTGTTTTATTACACTTCAGGTTGTTATTACAATTCAGGTTGACCACCAATTGTAATAATATTTTCGCATCATAACCAGTATTGTAATAAATATTTCTAAGTATTTGTACCATCATATAGAATAACTGAAGTATAACTTCATACATGTACATGTACATATGCACGCATGCGCTCCACCCCTACAAACTACACGCATACAAATATTAGCACGTACGCACATTCACATACACACACATACACTTAAATACAGACACAACATTATTTTATAACACTTCAGGTTGTTATTACAATTCCGGTTGACCACCAATTGTAATAACGTTTTCGCGTCATAACCGGTTTTGTAATAAAAAATTCTAAGTCGTTGTACTATCATCTAGAATAACTAATGTATTACTTCATACATGTAGACATGCGCGCACACGCATGCGCCCATCACCTGCACACTACACGCATACAAATATTAGCACGTACGCACATTCATATACACACACATACACTTAAATACAGACACAACATTATTTTATAACACTTCAGGTTGTTATTACAATTCAGGTTGACCACCAATTGTAATAATGTTTTCGCATCATAACCAGTTTTGTAATAAAAATTTCTAAGTCGTTGTACTATCATCTAGAATATCTGATGTATTACTTCATACATGTACACATGCGCGCACATGCATGCGCCCCTCCCATACAAACTACACGCACACACATACTATCAACATACTAGCACGTGCGCACATTCATACTCACATAGACACACAAATACAGTCACAATATTATTTCATTACACTTCAGGTTGTTATTACAATTCAGGTTGACCACCAATTGTAATAATGTTTTCGCATCATAACCAGTTTTGTAATTAAAAATTCTAAGTCGTTGTACTATCATCTAGAATATCTGATGTATTACTTCATACATGTACACATGCGCGCACACGCATGCGCCCCTCCCATAAAAACTACACGCATACACATACTATCAACATACTAGCACGTGCGCACATTCATACTCACATAGACACACAAATACAGACACAAAAATATTTTATTACACTTCAGGTTGTTATTACAATTCAGGTTGACCACCAATTGTAATAATGTTTTCGCATCATAACCAGTTTTGTAATAAAAATTTCTAAGTCGTTGTACCATCATCTAGAATATCTGATGTATTACTTCATACATGTACACATGCGCGCACACGCATGCGCCCCTCCCATACTAACTACACGCACACACATACTATCAACATACTAGCACGTGCGCACATTCATACTCACATAGACACACAAATACAGACACAAAATTATTTTATTACACTTCATGTTGTTATTACAATTCAGGTTGACCACCAATTGTAATAACGTTTTCGCATCATAACCAGTTTTGTAATAAAAATTTCTAAGTCGTAGTACTATCATCTAGAATATCTGATGTATTACTTCATACATGTACACATGCGCGCACACGCATGCGCCCCTCCCATACAAACTACACGCATACACATACTATCAACATACTAGCACGTGCGCACATTCATACTCACATAGACACACAAATACAGACACAATTTTTTTTATTACACTTCAGGTTGTTATTACAATTCAGGTTGACCACCAATTGTAATAACGTTTTCGCATCATAACCAGTTTTGTAATAAATGTTATTGCAATTCCGGTTGAATTTACCTCCAGTTTAATTTAAAGAAAGGGAATAACTTTACTCGTAAACTATTTAACCTTAGTCATAATTCTTACAGGTGAAGTGACCCCCGGTCATAGCAAGTTCAGCACTGTTTATCATATCGTGGCTAATGCGCGCCATGCAACTTGAGCCAAAGTATTTTGTACATAGGGGGTCACATTTTCTGAAGAATATCGACCCCCGGTCAGTATTTTTTTTTTTTTAAAAATAGTGACCCCCGGTCACTGTGCTTTGACACACGTTCATGATATGTTGAACAGCTCCCGCGAACTTATGTGTGTGGCTTTTCCTGCTTGACTTTACTACTTTTTCATTTAATCTACCTCCAGTATAATTTAAGAAAGGGTTCAACTTTACTCGATTTTTATTTAACCTTGGTCATAATTCTTACAGATGTAGTGACCCATAAGTATTTTGTACATAGTGGGTCATATTTTCTGAAGAATATCGACCCCGGCCAGTATATTGTCAAAAATAGCGAACCCGATATTAACTCTATGATTCACGTTGATGATATGTTAAACAACTCTAGTATTTATTTATTTTGTAAAAAGGGGGTTCACGTTAATCGAACAATACCTTTTCCTTTGTCATAATTCTTGTAGATGTAGTGACCCCAGTCATTGCATTTTGACCGTGTTTATTATACTATACTAATACGCACAATGTTAATTGAACCCAAGCATTTTGTACATAGGGGGACACATTTTCTGAAGAATACTGACCCCAGGTCAGTATTTTTTAAAAAATACCGACCCCCGGTCATAGTGCTTTGACACATATTCATGATATGTTAAACAACTCCCTGAAACTCAAATCTATCTCCAGTATAATTTAAGGAAAGGGTTTAACTTTACTCGAAAAATATTTAACCTTGGTTATAATTCTTACAGATGTAGTGACCCCCTTTCATAGAGTATTTTTAGCCCCGTATATTATATAATGACCAATGCGCCCAATGCTAATTGAACTCAAGTATGTTGTAGAAAGGATGGATGTCATTTTTTTCTGAAGAATATCGAACCCCGGTCAGTATTTTTTAAACAATAGTGATCCCCGGTAATAATGCTTTGGCCCACCTTCGTGATATTTTGAACAACACCAGCAACTTTAATTTGCCTCATGTATACTTTACAGAAAGGGTTTCACGTATTTCGAAAAAAAATATTTAACCTTGGTCATAATTGTTACAGATATGTGACCCCTAGTAATATCATTTTGAGCCCCGTTTAATATATCATGACCAATGCGCGCAATGGACGCCAAGTAATACGACTTGTAATCATTGTTCGTACAGAATATCACACACACTCACGCAAGCAGGCACGCACACGCGCGCGCATGCACACACACACACACGCACATGCACGTACATGTACACAATCACTTATAAATAAACATCCTTCCGCACGCACCCACACATTCACACACCCCTACACAACATCGGAATACAATTCCATTTATAGAGAATTTTGTCAATTATTGTCGAAGAGATGCTGTTGATTTTCTTATATAAAAGGTCAAGCACGTGTGACATATACCATAGAAATATAGTGTGTACATTTGCAACATGCCATTTTCCTCTGCAGATAATAAACATTAGATTAGTTGTTCATAATGTTTTTACTTCTATTTCAAACGAGCTTTGTAGAAAACCACACATCAAGGATTTGGTGCGTGTTTATTTTTGTCTAAAAGGACGAGTTTAATAGATCCAATAAATCACGAACACGAGTCTTATATTCTATCCATAACATAACCTAGAGAAGATAGTTTTCCTTGTGTGTTCGTCACCTATTTGTGGCTGCCTAGTAAGTCAAATGTATGACATCGAAAATATCAGCACCTGTTGAGTTTAAAAACAGTTTGCCAATCAGACTGAGATTAATCGTCAACTTTTATCCTTTTACAAAATGTATATTCAATTGAACTTAATTTGCATTTGTGTTCGTTTATATTGCGAATTATTACTCAAGGGTACAAAATAAAATACACAAGTAGTAGTATTTGCCTTTATAAAAAGAAGAGTTTACTTACTGTAAAGATTTAAAAACATGATTTGACAAGTAAGGTCGGTCGCTGTTAGAAGTATAGAACCATTTATTAGATCGCACAGAAAAGGTTGTTATACTCAAAATGCATTGTAAATGTCCCCTTAAAATAAGTTTATTACCACTACTTCTACTAATACAACTACTTCTTTCACACCCTCTGTCACTTTTCTGCTAGTGTCAACATTTTTCAAAATATTGACAGTATCTAAATAATAAAGTGTTTCCGTTAAATTCCGTTTAACACCCCCCCCCCCCCACGCTACCACACACCACACACACACATACCCACCCACCCGATGCTGCAGCAACAACAACAACAACAAAACTGCAGCCGCAACAATATTAGGTTATTTGCAATGGTAACTAATTTGTTAGTAATAGTTGGGGCGGGGGTCAATATTTTATAGATATCGCGGAGGGGGTCACTATTTTTCAGAGGGGAGTCGATATTTTTCAGAAAGGGGGTCGCTTTTTCTGAAGAATAGTGACCGGGGGGTCAGTATTCTATGGGGGTCACTTTACTTCGCTCCGCTCGGGGACCTCTAAATCCTCGCCTGATCTACTGGGTTGATATGGTCATATTTTAGTAAGTTGATATACCGGCTTTTAGTCTAGCTCTTCCATGAGTGAGTCGGCCGCTGTGAGCTGCAACACTAAATATGACACAAAGCGCCAATAATTCAAGTCATGAATAACATCATGAGACGAAACATAGAGATATCCAAGAGTCAATATAAGTAATTATCGCATGCAACAGTTGTCTGCTGCATTACTCAAAGTACAGTTTCTTTCTATTTCGTCTTACAAAATATTATTTGCGTGCCAGTTTTTATAACAAACCTTTCTCCTATACAAACAGAGTTTCTCTGTAGCGACTACTCAATGAGTAGATGGCATCTTTTAACCCTTTACTCCATGAATATTCATATAAGAAATAATGACACCATGAATATTAATTAGTTTAATTTTTACAATGGCGCATAAGCTAGGGGTCATTTTGGTCATGGTAGAAACTGTAGAATCAGATCCATATTTTATCATAAGCAAACAGAACAGACCCTGATCAGACGGCTCATCAAACTTCTGACCCGGGTTTACCCTGTTTGCAAAGACACAACAAGGCGTATTTATGGAGTAAAGGGTTAAATGAGATGAACGTGTCATACAGAATGATATGCTGTCGAATGGTTGTACGTGCATGCGTCTGTTTGTGCGCCGGTCCGTACGATTTTGTCCGAGCATTACCTTCACTACAATGTTCTGGCACATATTTTAATTTTAAGCCGACGGTATGTCACATGCATGAACTATAACCCTAACATCAATCTTTATTCTACTACATCATTTTTCTTTCTTTTTCTTATTTAGATTTTAACTGCCTCCAGGTTCGACATGACGCCAGCGGATATTATTAGTTACACAGATCATTGGTGGGGTATCTGACTTTTTGTTTCCTGCTGAGGAAAATCATGTTGCCCGAGTCGTTAGGCGATTTTATCATACTGCAAAGTAAAATCCTTGTTTTTTTATTGGTCAGTTAGCCATGTATAAAATCCGTGTTTCCCTCTAAATTCTGATGTATATACGGAGTCATGAGCAACAATGGAACTCCCCCGTCGAGGGCCTGGCTTCCTTGCTACAACAAAATAAAAATGGCCGACCAGCTTCACTTCGTCGATTCGATCCAAACAGCCGCTCTCAAATGAAATAATAAGAGTTTGGGACGGAACAAGTTATCCATTGAAAAAAAGATTGTTGTTATAGTTGTTGTATAAGAATGTAAATGAACCCGATACGTGGTGAAAGTCTTATTCTGCTCTGATGCTGCAAATGTTGTCAAAGTGCCTGTGCACGTGGCGATTAGCCCCCAAACCCCAGCTTTTACAAAGACAATCCACGCCCAATTCGATTCAGATTTTATTTATGCACATGCACAGTACCTGTGAATTGCAGTATAGCCGCCCCGTCCTCGCCTTTTTGTTTGAATATTATAAAACCGTCATTTTGACGTCATCCAAATGTCGTCGGAATTGCGCCATTCACTCAATTAAGTTTAACTGTTCTCATACTGAAAATAGTGTCTGCTTAACCCCTGATCTGTTAAAAGTTTTACTAACGTCTGATTCTTTCAATCCTTTGAGAAACTAATGCATTTGGAAGACCCCTTTCTATCCAAAAATGTAATGAGTTGGTTATTATACACGGTGAACTAGGGTCGCAGAGTGATATAAGCCCTTACCTTACAGTATGAGGCCCCCGAGGGGAAGCAAAAACGACGCCTACATTAACAACGCAAATTAACTGCTACCGATATTAAACTTTGCAGTGTAATGAAATCGTTATATAAAACATGGAATATACGTGTTTTTGCACGGCTACAAACAGAATTGTTTTGCAAATCGATCAACACGAACTTAAGGTATGATCAATTCTATGTGGTATGACGATGTACGATTTTTTTTAAAAAAACCCCAACAAACAACAAAAAAAACACTTGATGACTTTTATAGAGGAATAAATGTATACACAATGCATTGTTTGTCTTACCTTTCGTGGCAATTTCCTTTCTTTGGCTGTTTCTCGGAAGTTTCTTTGGCTCTTTTTTCAATACTTCGTGAAATGTTAACAAAATGTGATGGGGCCAGAGATTACATGACATGTAAGATCTGTTGATCTTTTTGCTTATGAGATTATAATAGGCATGACTCTACATTTTCTGCTAATGCCTACAGTCCTGTGTACATATGCCTCCAGCTGATAAGTATTCACGATATCATTATTTCTTACATGATTATTCAACAGGAAAATGCGAAAACCCTTTCACCGCCAATGTCGCAAAAATGCGCCACGACAAATAGTGCAGTTTCAAATCAGACGCCGCCTTTTCAAGGCAGTTTCTGTTCAGGGACTTCGCTTTTTGTCTCAAATTCTATTTCTATATCTGTGCTTTATTCCTTTGAAATTTGCATTTATTTAACTTATTTCCTTATTTTACCGAATGATTTAACAAAATTGGATTTGAGACGACAATTAGAAATTTGGCGCCGAAAAGGTTAAACCCGGACCAGTGGTAGCTTTAACACGTGTATCTAACAGAACAGTTCCTCACCAGATGTCGCGAGCTTCTGGGTCCATGCTTATAAAGCTTTTAGTTGAGTCTGAGTTTCGTTCTCAGGCTTTTGATTGGTCAGATTTGAGTTCTCAAGCTTTTGATTGGTCAGATTTGAGCCAAAGGCTCAAATCTGACCAATCAAAAACTTGAGAACGAACTCAGACTCAACTAAACGTTTTATAAGCATGGACCCTGATCTTTTGATGTTGGTCTGTGTAATTTGAAAATGGTTTTGTATACCGTTGTCTCACACTGGATGAGTAAAATAAACCTAATAATAATATGAAAGTATCTTATTTATCATGATGATGGCTCTAACTATGCATTATCAAGAGAAACGGCACAGTCCTTGATCAGATGGTCCGCCGGGAACCTTCTGATTTGGGTTATATTCTGTTTGAAAAATGTAATGATGCGTATGTTGAAGTGCAGCTTATTGCTTTCTCCAAAAGATTGCACGTTTTTGTGTTTAATTGAGGAAAGAAAGATAATGGATGTTTTCGTGCTTAATTGAGGAAAGAAAGATAATGAATTGCCTATTGTGGCTGTGCGTTTTTGCGTGTCATTTCCTGCCTAATTTTCATTATCTATCACTATAACTGAGTACACGAAAAAGGAAACTTTAGTTTTATATTGCTTTTCAGCTCTGCATTCTCTGTGGGGGGGGGGGGGGGGGAACCGTGTCGTATTTCAAGATTTGCAGGCGTATATCGGTGGCTTACATATCGCATATTTTGTTTTACATATAGCATACGACGTTTTACCTTCGACAAGGCGATCCCTATGCCATTTGCAATTTACAGATTAAACAAGGGTACCGTGTACGGTACATGATACGCCCACTGGCAAACTTTCTCTGATTCAATATGCCTTACAATTGTTGACATTTTCTAATTTGTGCTTCAGATCTTGATCTCCATACCAAGGTGATATTATATAAAATATATTGAAGTGAATATCTTATTAAATAAAAACGTTACGACCATCCTCATATTTGCAGATTTTCGTAAAGTGCAAGGACCATAACTCTGTAAGGACAAATTGAATGACCCTCAAAATCAAGCTAGCTTCAGATTTTATTGCATAAAATGTATGTTTGGAGTTTCATTATCCTTTTAAGAGTTTTCCCAGAAACAGCGGACAAACCAAAAGTTGACAGACGCACAAAGTTCAACGGCCATTACTTTAAAATAAAATGACATATAAAAAAACCCCACAATATGTGAAAATCCATATAAGGTAATATCATATAAAATAAGTCAAGTAAATATCATTTAAAATTAAAAAGTTACGGCCATCCTCATATTTGCATGTATTTACAACCCCGAAACGACAAATCAAATGAACGCCAGAATCGACTCAGCTTCAGATCTTGATGCATTAAATATTTGTGTGATGTTTCATTAATATCCATCAAACATTTTCCCGAGAAAACAGCAGACAAACTAATAGTTGAAGGACGAACGAACGAACGAACGAACGAACGGACAAACGAACGGACGAACGGACGAACGTACGAACGGACGGACGGGCAGGGCCACGCCAATATACGACCACCTTTATTAGGTGGGCGTATAAAAATAAAGTTCTCTCAGCACCTTTGTGAGATATTGATATCATTCTAAATAATGTCACGGTATATTTGTGTTTATATATTTCAAAGATTAACAGGTTGGCCAGTCACAGTTAAAACATATTAGACTGAAGACAAGTGCTGACCGGCTCTTTTGCTGCCAATGTCGCATCTGTGATTACCTATGCAATCTGTGACTGTATTTTACACAAAAAAACTAGAAAATTGTGTCTGTAAGACACATCGATGCCCCCGTGCAGTTGATATCCTAGCTGAGCGTAAATTTCCCAAGTCTTTTGACATTGACCTTGGGCTTGCTGGCAGCATGGGCTGGGTGCATAATGAAAGTATGGATGGTGTTTAATGTGTATATGCATTTCCATGCCAATAGCTATAGCAGTTAGTGAGATATAAGACGATGAAAAAACTGTGACAACCAACTTCCTAAGTCATTTGACAGTGACATTGGGTTTCGGGAAGCATGAGTTGGTGTGTATATGCAATTCCATGGCAATAGCTATAGTGGTTAGGGAGAAATAAGACAATGAAAAACTGTGACAA
The DNA here is from genome assembly GCA_963576725.1 of Azorinus chamasolen. NCBI lineage: Eukaryota > Metazoa > Mollusca > Bivalvia > Cardiida > Solecurtidae > Azorinus > Azorinus chamasolen. The sequence goes on along the minus strand of OY755251.1, from coordinate 19,305,263 downwards.
CCAACTGCACGTAAAATTCCAAGTCATTTGACCTTGACCTTGAGCTTGCGGGCAGCATGGGTGGGGTGCCAAATGATAACACATATGGTAATTGATGTGTATGTGAAGTTTCATGTGTATACGTGTAGACATTACTGATATATAATACTTTATAGTAAAGCGTGACGCACAGACAGACAGGCAGACGGACGGACAGGTGCAAAACATAATGCCCCCCTGACTGTTGTCACGGGGGCATAATAAAGAAAAATAAAACAGCGAAAAATAACGACTAAGTTTGAAAACGACAAACGTTGGTAGTGAAAGAGTTAAAGGCAAACAAATCACAGCGTCTGTTATAGAAAGTGTTGAAATGAATAAGTAAGTGTTGTCTGCAAAACAATACCAGTTTGCCACATTTCTCAAAGTTTGTCTTTCCGTTTCTCTTCAAATACATGTATACAATCAGAGAGACAAACAGTTGGGGTCGAGTTATTTTGCATCTCATCTGGTTCCGAACTATTTGCATAAATTACAGTGAAACCCCGCTAATACGGCCACTTAATAAACAGCCACTGATGTCGTCTAAGGACAGGTGGTTGCTTAATGCAGGACGAAAGTTATGCAGAGAGCTCCTATAGGAGCTTTCTGCATAACTTTCGTCCTGAATTAAGCTACCACCTGCCTCTGCCACACAGAATTATGCCCGTTTTTGGTGGTCGCAATAGCGGGGTTTTTACTGTATAATGAATTTGATGCTAGCGGAGTTAACCATCTACACCATAGGAGACATCTGATCAGGGTTCGCTCAGTTTTCTTATGGAATAATATCGATCTGACTCTAGTCTCAGCCATGGCAAAAAATCCTTAAAATTACCATTCCAAAATTTCAGCGAATTTGGAATATTCATGATTTCAGCATTTCCTTCACGAATATTCATGGAGTAAAGGCTAAAACAATATACATGTATTTCTGAAACACCCAGTTTTTTTAGTAAAATATAACCTCAAAGTACAAACGTTCCTATTTCTATTCTTAATGATGCTTTTCCCGAATTCTCACTTGATTAAATCTCTTACAGTCTAACAAACTTGAAATAAAACACATTGCCTAAAGTCATCTGTTTCATAGTTTGAAATTAGTTTTCTAACATTGAACTGAAGTGTTGTGCACTGTAACAAAGCGATGTGTTCAAGTAAACGCCTTTTCTTAACACATTCTCTCCAACTGACACCTTTTTTCGCCTCTGTAAAACTCATATGTTGAAACCATTGTGATAAATAGAGCATTTGCTCCATAGGAGGAAATGCTCTATTTATCACAATGGTTTAAAAACTACACAATTCTAAAATTCTCCTTTTCTATAGTCAATGCTCCTTTTCGGTAGATTAATTCAAAGAGGTTGGGTTTAAAAATAGTTTAGGAAGGAACGAATTAATCATCTGCATCTGGATAGGAGGATGTTTTTAGAAATGCAGGTAATACAGAAAATATTTAACACTATGATATGTTTCAATCATTATTCGTATGGTGAATCTGTTTGTATTATTGCACCTTTCCGACAAATAATATTTCACTGATCTAAGAACTTTAAATGTTAGACCAAAGATACCTTTTCCGCTTTCTCTTAGTACCTTAAAAAATAAATTTACTGATATAATGTGATCTATTGTCATGGTAATTTACATGGCCGATTGTTCAAAAGCACTTCTGCAAGCACTGTACTTTTCTATCTAGATGTACAGCATAGGGAGCTGTAGGTATTCATTAATACACGTATATATATTCAGAAAATTTAGGTAGATCATTCTATATGATGCCAAACCCTATTTTGATGACACTCATTAGAATCTCTGTAAAATAAATAAGGTCCATACATACGCCCTTCCACGCATTTGCAAACAGAGAAGACCCAGATTAGACGGCTCCTTGAGGAACCGTCTGATTAGAGCCTGCTCTGTTTGCTTATGATATACAGTAGAACCCCTATAATGCGACTATTTAATGAATAAACATGGCTGTCTTTATAAGCAGGTGGCTGCTTAATGCAGGACAAAAGCTACAACCTGCATCTAGCGCCCATAATTATACCTCTTGTAGGTGGTCGCATTAGCGGGGTTTTACTGTAATATAGATATGATTCAATTTCTACACTTTCTGAAAAACTACATGTGTCCATGTGCTATTATAACAAACTAATCTAATTAATATTCATGACGTCATCATTTCTTACATGAATATCGAACACTTTGAACGGCTGACCGAACATCGAACACTTTGAACGGCAGACCGAATATCGAACACGTTGAACGGCTGACCGAATATCGAACACTTTGAGCGGCTGACCGAATATCAAAAACATAGTGACAGTAACAAACAGTTTGGATCCTGATGAGACGCCGAGTTACTCGGCGTCTCATCTGGATCCAAACTGTTTGCATAGGTAATCACAGATCCGGCATTGGCAGCGAAAGGGTTAATGAATATAAACATACCTATCTTTATAAGCAGGTGGTTGTTTAATGCAGGACAAAAATAATGCAGAAAGATCCTCTAGGAGCTTTCTGCATTACGTTTGTCCTGCATTAAGCTACCACCTGCATCTAGCACCCAGAATTATACCTCTTTTAGATGGTCGCATTAGTGGAGTTTTACTGTATTTTGTTAATCTATCACACATATAAAAATTATTATATTTTCAAAAGCTCCCTCATCAAGAAAATTTTAAAATTAAATTTTAGATCAAACACATAGCGATCTTTTGAAATAAATTTCACTAATAATAAACGGCCATCAATTTAATGTTTTGTTATAAGGTCACTTTGTTTGATAGATTTTTTTCGTAAGAAGTAAGTTGTTTAACCTCCCCAAATGGTGTTTTTTTCATCGCACAGAGAATACTATAAACACTGTTCGCTCTGCCTTCTTGGGATCTCAAGATTTGTTTTGTCCTTTCATATTCCATGTTAAAACAGTTTTCGAAAAAACAAAAACAAAAATGGCAAAAAGACGGACCAGGATAAAACTGACATAAACGTCATTGCTTGTTCAAAAATTAAAACTAATTCAACATAGTTGTTTAACCTAGGGTGTTGCTAAATCGAGGGCAATTAGAAAACGAATCACCAAAGGATTGGTTTAATTCTTTCGATGCAAATGCCGAATCTGTGATTACATATAGAGACAGTTTGGATCCAGATAAGACACAGAGTAAGTCGGGTTTTTCAACATAATCTAAACTATTGTCATAAGTTGTTTTTTTTGGATGGGGGGGGGGGGGGAGAAAACAGTAAACAACGAAATTGTAGCAGACGTCAAGATTCGCAGACGACACTATGTGGCAGCGAAAGAGTTAACCCTTACAGTGCAGGGCACGAGTCACGTATGACCTTTGCAAACAATGTAGACCCAGATGAGAGGACTCCTAGAGAGGAGCTCGCTCATCTGGGTCTGCTTGGTTTGTCAAGTTACACTTTTCTTTAAAAATATCCCGAAATATTCACCGTAAGCTTGACCTGTTTGAAATTTTGAAAAGTCCATTTGAAACCTCAGCATCGTAAGGGTTAAGAAGACACAATTATGGGCATTCATTGACAGCTTACATTTTTTGTCTTCTTTGAAGGATCTCTTGAGAGACAAACGTCGGGTAGACATTTGACAGAAAGTTGCCCAGCAGGCAGTAATTATTCGACACAAATATTGAAGGAAATGTCTTACGACATAATTTCGCCATCTGTCAAAAGTTGAGAACACCACTCGTCGGAAGAGATAATACACACTTTTTTGTTTTCAAATTAACAAGGCAATGTATCAATTTGTTTTCACAACGGTTAATGTATCAATTCTATATTTCTTCAAATAATTTTATAATATTTATACCACCCCCTGGTCACATATGGGCATATATACATACAGTAAAACCTCTCTATAACGGCCACTAAATTGTGTTAATTAATTGGTATTTAGAGCAGGTAGCTGCTTAAAGCAAGGTGAACGTAAAATAGAACGCCTCCATAGGAGCGTTCTGTTTTACTTTTACATTGCTTTAAGCAGCAACCTGTCTTTAACACACGGTACTTGATGTAATTTAGTGGCCGTTATAGAGAGGTTTTACTGTACCAACAGACCAGACAGACAGTCGGACAAACAGAAAGTCAGAAAAGCGGATAAGCAGCATGGCAGACGGAGAGAGACTGACAGACAACCGAATTCCGGTACAGCACACCAAGAAGCTTTGTAATGGAATAGTTATAAGTCAGACACAATTCGGCCTAACGACCGGACGAGGGTTTAACCGAGTGATACACTCATAAAACAACCACATATTCTATAAATATCTTTACAGTAGAACATCTTTTAACCATTTCCGTTTCATATTGACGCCCATTGACGCCTCTGTCAAAGTCACTGTATGAAACCATTGTGATAGGAGCAAATGCTCTTTTTATCACAATGGTTTAAACACTAGACAATTCTAAGAGTTGCCTTTTCTCTAGTAAATGCTCCTTTTCTGTAGATTTATACAAAGAGCCTTGGTCTAAAATAGCCTATGAGGTAATGGGTTAAAGCTACCATTAAATAAGCAAACGAGCTAATTTTAAAGCAGATTGTTCATTAATGCAAAGCAAAGTATTGCAAAATATCCTATAGGAGAGTCATGCATAAGTTTTACCCTGCATTACGCTACCATCTGCCAGAAAGGCCAAGAAGTATGCAAGTTTGTGTGGTGGCTTTACATATTCTACCATTTACCAACTGACGACAAACTATGACACAATACTCAAGCATAGATACATATGTTGTGATTGTTTGGTGTTTAGAAATTTACAAAATGTACCTTGTAGTGGCAACTGGAATTTGGAGCGTAAAGTGCACTCATGAGAAATTCATATGAAGCACCTCTAGCCCCGAGGTTATAAACCTGTTGGCTTGAGTCTGAGATCATTCTCAAGCATCTGATTGGTCAGATTCTGAGCTTGGACCCTGGTGTTCCATATCGAGGGCAATGTCGAGACCTGATACGGTAGGTTACTCATTATTGCATTGCATGTACTGGCAATTTTCATTAAAAGTCGAATGCTGTTCAACCGTTCTTGGTATTTCATGATATGCTTGCTTAGAAAAGAGCCTTATTGCATCTCAATTGGAACCCCGACCCCTCGCCACGCCAACCGCGTCAATTTCAACCAAATAACCATAGAAACCTCATCGTGGACGTGGTGTCTGATCTGGATCTATAACCTTAAATATCTCATCCTGGACGACACGATATCTGATCTGTATCTACAACATTAGGTACTTCATCCTAGACGTGGTGTCTGATCTGTTTCTTAAATATCTAATCATGGACGTGATATCTAATCTGCATCTATAACTTTAGAAACATTATCCTGGACGTGGTATCTAATCTGTATCTACGTCATTAGAGACCTAAACATGGAAGCGGTGTCTAATCTATATCTACATAAATAGATACATCATTTTCGAAGTGGTGTCTGATCTGTATCTACAACATTATGAACCTCACCCTAGACGTGATATCTTGTCTGGATCTACCTACGAGTAAAACCTTAGATAACTCATCATGGACATAGTATTTAATCTGGATCTACAACTTTTACTCAAAGAGAGACAGAGCCTCGAACGTCAATTTTTAATCTAAACGGAGAAAAGGTTATAGATACCATCGACAACAACATTTTGTGTCAACATTGTGTTAATTGAAATGTGATTTTTCTGAAATACTAAAGGCAATTTCATGTTTTAACTTCATGTCGTTCCTACGGGCTCCATTTTAGGGTGATAAAAAGTAATTACATGCACATTACATTCTAGGTTACTTTAACTCGTTCATCCATGGGCATTAACTCTTTCCCTGTTCTATGTTTATTACAAATTTCATTACCTACTGAGTATTCATGGACAAATAAGTTGTAATGAATTATTGAAGGTGGAACATTGTAGCCATTTTAGAAAGTATAGAAACAGATCTTTCAAATTCCATTAGCAAACAGAGCAGATCCTGATCAGACGGCTCCTCTAGGAGCCGTCTGATCTGGGTCTTCTCTTTTTGCAGATGCGTGAAAACACGTTTATATGAGGGAAAGGGTTAATGTAAATATTGACATCATGAGTATCAATTAGATACAGATGGATGAGGGAATATTTGACCACGGCAGAAACTATAGAAGAATCAAATCTAAAATACTCGGTAAGCAAACAACACAAATACTTATCAGACGGAGTAAAGGGTTAAGTGCTTAATTCAGCTTAATCCTTTCGCTGCCAAACTCTGTCGTCTGCTAACTTTGTCGTCTGCTACACATTTTCATTCTTTTGATTTTCTTCATGTTTGTTTCAAAAACATAGTAACAGTAACAAACAGTTTGGATCCTGATGAGACGCCGAGTTACTCGGCGTCTCATCTGGATCCAAACTGTTTGCATAGGTAATCACAGATCCGGTATTGGCAGCGAAAGGGTTAAGGATATTTTGTCTGAAACCTTCGTCACTGCCTCATCTTCAAATGACTCATACATTTTCTTTTTTCTTTCATGCGCGATATAATGCTTGTGCATATTTGTCCCCTTTCATCTATGCTAAGGTTTTGAAATAGTACACTGTACCATAATTAAAGTACACAGATACAATTCATGTGAATCACTTATTATGATAAGACTATCCGACGGTTGCTGTAGATATACAGTACAGTCTCACTAGTACTAACACCCATACAAGTATAATTATCGGTATCCAATAGGAGCAGTCTGATCTGGGTATTCTCTGTTGGCAAATGAGTGTAAACACGCTTATATATGAAGGAAAGGATTAATGCCGGATGAAACTCGTACATAAAGCTCACACTGGAGTTTTCACCTTGTATTGTATTAACCTTTAGCCTGCTGAGCAAATTACTTTTACAGAATTGTTCACATACCACATTTTCAAAATTCAAGCTATAAATACTCTGTCTACCAAAAATGCAATCAGGGTGTCAAACAGTTTGGATCCTGATGAGACGCCGAGTTACTCGGCGTCTCTTCCAGATCCAAACTGTTTGCATAGGTATTCACTCATCCGCCCATAGCAGGCTAAAGGTTAAGCTGACACATGCATAGCACATTCTAAATTCTTCTTTTAAATTACTAACATTTCGGTTAAGCGAAGTTGTATTATAATAGCATTTGGAATAGATCTAGTATTCCAACGTAAAATAAACATTGCGACATGAGATATGTTTATCATCAGCTTGCTGTCATGCTATAGATACAAAGGCATTTCATGATTCAGCTATAAAACCCAAATAAAGACATCCATTAGGACAAAGAAGTAAAATATAACATATCGGAGGCATTCCATAAAATACTGAATATATGTTTCTACAGCTAGAACATACAAGAGCGCTGTATAAATAACAATTATATGATGTATCATGATATTTTATGTAACAATAGTTATGCCATAAAGTGATGATATATTTGCACTGGGAGCAGGGTTGTTGGTAAACTATTGCGCGTCACTGACACTTAGCCCTTCGCTTGCTATTCACGTCAATATACCTACCTGTAAATAGTGAAGACCCAGATGAGACCGCTCCTGCAGGAGCTGTCTCATCAGGGTCTGCACTATTTACACGTTGATTGTGCAACCAGTGCACCCGATTGCACAGCGAAATACTTGTGCACAGTGAAGACATATGTAATTATACAACAGGGTATGGGTAAAGAAGGAGAAATGTATTTTAAAATTCAGCAAGTGAAGGGTTAGTAGCCATTTCAATGCCGACATTTCAAAGAAGAATGAATCATTGGTTAACACTTTCCCTCATGAACATTTATGCATAAATCGATCACCTTATGAAAATTCATTACCTTATTTTTATAATGTAAAAAATAAAACAAGTGTTGGCTTAGACAAGCATGTAGGATCAGATGTATACACTTTCATAGGCAAACATAGCAGATACCGATCAGACGGTTTCTATAGGAGTCATCTGATCTGTGTTTACTCTGATTGCAAAATCATGAAAATGCGTTGATATGAAGGAAATGATTAATGCAGATTCTGTGCAGTTGGAAAGGGTTAACTTGGTTAGAAGAGTTTATGCAAAGAATGCATTCCCTAATCAGAGGGTTCTTCGATGAGCTTTCTGAATAGGGTACACGCTGCAACCAAATACCAGCATACTCCTATCCCGCATTAAAATGATAAGTTGCCTTTTTACATGAATTTCCAATTATGCTAAGATTATGACCTTCGGGGTTCAAAGTGGAGCTTCATTCAATTTATTTTCTAAAACATTATTTGAGTACCAAATACTTTGGATCCTAACACTTGCGGGACACGAGTCATTAATGTCTTATGCAAACAGTGTAGACCCAGATGAAAGGGCTCCTCTAGGAGCCCTCTCACCAGGGTCAGCACTGTTTGTTATGTTTCACTTTTCTTTAGAAACATCCCTAAATATTCACCATAGGCTTGACCTGTTTGAAGTTTGGAATTGTCCATTTGAAAAGTCAGCTTTAAAGGGTTAATGACACATGGGGTCTGGATCAAAAGTAATTGCAAAGGTTGTCACAGTTTGCAAAATGCTCAAGGACGTCAAGCAAATAGTTCCGAGGAGTATGGCTACTAATCCCAAACTAATGCTGCTGGAGATGATAAAAATACATGCGACTTTATTTCTGTCTAACATGAATGTTTACCAAGACGTCAAATCCATGGTACATAATGTCATCATTCAGAGATAACAATCGTAGTAATTTTGTGTGTTTCAACGAATGTGTGTTTAGTTTTAGTGAACAAATAGGAGTATAAGAGTATAGCTACAACTATATTAAACTATCGAATTAAAATATGTAGAACCGTGTGCTGATACTTCTATTTATATATATTAAAATATAATAATAATGATAATAATAATTGAAAATTGCTAATAATGATTATAATGGTAATTATTGTTATAATAATTAATAATAATTTTACTAAATGGCATTAGCTGCTTGAAAAGAACATTGTCATGGGTGTACAGCGACCACCTAAAAGAGGTATAATTATGGATGCTAGATGCAGATAGTAGCTTAATGCAGGACACAATTAATGCGGAAAGCTCCTAGAGGACTTTTGTCCTGCATTAAGCAACCACCTGCTTATAAAGATACCAATGTTTATTCATTAAGTGGTCGCATTAGAGGGGTTCTACTGTATAATCATACTTCAGTAATTGCATCTATACAGAAACAATCACAATACACCAGAGACTAGATTACTGGTAAAATATTAGTATAATAGCTTCTGTAATAGGGTTATATCTGTAATCATCATAAATCAAAGCCATGCAATGCATGGCATGTATAAATTTCATTTCTGATTAAAAAGGGGTAAAATCTATGTTTCAAGGGTGATAACAAAATTTAAGAAATAATTCAGAGGTTAGACAAGATGCGTAAATCAAAAACATTTTCAAGAATAACTTCATTGTTTCTCCACCAAACCCTATGTTGTGACTACTCTTTAAAATAGTCTCGAAATAGTGGAGAAACGGGGATTCAAGTATTTGAGTCTGCACCTTTATTTGTTGCTCTGATATTTAGATACTAAGTTTATATTCGTAAAACCCATTGTTTTGGGTAAAACTGAATAGAGTTTATTAAAACAAAGTTTGTTAGATGAAAAAAAAAATTATGGCTGATATTTACTTATGGCATTTTTATGGTCATCCAAGCACATTTAAGTAGAGGTGATAGCTATCATGAAACTGTAAGATTCACATACACTTCTACTGAAAACGTTGTTTCTTGCATGTTAATAAAATTGCGAATAGTTATATTCAAACACGAGTGCACGATAAAAACCAATATTCATCAGTATATAGAATTGTCTTTTTTGTCACCATTTGACATGAAAAATAAATATTACATACAAGCACGCAAAGTGTTACAGGCAAGGGACGCACGATAGCGATTGTGTTACCATCATTTACATACGGGAAACGAAAGTACTGACATTTGCCAATGGAATAGAGGGTTCCTAGTGAAACCCTTCTCTGATCTGTTACGTTTGCTCATGAACTCATATACATGTATATCTGATTCTACATATATTCAATATCGGCCAACATTGCTCACTAGTCACTTTACAATAACAATTGATGAATATTCATGAAGCGATTAAATGATGGTATAAATAGCAATAAGGAAAATGATTAACTGCAGATGATCATGACCAAATGACTATGTCAGAATAGATTCCCTACTGTTTTCATTGGGGTATTCTAAATATTGGACATGTAAAAAGATCGGGCATGCAATTGTGTCAAACTATTTGAAGTAAACCCATAGGCTAAATTGTTGAAAAAGTTTTCAATTAAGACATATTTTCCTACGTAATCTAGTTGAACATAATGAAAAATTACAGTTGAACTTCGATATCTCGATCTCGGATAACTCGAACTTCAGGATAATTCGTACTAAAAGTTCGGTCCTTCCCAAATTTACAATATAGAAATGTTCTAAAATGTATCAGTACTCATATCTAGAAACACATGCGACAGCTTAATGCAGGTCAAAAGTAATGCTGAAAGCTTCTACAGGAAATTTCAGTCTTACTTTCGACCTGCATTAAGCTGTGAACTTGAGATATTGGTAAAATTATAAATCGGATGACTCGAAAAACTGTTTATATGTATGGTCCCTTGAAGTTCGAGCTATCGAAGTTCAACTGTAACTCCTAATTGCTTGGGTAGAAACACAAAACATTGCGTTACAGCATGTAATGACCGTATATCATAACTAACAATCACTGTGTTAAATTCTCCTCTACCAGCGAATTTGTGATTTCCCATGCAAACAGTTTGGATCCAGATGAAACATCGAGTAACTCGACGTGTTATCAGGGCCAAGCTGTTTGGCACTCGCAGATTGGTTAAAGAAGTGGAAGAAAACTGTACGTTTTGAATTGAAGCACACGACATCAATTGCAGCATATAATGGAAGCCATTTGTGATGATGTCACTCCCATTTCAGTAACAGTAACAGTTGTTTATTGTTTTGATGCATAAGTTGTTTATTGTTTTGATGCATACACGACGAGGCAATGTATAAAATATTATTCACTTTCTTTGGGAAATGATATACCACTCAATAAAAGATGTCAGCAGTGTTAATGCTACTTGCTTGATGAAACGTTATAGTTTCAATACACGAATAGTACAGTTTATTGATGGCATTATTGGAAACTAATTATTAATTTAAGAAATAATGGCATCATGAATATTTATACGCTGGAATTTTATAATGGCAAATGCACACAAGACGTTTTGGTATTGATAGAAATTGTTAAATTATGTATTTTATGACTTCATAAGCAAATAGAGCAGACCCTAATCAGATTGCTCCTACAGGCGTCGTCTGAATTAAAACTACTTTGTTTGCAATGACGTAAAGAGACGTTTATATAAAGGTAAGGATTAAACCTCATTCCAATGAATATAAATATTGATGATCATCAGCTGTCGAGTCATTACATGATGTTTATTCAAAATTCATTTTGTCAGTACATGCTGTTTAACCCATTCCTTCATATTGACGCCTTTTGACACCCCTGTAAAGGTCACTTTTTCAAACCATTGCGATAAATAGGAGCAAATGCTATATCTATCACAATGGTTTAAATAAAAACTGCAAAATTCAAACATTCCTTTCTCTAGTAAAATTTAATGCTCCTCTTTGGTAGATTTATTATAAAACTAGCTTATGAGGGAAAATGTGGGAAAAATTATCATTATTAATTGCTTAAAGGAAGTGCGTCATAACATGTTGTTTAAAGGAAGCGTTAAATTAGGTTTTGTTAATGGAAGCGTGTCATCACTTACTGAGTCATTATTTTAAAGGCAATGCATCATTATTTGTTGATTTATTTTAAAAGCAACGTGTCATTACTTGTTGATTTATTTTAAAGGCAATGTATCATTACTTGTTGATTTATTTTAAAGGCAACGTGTCATTACTTGTTGATTTATTTTAAAGGCAATGTAACTTTACTTGTTGATATATTTTAAAATCAATTTGTTATTACCTGTTGATTTGTTTTTAAGACATTGTGTCATTACATGTTGGTTTACTTTAAAGCTGACTTATCATTACTTGTTGATTTACTTTAAACTTAAAGGCAATGCGTCATTATTTGTTGTTCATTTTACAGGCAATGTGTCAGTACTTATGGTCCATTTTAAAGGCAATGTATCATCATTTGCTGATATACTTTAAAGGCAGTGTGTTCATATTAAAGGAAGTGTGTCATTACCAGTCGAATCCTTTTGAAGGCAATGTATCATTAATTGTTGACTATGTAAAAGGCAATGTGTCATTGCCTATTAATTTATTTCAAAGACAGTGTGTCATTACTTGTTGATTTATTTTAAAGGCAAAGTATCATTACTTGTGGTTCATTTAAATGGCAGTGTGCTAAACTTATTCATTAATTTTAAAGGCATAATTACTTTTTGTTTCAGTTCTCTTATTTGACTGTATCTCATGTAAAGGGTAGATGTTTTCTGATAAACTATGTACATGTAAAAGAAAACATTTACATTTGGCTCTGTCACTTGATTAATATTCCAGATTATAACTCAAGAAGAAGAAACGCAGCAATGAAAGAAATTTCTGAATTTGGCATTTCAACGGTACACAAGATTAACACATTTCTTGCCATGGAAAATCAAATTAAAATTCTCTGGTTTTTGTTGAAAGCCTTAGGGATTTCCCGTCCTGAGCCAGACGACATTTTGATTTAACGGTACATGTACATGCAATTATTTAAAAAATAATGTTTATGTACATATATACAGATACATTTATTGACATTGTGATCGAAAGATCTCCTGCAAAATACTGAGTTATAAAGGTAACATTTATTTTATAGCTAGTTCAACTGTTATTACATATTTTTATCTGAGACAAATGGTTTGTTTGTAAGTGTATTTTCAATACTGAAACCCTTCCACAGAATGTGAAATTTTGACAATGAACTACTACAATAGATTGAGTACAGAATGAGCGGAAAATTGTTGAGTTTTAAGGAACATTTAAAGCTGTTGATGGAAACGTCATCCATTTAACATATTTCATCACGGACTATTTTAGACCCACCCCACGGCATACATTTACTGAAACAGGAGCATTTACAATAAAAAGGAAAATGTTATTTGACCTATGTTTATTTTGTTTATTCAATGGCAAATACGAGTATGTAATATATTTGAACATAACGAAAGTGTGTTCTAATTCCCCAAAGTAGAGCAGATCCAAGTTGAAAGTTCCTTTTCGAAAGTTTAACTTAGATAAACTCTGTTTGAAAATTTGGCATAAATTCTAATAAAAGAATTGTTCATCGTGTCTGTTGAGCTGTGACTTTCGGTTTCTTACCCATTCCACTGTGTATTTAACCGTTTTATTTTTTCAAGTAGATATGAAATAATGAATTACAGTATTATCTCTATGATAATATACACTCCGTTTATATCAATGGATGTGCTATACATTTTTAAAGCTTTTTGAAAGTTGTAAGATCTGGATCTACACTGTTTGTAAAAGAATATTAAGACAGAAGGAAGGGTAAGAACACCAAAAGCATGCTTTTGTCATTCGTGTTGTTGTTAAAACTGTTCCAGATCTTATTTATATTATATGTGCTCACTGCTCTTCTTATTACACGTATTATTCATGGAAATATCAGTATGTCTTGAAAATGTAGTTTTAAATTTTCCCGAAAACTAATTTCCTTTCATCAGAAAACCCCTTTTTCTTCTATTAATAACAAATAGAGCAAACCCATATCAGACATTTCATGCAGAAGTTTTTGATTACGGACTTCTCTGTTTGTGTTAAAAGATATTTTAGAAAAGGGTACTGTACACATATAATTGATACACTATTATTTAATATGCTTATTTAATATGCTCTTTATTTGTTTAAAGTTGTCATATTGTATATATATAATTATATTTTTATAGTCTCAATTACATACAATGTACAATACAATAATACTCAGAATAGACATATGTACATATCACACACATGTATGTAACCATTCTAAATTTAGAAATACTAGAGACTTTAACTTTTCTCTCATTTCAAATATCTTATAGGTGAACACCATTGTTCATAATGATAATATAATATTGTACAAATCTATACAACATATTAAATCTAAGGAGTAGTTGCTAATCTATCCTTATAACAAAGTTAAAATAATGTGAATAAAACGCTGAAAATCAAAATAAGCACTAAATTGCACATTTAATAAATAGTTTAGAAAAAAAATCAATACCACCCTGATCAGATCGTAGGTGACCTGATTAGCATCACCTCCTTAGAATAATACATAACTAAAAGAAAGGGAAAAGCATTACTTATATATATTAAAAAGACGTCTCCTTAAATTGCATGAAATGTACTTATTTTAAGGGCCTCGGGGGGAGATTAGTCCTCTGACTAACCGAGATACCCTCGTAAAATAAAGTATTTCATTAATTCATTCATAGACACAGGGTGCAAATGGAACGGATCCATGTAGGAAACTTTCCACAGAAGTGTATCGCTTGGTTCAGTTCTATTTGTTTATGTAGTTTGTATAATTACGCTGATTTCATTTTGCATTATTGAAATGGTTTAGCGTAATGACTGCATTGGTCACATAGTCTATTAATATGTTCTATGATTGTTATTTTTGCATATAAATGTATGAAATGTACTGATTAACAAGGCCCCGGGGAAGATTGGCCATTAGGCTAATCGAGCTACCCTCATTAAATATGGTATTTTAGCATTCATTCATTAATTTAGATTAATTGGGTTACTCTCAAGCCTTTCATTCATTCATTCATTCAATTCGTCATAAACCTTGTGCATATAGCTTGGATGAGGTGTTGAATAACTCAACGTCTCATCAGGTTCAATTAGTGTTTACTCTTAACTGCATTTTTTTCTAAATTTGAAGCAGAGGACATTTAACTTTAACTAATACTGAGCGAAAATATTTTCTCGTATTTATAGTAAGGACAGCGTGGGTAAATGACGTAACAAATATGTGGATTTAATAGCGCGTGCATTCATCCACCTGAAGCGGGGTCAAATGTCAATTATGCATTCCATTTTTTGTGTGCAATACTTAAGCTAGCTTTATATTTACTATTTGGATGATAGTGGCAAATCAAAACAATGATAACAGATTGGATCCAGATTAGACGCCAATTTACTCGGAGTTTTATCAGGATCCAAATGCTTGTCCTTGAAGAATAGATCTGCAAATTGAAACAGAAACGATTATTAATTATACAGACGAAACAGTACTTAGCGAGCAATGAGTTAATTGATAAACACTGAATATATATAAGTGTTTTACTGGTTTTTTTTATTTTGTATGAAATGCTTTTGTATGATGGCCTCAAGGAAGATTAGTCATTATGACTAATTGAGTCTTTCATTCATTTCATTCCTTCATTACAATGGTTTCAAAAAGTGACTTCTAGAGGCGCCAGAAGGCGTCAATATGAGGGAATGTATTAAACTGTAATCAATACCACATACACCAGCATGCCGTGTTCATCGATCGCTGCTGTCCTCCATTCCCTTATAATTACATAATTGCATTGGCGGAAATGATAAAGACAACAACAGGTGTTCCTAGAGAGACGAACAAATTGACACAGGATGCTACTGAGATAATAGCGTTTTTATTTCAGATCATTTGCCAGAAACCCGCTACCGTATAGCTAAGTATGGTATAATACGGATAGCGTTTAATTTAAGCAAGTGAAGTCAGTTAAATCAATGATATATATACGCCCCGCTGTGAAAAATGATATCTGCTTAAACCCTTGACCTATTTATCACACTTATTAAAAAATAATATTATTCAAATAATAACGAATGTCTACTGAAATTTGGGTATATGGCAATATTTTCAAAAATGCACTAAAAGACGTTTGCATCTATGGAGTAAAGGGCTATGATTCAACATTTCAACATTTCAACATCATGAATTCATAATTTAATATTCAGCTGCATAAAGTCATATATTCAACTAATGAATTCGCATATTCAATTAAATGAATTCATATAATTAGCTACATGATTTCCCCATTTCCACTTCATAAATTAACGCTTTCATTTCCACGAAATCATAATACAACATTTTCACAATTTCATGATTTAACAATGGTTCGATTTTAACCATTATCCTGTTAACCGCGACCTGACATGCATTTGCAAACAGCTTGGATCCAGATGAAACACCGAGTGACTCGGCATCTCATCAGGGTCTATGTTGTTTGACACTCACTCCATAGTTCCTCAAAACCTGTTAGAATCGGAAGTAGTCAATATTGCACCAGATCAAAATTTCAGCGGACATTCTTTTCAAGCTGGGTAAGGGATAAAGTTGAAATTGTTACATCATCCAAATGTTAAATCTTGAAAAGAAATTAAATTGTTCAGCACATTGTCCTAGTATGATATTTACTGAATAGCGTCAGGAGTTCTTCTATCTTGCACATCGTATCAAACAAATCGAGGCGTATCACGAAAACTGACTTCGACCAACTCCACAATATAGAAAAAAATCACGGCTATTATAAATAGTTGGCCACCGTTAACAGAACATGTTCGATCTCCGACGCACATAGAAGAGGGACTTCAGCACACTGCTGTTCAGTCTGGATTGTACTCGCCATATGATGGTTCGGCTGCGACCCGGCTATGAGCCTGATTGTGGCCCTGTATTTGCCTATTTGTGGCCCGGCTG
The DNA here is from genome assembly GCA_963576725.1 of Azorinus chamasolen. Classification (NCBI taxonomy): domain Eukaryota; kingdom Metazoa; phylum Mollusca; class Bivalvia; order Cardiida; family Solecurtidae; genus Azorinus; species Azorinus chamasolen. Next base: position 19,288,480 of record OY755251.1, on the reverse strand, counting down.
CGGACCGGCTTTGGATGGGATGTAGCCCTTCTGTACAATGTAGAGTCTAACTTTCGGAAGAACCAGCTAATGCTATGTAAAGTATCTAGTAACACAATAATAAGATGATGCATATTGTCACTATGTACTGATTAGTAACCAAAGCAATAGGAACAACAGTAACGAAATTATATAAATACATGTAGCTGAAAGTTTTTATGTGACAATGACATGATCTTTAACCCTTGACCCAACAACAATTGACGTCATATGTTCGTGTTAAAACAGGAAATATAGTCATAACTTAACTTTCCGATGTAAATGTGAAAATGCAAACAAAAGGTCTTTGTTCATTCAAATATTTTCGGGGGTCAGTATACGCTACCGCAGAAAATCAAATAAAGAGTTCTGTCTGGTCCTTATTTAAAGCTATATTGCTTATGGGACTTACTGTCACGAGTCAGACGACATTTTGGCTTATTTATCGACAGGGTAGTTAAACAGATATATTTTATTGGCCTTGAGTGACATCTCACACTTTGTCGAAGGATCTCCGGAGATAATGATGAATTAGTCAGACTTCGGACTGAGTGATGCCAAATAAAAGCAATGAAAGGTAGACATGAGAGTTACATTGCCAAAACTTTTCAGACATTGATAGAAAGAACTCATTTACAGTTATTATTTTAAACAGGAACACCAAGCAAGTAAGATTACATAATTAGGTAAATTATGATTTTCATTGTGTAATTGTGCGTGTTTGTTTCTTTGAAATAACATCTCGATTATTCGATTTTTGGTATAGAAGAATTAGGACCCTTTTAGACAGATGGCTACTTAATGCATGTTGGGGGTCATACAGAGCTTTCTGCAGGACTTTCGCCATGCATTAAGCTTCCACAAGTCTTAGAGATCGGTAATGATACTATTTTAGTGTTCGAATAAGCGATATTTTACTGTAATATCCTTTACATTATCACTTAAAACATTGGGTTTAATATATATTGACTTAGATGCAAGTACTACTACCCACTGTTCAAACTGTTTAATACAATTTTTCAAAAAATGAAATGTTACATACAGTAAAACCACGCTAATGCGACCACCAAAAACGGGCATAATTCTGGGTGACAGAGGCAGGTGGTAGCTAAATGCAGGACGAAAGTTATGCAGAAAGCTCCTATAGGAGCTTTCTGCATAACTTTCGTCCTGCATTAAGCAACCACCTGCTTTAAACGGCGCCAGTGGCTGTTTATTAAGTGATCGCCTTAGCGGGATTTTACTGTATAATATCTTTACATTCGAGGTCAGACACCGTGCTTAATAATAGTAATACGAAAGCGGAGTCAGGCATAGATATTAATAATGGGAAATATAAAGGAAACTCGCTTATACAAATAGAAACTGATAATAAACGCCAGTCATCTACTCCTTTCCGCTCATGAATATTTACTGGAGAAAGAATGGATGTATGAATGTGAATTAGCTCACTTGCATGTAGACATAATAAATAGGTGTTTTATAGCAATCGCAGACACTACAGAATAAGATCTATATAATTATATAGACAAACAGATTCAGATCAAACGGCTCCGACAGGTTCCACCTCATCTTGATATACTTTGCCTGCAAAGGATTAACTTGAATACTTGAACCACCTCTCGTATACATCGAACATATATTCGGAAACATCCATATATACATTTTGTGTTCATGGCTCGCCGCAATCGTAATTACGCGGCAGATTCCGACAAGCTCTGAAAGATACCTCATTGTTATACAATACAAAAAATCATTTGTGTGTTTATCCCGACAAAATTCGCATTTTCTGTTATTCAGTCAATAACAATAATTATGCATCAGCAGAGACAAAACGAACACAATGCCAACGAAGCTGAACTTTCTAATGTTGCAATCATTTTACTTTTCAAAATGCCTGCTGTCTCAGATTTATATATTTTCCAGATTATTTGGTCATGTTGACAGTAGCTCATCCTTATGGCGACTTCCGTATTGTTTTACTGTGTGATTTACGTTGAAATCCCCGAGATGTTTTGTTTAGGCTCATCGTTGGCCTTCATTCTCATATAATTACATCATTATTTGGACGGAAATTACATAGACAACAACGGGTGCCCCTAGCGAGAAGAACAAATTGACGCTGATATTAATGAGTGGTTCGGTTACATGGCACCTGTTTTCGTAATCCTCCACAACAATCTACATGTAGAACAATTATCAACTTGTGTAAAGTCCAAACTGCTTGTGGTTGAAGCAGTTGAACGGTTTGCGATTTGGAATATTTTATAGAACACGCGACTGCTTTGTTTTCAGCAATTTATTGTAAAAATGTGATAAACCCCTTCAATATATTAACCATTTCCCTCATATAAACATGTTTTCACGCATTTGCAAACAAAGTAAACCCAGATCAGACGGCTCCATAGGAGCCGTCTGATCAGGGTCTGCTCTGTTTGCTAATAGAATTAGATAGATCTGTTTCTTTAGTTTCTAAAATGGCAACAATGTTCCACCTTCCATATTTCATTATAACTGTTGTGGCCATGACTATTCAGTAGGTATTGAAATTTGTAACAAACATAGAACAGGGAAAGGGTTAAGCGAGAAGAAGTCGTTATGGACAAAATGACCACTGCTATGTTAAAATGGATGCATTTTGCGATTTCTATCACACCAGTCATTATATTTTAATATAAAATGTAACATGGATTATTAGATAGCTAATCGGGATACAAACAACGTAAAACGAATACTTCCTGCATTCAATTCCGATGGCAAACAGTATCGAATTGATATCAACGAAACAATATAAAAACTCCGATAAGATGATTAACTTAACTCATTCTCTCCTACGCTATGTTTAGACCAAGCCTCTTTGAATAAATCTACGGAAAAGGAGCATTAACTATAGAAAAGTTGAGTTTTATATTTGTGTAGTCTTGAAACCATCGTGATAAATAGAGCATTTGCTCCTATGGAGAAAATGCTCTATTTATCACAATGGTGCTATGCTCCTATGGAGCAAATGCTCTATTTATCACAATGGTTTCAAAATGTGAATTTTATAGAGGCGCAAAAAATCGTCACTAGGGGGTAATGTGTTAACTCTTTCTCGAAAACATGATAACGTTTGCTCCTCATCTAGCAGCGCTCTCATCTGGGTCTACACTGTTTGCAAAGGGCATTAGTGACTCGTGTCCCGCATTGTAAGAGTTTAAATGTCCAGTATTGTTAAACAGATCTGAGCATTTCACTTGCTTTCAATACATACTAACCAAAGGTAAGGAATCAATTTAGGAAATGCAAATATAGTTTAAACTACTACAGAGAATCCTTTACACATAACACTTTTAGCTTTGGTGAATTGAGAAGACCCTGATCAGACAGCCCCTGTAGGATCTGTCATGTTTGCCTATGTGTTTAAGGTATGATACTCTACTGTTTGTCAATGGAAATGAACGTCCTTATTTCATAATTTTAATACAACAGTTACTATTCCTAGTGGGTGGAATATACACAACTTATTTTGCTATTTAAATATTCGTTGTATATTCTTATAAACGTAATATACATTTGTATCCAACGCATCTGTTTTGGCATACAATGAACAGAGATGCTTCGAAGATAAAGTATTTTAGAACAAGCAATATACTAAACTTAACACATTCCTTCCTAGTGACGCATTTTGGAGCATCTATAGAATTCATAGTTTGAAACCATTGTGATAAATAGAGCATTTGCTCCATAGTTTCAAAATTACGCAATTCTAATATTTTCTTTTTCCATTGTTAATGCTCCTTTTCGGTAAATTAATTCAAAGAGGTTGGGTCTAAAATAGCATAGGAGATAATGAATTAAAGGACTCGGTTACCCACCTTTTCCCGATAAAAACCTAAATCTATCCCGAAGGCCGGGACGTTCTCCGTAATTTCAGTCAAGCTCATACTCATACGCTGCACCACGTAATGTCGCCTTCAAAATTGTCGTCTGTTACTATTTTAATTTTTCTCCAGTTTTGCTTCCATTTCTTTCAAGAAACATAATCACATCATCAAATAATCACATCATCTTGATGGGACACAGAGTTACCGAGGGTCTAATCTGTATAAAAAATGTTTGCATAGGTAATCAGTTTATAACAAATCGAATGACAGTGACATCACCCCTCAGAAGAGTTATATTTTCAAGTAATATCAAAGAACTGAAGCGAAAGAATCCACGTCTGGACATACGTCAGTAATACTTAAGTCTGGAACATTTGTTTATTTCTCAGGAGAAATAGCAGATCAGCAGGTCAATAAGCGATTACATTAATTCATTTGTACTCAGAGTCCCTTAATAGAGACATAGACGAACAGTGTAGACCAATGTCAGATGGGTCCTAAATGAGGGTATTATAATAATAATAATAAAATTGTAGTATTCCATACATTATGTTTTTATAATCATAAAGACAGATTAAAATTCACTCGCAATTCTTGATAAATCAGCCCCCTACCAGTGAAATTCCAATGTCATCGTTCCATATATAGCGCGGGGCCTTCAGGCTCCCGCACAATAATAAATATTGTTTTTATTATCATCATTGCGGTAGACCGGTTAACTGTCATTTGTAAACAGTGAAGACCCAAAACGAGAGGGGTACTAGAGGAACCCTTTGATCAGGGTCTGCAGTTTGGCATTCAAACTCATTTCGCAAACTACACTATTTTATACTAAATTGTTTAACCCTTTCCTTCATATCAACATTTGCAAACAGGGTAAACCGGCTCCTGTAGAATATTTCTGTTCAGTGTCTGCTTTGTTTGCTTAATATATGAAATTATTTAGACCCGACTTTACTTCCATCTCCCCCCCTTTTGCATATTTGTTTTGTCTCTGTGCGTCTCATAATGTTTTTATAGTTATTTACATTTGCTGTTTCCTTGTGCTGCTGTTCGGACGGCTGTTTGTTCTGTATGTGGTGTTTCCTGCATGACTCATTTTTGTACTTTTACAGTTTCTTAAAATACTGATATATAATAAACACATAATAATAAATTATATCCTGCGTAGATATGCCATTATAAACATTCAGTCAATAAATATTCATGGTGTCTCATTATTTCTTACATGAACATTCAACAGGGAAATGCTGAAACGAAGGCTGGACCATTCCGCTTTCAAAGATCAACATTCAACGGGTTAATATACACGTAGCAAATCAAAATAAAATACCCTAAAATGACAAGTTTGTAGCAATTTATTCGAGCGAGGCAATAATTATCAGAACTGCATTTCTTTTCATCAAATGTTATAATTGAAGTGGTACCCCCTTTAAATAAAAATGTTCTCAATTCGTTGTAGTATCCAGTGATTACATATTACTCTCGTTAATCTGTTATTAAGTTTGTAACGCGTTAACCCTTCTCTTGCTGAATTTTAAAATACATTCTCCTTCGTTACCCATGTCCTGTTGTTTAATTACATATATCTTCACTGGGTACAAGTATATCGCTGTGCAATCACTGCTGTGGAGTGCACGGGCTGCACAATCAACTTGTAAATAGTGCAGACCCTGATGAGACAGCTCCTGCAGGAGCAGCTTCTCATCTGGGTCTTCACTATTTACAGGTAGGTATATTGACGTGAATAGCAAGCGAAGGGCTAATTATTATTCTGCGACCATTAGCAGCTAACCTGCTCTACTGTTTATTCATATTATGCTATATTTACAATAGCTGATGCTTTATGGTTGAATTGAGATCAGAGATATTATTTAAGTGCACAGGGACCTATGGTACATCCAACATTCTGCCAATCGTTAAACGAAAGTGACAAAATTGTTCCGAGAATGTCGATGGCTGTTTATATATCATCTCTACTGAACATGCACGATTAAGTGTGTGCTGTTGCGGTAAACATCAGAAGAATGTTTAGACAACTGCAGTTCAACCTCGCCTATTTGAACACTGGAGTGTGTTAATGCAATCCCGACATTTTGGCTCATACACATGTATACGTTTTCTTTCGAGCGTTTGTTTACAGTTTCTAAAAGCTTCTTGTTCGACGCTGTTGTTCTATGCTAGTGAGTTAGTAACAGTGATCTTGATCAAACCATTATCGAAGCTACGACTGTGCCACCATGCAAGCTATTTGTACACCAAATATGTTGAAATACGAGCGTATGTCTTTCCTAACTCACGTTACTGTTCTACTTAAACATTTACGACCGTCTGACTGTCTTGAAAACGACACATCCCAATCCAATAACCGGTATGTGTCTTCGAAAAATATAGTATAAACATGTAATATTAAATAAAATTAACTAGTACTTACATTTCCTAAAACAGTGCCAAATTAAAAATGATTCTGTATCAAAATTTGTCCAAAAACGACTTAGGAAATACACAACTTACGAAATAATCTCTTATATTAATAAGGTAGTGAACAGACTAATTGCATTTATGCACTAACCTAATGACATAAAATAATACTGAGAAAAAGCTGATTGAATTTTGTCTAAAACGACAAACTACGGCATCACCCAATTACCTTAACTGTTCGGATATCCAATGTCCCATCTCCACCAAGTTTGTAAAACTAAAACTGAAAAATTTGACTTGGCACAATTCTGTTAACTTTAGATTAGACGGACATATTAGTACATCTAGGTCAGCACTATTTGTCTTAGATTATATGTCTGACATACAATTTCTCTTTCTCTTACACTCCCCTATTCTCCCCTTTATCCTTTTGTCTGTCATTCTCCTACACATACTTTCTCGGTTTATTTTTCACATTGTTTTTTATATACTTACTAGCTGTATGTCATGTAAAATCGCCATTGTATTTTGATTGTACACAATGTTGTAGGGGGAGGGTCGAAACTAACGTTGTCAGAATTTGTGACCCAACTCCTTTTCCAATATATGTATAGAATGCAAATAAAAAATATGTTTAAACTATATGTCTGACGATTTAAGGTATTAGGGTAATACAGTGCCCTTTCCCTGTTGAATACACATGCAAGAAATAAATGCATCATGAATATTTTAGCTGACATTTTTATAATGGCATCTATACACAGGAGTTTTCGGTTTCGGTATTTGTAGAAACTGTAGAGTCCGATCTATAATAAATATATTCTGAAAGTGGGAGATCCTTCGAAAGCAAAAGTAGCAATGCGATAAGAGAAAAATGCAGACTCGGTTTTATTGTGTCACCTGCCGAGAGATGGTGAGTTACTTAGGGATCACTTTTCCGTCGTTTGTCTGTCTGTCTGTCTATTTGTCCGTCCGTCACACGTTCTTTTTCGGCTGTCATTTCTAAACTAATCATTATAGAGCTTTCAAATTTCACACGTGTCTTCCTCTAATCGAGGACCATTGATGTAACAAAGGTTCATCACTCTGCATGCAATACATTTTTAATTATTTATCTTTGTTCTGATTTTCGCACTTCAGCATATTAACAGTTTTTGTGTCAGCTGCGAGCAGGGTACACATGTGTTGCTCCGAACAATCTTGTTAAGTCTGTTCATTAGTAGTGATTAAAAGTGCAACAATACTCACGCCCCTAGCACTGGCTTAAGCAGTATTCCATTTTCAAAACTAATAAAAGTACAAAAATGAGTCATGTAGGAAACACCACATACAGAACAAACAGCCACCCGAACAGAAACACAAGGAAACAGCAAATGTACATAACTATAAAAACATCAAGAGACGCACAAAGACAAAACAAACATACTATAGGGGGAAGATGGAAGTACCGCCTTGGAAAAGTCAGTTACAAAAGTCACTGGGGGTTAAATCGGTTTTTGGGCGCCCAACCTCACACTTGTTCCATCCCCACCCTAAAAGACAAACAGTATAAATAAACGTATCAAAACATCAAAACTAATGATCCCAAAGGACCAGAAAATATAACAACATTGATAATTAAGTACGGGGCGACTTTTAGCAGCCGCCACACAAGCACCTGTGGTTGTGAAGTAAATATATTCTGAAAGTGGGAGATCCTTCGAAAGCAAATGTAGCAATAAGATACGAGAATATTACAGATTCGGTTTTATTGAATCTGTTCATGAGTAGTAATTAAAAGTGCAACACTACTCACACCCCTAGCACCGGCTTAAGCAGTATTCAATTTTCAAAACGAATAACATCAAAACTAATGATCCCGAAGGACCAGAAAATATAACGACACTGAGAAGTCATAAGCAACCAGAGCAGGCCCTGATCAGACGGCTCCTACAGGATCCATCTGATATGGGTCTATTCTGTTTGCTAAGGCGTGAAAATGAGAGCGCACATGCAGGAAAGGGTTAACACACTATCAGGAGGGAAACATTATCTCAAACAGACATGATTAGGCTTTGGTTAATTGGAAGCTGTGAGGTAATAAATTATCAGCTGTGAGGTAATAAATTATCATTAATACATTGAAACTTGAAATGTTAATAACTTAATTCTTAGTCGCTTGCAAAATTTGTCCTATGGTTTAATGTTCAAAATTTGATTTTTTTCCATTTTATATCAAATATTGGAAGCCGTAATGTGTAGGTCATTGCAAAGTTACCAATGCAATAATGAGATGTACACGGCCGTGTTCGTGTATGAAACTTGGGATTAAATACAATAGAATCTCTTGTACATGTATTTGTCACGCCTTTGCAAACAGAGTAGACTCAGATCAGACGGGAGCCGTCCGATCAGGGTATGCCCTGTTTGCTTATGGAATTATAATAGACCAAACTGTACAGTTTCTAGCAATACCAAATGGTATTATGTGCATGCACCATTATTTAAATGCAGCTAATTAATATTCATGATGTAATTATTTCATGAATTAATTATTTCTTACAGGAATATTCATCAGGGAAATGGTTAGAACACACATTTAATGAGTAGACATTGGTATGTAACAAGAACACATAACTGTTGAACGCTTTATCTCATGAATATTCATGTAAGAAGTAATAGTAATACTTCTAGGAATGTGAATGCTCTGAAAACATAATTATTAGTTAATCTTGGCAAAACAATATCAGTTTACAAGGGAACACAGCATACCAACATCAAACAGCTACATGCTTTAAAGACACGCTAGGTATTCAACAAGTTGCCGCTATTGGAAATTAGTTACTTGTCTGTACTAATTGTGTTACCCACTTGAAATAAAATCTTTATTATTATTATTATTATTATTAATAATTTATTATTGAGAAGATATGTTGTATTTTATATCCATATTTCAATTTCGAATGCCTACCACAAATTGGATTCCTAACAGATACATGGATTAGCATGCTAAGTCTCGTGTAACATCTCCCGACTGACTTCTATTCAAATGTTTTCATTAATTATAGATTTCGTATAACTTTATATCGGCCAATAGCTCAAGGGCAATGCTAGTACATGTGGTCCTGGATGTTTTTTGATGTATTGATAGTCTGCCAGACATAATCTTTTGGCATAAACAATTTAAGACGTTACAGGGATCCAGATAACATGCGCAAATTTAAACATTGTTAAGAACAGCTCCTTTAAATCTCCACCAAACCCTATACTGTGACCACTCTTTAAAGGGCTATTTTAAAGAGTGGCTACAGTATAGGGTTTGGTGGTGGAATAAACTGGGTGCGCGCGTTTATCTGTAATTAAATGAAACATGTATATACTGTATGTTTCCATGCGGAGTATGTAAGAATAGAAATGTTAAAATATTGTATAAGTATTAACAGAATCTATGTATTCAAGCAAGACATTTTCTGTTGCAAATTTACCTCCTATAAAGTTTCCCATATATCTTGTAATTACACCAAGGATGATGATTAGATGGCTTTTTAATTTAATAATAAGATACTAGTTGCAGATTCCATAGAATAAACCTTTTCCCATGTTTCACAATTGAATATCTGATCTTATTTTGATGAGACAAATCTTGTAATCAGACTTAAATTTTGACAGCTTAATGTTTTTAATCTCATTTGCTCAGATGACGATATTTGTCACCATTTTCAAAGTGTTTTTTAAAATGTTTAATTCTTTGTTAACAATTTGAAAATATTTGAAACAAATGGCAGGGTAATTCTCTGAAGCAGTGATAATTCACGTATACATAACATGTTCTGAATCTACTTTGTTTGCAAAGGGGTTAAAAGGCGTCTCTATCAGGGATAGGCTGGACGCTTTCCCTGTTCTATGTTTATTCCAAATTGCAATACCTACTGAATATTCTTGGGAAAATTAGTTATAGTAAAATATGGAAGGTGGAACATTGTAGTCATATTTCGAATTATATTAGCAAACGGAGAGCAGACCCTGATTAGACGGCCCCGCTCCTATATGAGCCTTCTGATCTGGTTCTGCTCAGTTTACAAATGCGTGAAATGGAGTTTGTATGGAGGAACGGGTTAAATAGCATTTGATCTCTTTGATTAAAAGTATTGTTTGTAATAATAAAAATAATTATTTGCTATTGTGGCAGTGGCTTGAATTTATTCTGCTATATTGAAATTGATCATGAGCTGCCTAATTAAATACATACGTAAATACATGCAATGCAGTTTTGTGAAAAAAGAATATGTAAACGTTTTACAGAGATTGGAAAAAACAATGGTGAAAAACTCGAGTTTACTTAACCCTTTATTTTATATACATGCGCCTTTGTACACCTTTGGAAATAGAATAGACCTTGATAAAAAAACCTGTCTGATCAAGGTCTGCTCTGTTTGCCGACAGAATAAGACAGTTATAAATATGAACACGAAATGTGAATCTGTAGAGTAAAATCTAGATCTATATTATTTCGTAACAGAATTGACCCGAAACCGTCTCACTTTTGATCTATCCGATTTGCAAATGCATCAACATGCATATCAATCGGGTATATGTTAGCAAGTGTGTGTGGTGGACACGAACGCGCGAATAACATAAATACGCCTTTATTTGCAAACAGAGCAGAAGCTTTCTGATCAGGGTCATCCCTGCTTTCTGATCAGGGTCATCCCTGCTTTCTGATCAGGGTCACCTCTGCTTTCTGATCAGGGTCACCTCTGCTTTCTGATCAGGGTCATCCCTGCTTTCTGATCAGGGTCACCTCTGCTTGCTTATAAAGTAATGCAGATTCAGTCAGTATAAAAACTCCTTTGTTCATAGTACTAACGGTGTGGTTTTTTTTTCATGAATATTCATGGGGTAAGGGGTTAAATTTGGTATCCGCCTCTGTACATTGTATATAAGACTTTGACATATGAGCCAAAGCATGGAGGAGTTAAGGTGCGGAAACTAAATATCGTTTGTATGTTTTATAGAAAAATGGCACGGGTCATACTACTATATAATATATCGACCCCCTGTGGGTGTATTTTTGCAAGGGGATCACTATATTTTATTGTAAAATGGCATGGGTTTATAGTACTATATAATATATCGACCCCTCCCCTTGGTGGATGTATTTTGGCAAGGGGATCACTATGTTTTGCGGTGGTCCGCGGCGGCCTAGTGGTAACGCGTTTGACTCTCAATACGGAGGTCCGGGGTTCAAATCTCGGTCCTTCCCGGAAATTGCAGAGGTGCTTTTCAGTGACTCCCACCCACACTTCCTCTCGACCCAGGGATTAAAATGGGTACCTGTGAGGGTCACTAACCGCTACTGCGGCTGCATGATTGCGTCATATGTTAGCAGTGCTCAATATTGTAGGCGAATGACTCAATGACCAGGGGGTAAATGTACAGTCGGCTGAGCGATCATTCTGACTGAAAGTAGACTATAACTAGGTACATTTTTATTTTAAAGTAAAATGGCATGGGGTCATAGTACTGTATAATATATCGACCCCATCCTGATGGATGTAATTTTGCAAGGGAGTCACTATATTTTATAGTAAAGTGGCATGGAGTTCATGGTACTATATAATATATCGACCCCCATCGTGGATGTATTTTTGCCAGGGAGTCACTATATTTTATAGTGAAATGACAGGGGGGTCATAGTACTATATAATATATCAACCCCCCATCGAGGATGTATTTTTGCCAGGGAGTCACTATATCTTATAGTGAAATGACAGGGGGTCATAGTACTAGATAATAAATCGACCCCGGTCATTTTACTACGGGGGTCACTTTTCTTCATTACACCGCCACACAAGCACTTAACACCTGCTGTCGTGAAGTACATATATTCTGAAAATGGGTGATCCTTCGAAAGCAAAATTAGAAATGCAAAAAGGGAAAATTGTAGACTCGGTTTTATTGAGTCTGTTCATGAGTAGTAATTAAAAGTGCAACACTACTCACGCCCCACACTTATGGCAAGGAAAAGAAATTGCCTTAATATTGAAATCAACATCTAATTTGATTTGTTAAACTAGGGTGACGTTGAGATAACTGTGAGGTTAGGACGTCCGTAAACCGGTTTAAACCCCACAGTTGTGATTTTGCCACTGACCGTTCCAATGCGGTACTCTCTTTGTCACCCTTACTTTTGTTTGTCTTGTGTCTTTGTACTCGTGTTTTTGTTCATGTTTGGAATGTTTGTCCCTAGTACTTGTGCGTTTGTTAAGGTTTTCTGTGTTCATTTTGTGTATATGCGTGTGTTTGGGTGTGTAGTTGTATGTGTGTGTGACATGCTATCTATCGATGTTTTGGTGGTGGTTGCATCTTGTATGTGGCTTTGCCTGCTTGACCTTCCTACGTTTTCTTGTATATATTTGCCTGTGAAATTCCTTCTCAATATCTAGAGTCTTACATATCTGACAAATGTTTTCATTTCTTTGTATTCGCCCTCTCCCGTATCTGCCCGTATGCAGTCGTAAATTATGAGATATTTCGAATACTTGTAATACATTTCATGAGCCGTTTGTTTCCAATTATATTTAAGTAGCTATTTTCTGCAAACTTATATTTTATATATTTTAACGTATAGAGTATTTTAGATAGCATGTGACTGTATATAATGATACGATTTCTGATTAAAGCAGCATGTCACTCGTTTCTTAAATGATGATATAAATCTTGCAAAATTAAGGTGGATTCTTCTAGATTTTTAGAGTTTATAAAATGCATACCAGGACATGCATAATTAATGCTGCATTGCTATTTCTGGTCCCAGTTCAAATTTGTTAACATTTTAACATTATAAAATAAAATGTACACTACTGTAAGAGCCTTGTCGACTAAACTGGTTGTTTAAAACAAATAATTACCCGCAATATCTGGACAGTAAAAACTATAAAGAACCTCTAACGTAGAATTGCTCGAGGGTGCGAGTTTTATCTTTGTTTTACTATAATCGACAAATGTCGCTTTTGCGGTGTTAACCTCAAGTACCCATATGTTGCAATAATGATATAATTTATCTAAGTTAAGTTGCAGATCGTCTGTTAGAAGGTTTTTACTTTAACTAAATTAAGTTAGCTCAAAATGTGAAACAAGTACATGATGTGGCTGTATAGTTTGTCCAACAATGATGGACCACTTGAAAAAGTCAGAAGTATAACGATTAAATTGTTTAGATTCTTTTCTGGGTATTTCACTTGTTTTCAGTACAGTTTAACCAAGTATAAGGAGTGTATTTAGGAACTACAAAATTCAGCATTTACTTAATTACCCCTGCGTTCAACACATTTGCCGTTTATATAGTGGTTGGTCTCTCACAAAACGTAAGATACTGAACCATACACAACAACATTTTCCTCTGATGATTTACACTAAATTCCAAGTTATTTCAAAGAAAGAAATATAAAAAATATAAAAGACTCGCATTCCCTGAAAAAAACAAAATCAGCCGTAATGCATGGTCGTTGCAAATAATTGATTAGTCAAGGTTCATACTCTGTTAATGGCAAATTGAATCACAGTGACAATTCCAATTAGATGAGTTGTATATTCAAATACTATTAAACAACTGAAGCGGAAGAAACCACAACCTGACATACGTCAGTAATACTTAAGTCTGGAATATTTTGTTAATTCCTCAGGAGAAATAACAGATCAGCGAGTCAAGAACGTTTTATTCATTTGTGCTTAGAGTACCTTTATAGGGACACATGCAAACGTTTTAGACTAAGATCAGAAGCCTCAAATGAGACTATTTTAATTATTTATAATTAGCATAATAATTAATTAACTCGTCCTCCTATCAGGGCATTCTGTGTGTTGTCTATCATATTTATTTCGCTAATTATACCCTTTCATACCGAATGGATTAAACAATAATGGACCTTTCCACCATGAAGTCATTCTTAAATAAAATGTTATCAGCAATGTATTCGAAAGCAATGCTTATGGCAATTGTTCCTTAACCCGTCCTCACATATTGATGCCTTTTGACGCCTTTGTGATGAACAGAGCACTTGCTGTATTTATCGCAATGGTTTCAAAACTACACAAAATACTCTTTTCAAGTAAATGCTCCTTTGCAGTATATTTATTGAAAGAAGTTTGTCTAAACATAACTTATTAAATACTACATGTTTTTGATTCGATATAGAAGTATCCAGCGACTACAACTTACCCTCATTAATCTGTTATGAAAGTTCGTAACTCGTTAAGCGTTGTAAACGTCCAGTGTTTATTCATGTTAAACATTATTTGTAAAAGCCTGATACTTTAAAATTGAAATCAGATATATTATCAAGGCGCACAGAGAGTTATGATACATCAAACATTCTGTCAACCGTTAAACGAAAGTGAAAAAAATCCTCTGAGAATATCGATAGCTGTTTATAAACCGTCTCTACTGAACACTCACGATTAATTGTGTGCTGATCCGGTAAACATGAGATGAATATTTAGACAAATGGAGTAACCCTCCCCCCATTCGATCACTGAACTTAGTTTACCTTTTGCCTGTTATAAAAATGATGTATGTTGCAGTTTCACCTACTTTCGATTCGATCAAGCTTTTGAGAAATAATTCACCGAGTGTCAAACAGCTTGGATCCGGAGTTACTCGGCGTCTCAACTGGATCCAATCTGTTTGCAAACATCAACTATGTCACACTTAGAAGGCGACGGCTTAATGTAATCCTATCTTTTCTTTCTATGTATTTAAAAAGCGTTGTCACAGTTTCTAAACACAGGTTATTGTCCGATACCGGTTGTCTATGTTAGTAATAGTAATGCTAATCAAAACACCATCCAAGCTACAAATTTGTCGCCAAGCAAGCTATCTGTATGCCAATATGGCGATAATATGTCTTTTCTATCTTAAGATAGTGTCTGGAAATTGAACATTTGACGAACGTCTGCAGATATCCTAATCTAATAACCAGTATGTTTCTTAGACAAATATGGTAAATAAATGATCAATTAAAATCAATGCTGAATTGAAAATGATTATGAATCAAACATTGCCTAAGAAACGACAAGTCACTGACGAAGGTATTGTCTTATAAGATAATAACATAAAGGAAAACATAATGCATTTATGCGGTAACCTAATTAGACTAAAAATGAGATGAGAAAAAGTTGATTGAATTTGTCGACTTTGACAACGTACGGTGAAACAAGATGCTGTGGTAAAGTAATGCCCTAATTAGGCCAATATTCGGTTACACCGCTATTTGGACACTCGATTCCCATCTCTAACAGCTTGTAAAACTGAATAATACAATTTGGTATTATTCTGATAAAGCACAATCATTGAGTGGAAATAGTATCTCCAATCGGACATGATGAAGATTCGGTTAATTGGAAGCCGTGAAGTCATGTCATTATTACATTTGAGATTGAATTGTCAGTAACTTCACTATTTGTCTCTTACAAACTTTATCACCAGTTTTAATTCTCAAACTTAGGGGATATTTAATTACAAGCAACATAAACACAGTCACAAACAGTTAATGTCCTGAGGAAACGTTGAGTAATTCGACGTATCATCAGTAGCCAAACTGTTTGCATAGATAATCTCAAAGTCTGCATTGGCAGCAAAAGTTCACAACCAAACATATGGTCGAAAAAAACCGGCGTTAATGGAAGCCTTTTTATTCAGTTTAATGCTATGTTACAAATATAACGATGAGAGGAACATCTTTATTATTCCATACGCTTGAATGTAAATGAGAAATATATATAACAATATATATGCACACATTTATTCATTTCTCTATTGAATATTCACGTATGAAATAATGACACCGTGAATATTTATTAAGTGAATTTTTATAATGGCATATGTAGTTACTGTAGAATCAGGTTTAAATTATTCTATAAGACACCATAGCAGACCGACATCAGACAGCTATCCGCTTTATAGACACCCATAGTAATTCATTAAATGGTGGTTATTCAGAAAACGTATTTTATTTCTAATTATATATGTTTCCTAACTGATACATGAGTTAGCATGCTAGGTTTAATTGATTAATTTCATATAACTAAAAACACAATACTAATACACGCCAGCCTTTGTGAGAGAAATGTTTGCTACGATTTGTTTTTAGGCTGATTTCACCATTTCCCCAATAAACATTTATTCATCATTGACCACTTCTTGGGTATTCTATAATTATATTCTTATGTTTTATAAGGTATGTTATATCTATAAGGTTTCAAGTGAAATTTGGCTTAGACAAAAACTGCAGCATCAGATCTATATGTTTCATAAGCAAACAGAGCAGGAACCGTCTGTCCTGGGTCTACCCAGTTTGCAAAACAGTTTTAAAATCGTTTGTATGAAGGAAAATATTAATAGTATTTTGGCACAAGTAATTTTGTATGTTGATTTCTGTATGTATGTTTAATTCTTTACCAAAGTACTCTTCCGTGCGCAGTATGTTTGAATCAAGGCGTTATTTTTTTAAAAGAAATATATGTAATTTGTTCTTGTTATTGACATGCAATACCCTAAATAATTTCACTAAGCTTAGGAAAACGTAAATAGACTGTATTTCCAAATGCCATGTGAAACAAAAGCAAAACTCGCAAGACTAGGCAAAATGTAACACAAATGTTTTTAAAAAAATCTCGGCGGAGAAAAATATCGCCTGAGGAAAGTAGCCAATGTTGAAAAAAGGTTAGGAGGAGAAACACTCCGAAAAAGAAAAAAAAACATCAATAAAAAGTAATGGCGTTGCAGCGTTCTGTGGCGATCATCTTCACATTGATTGGCTACTTTTCTACAAGTTAATGCTTATTGATAACTCAATAGAGTGATTACTCAGCCGGACCAAAAGGACAAGAAAACAACCCACATAAATATTTGCATGGTCTCATAAAACGCTATAAACAGGTCTTCAGGAATGACAACCCGGTTTCAAAATTTTCTCCTGTAAGACATTTCTAAATATCTTGTAACTAGAGGTTTTTGTAAAAAAAACGGATGTCTCCCCTCTAATAAAAACAATATGTAAAGGCAAATCACTAAAAATGTTATGGTCTTGATGAATGATACTTCCCCTCATTATGCGTTTTCCACACTACATTTTTCAAGAAGAAAATGATAACAGCTAATAACTCCAAAAATACTGATACCAGATTTATGGCCCTTGTGCATGACACTTACTTTCATCATGCTCTTTCCAAAAATAAAATGTCATTCCAATAGCATCAGTCGAACAGGAGTTATTGATCGGCCAAAAAATGTAACAAAGGGCAATAACTCCAAAATTATTGAAGCCAGAATTATGGCCCTTGTTCATGACACTTTCTCTCATCATGCTCTTTCCATGTATGAAGTTTCAATACGATGGCAAGAGCCATGTAGGAGTTATCGTCCGGACAAGAAAGAATTAAACAAATGTACAAGGGGCAATAACTCTAAAATTTATTGAAGCTCGAGTTAAGGATCTTATGCATGACACTTTCTCTTATCATGATCGTTACATGTATGAAGTTTCACTCCAATGGCATGTGTCACATAGGAGTAATCATCCGGACAAAAAATTGTGATTTTTTTTACAAATGGCAATAACTCCAATATTAGTGAAGCCAGAGTTATGGACCTTGTGCATGCCACTTTCTCTCGTCATGATCTTTCCATATATGAAGTTTCAATCCAATGGCATGAGCCATATAGGAGTTATCGTCCGGACAAAAAAGTGTGATTTTTTTACAAAGGGCAATAACTCCAATATTAGTGAAGCCAGAGTTATGGACCTTGTGCATGACACTTCCTCTCATTATGCTCTTTCCATATATGAAGTTTCAATCAACTGGCATCAGGCATATTGAAGTTATCGTCCGGACAAAAAATTATGATATTTTTTACAAAGGGCAATAACTCCAATATTAGTGAAGCCAGAGTTATGGACCTTGTGCATGACACTTCCTCTCGTCATGATCTTTCCATATATGAAACCAGAGTTATGGACCTTGTGCATGACACTTCCTCTCATTATGCTCTTTCCATATATGAAGTTTCAATCAACTGGCATTAGGCATATTGAAGTTATCGTCCGGACAAAAAGTGTGACAGACAGACGGACAGACGGACAGACAGACGGACAGACGGACAGACGGACGGACAGACGGACAGACAGACAACTCTCACGAAAACAATATGTCTCCCCCATATAAATATGGGGGGAGACATAATTACGCCTGGAATGATTAGATTGCTTTCTAAGTTAATGATTAAATACGAGACATTAATTAGAGAATAAACCTTTTCTCATGTTTCACAATTGAAATTCTGATCTCTGATGTTAATCTAATAAATCTTCTAATTAGCCTTAATTTTGGCAGCTTAATATCTTAGATATTATTTGTTCAGATGTCGATATTTGTCGTTTTCACTACTGTGTGTTTTCTTGATTTTTATATTTGCTTAAACCTAGCGATATCAATTAGCATGGTTGGAAATCTTTAGATTGATTGAAGAAATGGGAATTAGCGTATGCATTACCGGAAACATCTGTCAAGGTATTTAATCATGACAGAGACCTGGCATGAAAATGATTAGTGCCGTGTACGAATTATGTGTTCAGATTATCGATGCTTTAAGTTAACTACATGTCTAATATCGCAACACTGTGTTCTTGGGAAGAACACAAAACGATTCATGGATTGTAAAGATGGGATGAGCCATCTGCTACGAAATACGAAGGAATATATGGGCTATCAAAGACAATGTGAACTTATGTTATCAAAGGACGTGTGACTTCTCGGCGATTAAAGACCGCAGTAACCACTGCCTGTTAAATACCACAGTATCTCTTGGCTATCAAAGACCACATGAACTCTTGGCTATCAAAAAACACATGATCTCTTTGCTATTAAATACCGTAGGAGTTCTTGACTATTATATACCTCTGATATAGATCTATATTGTTTTGATATGTCCCAATTTGTTGACAGTAGGCAATTAAAATCAACCTATTTCAAACAATATCCCCTAATACCATGAAGCAATTTGCGAGTAGAAATTGTTCCTATTTTTGTTTCCATTCTTTAATTATTAAGTAATATCATTTCCAGACTACGGTGAATTTTAGACACATTGCGATTCCCAAGGAATCAATTCACCCTGTGGTTCTGCAAGAAAATGATAACTGAAAACAGATCAGTGAAAGTTCATCGTGCATATTGATGGAAGAACTATGTCACTACACACGCCATGTTTGATATTTCAAACGAAAATATTCTACGGACGAAACGGACTTTAGTGATAATAAAGACCAGAACTACAGATAAATGTGCGTACTCAAATACATAAAATCACCATTTCTCTACCAAACCCTGAATTGTGTCCACTGCGTAGAATAGTCTCTTCGAGACGATTCTAAAAGGTGGTAACATCATAGGGTTTGGTGGAGAAATAAAGATGTTATTCTTGAAAATGTTTAAATAACGTATCCTATCGGGACCTCTGTAAAGACTGAAATGTAGATATACCTAACTTTTTTTTCCAAATTGAGATGCATTTTTATGCACTCGTAAACGGAACAGATCCTCATCAGTAGATAGATCCTGCAGGAGCTGTCTTATGAGGGTCAGCTCTTTTCGCTGATGCCATAGTATAGATCGAATTCTACAATATTTGCCATAGCCAAATAAGCATGTGTCCATATATCATTATGAATATTCGGCTATTTAGTAATCATAATGCTTGTATTACTTTTATGAATATTCCACCAGTAAAGCGTTAATTTACTAATGCGTTCATAAATTAATACGAATTGAATGTATACTCATCATGTGCATACACATATCTTCTTTATATCATTTTACTGGCATCCATTGCTTATACACTATTAACTATTTCATTTATACAAACACTTTTTCACAGTGTAGACCCATATCAGACAACCCCTGTATGAGCAGTCTGGCCAAAGTCTGCTCTGTTTGCGCATGGAGTTGCATATATCTGATTCTACAGTTTCTGTTACAGTCACAATGCTTGTATTTTGCTTTGTTAACAATGCTTGCAAAACATACAGTTTCTGTTTTGGTAAATTATGCCCTTGTTCTTAGACATTTTAAACACTCAGTCAATAAATATTTATATATTAAACGGCTCTTACATGAAAATTCATTAGGTAACTGGTTAACCATATTGAATATTTAAAACATGGATGGGATTGGTTATCTTATGTTTGAAATGACTGCCACATATTTCGGTACAAGTGTTACTATACAAACTTAACAGTCGTCAAGTGTCAAACAGCACTATTTTAGTGTATACGTTTTAAAACCACAGCAAATTCTCGCTAAAAAGTGGTAGCCTATAGGAGCTGTCTGTATCAACTTTGTCCTGCATTAACAACCACCTGCTTTTAAAGATCCCTGTATTTATAAAGCATATTATCGCTTTAGTGTGACTCTACCGTATTTTTGTATTAAAGTACTATTCATCTACATGTATAACTCTTTCACTACCAAATTTAAAATTGGAGTTTGGAACTACTTTAACAGTTAACAGTATACAAATATAAATAACGGATACATGCTAATTTATTCTATGCCTAGGAAACCTCCGAAAATGGGCATAAATGTCGGAGAAAATAGTGTAGTCCAAGGTCAGAGGCTGCTTTGGAAAGGCGGCGTCTGACCATGGACTGCACTATTTGCAGTGGCGTATTTAGGCGACTTTGGCAGTGAAAGAGTCACTCAGCTGGAGGAACAAATACAATGGAATGCTAACATTTGATTCATGTCATTGTATGGCATTTGTATTCATTGGGCATTACATTTATACAAAATACTAAGCCCACTAAACTTTAAACTTATACGCAGACGAAAAACCAAACCTCATTCTAAATACATTAAATCAGCGGAAAAATTGATTGTCCTGTCAGCGATTCCCTTACCATTTGACCACAAGTTATCAGTCTTAAGACGAACTGACTTAAAATACTGCTTCAAAGACAGTGCGGTGACATTTCGTAATGTTTTATTTATAATGCATTGGTTGTTTGGCAGAGAAACAATGAATACGAGATCTGCTAAGATAAGAATGAAACGAAAATACTGACATGTTTTAATACGATGTCACGTTGTGATTAACACTTCACTCAATTATTACAGCTTTTGAACCGCATGTTCGTTCATATGTACGTACATATCAGAAAGAGTTAAGAAAGAGTAAAACTTACCCTGCCAAAACAACTAACCAAACATAATGTATGTTCAAATTTGGATCGGGGCAAAATTGACTACATCCAACTCGGTCATGCTTTTGACCAGCTATAGACCGAGTGTCAACCAACTTGGATCCCGACGAGACACCGAGTTACTCGGCGTATCATCTGGATCCAAGTTGTTTGCAAATTTGTGTCAGGTCGCTGATAGCGGGATAAGGGTTTATGAAAAGAATCTATGGTCCCAAACAATACAAACTGTCCGTCATTTTAACATAGAACTGATTGTCTGCCGTTGGTCAATATTATAGTCAATATATCTTATCCTTTATTCTGTTGTAAAAAGGTATCCGCTCGAACCCTTTAAATATTCAAACTCTTTATTAACTGCCAATTAATTCAAACGTTTGACAATACTTTGACAGGATATCACATCGCTTTGATTCTATGCAGACGCCGTGTTACTCAACATCTCATCTGGATCGAAGATGTTTGCATAAGCAGGTCGTGCTTAACATGGTAAGGATTAGAATATAGTTGTCGAGACTTATTAGTTCAAACTTTCTGACTTATTTAGTGAAAGTCTGAAAGCAATCAACGTATTGTCAATCATTTATGCTCAACCAAAACCTATTCAAAGGTTAACCGCGATCTTGAATCACACATTTTTATATATCTAACTCACTTAACCGCGATCTTGAATCACACATTTATATATATCTAACACAGTTTAACCCGTTACTTCATAGAAACGTATTTTCACGCCTTTGCAAACAAAGTGGATCCAGACAAGCCATCTGATCAGTCTGCGCTAATTAATTATAAAATTATATACAGTAGAACCTCTCTATAACGGCCACTTTATTGTGTTAATTAGCTGGTATTTAGGATAAGTGGCTGCTTAAAGCAATGTGAAAGTAAAACAGAACGCTCCTATAGGGGAGTTCTGTTTTACTTTCACAATGTTTCAAGCAGCCACCTGCCTTTAACACAAAAATACTTGATGTAATTTAGTGGTCGTTATAGAGAGGTATTTCTGTAGATCTGATTCTATAGTTTCTGCCAGAACCAACTAAATCATACTTCCAGGTACTATTGTATAATATAAAAGATAGTCATGCAGTAATAATTTCGCTACAAATATTCATGAAGGATAGGGTTAACATAACTTTTCAATAAATAATACACAACGACAATTGTTAATCAGTTGCAATATAGACAAAAACATCAACATTTACAAAACTGCAATATCAAAATAAAGACCCAAGGAGTGGATATTTAATCTAAATATAATTGCTTAATCTCTACACTTTATAGAAACGTCTTTTCATTCCTATGCAAATAGAGTGCACCTAGATGTAGGGGCCATCTGATCAAATTGTCATTTGTTCGCTTATGCAATTGTATAGATGTGATTCAAACAGTTTTTTCCATGTTCAACACGTTCTTTGTCTACGAACCAGTATAAACAATCGGTCAATGTATATGAATATGTCATTATTTCTTACATTTATATTCGAGAGGTGAGGGGTTAACCTTTTGAAGAGTTACGGTAACAAACTCATGTCTATAATGAGAAGAAAGTTACATGTTTTCTTCAACACAATTTGCTTTTCTTGAATTCAATATAGAACATCTTAAGCTGTATAAAACCAAATTACTGGTTTAAATTAGATGGCTGGTTTATAAGAAGATAATTAAATACTCTGTGCGTTTTCTGTACATCCGTGTTATATACCTTTAATCTGATAGATACTCCCTTAGAGGCCGTCCAATCAAGATCTGCTCTGCCAAAGCCAAATCTTCCTGTTTTCATAAACCATTATAAAGATTCAACTAATAAACACTCATGATTCGTTATATCTTACATGAATATGCATAAGATAAAACCAAACTATACTATTGAAGGGAACTCTGTATAATCAGATGAAATATTACTATGGCATATGGACACAAAAAACTTTGGCCATGGTATGAAATGTATAATCTATGTTATTACATAAGCAAACATACTGGACCATGATCCTACAGGGGCTGTCTGATCTTGGTCTACTCTGCAAGGCAGTAAAACAGTAGGTAAAAACCAATATTACTTATAAAGAATATATCTGAAAGTGGGTGATCGAACGCTCTGCACAGTTCTAAGAAAACGTAAGACAGCATTCCTATTTCGATTCGCCATGGCTCTCAAAACTTATGTTCATCCTCGTTATATTGAGACACTATGCCCCGTAAAACCACTCAGGAATTTCTAGTTTGTATAGTTTTGCATGGTAGATATTCACGTAAACTAGACAATATACATTTTGTATAAGTCTTGAATAACATATCTGTTCTGTTCTGCTCTCAAACATCTATTGTTGATTGAAGTTAACCGATTTGCGCTCAGTGGATTCTTCCATGGTTATATATGGGATTAGACCATTTTTTTATCTAAGGGATGCCTTGTCTAAACTTTCATTTTCGTTTTGTTTTATATTGAAAATCCTATCAGAAAACCGTGTAGACTCTGATCAGATGCCGCATTATGACATATTTCTACGGAAACCCGTCGAATCCATCGCAGTTTTCTCTCTATGAGGAAAAAACAAGTGCGAGATGACAAACTGTATGTTCACATCTTTCTTGGGGACGATTGTTTTGTTTAAAACCGATATAGCAAATAAACAAAACTATCAACGGAAGTTTTGAAATAGAAAACCCGAAAGATTTTTGCACCACCTGATCTTTTTTTTATCACGGCGGCCATCAATATTGTGCATGAAAATGCCAATGCAGATCCCCCGTCGCAACCTTGCGGTTTTCCGCGATCGATAATGATGAAATGAACCAGACCATAACTTCTGTACCGTAAACTGTCGTTGTATTCCGCGGATTGACGAGAATCGCTGTAATTTATATATATACAATGTATATCGGTTTAAAACGCAGAATGCTTTCTGCATTCATCTTAACATGCTTTAAGCTACCACCTGCCTAAAAGACCGTTATTAGGTATCTTTTATTGGTCACTTCAGACAGATTCTACTGTATATATAACAAGGTATGTAGCACATTAAAACATCCTTAACGACCTTAAACCCTCTGTCAATCGCTTTTCCCGTCAAAAACCTTATTTTCGACCTATCCTAGAATACCTATTTCGGTCTGTAAAAATCGTACTCTGCAATCTTTCATGTTCATCAGAAAGTGTCCAGGGTGAAGCAGCTTGCATTAGATTTGGTCTTCATTAATCTTGTTTATACTAGGTATAAATCTTATGTGTGAAAGAAAATCATAACATCTAACGTATTTATAAGATCTTAAATGGTATATGTCCTCAGTATTTAACGGAACTTATGTCTCCTTTCTACCTGTAGAAACAGAATATAAACTCCGTTATGGCATGAAGACTCTCCAAATCCCTCATTATAGGACGTCTTTCTTTCAACATAGATTTACCTAGCACAATAAAAGCATGGAACTCTCTCTCACATTGTCAAATCTGCTACTTCTGTCCATCAGTTCATAACGAAGCTTTTCTTATTTAAAAAACAAACAAAGTCCCTTGTTCATTACAGTCTAGGCACGAGACGTGAAAACATTCTTCTTTGTTAACTCCGCAATAACACTTATTCACTTTATAAGCACGTGTTTAACCATTTTTATCAGAGTCATCCTCGTGTCAAAGCTGTGTTAACACCCAAAATGTAGTAACCACTTCTTTGTCTGTTCATCATTCATTGTACATTGACAACATATGTTTACAGCATTGAGGAAAATGCTTGACTTAGGGGAGGTCACCGGTTTGAGCAAAATATCTGCAGAAGAACTTGTTGGTATAGTACACATCTATGTTAGGAGCACCAGGAGCATTTGATTTAGAGATTTGACTGACGGTTATTTGTTAATGAAAAACCGCACCTTTTGATTAACGAGTCTTTATATTCATTACTAACCAATGTCTTTATACCCCAAGGTATCCACTTCATCGCTTTAGTCTGTATTACCATGCCTCGATTTCATAGTTGCCAAGCGGGATTAAACATTTGTCAAGCCATATCAAGGTTTCAGTATACAATGCAGACAGTTATTGTGAGTCTACAATTTTCTCTTTTTGCTTTCGAAGGATCTCCTGCTTTCAAAACTTATTTATATGTGGATGTATGATGTAATTACATATATAGTTATTATTTACTATAGTTTAACAAACTTATTAATGCACGTATAATGTAATTATTTTAATTGCTGTGTGTATTTATATATCTGTTGCTAGTACGACAGGTCTGGGTTATTAAGACATGACAATTGTGCAGAGAGCTCCCATAGGAAAACTTTCGGTGTTGCTTTTGTCCTGCATTGAGCAACCATTTGCTCTTACGGCGGATCCCTAAGTTTATTAATTATATGTTTACAACTGGAAATTCTACAGTATGTTACTGTTAAAACATAATATTTATCTACTATACATTGTACATTAAAATGGAACAGATACTAAACCTTTATTTTATTTTTAACAGATACCAAATATTAAAATTGAGTTAGTGCCTTTCGAATTCAACGTATGTATTTCAGTGTCAAACGTTTTCTTACTCATTACACTACGTAAGTTTTGTCTTGTACTAGAATATTGAATACATTTGCTTTGTAACCCACTTATATCCCCGTTGTTAATTATCAGAACAAATCCCTTTAGCGATCTGTCGAATACACAAAGCGTGTGGTGATGTGTGGTTAATTTGGTTGACACAATAATAATGATGTCTCTTTTTCTCTGTCATTAACATTTCCAAACGAGGACAGCATTTGTTAAAGACGCGCCAGCTCTTTGTATGCTGGCGGCGGATTCTCTCGCCATTTATGACCTATGCAAACAGTTTGGAGCCGGATTAGGTCACACGAAACGTGGAGCCTGGTCGGAGATAAAAACAGTTTATCAACCAGACTCAATTTCTGCAACCCCCCCCCCCCCCAGAAATAAATTAATAGTTATGAACATGTTGCAGACGACAAAATTACCTAGCATTCACAATATTAATGAAGAGCTGCAATTGAAGTTGCATATTTCAAGACAGCCTAAACAGTCCAATATTTGTGCAAGTAACAATTGCGCAGATTTACAGATTTCACCGCCAGATGCGAAACCATGATAATATTTGCAAACATTTTGATTCTGAGGAGACGCCGAATTACTCGTCGTCTTTTCAGGATCCAAAGTCTTTAACACGGATTATATGTTTAGAATGGAAGTTGTTTCCTGTCCCAGTCATGTTAGATTAGTGGTTATAGTTACCTTTCAGAAACAATTATTAAGCTTGGTCTAGCTTTCACGAATTTCATGTTTTGTTAATGAATTGGAAACAAACGACATTTTTAAACCTGTTAACAGATAAAATTTGTTTAGCGCCGAAAGGTTTAAACTCGTTACAGTATATGTTTGTAGCCGCTGTTGAAGACGTTATTGTCTGCTATTTCTTATATGAGACGTTACCCTTTAGTCCATGAGCAGCATTTTCCATTCGGATGTTTGTCCACCTGTCCGTTTACCTGATTGCGATGACATTTGATGTTGCAAATGCACATATGATACGGTTACTGTAGTAGACCCCTATCAACGTTCTGCTCCGTTGCTTATGGAATTATACAGATATAATTCCCAAGCATCTGCCATGGCCAAAAGGAGACTGTTAATATACATATCAAAATATTATATTATCATTGAAAGAGTTCATTGTGTTGATAATTCCATTGTATATGAATTTCTTTAAGACACAACACTAAACCTTTTTTTTACCTAACTAACGGTTTCGTCCACTACTATGGACATACTCAGGGCCACTATCCATACATACTTATGCAACCAGCGGTCATGAAGCGGGACCAGGGTGATTACCTCTCCAGGATGTACGATCCCGTTTTCGTAAACCTACCGGAGATTGACGGTTAATCCTGTGCTCAGCCGAGCGTACGCAAGATGGACGGTAACTGTGAGGATGTCCACAGTATTTGACGAACCTGTTAAAAACAAATAGTGTTGTGTCTCAAAAAACATCATATACAATACCCTATTATATTATTATAAATATTCAACTGATAGAAATTCATGATTTTATTGTTTCTGAGGTGAATATTATCAGGTACTGTGTTGATTGAAGTACATGTATGTTCAATTGCTCTACAAAAATACAAGCAGACTGTTGCTTTTCATATCTTTTCAATAACAAATTGATAAAATCCAAAGCTTGAACTTTACAGCTGTTGAATAGTTCATGCACTGCGTTATCGAAGTTCACAGGGTTTCCGTAATGCATCTCTCAGTATTCAATGAGATCATAAACAAAATTGACACTAATCCTTGGAGAACTTCTATTGATGTTAATATCTCTCCACTACTCCTTTCGCCCGATTAAATGCTTCCTGAAGCGGACAATATAGATGGGATGCACTGACGCCAAATAGGGCGACATGGTAGACACAAAACCCATTAATAAAATAAAGACAGGCATATTGTTATGCTTAAATGCCCCGAAAAGTTATCAGTTATAAATGCTTTAAGGTACGGTTGTGGTTAACTCACGCGTGTTTAGTGTTAAAGTATACATTTGATATACATTTGATATATATTTGATATACATTTGAGTGAACCCTCTGATCAAGGCCTACATTGTTCGTATCACAAATAATTTTCTAAAAGTCACATCGGCAAAAGCATTCTTAGTAGAAACGCCTGTGTTCATTAGGTACATCTAACCCTTTGTCTGTTAAGCGCGACCTTACTCATTTGCAAACAACCTTGATCCAGATGAGACTTCGAGTAATTCGGCGTATCATCATGACCCAAGCTGTCAGATACTTTGTCTAGTCAAGTAAAATCCGAGTTTGAGCAGATAAAATGATTTCAGCAGACTAAGGGTAATACGAAATGATAATATATATAATAATATATATTAATATGTATAATGATAATATAATGGATAAGTTCATCAAGACAATAGGACTTAAATGGGTTGATATAAGCTCAGAGTGAGATTGAAGTAAATACTGCAAGCACAAGTCTGAGTGTAAATCTATGAGTTGATATAGGCTTAGAATGAGATTGAAGTAAATACTGCAGGCACACGACTGAGTGTAAACCTATGAGTTGATATAGGCTTAGAGTGAGATTGAAGTAAATACTGCAAGTGCACGACTGAGTGTAAACCTATGAGTTGATATAGGCTCAGAGTGAGATTGAAGTAAATACTGCAAGCGCACGACTGAGTGTAAACATATGAGTTGATATAGGCTTAGAGTGAGATTGAAGTAAATACTGCAAGCGCAAGACTGAGTGTAAATCCTGTGTTGAGTTAATAGCTATTGAAATTAAACTACATTGTATATGTTTTACTTTAATTTCGTTGCTAATCAGTATGATCAACGTATGAAATCCTGAAGAGACACCGAATGATGCGGATCCAAACTGTTTATATAGGTCATCACGGTTTCGCCTTAGTGTGCAAAGAATTAATTGTGTTGCAATCAAATGTAGTCCGTCATCGAAGTTCACCAATTCAACTTCTCTGTTTACCAAAAAATATATTGTTGAGAGGTTGTACATGTCATAAAATATCAGTGTTGTATCAGAGTCTGTCTTAGTTCCAAGTTTTATTCAATTCAAATCGTCGCGTTTGGTATGTTTAGCATAACTGCCGGTTGTGTTAAATATCTGTAATTCTACATTTCTCTTGCACTATATTTTCAAACTTAACTGAAAAGCTGCTTAAGCAAGGATATAGATTCTGAAGGGAGGTGATCCCCCGAGAACACAAAAAGAGAAAATTGCAGACTCGGTTTTATTGAGTCTGTTCATGAACAGTAATTGAAAGTGCAACACTGTTCACGCCCCCTAGCACAGGCTTAAGCGGTATTCAATTTTCAAAACAAGAAGTACCGAAATCCATGATCTCGAAGGATCAGAAGGTATAACAAAACTGAGAATGAATGATACCATAAACAAAGAAAAACTTTCTCTAAATTTTACTATCGAAATATCTCACTTATTGGCAAGTACCAATGTAATCTCAAGGCACTTCTGCGACACGGTATTTCACATCCTGAATTTTATGGTGATGTGATTTACAAACTTCGTAAAATTATTGGACATATCCTTATTCTCATTTTGTTCATCAAATATGTTAAAAAAATTCATTAAAAAGGGACATGATCCTATAGTACTACACAATTCTGCATGTTGTCAACCCTTTTACAGTTGGCAATCACGCTGGCCTCTTTGCATGTACGCCGACAAGAAAGGTTTAGTACTCTATGAAGGCGACCTCTTAAATCCAGAAACGGAAGGAGGACGTCGGATATCTGTACTATTTCGTTTTTGTCATACCCTTTATTACTTTTCTACAGTTACTCTGTTTGAAGCTCAATCTTTGAGTACACAAGCGATAGATGGATACAGTTTGTTCACTTAAATGTTTTCGTTACACATGCACTTTACCACTGTATTTGCCCTCGCGGTTGTTGTAGATTAGTCGGAGAGGGGATACGTTTATTTACACTGTGTGTCTTTTAGGGTGGGGATGGAATAAGTGTGAGGTTGGGCGCCCATAAACCGGTTTAACTCCCAGTGGCTTTTGTCACTGACCGTTCCAAGTCGGAGTTTCCATCTTCCCCCTATTGCATGTTTGTTTTGTCTTTGTGCGTCTGTTGATGTTTTTATAGTTATGTACATTTGCTGTTTCATTGTATTGCTGTTCGGGCGACTGTTTGTTCTGTATGTGGTGTTTCCTTCATGACTCATTTTTGTACTTTTATTAGCATTGGCATTTAGTGTCTCTTTGACAAGGATATTTATGTATTTTAAATTGATCCTATACATGATGTATTGAATATATTTGAAATAACTTATTACAAACACAATATGTTCATTATATATTGAATATTTAATTACAAACTCAGTATTTAAATTTTATATTGAACATTGCTTTCGAACAACTTTCGAACACACGGCCATATTCATTTTATAAATAAAGTGTTAACATGTTCTAACATCTTATACATATCACTCTATTCGATTTATATTGAACATTGTATAAGCAGCGTATACGAATCACTCTACTTATTTTATATTGAACATTATTCTTACAACTTCGATAAATCATCCCAGTCCTTTTATATTGAAATTTGTCCCCAAACCCCCTATTTATTTAGACTCTCAATGCATTAAATGTTGTTCTAAACCTTGCACCAATCATTTTCTTCATTTTGTATTGAATGTTAGTTTACAAACTTAAACAAATAACATTATTCATTTTATATCAAATATTGTTCTTACAACGTATATATATATTTCTATTCGTTTTACATTGATTATTGTTCTAACAATTTAATTAATTTTAAAGACTGTATTCATTTTATATTGAATATTGATCGAATTCTTTTCTAAACCTCACTAAAAAACTTATTTTACCAGTAATTGGAGGTTGTTTCTAAAAATAGTCTATGAGGGGAATGGTTAAAAGCATATTCTAGCATTGTGTGTAGATAAACAATACAATAAAAGAGTGGTTCAGTTGCAGAATCGGGGTCAAGCGAGGTCAGGGACCACTAGGGAACACTTACCCTAGAGAACACTCGTTGGACGTGTTCTACATGTCAATATCCTCAAGAAACTAAAATGTCCATGCATTTGGCCAAAAGGTCGTAAGATCTACTTCGAGGTAATTATTTGACTACTTAGAAATGCGATCAGTCTTTGGCGTTCACACGACTCCAAAGGGGATAATAAATGTTAATTGTTTCAGACAAACAACTGTGAACGTCTAGAAGTTCCCAACATACTTATGACTAGCAGGCTTAAATATTTACTTGATAGAGACTTTATCACTTTTGCAAACAAGAGCTGATCCAGATCCCGTAGTAGCTAATCGGTCTGGGGTTGCTCTGTTACTTAGGTTTCATACACTCTACTGTTTGTCATAGCAATGGATTCCCTTACTTATATTAAAAACAATGTTTATGGCAGAATATGTTATTTCGTCACTTCATATATACTTTATTTACTTTTTATGTTTACGCATTCAAATTAGAGCCAGATAAGACAGCACAGTTTGCTCAAAGAATGTTACATGGCAAACATATCCCCAATGGCATTTGTCATAATGCTAATTCATGATAGGATAAATGATCATATGAATACATTTTTCAACTAAATGGTACAAATGGTGTTTATAACCACTTTTTACAACCAAATAGAACAAGCCAGAACACTAAAGCGTTTCAATGAAGCTAATGAACGTTGATAAGATCAGGTAGGAGATGCCACACAAAATTCAACAGCAACCCCAGGAGTACAAATGAATGTCTCATCATGGACATCTGCAAACTATAAAAGTGATACCGTATTAGCATAGATGTAACTTTTGATAAATACAATCAGATTGACCCTTTAATTTCCTTAAAATATAACCAAACTGATACATCATCTTGGTTAAACTTTGGAATCCATTTACAGGAAATATGAAATTATGCAATTGAAAACGCATTGACAATGTTTTGTATTGAAAACGCTGCAGAGCCTGATCAGAGGTCATTCAAAAATCTGCTTATACAACAACGACAATTCATGACGTACCTCCTTCTGTTAATATAGGTATTCTTAAATCATTTCAGAGTAGTCGTCACCTTGTGGAAACTTTAGAAAAAGACATTGTCTCCTGAGCTTTCCGTGATTTATAGGAATTCTGGGCACAGGCAATGCTCTTGTGAATAATTAAATGCTTGAATAAGAGTAGCAATATTGCGCGAGTTATATGGGATGGAAAACGACAGGACCGACCAAGCCGTATGAGAGATGACTTTGACAAACAGATTCTTGTGAAGACACTACAGTGCTCCCTCCCTACAACGGCCCTCTCAATAACGATTCCCTCCTTACAACAACGCATGTCACTGTTTCCGATACAACAAGGCTCCAGAAACAACTTTTTTTCCATCGTATTTTCTTTATGCCTCCATCAAACCCTATGTTGTGACCACTCTTTAGAATCGTCACTTTGTGACGATTCTAAAGAGTGGTCACAACATAGGGTTTGATGGAGGCATAACGGTTTTAGTTCTCGAAATACACCTTATCTGGGGATCTGAAAACAAGCTAATTCTGTTTGATTTTCCCTCCCTATAACAACTCCCTCTGAACAACACATACAATCTTCGTATCCAAAGGGTGTCGTTGTAGAGAGGGAGCACTGTATTTGGAAAATAACTTTTGTTTACCCCTTCACCACACAGTTCACGCTTTTGCAAACAGAGCAGACATACCCTGAGCATGCCGTTCCAGATCAGACGACTCCTGTTTGCTGATGCCATTAACAGTAAAACCTCTCTATAACGGCCACTAAATTACACCAAGTATTTTGTGTTAAAGTCAGGTTGTTGCTTAAAATGTGTAGCAGACGACAAAGTTAGCAGACGATAGAGTTTGGCAGCGAAAGGGTTAATCCTGTGAACGTTATAATTTATTGTTTTCCACGCTCTAGGTTTCATGGTCTCATGGACTCTTAGTTTACTCTTTTACTGGCCAATGTCGCATCTGTGATTACCTATACAAACAGTTTGGATCCAGATAAGACACCGAGTAAATCGGCATCTCATTAGGATCCAAACCGTTTGTTACTGTGACTATGTGTTTGAAACAAAAATGAAGAAAAATAAAACATGAAAATTGTAGCAGACAAAAACAAATTGCAGATTGCAACAATTGTCAGCGAAAGAGTTAAGGCTTCAACATCATTTGGTATTAGAAATGCTGAATAAGACGTGTCTGTTGGATCACCATTGTGTTTATTTCACTTCATGAATATCTATTTAAAACTTGTCGTCTCATCTGGCGAAACTGTTTGACAAACCATATTTGCTTTGCTCCCGGTGGATTCTTCCATGCTTATATGTTAGATTAGTCTATCTTTTATCTAAGGGATGACTGGTCTAAATTTTAGATTTTGTTTTGTTTTATATTGAATTTCCTATTACATGTAGCAAACAGTGTAGACTCTGATCAGACGCCGCATTATCCGGCGCCTGATCAGAGTCTACACTGTTTGCCTACGTCCCATATATGGCATCGTGGGAGCAAATGGGTTAAGAGGAGACATTGAAAATAAGTTCACTTTGAATTTTAAAGCAGACGGCATTGTTTGCAGACTGATATTATTTGGCTCCAACAAAGTTAATATTAGCACGGCAACACCGACTGTGTTAGATCTAATTATAATCTTAATGAAACAAATCAGACGAAGTTTTTCCAATTTACCTAATTTTGTCAAATCTGCGTCACGGTAATTAAAATCTCTTTCTCTGCAGTAGTTTAATACCGTAACGATACTGAATCTATACGTAATAAATGAGTTATAGTTCATCAAATACTATTATTGAACTTGATAAATGAAACCAAAACATTAATCTAAGTAAACCAATGGCGCGTGCGTTCTTCACATTCACTTCCAAAACAAGGCATGCGTATAAACCACAAACACCAGCTATGCCAGTCCTAAACCTAAACCATATACAGACAAACCCCTCTAAACCGGAATTCTAGAAGAGAAGAATTTAGCTACTTTTAGGCAGGTGGTTGCTTAATGCAGGGTAAAAGTGACCTAGAGGAGCTTTCTGCATGACTTTCACCCTGCATTAAGCTGCCACCTGTCTCAAAAACCGATATTTATACCAAACTTAACGTCCGGTTTAGAGGGGTTTCACTGTATTCTACTATGTGTTATACAATACCAGAAATGACCCAGCTATAAGCTGCATACTAAGCCTATTGTGTGTATTTGACACATTGAATATTTTAAATTTTTCAATGCCGATTTTTCCAAGTGGAATGGTCCATTACTGTTTAAAGGTAGAATACATTTAGTATGAACGGTTAGGATTTGTGAAATCTGGGTCTACTCTGTTTGCAAATGGGTAAAAAGGCGATTATTTAAGGAAATAGTTAAGATACTACTTGCCTAACGGACTAAACTGAGACTTCTGTTTTGTGGGTATTGAAATGACGTTGTATTGTTCAGGGCAACGAAGAATTTCTCTTTGGATGTCAATATGTTATCACCATTTCACGTCCATTAATCTCATTTCAGTTTTCGTGCTTCAAGAAGATCACAAGTTTGAATTCGTCCCTGGAGGATTTCATGATGTATAGGATTCAACGAATTTGAAATGCTTCTATGAATAATTAAAGCCTTAAAATAAACACATAAAAACGATCTGGCACCGAAACATGATTAAACATTGATATTCGAATACGATGTTTTACAGAAAATAACATTATATAATATTTAAAATAATAGGTATTGACGATAAAAGTCCACTGTGAAAAGAAGGGATAGTCAGCGTCGTGAAAATCAATACACTTTAACCAGTTATCTAATAAATATTTATGCAAAACCCAGTCCGTTATTAATATTAACTGATTTAATTATTGTATTAAAATATAAAATATGAAATTGTTTTGCCATGGTAAAAGTACAGTGTCACATGTGTCTGTTACGCTTCCCGAAAGTGTGATGTGCGGTGTTCTAGTGGTAACGCGCTTAACTACCAATCCGGAGGTCCGGGGTTCAAATCCCGGTCCCTTTCGGAAATTTCAGAGATGTTTTTCAGTGTCTCCCACCCGCACCTCTGGGTTAAAATTGGTATGATTGCGACATATGTTAGCAGTTAGGCGTATGACTCAATGAGCAGGGGAGTAAATGTATAGTCGGCTGAGCGGTTCTTCGGACTGAAAGTAGAATATACCTGGGTACTTTGTTTTTAACAACAACAAGGGTTCCTACTGACAGAACGGACAACACAATCACATCAAGCGTTGCAGACTCCTTTGTACTTGTGGTTTACAAATGTCTGTTCTGTCAGCAAGAACCCTTCTTGACATTATAAAGTATATAGAATCTTAGGGAGCGGTACAGACCCTTTGGTGCAGATCTATCACATACAAACAAACAGCGCAGGGCCTGATCAGACAGCTCATAATGGAACTGCCTTATATCGGTTAACACTGTTTGCAAATGTGTAAAAAGGCGAGATTATCAAATACGTCGTACAGAATTAAGACCTATGCTGGATAAACACTGTCCTTGTCATTACAAAATCAAAACGTTGTGTTTCTGAAAAGCTCAGCTCTGTCCGATATACTCCTACAGGAACCCTCTGATCTAGGTCTATATTGTTTTCAAATGCAATAAAACTCATATCTATGGAGCGAAGGGACAGTAGACTGTTGGTATTATTAATAGTTCCTACATCAGTATTATACGGAACTCTGTACGATAACCACTGAAATACACGGTAATATCTATTTTGCCGTTTCAATAAAATATGTAAACGTTAAGGTTTATTACTGTAATGGATATATCGGCAGTTCTAAGTATACTTAACCCTTTCCCTGTTCTATATGTAGACCAAATTTCAATACCTGCTGAACTATCATGGACAAAATAGTTATAATACAATATGGAAGATGGAAACTTATAGCCAATTTAAAAACTAAAGAAACAGATATATCAAATTCCATTAGTAAACAGAGCAGACCTGATCAGACGGCTCCTATAGGAGCCGTCTGATCTGGGTCTACTCTGTTTGCAAATGCGTGAAAACACGTTTATATGAAGAAAAGGGTTAAACATTTGGGACGGCCATATTGCGTATCGGATACATAAAGAAATATTCTGAGCAACGCCGATGCAGGTATTTCGTATTGTACATAGTTAAATCAAATGTATTTATGCTCTTTCTAACATTTAAATAATGGATATAGTGACCAATTTCTCATGTATTCTTCTCTACAAATATTCCTTTACACCATGCATACCTATGTAAAAATAATGACATCATGAATATTGATGAGATTAATTGTTATAACAGCACATGGACATAGGAAGTTTTGTCCATGGAAGAAAGTGTATGATCATATCTACTCGTATATGTCACCATAAGACCTACAACAGACGGATCATGCAAAGGCGTAAAACGGCATATTTGGTGTAACTTTCGTCCTGCATTGAACCTACCTACAAAGATCTAAATTATTTTCTTTCTAACATTCGATTTAGAGCGGTTTTACTGTATGTTTATTTTTTTCAGAGGGGACAATTGTTGCTAAAAGTACAAAATACTTAAAATCATAACTAAGCTATAAAAATGATTGATCATTTATTTATACTTATTTAACTAAAGTAGTCTAAAATAGTATTTAATGCATTTTATTATAGAAGGTCAAAATGTTAAAAACAACAACAGCAACAACACCAACAATAACAAGAGCAGCAGCAACAAAACACATCGAGACCACTCGACAAAACCGTAACATTCAAAATCGTTCTATTAGACAGCATGTCTCACATAGATCCAAACGTTTCCAAACTTAATACAGTAGAAATTTCCTCATTCTGTTATAGAATTTAGATCTTTTAGGCAGGTGGCTGCTTAATGCAGGATGAAAGTCGTATAGAAAGCTCCATTGCGAGCTTTCTGCTTGTCTTTTACTCTGTGTTAAACTGCTACGTGTTTTACAGATCGACATTTATACTACAAATTGTACTTTTAACAACCGCTTTGGAGGTGTTTACTTTATCAGCCATATTGCACCCAGCAGGTGAATGGTTACCATTTAGCCTCATGCGAACAAATATCTGCTTTATGTTGCAAACAGACTGGACCCAGAGTAAACTCGGTGTCCCATCAAAATTCTGTATGGCACTGATTATGTCATGTTTTTGCTAAGCTCATCCTGTCGTGCATTTGCAAACTGTTACACAGAAAGTCAAAGGTTAAGTTACCCTGAAAAGCGCTACCTGACGTGCGTTTGCAAACTGTTACACATAAGGTCAGGAGTTAAGTTATCCTGCTAAGCGCAACCTGGCGTGCACTTGAAAAATGTTACATAGAACTCTAAAGGTTAACTCTTATCATGTTAAGCGCTACCTAGCTTGTATAAATGGTATGACCCTAATGTTGCTAAGAGCTACCTGCCAACATGGGATGTTAATTTATCAAAGCGTCCACGATAATAAAGTTAACAAGGGCATGTTGTATTGCTATGCAAGACATGAGTCCCCCACGGTACTGAAAAAAACCTCCACTCTCCCCACCCCACTCACCCATAGTGTGGTTGACCATGGTATATACATGACCACCTGAATGGTATTAGTACCTACTTTCATACATTGAATTAAATAAAAAGTTATTGCCCCGACAAGAAAATATGAAAAAGGGGAGTAACTCCAAAAATATTGATGCTAGAGCTATTGCCCTTGTGCATGACACTACATCTCATCATGCTTGTTCCATATGAGAAGTTTCAAATCAATTGAACCAGTGCATAATGAGTTATTAACCGGACAAGAAAATATGAGAAGGGGAATAACTCCAAAAATATAGATGCTAGAGTTATGGCCCTTGTGCATGACACCACCCCTCATCATGCGTGTTCCATATGTGAAGTTTCAAATCAATTTAACCTATAGATAAAGAGTTATTGTCCGGACTAAAAAATATGAAAAGGGGAATAACTCCAAAAATATGGATGCTAGAGTTATGGCCCTTTGCATGACACTACTCCTGATCATGCTTCTCCAATGTGTAAAGTAATAATGAATTTGGCCTTGCTTTGTAGGATATATTGCCAGGACACGAAGCGTGACAGACGGACTGACAATACAATTTGAAAAAGGGGAAGAACTCCAACAATACCGATGCTAGAGTTATGTCCCTTGTGTATGACACTACCCCTTATCATGATTGTTCGATATGTGAAGTTTCAAATCGATTGAACCAGTAGATAAAGAGTTATTGTCCGGACAAAAAGATGTAAAAGGGGAATAACTCCAAAAATATTGATGCTAGAGTTATGACCCTTGTGCATGACACTAGCCCTCATCATGCTTCTTTAATGTGTTAAGTTATAATGAATTTGGCAAAACTTTGTAGGAGATATGGCCCGGGCACGAAGCGTGACAGACGGATGGACGGACGGACAGACGGACGGACGGACGTTCTAACGTTCTATTCCTTTGTTCAAAATAGCCACACAAACTGAAAATAAGCCACATAAAACCGATGAGAACAAAAGATCGTTTGTTCTCATGTAATTATTTAGTCACATAAACAGGAATTGTTAGCGCGGACAGACGGACGGAATCGAGCAAACCTATAGTCCCCAACCGGTAACCGGTGGGAGACTAATAATGACAGAGCGAGGTCTATGGCTAATCTCAATGCTACAGTGTCTTTGAGCTGCTATATAGTTTTATAATTTGTTACACAATTTCACCAATCTCAAACGATCTCTTTTCATTTTTCATGGCTCGCGAACATTATCAGATGTGATCGGTCCTTCGTGCATTCCATGATGTAGAATATTCAATCTATTGGAATGCTACTATGAATAATTAAACCATTTACCCTTTTGCCGCCCAAAACATTCCATCTGCTGAGAGTATCGTTGGTTCAGGTTTCAGAGTGGATTTGTCTTTAATTGTTTATACAAAACAATTTTATGAGTGACAAAACAGTTTGAATCCTGACGAGATGCTGCACTATGCGATGTCTTATCAGGATCCAAAATGTTTGCAAAGTTTATACGGATTCGCCTATGGTGGCAAAATATTTAAACTAAACACATGAATAATTTGTTCCTGTGCATCGCTTAAAAGTTGAAACAGTGGGACGTTTTTGGAGTGAGCAATCGTTGAATAATAACTTCAATAAATCCAATAAAACCGTAACATTTATCGTGAACCCACAGTTTAAAAAACGGTCTGCTTAAAGGGGATGTCCCTACATTTGACGCGTTTCATAAACACTTAAAATATACAAAACTCATTTGTTTATATGCTGAAAATTAGTATATCACAAAAAGCCCCATCCAATTACCGTTTATAATGACAAAACATCCATGTGTTTGATATCGCCGATCCCGGTTTTACTCACCGATGTTTCAGTTTTATTCGGGTTGAGTTTTAGTTTCGTAACTGTTCGCCCTATTCGCGATTCTCCGACCACTTCCGAGAAAGCCTATTACGTAAACAATGGACGGATCGGGTGAACATCGGCAAAACGCGGAAGAATTTACGGAAAAGACCGATACTATTGTGTTGTAGAACAAAAATTATCAGTTATTGATGCAATCGGTTTATTTGTATCACAGGGGCATTTTTCGATATAAGTTCAAATTGGGAACCTTCATAACAATGATAGAGCATAACAAATACCAAGTTTTATGATATTATTGAAAATATGCGATAATTGTAGGGACCTCCTCTTTAAACCTTTCGCTGCCAAACTCTGTCGTCTGCTAACTTTGTCGTCTGCTAAAAAAATTCATTCCATTGATTTTCTTCATTTTTGTTTCAAAAACATGGTAACAGTAACAAACAGTTTGGATCCTGATGAGATGCCGAGTTACTCGGCGTCTCATCTGGATCCAAACTGTTTGCATAGGTAATCACAGATCCGGCATTGGCAGCGAAAGGGTTAAATGTGAACCCAGTGCAACATTGACAACTTCCAATTCGATAAAGCTTTTCTGAACCTGATGACTGAGGATCTCAGCGAGACACCGAGTTTCCCGGTGCCTCATCTGAATCAAAACAAGAGATTCTGGGTTAAATATTAAACAATACAATACAATACAAGGAAATGAAATAAATTTAAAAAAAAAATACGAACAATACATGTACAATACAATACAAATACATTTATTGCGTAAAACATACAAGTATGCTTATAGCAAGTGCAAGTGCATACTGTTAAATACGCAACGAAACCAACAGAACAGTCAGAAGTCACGCTTAACTCTTTATTTGACTAATATTCATGTACGGAACAACAAACTATTGCATGTTAATTAGATGAATTTCCATAATGGCATATGAACCACGGAAGTTCTGATCGTTAATGAAACTGTAGAATCAGATCTATATTATAACATAAGCAAAACGATCAGACCCTTGTCAGACACGCATACAGGAGTCGTATAATCTGTCTCTCCGCTGTTTGCAAAAGGGTGAAAAGGGACACCTATTTCAGGACTTTTATTCTATTTTTATTCAAATCTTCTTCACCCATTACCTCTTCAATACTTATGATGGAATGAATGGCATCGTAGATATATATTAACTGAAAATTTATAATGCAAACTTTTCAATGCGATGTTTTGCTTTGGCAAAAACTGTGGAATCGGATCTATACCATGTCTTAAGCAAACAGAGCAGAACCTGGTCAGACGACTCCTGTAGGAGCCGTCTGATCTGGCTCTATTCTGTTTGCAAATAGGTGAAAAATCGTTCATATGATGGAAAGGGTTAACTATTTTCATTCTGCTAACACAATATGTTGCAGAGTGAGAATACGTGAGTACATGGCAAACAATTTGGATCCAGATGAGACGTTGTTTAACTTAGCGTCTCATCAGGATCCAAACTGTTTGACACTACACATACGTATCAGAGCAGAAATTAATAATTGATTTAAATGGTACTGTGAAACATCATTTGTAGACGAAAAGTATTTATTGCCAAAAGAGTTATAAATATGTGTACATGTATTAGTAAAACATTTCATTTGCATATTGCCACAGTTTGAAGAAAGGTTGATTCATTTGTTTTGAATATACGTGTAACATAGTCATATTCCATATTGTTACTAACGTTGAGGTGAAGCTATCAGAATAAACAGAATCGACACGTTCAATACCCCTGTCGAATACAATATTTTATTGCTCCTCACTTCATCGCTTCAAGGATACACAACATCCAAATTGAACGTCCCGGGAATTAGATCATTTCATTTTACAGGACTTTCTGTGATGTAAATTTGTGTTTTGTTCCAAACACTCCCTCTGGCGTTACAAAAGAGATTAATGGTCTAAACGTTCCTCATTTCATTTAAATATTCATGGCACAACTGCAGAAGGAGGCTTTACAATGAGAACACAGTATAACGTGTAGCCGATGCAAAACAAGAGCTGGGGAGCGTCATCTACGAACGATAGTATTATCATAACTTCTAACATACTCGTACGACAAGCGTAGCTCCTGTTGTGATTGTTGTATGTAGCAACTAACGTTAATTTCTATCGTAAATAGCTGTCTAAATTAGTGCACGGTATTGTGTACGAGTATGATAGATGCCACTAAACAAGTAATAGTAATTGTTGTTAATTAAGACCTAAGATAGTTGTGTTCGTACGCTCTCTCGCAAGACGTGTCTCATCAGTGATTACTACTTTAAGGACAAAACAAGTTTAAGTGCAATGCGCCGGAATAGGTCTCAAGAGTTTGCAAATATATTTTGCACGAATAAGACTTTAAAGGTGTTATTCACTCGTCGCCCAAAGCAATATTGATATCATAATACCCAATCGAATTTAAACGGATATACAATATTACCCCCATGCCTGTAAAGGGTTTGTATTTACGCATAAATTGACATACATGTATATATATTTCAACAGTTATTTGACGTTTCACCGAAGCTATTTGCAAATACCAGTCCGGTAACAATGACATCGAATTTAGCCGAATGTTT
Source organism: Azorinus chamasolen (assembly GCA_963576725.1). Taxonomy (NCBI): domain Eukaryota; kingdom Metazoa; phylum Mollusca; class Bivalvia; order Cardiida; family Solecurtidae; genus Azorinus; species Azorinus chamasolen. The sequence goes on along the minus strand of OY755251.1, from coordinate 19,246,413 downwards.
TTTATTCATTTTAGACTTAATATGTAAATTCGGTTTGAGTGAAATGTCAAACTTTGGCGTGTTAAGTAAACTTAAATTTACTTTCAAATAATGCTTTGAAATAGGGAGTCTGGTAGGTGCTGTCTGATCAGGGTTTCCGCAGTTTGCTTACGTAGCAGGTCTGCTTTAATGGTTTTTGCCAGAGTCAAACATCCCTTTCTTCATGTGTCGCTTTGAAAATTAATACAGCAGAAACTTGCTAATGTGACCGCATAATTTATAAACATAGTGGTCTGTAAAAAGAGACAACTGCTTAATGCAGGACAGAAGTAATGCAGATAGCTCCTGTGGGTGACAAACCATGCCTGATCTCAGATTTTATGATTTTTGCGATGCCAAACATTCCCATCTACATATGCTGGATCAAAGGTTTTGTGGAAATAAATGACAGGAACATCTGCCTCTGGCATGCAAAGATTTAATATTGAATGCCTATTTTCAAGTATTTTGCTTTTACTCACGTCTTCGGTATGTCAAATTACATGTGGGTAATATAAAATGCTTCGAATAATAGGCAGTGTACAATATTACACTATATGGGTTGTACCACCATACTTAACCCTTCGCTTGCTATTCACGTCAATATACCTACCTGTAAATAGTGAAGACCCAGATGAGACAGCTCCTGCAGGAGCTGTCTCATCAGGGTCTGCACTATTTACAAGTTGATTGTGCAACCATTGCACTCCACAGCAGTGATTGCACAGCGAAATACTTGTACACAGTGAAGATATATGTAAGTATACAACAGGGCATGGGTAAAGAAGTAGACATGTATTTTAAAATTCAGCAAGCGAAGGGTTATACCCTTACATATGTTTGATGCAAGTCAATGGTATACACATAGTGCACCCCTAACCGGACATTTAGTAAGGACGATTTTATATCTTTTAGGCAAGTAGCAGCTTAATGCAGGGCGAAATTCACACCTTTTGGAGCTCTCGGCATTACTTTCATTTTGTTTGCATTAAGCTGCCACCTGTCTTAACTTTCCCCTCATTAAACACATTTTCACCCCATTGCAAAACGCAGTAGACCCAGATCAGACGACCCCTGTAGGTTTCAGCCAAAGTAAAACAAATGTGTTCATGTACCAATATAAAATATCAGCCAATAAATATTCATGATGACATCATTTCTTACATGAACATTGAACAGGAAAAGAGTTAAAGACCGCATTGCTACTAATATAATAGAGGTTTTACTAAAATGGATATAAATTACTCAAGTTGCAGAATGTAGACACAATTAAAGTACGAGTTTTTACTATCTCCGACACATGATAAATTTCCATTCTGGTTTTCCATTTCATCTTTTAACAAGGCCGAGTCTTATCAATCATTGAGAAAAAAGACATGTATCATTTTGATCCCATATTTCGCATGCCATTATCCACTGCGGAGGAAAAGCACTTCTAAGGCAGTTTTTGGCGTTAGGATATTGAAAGTATTGCAAGACTCGTACATCAAATTACTCATTGTTGATTTCCCTTCCCCTGTTGGATATTCATATAAGGAATAATGAGCTCATAGATATTTATTAGCTGATTTTTTAAAATGGTACATTTACACAAGGCAGGATGTTTCGGTATTGGTAGAAACTGTAGTCAGATATATAATAAAATTTTCATAAATAAAAAAACCCCGGAACAAACCCTGATCAGACGGCTCTAAGCCGTCTGGTGTGGGTCTACTCTGTTTACAAGGGCGTGAAAAAGCGTTTGTATGAGGGACAAGGATTACTCGTTAATCGTTCCTACAGAGCACATGTAGAAACAATGTTTTACAATAAGAATAATTCCAGTTTTAGCTACAATCTTTTCCTTCATATGAACTTCGTTTCACGCATTTGCAAACAGAAAAAACCCAATCAGACGGCTCCTATAGGAACTGTCTGATCAGGGTCTTCTCTTTTTGCTTATGAAGTTATAAGAGGTCTGACTCAGTCGTACCTTTTTTAACAGAAAACATCGATAGTTTCATATACAGTAAAACTTGTCTTAAGCGTTCATTACGAAGAGGTCTAATTATGAGTCTGTAAGGTAGCTTAATGCATGTCAAATGTATTGTAGAAAGCTCCTATAGAAACTTCCTGCATTACTTTGCCCTGTATTAAGCAACCACCTGCTTTTTATACCCCCGCAAACAAGTTTGCGGTGGTATACTGGAATCACCCTGTCCGGCTGTCGGTCGGTCGGGCAGGCGGTCGGTTGGTCGGATATAACAATATTCATGTGTTTACGATGGCCATTGCAGAATTATCTCCCCCTGAGCTTTGAGTATTTTTTTGTCATTTTGGCATGAAACATGTGGAGTTGGTGTCGCAAACCCCTCATTCAATTTGAAGGTTATTGAATTGATACTTGACATACATAATAACCACGAATAAGACACAGTCTTGTATTTAGTGGCAGGCATTACAGAATTATCTCTACTTGAACTGTGTGTAGTTTTGTCATTTGATCCTGTTACATGAGTAGTTGAGGTGTCACAAACTTGGATTTGCAGTCAAGGCTGCCTTGCGGGGGTGGGGGGTATTCATCACTCCTAGTGATAGTTTTAGTTAAGACCCCTATGTTCGATAAATGAGTATCCGCTTAATACAGGTTCTACTGTATCTTCAAAACTAAATAGTATATAGTAAAACCTCTCTATAACGACCACTAAATTACATCAAGTATTTTGTGTTGAAGGAAGGTGGCTGCTTAAAGCAAGGTGAAAGTAAAACGAAACACTCCTATGGGAGCTCCTATAGGAGCGTTTTGTTTTACTTTTACCTTGCTTTAAGCAGCCACCTGCCCTAAATATCAACTAATTAGCACAAATTAGTGATCGTTATAGAGAGGTTTTACTGTATAAAAAAGCGACTGTGATGTTTAGATTAGATGCGTTCAAACATATGTATGAACATGTTTTAAAAGTGGTTGCACATGCTTGACTAGATATTTCTTACCTGGCGTTGTTTTAGGATTGATGGTGAACAATACAGTAGCACATTTAGTGACAATTCATTTATTGGACATGTAAGTCTTAAAAACCAAGTGGTTGCATAATACTTGTTATATTTGTTTGTTTTTATCTTCGACGATATTTGCATTTCAAACTTTACATTTTAGTGAATATCAGTATAGTTTGACAAGGTATTTCTTGTCGTTGTGCTGTTCGGGCAGCTGTGTGTTTTGTATGTGGTGTTTCCTGCATGACTCGTACTTGTACTTTTGTAGCTCTTAACCCATTACCTCATTTGCTATTTTTAGAACCAACCACGTTGAATAAATCTACAGAAAAGAGCATTAACTAGAGAAAAGGAAACTTTACGAATTTTGTAGTTTGAAACTATTGTGATAAATAGAGCAGTTGCTCCTATAGGGGCAAATGCTCTATTTATCACAATGGTTTTATAAAGTGACTTTTACAGAGGCGTATAAAGGCGTATTTAGGGAGGAAAGGGTTAAATTACAATTTTAAACTCATTAACAATATCTGTGTATTGTTGGAATATGTGGTTTGCACTTTGATAGTGTGCTAGACATCAACGGACCCTGGTAACTCCCTATTTTTGATCGTCTTTAAAGACTAGTCTAAGAGTACTTTCTTAGCAATATATGAACGTCCTCGATATCAAACCGTTACAGTTTTATGCAATTGTTCTAAATATTTAAGACCACAGTGTTGCGATTACTACTATAATCGCACCATTGGGGTGTTAGAATTTGCAAACAGTTGCATAAAACTGTAACGCATAATATTGACTGAGCGCAGGACTGGTTGCATATTTTTATTACGTATTTCGCTACCGAACGCGTGGTTGCTGTTACATAATTGGATTTCTGTCAGCCAAGTATAAAGCATGACTCAAGGAAATAAAATAATATGCCGTGGGTTATCTAACAATTTGAATGCTGAATATTCATAGTTAAATATCCCATCACTGTCTAACGATAGAGTCCGTTCAGTTTGACCGCGTTCAATTTGGCAGAGAATTGAATCACAAACAGTGCAGACCCTGATCAGAGGATAGCTCTAAGAAACTATCTGATGTGGGTCTACACTGTTGGCAAACAGACGTACACTCGCTTCATGTATTCAAAAGGTTAACAGGTTGAATGCGAGAAAATTATACCCAATTAAATGCGTTGACTGCCTCCACTGAGAGAACAGAACGTCATGTAATTATGCCTCAGATACAGAAAACATATTTAAACCCTTTCCCTCATATAAAAGCCGTTTTCAGACCTTTGCAAACAGAGGAGACCCAGATCAAATGGCTACTGTAGAAACGGTCTGTTCTGTTTGCTTATGGAGTTATGTGTGAGTTTACATATTCTGTCAAGGTAAATAAAATACTGCATTCATGAATAATTAAAAAAAACAATCAGCTAATAAATTCCAAGACATCATTATTTCTTACATGAATATTGAACAGGTAAATGATCATGCGACCACGACTGAATATCAATGTGAGTCTTAACCCATTCTCTTATATTGACGGCTTTTGACGCCTCTGTAAAATTCACTTTTTAAACCATTGTGATAAATAGAGCATTTGCTCATATGGAGCAAATGCTCTTTTTATTACAATGGTTTCAGTACTACACTATTCTACTGTTTTCTTTTTTGCTAGTAAATGCTCCTTTTCGGTAAATTTATTCAAAGAGGTTAGGTCTAAACATAGCCTATGAGGGAATGTGTTAAACAGCAGGTGGATGATTTTTGCAGGGGAAAGTAATGCTGACTACTCATGTTACGCTTTTCTACATTACCTTCATCCTCCATTAACCCATTTCATCCTAATTAGGTATTTTGACGCCTATGAAAAATTAGTTGATTGAAATAACAGTGATAATAAAGCATTTGTTCCATGGAAGCAAATGCTCTATTTATCACAATGGTTTAAAAACTGCACAATTCTGAAAGCTTCCATTTCTCTAGTAAATGCTCCTTTTCGGTAGATTTATTCAGAGACTTTGGGTATAAACATAGTCTAGGAGTCTAGTCTAACATTAGTCCGAAAAACCTAGTGTTGGACTTTTGTTAATGATCCCTTCATACAGATTTTGCTTCATCGTATATTGCTTAGTGAAATTAATATGGTTTTTGTTTGTAAGCTTTTGGTGAAATTTAGATTTCGGCATATTTTGTGCTGACCCTTTTCCCATGCGGGTATTTATACAGTCATTCGTGACTTCGTGAATATTCACTACTTGAGTTTGTATATTTGTCTTTGAAAAATGGCCTTTTTTCCATGTCAGAAATTGTATGATCAGATACATACGCGAACAGGGATCCAAAATAACATACAAAAACAACAACAACAATCAACAAGAACGACAACAAAAGAACCCCCAATTCCCGTTATAACAATAATGTTGAAGTGACGGTAAACCCAAGACAAAACTAACATTAAATATCAGATCCATGGTAAAACCCACCAGATATTTATATGTTTTAATTTGGAAGAGAACACGGATTTAGTGGGGGTACTTTTTAATGTACATAAAAGGTAAACGAATTTTTACAGATACATTTCCCCAGACTGTCATTTGATTGGCTGAAAATAGCTCGTAGACACATTAACTTCGTTTGAACTTATTATTGATTCAAACATGGTTCTTCGGAGTAATCAATCAATTTCTGTTAAAGAATTAGTATGTTTGATTAAAATGGTGAAAGACAGGACTGGGTAAGTAATACTATTATAGTCATCCCGTCAGTCCTTATCAGCATTTTCTTTTACATTATATTTATCCTTAGCAAGCTGAGGGAGTATTCGTTTGTGATTGCCTATGTAAGTGTGTCGGATAAATATGTGAAGCCGGGTAACTAGGCGTCTTGTCAGGATCCAAACTCCTTAGTTTTATGAGTATTGTTTCCCTCATCAATATTTACGTAAGAAATACAAACAGAACAGACCCTGATCAAAGGTGATGAAATGGTAATGAAGATAAGCTGTACGGGGGGTTTGCTTATCCTTCCAAAACTGATTATTCAATTGGACTATTTAAACATTCAAATAGTTTACTGTACATTTTCAGGGATGTTTCAAAAGAAAAGTGTAACAGGACATACAGTGCAGACCCCTAAGGGCATCAATGCCGTGTGTCTTGCACAGAAAGGTTTAAATCACGAGGTATTTACTTTTAACTCCCTTTGTTGTGTGGGGGTGGGTTAAGTGGATTAGTTATTTGGAATTTTATCCTTTCCAACACTCTATCTTAATTTCAAGATCTTCAGTTGAACTTCGATATCTCGAATTCGGATAACTCGAACTAAAAGTTTGGTCCTTCCAAAATGTACATTGCAGAGTTGTTTTAAAATGTATCAAATGCATATCTAGAAAACACGTGCCAACTTAGTGCAGGTCGAAAGTAATGCTGAAAGGCCCTACATAAGCTTTCAGCATTACTTTAGACCTGTATTAAGCTGTGAACTTTAAAAACTGGTCAGATTAAACATCGGATGACTCGAACATCTGTTATCTCGAACTAATTTGTATGGTCCATTGAAGTTCGAGATGTCGAAGTTCAACTGTTTATCAATCTTCACGATCATTATTATACAAAGCTTTATGGAATTAATTGTAAACTGTAATTATCTTCTACGATTAATGAGATGTTTGACTTTATATGCATGGCTGGTCTGTCATTAGAAGGCATTTGGTTTAGGTACTTTAACCCTTCACTCCATAAATACGCATTTTTGCAAATAGAGTAGACCAAGATCAGACAGCTAACGTACCAGCCGTCTGATCAGAGTATGCTCTGTTTGCCTATGATATGATTTATACATGTATATGATTCTACAGTTTCTGCTAAAATGCCTGTGACCATGAATTATTATAAGTCTAATGGATATTCATGATATTATTATTTCTTTCATGGATATTCATGGAGTAAATGGTTAATTTTCCTGCAACAGTTAGATGTTCCTCTTTCGGCGTCACAGACGTTTGCAAATCGTTTGGATCAGGATAAGACGCCAAGCTCCTGAAAACTTAAACAGACGGATTGTCTTAGTGGGCAGGGTTTAATGTGCGGATGTAGGATTTGAGACAATTCTCTTATATGAATAGTTTGATATTTGTCTTTATGCGTATGGCTGTACTAATGTCAAAGAGTTTGAAAGGAAATTAAGTACAGATGCAATAACTTTCCAGACGACAATTAATATCATTATACGTACCCAGAGCAGAGAGATATTATTGGTAAGCTGTACAAAACCAATTGTATATATAATTATATATATTATTCAACATTTTCGGTCTCGGAGACCGTTTCCACGATTGATAGAGCAAAGCATAATTATGGCATTTTACTATAGATTAACGTATGATGAAATACAATATTCTGCGTTAAACACAACCACAACACAGTTTTTGTATATAGTGTAGATGTGTTCAACTGTTGGTAAATAAAAGAAATATTATTACTAGAAAATTGAGTGGCTGTGCAAAAGGGGTATAAAATAGCAAACATGTTAAATCTTTCTGCAAAGGCCCTTGGAAAAAACAACTGTCTTTAGGAATCTCTTGATCAAGGAATGCACTGTTTGCCAGTCAAAATATTCTGGCATACTCAATCATTTATACTGAATGGGCAATGTACTTAAACACTGAACATTAAAAAAAATGCTATATTTTCGCTATATGACTTTTATGTAATACTGCATTGATGTAAAACAGTTAGATAAAACATTTAAATTAGATGCCGTTATTTTCCAGACTGCAATTAATATATAATTGAGATTGATGTTAACCCTTTCTATGCTGAATTTCAGACCATCAGTGTTTACATAAATTATAGAGTAAACTAAGTATGATAAGCTTAACCCATTTGCACCCAGTGGATTCTTCCATGTTTATATATTGGATTAATCCATTTTTTATCTAAGGAGTGCCTGGCCTAAATTGTTCAATTTCGTTTTGTTTTTATTGAAATTCCTATCAGCAAACAGTGCAGACTCTGATCAGACGCCATGTCGTGCGGCGTCTGATCAGAGTCTACACTGTTTGCCTATGTCCCATATATATCGTGGTTACAAATGGCTTAAACTTGCTAGAATATTTTGAATGACAAACAAAGAAGACCCTGGTCATAGGACTATTCTAGGAGTCCTCAGATCTCGGTCTACACTGTTTGGAAAGGGCAGTCCCTGTGTTTTCCGCATTCAAAGGATTAAGATGTAAAACTCAAAATTATGTTACATATGATTGAACGTTTTCGATCTCAAAGTCCGTCATCAGGAATAGATAGCAAAGCATAATTGTGGCGTTTACCCCACTGAAAATGACGTAAGATGAGCTTTAATGATATTCTGTAAATAAACTAATCATTCTTATTACAAAATTGATTTGCAAAATCTGTTAAAAAATAACAGTAAATGACTTTCAAAATGGAACTTGGGAAGAACATTGCAATCCAAAGTACCATCATTTCCTTTTATGTTTATAAATGCATATTAGATAGATTTATTTCGGCAAGGAATGCAGGGTTAATATTATCCACTAATTGTGTCACTTATTTAATAAGCAGACATAATCATGATATGTTGTTGTTGAAAGATAATATTTCAAAACAAAATTGACTTTAAACATTACCAATGACTGGCAGCAAAATATTTTGACCGTGCCTTTTATCGTAGATTTGGAAAGAAATGGAGAGAACGATGGTTTCAAAATAAAAGAAGATGATATTTTTGCAAAGTTTTATAGATATTAACCCATTTAGTGCGGGAAAGTCATTAACGCCATTAGCAAACAATGAAGACACAGATGAGAGGGCTCCTAGGGGAGACTCTCACCAATGTATTTAGTGTTTGTCTTGTTTCACTTTTCTTCAAAACTAAATATACAAAATATCGACGGTAGGATTGACCTGATTAAATGTTGGAATAGTCCTTTTAAAATTTCAGCATTGAGAGGATAAATGCTATATCAACTGTTCATGGAAACATACGATTATTCGGACATGTATAACCATGGACAAATGCCCCTTGAAAGTCGATGATACATGTAGGAAGACTTCCGGTTAGCATGTGCCCGTTGTTTGTCGACAGACGATGATGCAAGCAGTCTAACTATCACTATGTATCCTCATTTTGGAATGGGGTTCAATCTTAGACGCATAGCCGCCCACATCTTCTTGATTGGTCCATTGGTAGTGCATTTCTAACGATACTCTCTGCTCTTTTAGATTGGGTTACTATTTTTACCAAAGTCCTCCAAACGGTCTCTAGAAGGAGTTTTCATAAGATGTAGTTTCTAAAGATGTGTCCATATCGCAGACATTTAGGTTACTCTTCAAACTCGGTAACGTGTGTGCGGTCGCCCGGTGCATTTAGTTTACACTCTTCAGCCTCTGTCAAATGTGTGCGGTTGCCCGTTGTATTTGAGGTGACTCTTCAATCTGTTGCCCGGTGCCTTAAGATTACTCTTCAGTCTCCGCCACGTGTGTGCGATTTTGCCCGGTGTCTCTACGATCTTTCTCTAGGCTCTGCATTTTTGTTGTTTTTGTCTCATGTAGGAGCTGTTTGGTCTGCTTCTAACGTGTTTTCAAATGCGTACATGTAAGAAGGTGGAGTTATGGTGTATAGGGTCAATGTTGAACATTAAACATCTCTGGTGGAATTGTGCGAATTGCTGAGTGTGGTGGCGGTACGTGGTCCATGTTTCACAACAGCACAGTGGTGTGGTCAGATTAACTGGAATGGCTAGCCCTTACCTACTGCACATGGTCATCTGTTGTCTACAATCTGTTTACATTATGGTCTTAAGCTTTTAAAGTGGAATGACCTATCACGGTTCAAAATGTCCATTCTGTATGAAGGAGTATAATTTGCAAGAATATTTTAGACTCTGGGTCTGGTTTACAAACCCAGTGTTGTTATATTTTCTGGTCCTTCGGGATCATCAGTTTCAATGCTTGTATTTATGAAATTTGAATACCGCTTAAGCCTGTGCTTGGGGACACGAGTAGTGTTGCAGTATTAATAATTGCTTATGAAAAGACTCAACAAAACCGATTCTGCAATGTTCTCTATTAACATTGCTACTTTCGAAGGCTCTCCTATTTTCAGAATTTATCATGCTGAAATAATGATGAACGTATGACGCCTACTGTGGCCGTCTGATGCGTGTCTACTCTGTTTTCAAAGTCACAGAAAAACGTATTTATGAAGTAACGGGTTAGGCAAACAATAAAAGGAGATTTACTAACCAGCCACGGTCGAAACCGTAATTCCATTTGCATACAGTTTGGATCCAAATGGCACATCGTGTTATCAGGTACAAAGTTATTTGGTGCCCAGACACTAGTAGTGTACGTATTTCAAAAGAATCAAAGTAAATACTACATTAACTACTGATAAAGACGATACATTATGGATATTTTGCTCAGCAGGCTAAGTATTAAACTGGTCCCACAGCAATTTATGTGGGAACCTAATCTCAATTGAAGTGCTGAATGATTCTCCGGAGAGAACTGGATTTCATGCATTCATTACATTGCAACTCCACCAGATAAAACAAAACACATTTGCTAGTTTAACATTAACATGCTGAGCACAGTTCCATCAATAGAAAACATATCTTATTTCAGATTTCGAAACAGGCTTCACCATTCCTTTTTATCGACGTCATCAGAGTGGAAAACAGGTCAATGCTTATAAAGCTTTTTAGTTGAGTCTGAGTTCGTTCTCAAGCTTTTGATTGGTTAGATTTGAGTTCTCAAGCTTTTGATTGGTCAGACTTGAGCCAAAGGCTCAAATCTGACCAATCAAAAACTTGAGAACGAACTCAGACACAACTAAAAGTTTTATAAGCATAGACCCAGATTGGATACTGACAAAACTTATTTGGGGACTCATCTGGATCAAAACAGTGTGTGTAGGAAAATAGGAGTCGCCAATAACAAGCTTAAAGATTAGATTTGACACTGGAACAGAGGTTTTATAAATGGCTTGATCGAAACAGAAGTCAGCACAATTGATGCAGATCATATGTTTAGTACTCTATGAAGGCGACCTCTTAAATCCAGAAATGGAAGGAGAACGTCGGATATCTGTACTATTTCGTTTTTGTCGCATCCTTTATTACTTTCTACAGTTACTCTGTTTGCAGCTCAATCATTGAGTACACTAGCGATAGGTGGATGCAGTTTGTTCACTTAAATGTTTTCGTTATACATGCACATTACCACTGTATTTGCCATCGCGGTTGTTGTAGTTTGTCGGAGAGGGGATACGTTTATTTACACTGTTTGTCCTTTAGGGTGGGGATGGTTAATGTGACGTTGGGCGCCCAAAAACTGGTTTAACCCCCCAGTGACTTTTGTCACTGACCGTTCCAAGGCGGTACTTCCATCTTCCCCCTGTTGTATGTTGGTTTTGTCTTTGTGCGTCCCTTGATAATTTTATAGTTATGTACATTTGCCGTTTCCTTGTGTTGCTGTTCGGGCGGCTGTTTGTTCTGTATGTGATGTTTCCTGCATGGCTCATTTTTGTACTTTGAGCAAACATATTTCTTTCCATAGCATAACAACACTGTCATATCAATTATAAAGATGTTTATTGGAGGACTTACAAACAGATAGTAGCTTAATGCAGGACACTAGGTATACCGTAAAAAATCAATGTCGTGTAGCACAATTATTATAAAGCTACATACCAAATATCACATCAATATATGCAAGGGTTTAGAAAAAAGGTCCGGAAAACCTGAATTTCCGGAAAATTTCTAAGTAAAATCACTGTATTTCCGTGAAAAATCAATGAAGCGTGACTTGATCTTTAACTCATCATAATAAAGCCGCCACATACTAAATATCACTTCAATATCTGTAAAGGTTTAGAAACAAACTCCGGAAAACCTGCATGTCCGGAAAATTTCTAAGTAAAATCACTGTATTTCCGTAATAATTATCAAAGAAGCGTAACGAAATTCAAACTTGATCTGTAACTCATTATAATAAAGCCACATACCAAATATCACTTCAATATCTGTAAAGGTTTAGAAAACAAACTCTGGAAAACTGAACGGAAAATGTCTAAGTAAAACCACTGTAATTCCGTGAAATATCAATGAAGCGTACCGAAATTCAAACTTGATCTGTAACTCATTATAATAAAGCCACATATTAAATATCACTTCAATATCTGTTAAGGTTTTCAAAAAACTCCGGAAAACTTAAGTGTGACATACTGATTGTCGGAATGACGGACGGGCGAACGGGGTGCAAACCTATAGTCCCCTTCGGCGTTGCCGGTAGGGGACTAATAAACTGCATGGTTCCATTAGCGAGCCTCTGTTGTACATTATTTCTGTTAGAACATGGAAGATCAGGTGGTTTTCATTCATTTTGACTCAAAATATGACCGTTGAGAATCAAATTCAATACACATTAAGTGAATACAATTACCCAAATGTAAATCTTAAATATGTGTTTGTTTCAATTCATTTGGAACTGATCAACTTAGATTTAGAAACATGTTGATGGTCTACCACTTATGCCTTACGATACTTCATAATGAATACCAAGCAAATTTATATAAAACATCAGACCATTCTAAGCTAAATGTACAGTAAGATTATCAAGACAACGCATGTACATGCTTTAAAATATGTTTGATTTACCTTTTTCATAACTATATATAGTAATGGAGGTAAAGGAATAACTTATGCTTTGAGCAGAACTGATTTTTAATATCTGAAATACGCACCTTATTTCATAGTTCTAACGTAGTACTGTTATTGTTACAGTGCTGTAAGAAATAGAAGTTTCAACTACATATAGAAACTCTCAAATGAGATCACTGAATACTCGATTTTAAAAGGGGTGGTTGCTTAATGCAGGACAGAAGTAATGCAGAAAGCTATCGTATGAGCTTCTTCATAAACTGCGTACTGCATTAGGCTACCACATGTCTTTAAAACCAATATTTACCTGATTAACCCTTACAAGATTAACCCTTACTAATGTCCTTTGCATACAGTGTAGACTCAGATGAGAGGGTCATAGAGGAGCCCTCTCTTCAGGGTCTGCCCTGTTTGTCATGTTACACTTTTCTTACAAAATCCATAATTATTCACCTTAAGCTTAACCTGTATGAATTTTGGAATAGTCTATTTGTCAATTCAACGTTATAAGGGTTATACTAAACGGACTCGAAATGCACGTTGATTGACAACATACTCAACCCTTATACAGTAAAGCCCTTCTATACAAACACTAAATCACTTTTAAGACAGGTGGTAGCTTAATGCAGGACGGGAATAATGCATAACCATCGTCCTGCATTAAGCAATCATCTGCTTTAAAATACCATTATGTTTGTTGATCTAGTGGTCGGTGTAGAGCGGTTCTACTGTACTATATAACTTTCGGCGTACATGCCACTTCTGTTTCCACTTCCAATAATGATCCTTTCTTTGAAATTTTGACAACTATTATGAAGAGTGCCCTGAAAGATCGATCCAGTGAGGAATTCTAGATGTAGAATTCCAATGGCCGGAAATACTTTCATGAATAATTAAAATTTTGAAATTAAACAGAAATGCTTGTTCGCTTTTAATTGGATCACCATGGGTATTTAGAGGTGTTGTTTGGCGTGTTATTCAACGATTTTAAAGCTACAACCACCTCGAAAATGGAAAGATAGCAATTTGGCTTTTGATCGTAAAAACTTGCACTTTAACCCTTCCAGTGCTAAGTAACTTGATTATGTCGGCAAAATTATCGACTGCTACAATTTTAAAAGTACAAAGTGTTCCTTTTTAAAGCAGATTTTTGGAGTGTCAAAAGAGCGTCAAATCTGGAACCAACATGTATGCAAATATAATCTGAAATTGGCAAATGGCATTCATAAAATAAACAAATAAATACATAAATAAGTAAATAATAAATAAATAAAAATCTAATTAGATAGATGTTTCTAGTCTTCAACGTTCACGTATGACTGTATTGATCAATTGTACGTTGTTTTAACCCTTGTCCTGCTGTAAATATGACATACAGTATAACCTGTGGGAAGAGACCAAGCATTACATTTGACGTGCATTAAACTACAATTTGCCTTATAGAACCGTAACTAATCCCTTTTTGTGGCGGCTTAAGACATGTTCTTCTGTATGCATACTAATTTTCATCTACTCTACCGATTCGTTTAGACTTTTGATAACTTTTGGCCGAGTCTCAAACAGTCTGAAACAGTTTTGATTCTGATTGTTCCATCCGTCCAAACTGTTTGCAACTGCTAAGGATTAACCCTTGCCTTTATGTAAACACATTTGTATCATGTTACTGATATCCCAGTACTGCAACAAAAGGTTGGACGGTCGAGTAACCATTAAGTAACCAGTCATGAGAGTAAAGCACCATATTAGTCAAATTGAATTCTTAACTGACGTAGCATCAATTATTGGGCTGCTGAAAGCAGCCCACACTGATACGGCTTTGAATTTTGCCCATGCGTTTCTGCGGTCCTGTGTTTCTATAAATGCCAATCTTTTTAATAAATATGCTTTACTGTGAGACAAGTTCTTATTTATATATATTCATTTATTTTATTTATTTTCATTCATATATTTTTCTCAGCATATTTTTGTCGGGGGACAATTCTTTCTTTTCTGCCATGATCCAGTTTCAGTGAAAATGCTAGTGAATTAGGTATAAGTGATTAAAATCACGTAAACTAGCATAGCTGTCAGCGTGGTCTAGGGGTTATAGCGATGGATTAGGATACGTGAGGTCGTGGGTTCGATCCTCGGTGGAAGCTGAATTATTTTTTTTTCTCTCATATTTTCTTAGCACCCTTAGTATATGTGCTTTTGGTTTAAAACCATTTTGTACATTAAAATATAAGTCCTTTGTTTGCATTTTGGCTTTGTTAAAGTTATTTAGCTGAGACCTTTTACTCGTGGTTTTGTTGACAGTTTTGCATATTTCACCATTGTGAATTTGAATTTGCTTCAACTTTACTGTATAATTATCTTATACTAACCTGTTCCTTTTTTGGGGGACGAGTCGACCTGTCGGAATAATTTCATGTAGACTGTAAGTATGGGAGTTTGTATGCCTTGTGAACACCACTTAATGTGATAATGGTTTCTACGTCAGTGTGTTTCAGCAAATGAATAACATTGATCTGTGACGTAATGTGTATTATTGGTGTCAAACAAAGGTATTATGCATCATGGCTCATTAAAACATTCTCCCGTTTATGCTACATGTATTAATTCATACATAACAGTCATGTTTTACCAATATTGCTCCCTCTTTTTCTTCTATCCTGCTTAAAAACATGTTACGCAGCCATTTTACGCTTGCGTAAAACCTTGCTTGTTTTTATTTGGTTTGGGTTTCGAATGATTCATATGGTTTTCGTAAACTTTTCTCTCATAAACGCTTTTCACGCCTTTCTGAACAGAGTAGACCCAGATCAAACAGCTCAAGTAGGAGCCATCTGGTCAGGGTCTTCTCTGTATGCTATTGGAAATATATAGGTCTGATCCTAAAGGTTTTGTTTAGGCCAGAATTCCATTGAGAATGTCTCATTATAGAAAATAAATTAATGACTAATCATGAGGTGTTCAGGTCATGTCTAAGTGTTCATCAGGGAAATGGGTAACAGTCCTAAATTACAGTAAGAAAATGTTCACTTCATTATCTAAAATATCTATTATTCTAAAACAATGCATACGTGTATGCCATGGGCTGTATTTCTACGCAAATGACTGTTTCCAAATATGGCAAATTATTAAATGCGACCTTCAATTATGTGTCCGATAGTTTGCATGTGCTTTTCCTGTTATGGTATTAGTCATCGGTGCTGTATTAACTGCAGTAATACGCCTCTAATACCACCACTGAAAGAGATCTAATTCTCAGCTGCAGAGGCATGTGGTAGTTTAACTCTTTAGCTGCCAAATTTTGTCGTCTGCAAACTTTGTCGTCTGCTACAATGTTCATTCGTTTTAATTTTTCTTCATTTTTGTTTCGAAAACGGTCACATTAACAAACAGTTCGGGGCCTGATGAGACGCCGAGTTACTCGGCGTCTCATCTGGATCCAAACTGTTTGATTGGTATTCACAGATGCGACATTGAGAGCGAAAGAGTTATTGTTTTTAACCCTTTACTCCACGAATATTTATGTAAGAAATGATGACATGAGTATTAATTACAATCCTAATCATAATGGCAAATGGACACAGGCAGTTTTGGTCATATGTAGAATCATGTCTTTATTATTTCATAAGTAAATAAAACAGACCCAGATCAGACGTCTGATCTGGGTCTATTTTGTTTTCAGAGGCGTAGAAAGGAGTACGATTATTTATGGAGGAAATGTTTAATATATAACCATATGCATTTACTAGGAGGTTCCTTTAAAGTGGTTGTACTGTATTTAATGTCGATTCGACGTAATTCACGTCCATCCACCCATACAGAATACCATGGCAACTTCATTCTGTTAACCCTGTCTTTCATATAAACGCATTTCCATGCATTTGCAAGCATGCAGAGTATACCCAGATCAGGGTCCATGCTTATAAAACTTTTTAGTTGAGTCTGAGTTCGTTCTCAAGCTTTTGATTGGTCAGATTTGAGTTATCAAGCTTTTGATTGGTCAGATTTGAGCCAAAGGCTCAAATCTGACCAATCAAAACCTTGAGAACGATCTCAGGCTCATATAAAAGCTGTATAAGCATGGACCCAGACGGCTCCTGCAGGAGTCGTCTGATTGGGGTCTAGTCTGTTTGCTTATGGAATCCTATAAATCTGATTGTAAACTCTCTGCCACAGTCAAACCTTCCTGTGTTGATAATGCTTTAAATAGGTTGGACTCATTAACATTCATGATGATATTATTTCTTTAATGATTTTTAACAGAGAAAATATTAAAAATAATGCTGAATTCAGAACCATGATTTAGGTACAATTGTGTTCTTCATAAAATTTTATTGTTTATTGAAATTCAACAAAAAAGAACAACATATCCGTTTCTAAAAAAGAAATCAAAAACATTCCGTAAACTGCTTGAATGGTGAAATTTTAAAGCGGCATGGGCCATCACTGTTTAACGACGATGTCCATGCAGTATGAAAGGGCATATTTTGCGAGAAGAATTTTGAATGACGAACAGTGCAGATCCTGATCATAGGGCTAATAGAGGAACCCTCTGCTATGGGTCTTAATTGTTTGCAAATGACGGTATATTCCTACGTTTCTCTCATTCAAAGGGTTAACAGACTCATATTAAATTCCAATATTCAGCTTGAGTCTGAGATCGTTTTCAAGCATCTAATTCAGACGTAATACATCTTTTTAAACTCTTAAGTATTTTCTAACGACTTTAGAGCAATCATTCAATTTCCGCTGATGCTTATTATATGTACGTCTCATGGAAATTGACTTAGACAGTAATGATATCCCCGTCATTACGCCAGTCTCCATAATCCAATTCATTTACATTTTATGGGGTTAGTCCGCGACAATCAACGACTATCGCTCAATATAGCTGTCACATGTTTGATGTATGTCGTCCAATATATGTCTCTAGAAGATTTACATTTAATGAAAAGCTTGACAAATAAGATACGAGTAAACCATATCATACGACACAATAATCTCATGGCAAATATTGCTATGTAGACAGCTCCGATTGAGATCAGATGGCAAGTAACTCAATGCCTCATCAGTTTGACACTGGGCTCGATTTCTAGGGAAGGAAGGGAAAGAACATACCAACAAAATTATCGTTTTACCGACGGAACTTTCTCGTCATGCTTAACCCTTTACCTGTTGTGTATTCATGTAAGAAGTGATGCCATCATGAATATCAATGAGCTGAATTTTCATAATTGCATATGTACACAGACAATTTAGATATTAGCAGAAACCGTAGAGTCAGGTCCATTATAGTTTATGAGCAAACAGAGAAGACCATAATCAGACGGCTCCTATAAGAGCCGTCTGATCTAGGTCTACGCTGTTTGCAGATGCTTGAAAAGGCGTTTATATGGAGGAAATAGTTAGCTTGAATTTGTCTAACTTAAGACAAATAAGTTCAGCTAGAGGTGCACTTACCATAATTTATTTGTCTTATGCCAGACCAATATTTAAGCATGTTTCAAAAGTTTAGAATGGATGCAATAAAACCGATTCTTCAAAATTATATTAAAAAGGCGCAGCTGCAAAAGTTTTAACTCTTCGCTTGCTATTCACGTCAATATACCTATCTGTAAATAGTGAAGACCCAGATGAGACAGCTCCTGCAAGAGATGTCTCCTCAGGGTCTGCACTATTTACAAGTTGATTGTGCAACCAGTGCACTCCAAAGCAGTGATTGCACAGCGAAATACTTGTACACAGTGAAGATATATGTTATTATGCAACAGGGCATGGGTAAAGAAGGAGAATTGTATTTCAAAATTCAGCAAAAGAAGGGTTAATCGCCGTGATTCTTTGCCTTGAACGAAACAATTACTGTACGCATACTAGATAGCTGATATTTTATAATGACCTTATAAACAGGGGAATGTTTAACCATGGCAAAAACTATAGAACATAACGCATGTCTGGTTGTCAACCCTTTTGCAGTTGGCAATCACGCTGCCCTCTTTGCATGTACACCGACAAGAAAGGTTTAGTACTCTATGAATGCGACCCCTTAAATCCGGAAACGGAAGGAGGACGTCGGATATATGTATCTCGTTTTTGTCGTACCCTTTATTACTTTCTACAGCGATAGGTGGATACAATTGTTTCACTTAAATGTGTTTTCGTTTTACATGCACTTTACCACTGTATTTGCCATCGCAGTTGTTGTAGCTTAGTCGGGGAGGGGATACGTTTATTCACACTGTTTGTCTTTTAGGGTGGGGATGGTGTAACTTTCTCAAAGTGTATCGTTATACTAACGGAGACAGTATTTAAGGTACACTGGAAAAACTTGTAGCCCTATCCCATTTCCGTATATTTCTATATAGAGCTTATACAAATTATAGAGACTATACTATTATATAGATTGCATATATTAAAATAAAACAAATAATAACCCTCGTGAACAAACTTTCTAACATATTTATCAAAGTTGTAAGTATAGTAAAACCCCTCAAATATGACCAAAAAGATGTCCAAGACTGGGCTTAAAATGCAGGTAGTTGCTCACAAGGAGCTGTCTGCATTACCATTATTTTCGACCTACATTAAGCAACCACCTGCTTTTCACGACATCTATGTTTAATCACACATTTGTTGCTTTAAGGAGTTTTAGAGGCATAAAACAACTTACTGGTAATATTTTCACTAAAGTATCCGCATAGAGAAACAATTATCAAATGTGACATGAAATGAATTTAAAAAGAATCAAGAAGCCTTCTTGGATTGGTGTTAACATTACGAGTAAAATTTCATTAGCAACTACTTAATAATAGTGATTTAACTATTTCCTCCATAAATACGCTTTTCTACGCTTCTTTAAAAGTCACCTGTTGAAACCATTGTGATAAATAGAGCATTTGCTCCTATAGGAGCAAATGCGCTATTTATCACAATGGTTTCAAGCTACAAAAATTCTAAAATGTTCCTTTTCTCTAGTTAATGCTCTTTTTCGGTAGGTTTATTCAAAGTGGTTCGATCTAAAATAGCCTATGAGGGAATGGGTTAAGCGAAGTATAATATTAACTGAATTGAGATCTGCAAGGAGCAAGATATAATCCTTATCCCACTACGTTTAATCTAACGAGCATTTGCAAACTGATTGGATCCAGATCCAGATTTTGTCAGTTCTTTCATTATATTCCTATGCTCACCTTGTCTCTCTACCCCTCTCCATCGGTGTCTAAAGCTGTAAATAAGCATTTTCACGACATTTTGATAACTTCAAATTTGACTGACACCGTAGTAAATACGAGTACTGAAGATCCTGATCAAACAACTGCGTCATTTGCCTTAATTTGTCTGTTAAGATACTTTGGATAATTATAGTTAAGTAAACTCAAACCAATTACTCTCCTGTTCCAATTAAACACACTAGGCGTTTTTGTTATTGATAAATTATCTTGCGTCTGACGATTTTGCTTTAATTTGTAATGTATCTTTTTCTCCGGAAGTCGGAAGTAATTATTATAGCTCATTCGTCACTGCAGATATTTCTCTGCCAAGTCTTTTGATAGAAATACAAGGAATTCGGTTGATGGTATCTGATAAGTGGAAAACCAATATGTAAAACGAATCAGTCATATTTCCCGTAAGTCATTTACATGTAATTCGGTAAACTGGTACACTTTATTTGATATTACCGAATTTATAGTGTAATAGTCCATTACTGTTTACCCAATTTCCCCATAGGCTATTTTTAGACTCATACTCTTTGAATAAATCTACCGAAAAGGAGCATTTACTAGAAAAAGAGACATTTTAGAACAGTGTAGTTTTTAAACCTTTGTGATAAATAGAGCATTTGCTCCTAAGGAGCAAATGCTCTATTTATCTCGATGGTTTCGTAAAGTAATTTTTACAGAGGTGTCAAAAGGCATGGGTCAAACGGCGTCAATATGAGGGAATGGGTCAAAAGGCGTCAATATGCGGGAATGGGTTAATGACAGAATATGTATACAGGCGTATAGTTTGTGAAAAGAGTTTGAATGATAAAAGAATGTAGATCCTTATCAAAGTGTTCCAATGGATGTGCATCTACAATGCTCCCTCCCTACAACGGCCCTCTCAATAACGATTCCCTCCTCACAACAACACGTGTCACTGTTTCCGAAACAACAAGACTCCAGCAACAACTTTTTCCATCATATTTTCTTTATGCTTCCATCAAACCCTATGTTGTTATACCCTTTAGAATCGTCACTTTGTGACGATTCTAAAGAGTGGTCACAACATAGGGTTTGATTGAGACATAACGGTTTTAGTTCTCGAAATACACCTTATCTGGGGATCTGCAAACAAGCTAATTATGTTTGATTTTCCCTCCCTATAACAACTCCCTCTGAACAACACATACAATCTTCGTATCCCAAAGGGTGTCGTTGTAGAGAGGGAGCACTGTATACTATTTGCACTTTCAGTTCACCTGTTTCCTGATTCAGGAGGATGATTAATCATAGTTTTACTAATAGTGTAACCTTCTCATTAGGAATAATTTGCATAAATTTCTATTTATATATACAATGTAATTTAAGGATACAATTACAGTGAAGCTCACTTATAACGAACTTGGATATAACGAAATACTGCTTATAACAAAATAGAATTTATTCCCCCTCTCTGATTACATATAGTAAAACGGACCTGATATAACGAAATTTGGATATAACGAAAGAAATCAGAGGGTCTCGAGGACTTCGTTATAAGTGAGCTTCACTGTAAATGACATTTAAATGAAATTTAATTTAATACAAAATATATTACATAATACCTAAATATGTAAATATAGATAAATATATCATGCATACAGATCAAAATAGATATGGTAATTGAGACTGACACGTTAGTATTGGATAAATTTAATGCATGGTAGAATTGTTTATTCGGATTTCTTACAGATATAAACAAATCAACAGAAAGTGAAGCTTCGCTGAATTCACTAAGTATTTTCGTCTGAAACAGTGAAGTGGAAATATTTCTGTAATGAAATTCAGTCTACGAAACCCTACAATGTATGTGCGCTCATACGTGCATCCATTGTTGGAGAGTACAACCATTGAAACCCGAACAAACCGCTTATATGATCATCTTCGTTTTACAGCGTTTTCCTTGCTTGAGCAAGGAAAACGCTGTAAAACGAAGATGATCATATATTAAATTACATTACCATAAACCCTGTCTTAGGCGACCAATAAAGCAGAACTCTAATTCTGGGTTTTATGGCAGATGGCAGCGTAAGTAGATAAAGCTTGAATCTGCTTCCTTTCTGCGTTACATTTGACCTGCATTAAGCCACAATTTGTTGGTTATACTCTTATGCTCAATAAATCAGAGTTTGCTTAAGATAGGCTGTACTGTACTTAAATAGATTCATCGATGTTCCCATTCAATTTATCCGAGACAGCTGAAGAATATAATTTATCATCAGAAAACACAGTTGTGCTCTTTTATATACGTTGTACAGTAAGCCCGTCTTATTCTGACTTTCAAATTAATACCAAATGTTGGTATTTGAGACAGGTGGCAGCTTCATGCAGGGTGAAAGTCATACAGAAAGCTCAAACATGAGCTCTTTGCATAACCCTGCATTAAGAAACTACCTGTTAAAAGCGCCTGAATTCTTCTTTATTGAAATTCCGGTTTAGAGAAGTTTAACGTATTTATATCTGAGCGTTAGAGCTGATGTCTGAAGAATTTCTCTGATAATTTATTTACTTACAAATGTAACGATGTATTCTGCTCATATGCCAATTTTGCGTAACAATATGACTTCAGAATCGGAATGTATGTGACAGGAAACTTATTTAGGGCTTAACCCTTTTCTCCATATGCCATTTTTAGACCCAACCTCTTTGAATGAATCTACCAAAAAGGAGAATTAACTATAGAAAAGGAAAATTTTAAAATTGTGTAGTTTGAAACCATTGTGATGAATAAAGCATTTGCTCCTATAGGGGCAAATGCTCTATTTGTCACAGTAGTTTCAAGAAGTCGTTATTACAGAGGCGTAGAAAGGCGTATTTATGGAGGAAAGGGTTAAGAGTATCGTAAGAAAAGCGTTTTCTGTATTGATTTATTGTTACAGGAATCAGTGGAAACACGTCCGCCATTCATCGGGATCCGTTTAAAATGTGTGTTGTTAGAGTTATACTATATTCAATGACTCATACTGCGCGTATTCTAGAAGGTAGAACAATGTAAGCAAACGCAGAGCTACAGATAAAGGTGCGTAACCAAGTACTAAAATCATTTCTCCACTTAATCCTATACTGTAACAACTGTCGAAGAGACAAAATTCTTAAGAGTGGTCACTGTATAGGGTTTGTAGGAGAAATATAAGAGCGTTTTTTCTTGGAAATGTATAAATTGATGCATTTTATCTTGACCAATGCAACATATTGCAATACATGAACATCCGTTCACGTTAAAAAGCAAAAAGCAAAAAAGGGAAACGGTTGAGATAATCATATATACATGTATATGACTGTTAAAAACTAATCTAGAGTCGAACCGTCTTCTACTATATAAAACTTTAAAACGCCAATCTGGTAAAGGGTTATTAAAGAAAGAACACATACCAACAATAACTGAGATGAAAACATAATATTGGCAAAAAAGTATGAAAGCAAATAAAAAAGCAAAACATATGAGCTTGTAGCTCACGTGGCATAAACTATCAATATTTTACCAGGTTCCAAATTAATGTTTAAGGATTGATCCTTGGGTGACCATCAATTATATTTTACATATTTCTCAGTCTGTCAAATACATGACCACCACTTAACCATATATGGCTATGTACTTACAAAGCCAATATCACTTGTTCTGCATTTACTTACCAGATCTCAATATTCAGTACAACCCCGATATTTGGTACAGAATACTGAGAAATGCTAAGGCAGATGGCTGACCCAAGGGAGCGATTTGGGGCCGGACTCAACTGTCAGATATTCGAACTTATATGCAGTTTCTACTCTTAGAATACACTAAAGACCTAACACTTGTTACTATTCGTATGACATGTATAGAGTTAATCGAGCAAGTGGCAATTTACCGTACTGTGAATGATTTACCTTTAAACACTGATTTTTATTCAAAAAGTATGGAACCTCCTCTCTTCAATGACCACCAAGGGGAAGTCTAATGCTAGGTCTTTACGACAGATAACAGCTAAATAAGGACACAAGTTATCCAGAAAGCCCACCTAGCAACTGTCACCCTCTGATTTAACCCCTTACCTCGTAGGCTATTTTTAGATACAATCTCTTTGAATAAATCTACCGAAAAGGAGCATTAATTAGAGAAAAGGACAATTTTAGAATGTTGTAGTTTGAAACCATTGTGATAAATAGAGCATTTGCTCCTATAGGAGCAAATGCTCTATTTATCACAATGGTTTCACAAAGTGACTTTTACAGAGTCGCCAAAAGTCGTCAATATTAGGGAATGAGTTAAGCAGCCACCTGCTTATAACGACACCCTTGTTTATTCCCTATGTGGTCGCTATAGGGACATTTGATAAAAAAACCCCTCTAAATCGACCAGCAAAAAGGGGCATAATTCACAGTGACAAAGGCATGTGGTAGCTTAATGCAGGACGAAAGTTATGCAGAAAGCTTTCTGCAAATCTTTCGCCTTGCATTAAGCAACCACTTGCTTATAAAGAGTATTCACTTAGTGGTCGCATTAGAGGGGTTTTACTGTAGTATTTTTCTGCATGTGACCGATGAATTGGTCATGGAAAGGCGGCGGGTATGAACGGCAGTGGCAAGCAGTTTGTGCATATCATCGGTCTTCTTCTTCTGTTTTAACGAGGTAAGTGCAATTTGGAGAGGAATTTGGATTATTGGATAACACAGACAGCAATTAAATAATTACAACCCGCACTCATCATTGCCAATTACCGTTGTTTCTGCCGACTGTTTCAATGTCGGAAACACGTGTATTGACATAAGCAAACAGTGTAGATCCAGACCGAATGCCTCCTAGAGAAACCCTCCCGTTAGTTTTTGCACCTTTGGTTATTCAAACCTCTTCCTGTAAAGTTAAGTCTTCTATACAGAATGTGCTGTATAGTTAAACACTGATGGACAATTCGTCTTTTTTATAACCAACATTGGAAGGGTTAATCATTAGTCAGTGAGTTGTGTGTTCTGTTAGTATTCCCAGACTGTGACTTTTCTTTGATTGCCTTTGTTTAAATCTACATGACTAACATAACAATGGTCTTACTTAATCACAATGCTGATAGCTGCTTTCACGGCAGTCTATTAGAGACATATTTCGGTATGGAGAGAATGTTTATATTTGACCTATAGTCTTATATCGAAAATTAGACATGTCCTCTCCCGACAATATTTGACATAAATTAACCGGCTTAAACGTATTTGGCAGAGAGGCAACTTCAGCAGTGTCCACTAACCTTTATTGAAATTGGACAAGATGTGTAGGCAAAATGAATGTGGATATTTATCATCTCGGATGTCATAGCATAGTTCTACGTTCTGCAAATATGTTATCAGATCTAGATTTCTAATTTATTAGTTCATCTAAAATCACATTGAGTAAAAACAGAAACACATGTTCGCATTAATTAGTATACACTTTTTCAATAATAAATAACAATAAAACATTGTTGGTTTGGATCCAAAAATATTATTATAAAACAAATGCATTTTATTTCAAACTGTAATATGAAACCCTATCGCAAACAGTGTAGATCCAGACCGAATGCATCCTAGATCCAAAAATATTATTATAAAACAAATGCATTTTATTTCAAACTGTAATACGAAACCCTATCGCGAGGGTCTGTTTAGCTCCGAATGTTAATACTTACAAACGCAACAAACAACATGAGTTACGGACACAGCCTAACTTGTTATAGTATAAGGTGCTGTTAAAGAACTTGTATTGGCCAAACACCCGCCCGGTTAGCCCTTTACTCCATGGATATTTATGTAAGAAGTAATGATATAATGACTTTTTAATCTTTTTAAATGTATATGAACAGAGAAGTTTTGGCCATGACAGTAAACGGTATAATTCAACAGGAAAACAGGACAGACCAGGATCAAACAGGATCCGTCTGATCTGGATCTTCTGTGTGCACGGCGTTTAACGTTTAAAATCGTATATGTGGAGAAAATGTGTACCGCAGTAGGTAAATCAGAACTAGAGATCGAGGGTTTGATTCGCGGCCGCGACATGCCGTTAAATGAAAGTAGTAGTTCCTTTGTTAATGCTCAGCATTAGAAGACGAATGCTATGAACTATGACTGGTGGCCCCATTGCCGGTTTTACTGTGTTGCATCGTGTCATGTGTCTACGGTATGTTATCAGTGTGGCAGTAGGTAGACACACCGATTCCATATAACTGAGAAATGTAGTGTATGTTAGCCCAACAACTTTCAAAGTCAATAGTTGATAAAACGATTTTAACAAGTTTCGACATGCAGCATCTAAGTAACTGTTAGTCCATGCTAACACAGATGAATTATTTCATCGTCATTAAACAAACATTAACGTACCTAATACAAAGTACACCATTTTAAAAACCAGAGAGATGTCAAAAGCAGTTACAAGAAAATGTTACATGCACGAGATAATTATCTGGTGATGATTGGAGCGGTGTATATGCAAGAAATTGAAAATACAACACAAACATATGATTCTGTAATATTTCATTTGCAAAGAAAGTAACCCTAAAACACATATGACTCATATAGATAGATAGAATCTTTATTTACATCTCATCAATGCACATTCAGCAAATATAAAAACATATACAATAAACATTTCAAATAGTGCATAGCCATTCCATAAAGGAATTATAAGAGATGGTAAAAATGACATTGCATGCCATATATAACACATATGTTTATAACATCACAGTATGACACAAATAAAATCGGATCACTGCAAATTGCAATACTGATCCAATATACCAAAACGGTCTAAAAAAGAGTATATGTTATTTAGTCATACTGTGGCTCAAATTATAGATGCATAGTATCGACCTCACAGTAACTGTGACAACAAACACTTTACGTATGACCATAGACAATGCAATGCGTTAAAGGTGGCCATATCACTCGCACATGTACCATTGCCTCACACTACCAATTCTATGTTCAGCTGACTTAGGTTATCGGCAGATAAACTATATTACAATGTAATAACCACGTGTATATTATAATAATGTTTATTCCTTAAATACAATATTTCTAAATGTATTTCCATTTGGCGAGAACATGGAAATGAAAAGCTCATGGGTAAAAGACAGAATTTAATAACACCATTATTCTTATACTGTTAGAGGACGCTTATCCCATTTTACAGACACTGGCACGTATTAATATCAACAATGATAAAACAGATTCACATGGATATCTAAAATGATCTCTGCGTGTATCATCCCCGGCTTTAAAGTACTAATATCTATTAAATCTTGCGCAGATAATTCAAGAATCATCATAGATCGTAGCAGAATTCAAGTAAATATCATCCGCGCGTTAATCGTTTTTCTTACATCCTGAAATATTATGTTTTACCTTTGTTTCCTGCTGAAATATAAAAGTACAAAAATGAGTCATGCAGGAAACACCACATACAGAACAAACAGTCGCCCGAACAGCAACACAAGGAAACAGCAAATGTACATAACTATAAAAACAACAAGAGACGCACAAAGACAAAACAAACATGCAATAGGGGGAAGATGGAAGTACCGCCTTGGAACGGTCAGCGACAAAAGTCACTGGGGGTTAAACCGGTTTATGGGCGCCCAACCTCACACTTATTCCATCCCCACCCTAAAAGACAAACAGTGTAAATAAACGTATCCCCTCTCCGACTAATCTACAACAACTGCGACGGCAAATACAGTGGTAAAGTGCATGTATAACGAAAACATTTAAGTGAACAAACTGTTTCCACCTATCGCTAGTGTACTCAATGATTGAGCTGCAAACAGAGTAACTGTAGAAAAGTAATAAAGGGTACGACAAAAACGAAATAGTACAGATATCCGACGTTCTCCTTCCATTTCTGGATTTAAGAGGTCGCCTTCATAGAGTACTAAACCTTTCTTGTCGGCGTACATGCAAAGAGACCAGCGTGATTGCCAACTGTAAAAGGGTTTACAACCAAACATGCAGTATGTTGTAGTACTACAGGATCATATCCCTTTTTAATGATTTTTTAACATATTTGATGAACAAAGTGAGAAAATGGGTATGTCCAATAATTTTACGAAGTTTGTAAATCACATCACCATAAAATTCAGGATGTGAAATACCGTGTCGCAGAAGCGCCTTGAGATTTACATTGGTACTTGCCAATAAGCGAGAGATTTCGATAGTAAAATTTAGAGAATTTTTTTCTTAGTTTATGGTATCTATATCATTGCTTAAGCAGTTTCTCAGTTAAAGTGAGATTTCGACTGTTAAAATCGTCAATAGATGAACAAGCTCTAGCAAAACGAATAAGTTGAGATATATAAACCCCGTAAGATGGAGCCCGGGGAACATCCCCGTCAAGATGAGGAAAATTTACAATATTAAAATCAAAATCATCTCTTTTGTCATATATTTTAGAGGAAATCATTCCATTATCAATTTTAAGGTCTATATCAAGAAACGCTGCACAATTGTCGGACGGGTTAGCTTTATTAAATTTGAGTTCTTTAGGATAAATTGTAGGAATCAGAGCATCAAAGAAAGGGTTATCTAAGTTAAAACATATCATCCAAATATCGACAAGTTTCATTGAAGGCTTTTATAACATCTTCTTGTGATTGAGGATTCAAACGCAACATGAAATCTCTCTCATAGCAGTACAAAAACAAATCTGCGACAAGTGGAGCACAATTCGTACCCATAGGAATACCAATTACCTGACGGTATATAGCATTCCCATAACGTACAAATATGTTATCCAAAAGAAAGGTTAGTGATTCGCAAACTTCTGAGCAAGTCCAATTGGTGTAATATTTCATTTGCTCGTCAGTAAAGAAAGCTTTTTCAGTATTACATGCCAAGAATGATGTTTTTTCCCGGGCAAATACATTCTGGATTAAGTTAGTAAGCTTATCCTTAATTAAAATATGAGGAAGAGTTGTGTACAGAGTAGAAAAATCGTACGTGCTTACAGTGGATGCAAGATACCTTTTGTTCTTAAGTTTGTTTAAGACTGCTGAAGAGTTCTTAATAGACCAGAAGAGATTTATTCCAGAATTTTCATAAGTCTTATCACAGTATAATTTTACATGTTCCTTTACCTTCGTTAAACAAGAAGTCAAAAGTATAGACAATTTAGTAGTTATACATGAACTAGAATTTGCAATGAAACGCGCTTTATATGGTTTTTTATGTAGTTTTGGTAACCAATACATTGTAGGAAGTTTATGTTGTGTAATTTTAATATTGGTTCCAAGTTGTTCACACTTTTTGACATGGTCTGAAACGATCATTAATTCATATCTTTATTACCTCCAATAAGGAGAGCATTGCTACAAACGTATATTCAGATACAAATGCATGCAACGGAAACATACATACAATTATGAACAAGAAAACACGAAAACAGTGGGAAAATACGAAAGAACAATAGGGAGGAGAAGATAAAGAAACGGTAATCAAGGAAGCAATATATTACTGATAACACAAGAGCAAATGTGTCCGCGTTAAGCCAACAAACATTCCCGTTCATGATACCTCTTTCAAAACGAAACAGAGAGATATCAATGGGGAACTTTTACAGCAGTTCTGCAACAACAGAAGCAGTCTACAACACTTAAAATACCTCACTGTGTGTATTTACTGCTCGTTACGTTATCAGTATTATATTTACACATTGACATTACATAACATCACATGTAGTAGAGTGAAGCGTATCAAACTTGGAGCAATCAGATTCAAAATACGATAATCTTACCGAACGAAAAACATACCCTACATCTCGAGAAATCACAAATACCAAAACAGTACATTAATATAAACATACCATAACAGTACGGTTGTGTAACCATACTTACTGTAATTGCAAAATATACAGTTACATACGCATCAATACAATTCAAACATATTATTACACAGATCAGAAAGTTTAAAGTGTCGAACTTATTGATCAAGGAGTGTGCCCTTTATCTTAATATTACATGCATGTACTTAGATATAGCATCATCATTACAAACAAGACAGTCCCATATCATGAGTGACTTCGAGATAATGAATTTCAGTACTTCTTGTTCTGAAAATTGAAAACCGCTTAAGCCGGTGCTAGGGGGCGTGAGCAGTGTTGCACTTTCAATTACTGCTCATGAACAGACTCAATAAAACCGAGTCTGCAATTTTCTCTTTTTGTGTTGCAATTTTTGCTTTCGGGGGATCATCACCCTTCAGAATTTATTAATCATTGAACGCAGTTTTAATCCAAGCGAAACTATTAGTTGGCAGTTCATCCGGATACAATCATCCGGATACTGTTTGACAAAAAGTGTTGGCGTTTCACAAATACTACAAAAATATATAGCAGATGTGCCGCTTGTAGACAAACAACTAATTGCAAGCGACTGTTCTGAAAGACCTTGACTTTTCCATACATAAAATCTTCTCGGCTCTACTACCATAGAGTTTGTGGTTCTCACTGTAGTGACGTCCCATCTGTTTTTATTCCCAAACTGACATTGACACGCAGAACTTCAATCATATAATGACCTTTTCTGCTTGTTTATCAACAAATTTAAGAAGGGGTTTCAAAGGATCGGCGAACTTCTACTTAAATGACCAACTGACCTCAATTGTTTGTGAATGAAATTCACGCAAGTAAACTACATTCATACGTAGTCTAAGTTCATTAGCGATGAAAAAGCAACCCGGTTCTCCAGCCGCATTTGCAAATTTGGTTCCTGTAGATAACAATGCATTACTAATAAATGTTATCGAAAGTAGCCCGCTTCAGACGACACTTGCCCATAAGAACTAAACTTTTCAGCGTAGTAGCAAGACCCTGACAAACAGAACTATGTTCGTTACCTTGGCCAAACCATTTGAATGATGGAAACAAGTGCATGTACATTTGAAAACAGTGTAGGTCAAGATCAGAGGGGTCCTACAGGAGCCAAAATGGTCGACAGTTGACGACGTGATAACTGTCCCTCTTGATTCTGTTTCAAATTTGTTATCGGTCAGAGCATTTTAATTAAGTCTTTACCTCGTGGGAAAGCTTTTCAGTGCCTTTACGAACAGAGTAGACCCCGGTCAGACAGCTCCTATATTGCTATTTTATAATGAATAATAAAAAGATAAATTGGATGTTTGTCAAGTAAATGGTTAAACAAACATTCCGCGATTAAATGTATGTTCCTTGATGATTTCGTTGGAGTGGTACACATACAGGGTAAATAAATGATTTTCCTTTATCAATAAGGAAACACATTGTCTGTAATTACATGTTCATTGAACTTAAGTTGAGGTATTGCAGGTTTCGCGAGGTTTTGCTGACACTTGCAAAGTGTTTAGATTATACCGCAGTTTAGGAATAATAACACGAATATCTGTTCTCTCAGTAGATTCAGTCAACATAATTATTTAATTGGATATAATTCCCGCATTCGCGAACATGCAATTTTATTACATTACATAAGCAAATAGAGCGGGCCCAAATCAGACGGTGAATGTGGCTGCTTAATGCAAGGCGAAGGTCATGAGGAATGACTTTCATCCTGTATTAAGCAGTCGCCTGATTTAAAGACCGATAATGATACTTTTTGTGTTCGGATTAACGATGGTTACTGTACAGAAAATGTTCTCCACAACGACAAACAAAGAGAGGTCTAAATCTGGGTCTACAAAGAAGGTATTGGCTTTAGAAAGCTAGAACCTCTTTTACATTTCTTGCGCTCTGCATTAAGCAGCTACCTGCATATCGAGATTCCTGTGTTTTTTCATTCAGCATTCTATAGAGGATATATACTTTACGGCATTCATTGAGAGTGGTAGTGCAATATTCAGCTTTCGTAAGTCTTTGTCGACCTCATTAAATGCGTTGGTCACGTGCGTTTAGAGTCATAGATATTCTGTATTTCTAAATTTAAATACTAAAATCGCCATTCATTCACCTAACACTATGTTGTGACCACGTTCTAGAATCGTCTCTTCAAAACGATTCTAAAAGGTGGCCACAACATATAGTTTGCCGGAGAAAAAGAGCTATTCTTGAAAACGTGTTTAATGTGCGCATCAAATACCAAGGCCTCTGCAAGACCCAAGTAAACCTAATATCATACAATTACCTTTGATTGAAAAAGTAGTTAAGTCAAGCAGGAAAAGACACATGTAAAACGCAACCAACATCAAAAGTTTTCAAAACACCAACAGAAAGCAAGCAACACATCTACACAACCAAACACACACACGCGCACACACACAAACACATGAAACAAAATCAAAAACGAACAAAAGCACAAACACAAAGGCACAAAGACACAAAACAAACACAAAAGCAAAGGTGACAAAGAGAGTACCGCCTTGGAACGGTCAGCGACAAAACTTGGGGTTTAAACAGGTACACGGACGTCCTAACCTTAAAATCAATTTAGTATTTACATACTGCCTCAAACATTGGTGCTTACCTATTAGCAGAAAACTTTCATTTAGTTCTGTGTGTTTCTTTGCGGGCAAAAGGCTTGCATAAGAATCACGTGGAAATGGATATAGTACATTTGTTCAAATGAAATATTACAATTTTACACCCACTGTCACACGAATATTCAAATAAATGTTTGCATTTTATATCCAGAGAGATATGCAGGCGCTATAAAACCATTATAGCTTATTTTTACTTTACACTTTATGGGATGTTTTGTCTCTGAACGCTCGTTTAAACCATTACCTAAACGTTTTCAGACATTATCGATGTTTAACCTTTTATTTTATTTACACAAAACTGGCGTCAGACGTAAGACTTAGTTGTGACTATGCAATTTAGACCATAATGATGTTAGGTGTAAATCTTGTTTGTGATGATAATGGTCTTAGGTGTAAACCGTGCTTTTGACTATACACTTTACAATATAATGGTGTGATGTGTACAAATTGTTTTTATAATCGTGTCAGATATAAAACTTGCACTTGGCTATGTAATTAACACTAATCGTTTAACCCAGTGTGTTGTAATTTTGACATCTGTGCAAAATCTAAACTGGGACACATTTGAGTCCTTTACGCTTTTGAGGTTCTACTCATCAGTTGTCAAACAGTTTGGATGAGACGCCGACGTTCAAATGCCAGTCAGACTGCCGATGGCACAGTGAAGGTTAAAGTTCAGTGGGTGTCAGCGATTGTCATGCATATTTGATAAATGCTACGATAATATATCAATGGCATGATAAATTCGTGCACAAGGGTACCCAGTTTTAAGCAAGTTTCACCAAACTGTTCATCAACTCAACAAATATCTTATTTCGTACATAAACGCACACTTTAAGTTGTATTTTTCTTCATTTTCACAATCCCACATCAAATATACTTGATCTTGATGATTTCCCATATGGATCTACACTGTTTGCAAGAGCAGTCACAAGTCCATAGCATGCCCAAGGTAACTTAGAGAAGAGTACCACTAAGTGGCGTGTGCCATTGTAATAGCACTTATGTAAGTACTTACATGTACCTCGTCGAGAAAAATAATGCATACTGCCGGTTCGTTCAAGCTTTGGTGAAACTATTGCCGAGTGTCAACCAGCGGTTATCTTGATGAGACGCCGAGTTACGCCGGCGTCTCAATTGAATCCAAGCGGGTTTCAAATAGTCATAAAACGGTTAATTGGATATATATAACTGACATTCTAATTTCTTATCATTGCAAATTGCATGTAAGTTTTCTGTGATAAGATGGGCTCAGTGCATTTTTCTGTAATAAATTATATTTTGTTATTTAATTATCCTATATATGATATACTATTTATTTCACAGACTTTCTATTTTTACAGGTTTCTATCTTATATGTTGTTTGTTTGTATTGTTACTGGGTAATCTGATTATGTCGGACAATAGCTTCAAAGCTAGTGTTTATTTGTTGATGTAAACCGACTATAAATAAATATGATCTTAACTTATCTTATCGGTAGCTGTATGCATGGACATATGTACACGTATCCATGCATAAACATATGATACCCTTTGCCGGAAAGAGAAATGTTTTGACGTATTAGTAAACATGCGCATCTACTCAAATGTTAAAAGACGTATATGTGCAATACATAATTATAGACAATAGAAGTATCTTCAATATATCAGTTTTATCCATGTACATTATGCTTGCATTACACTGGACACCGTTTCGTGATTCTACAGTATGTGAATTGGAAAGTTCGATGCTATATTTAGCTATCAGTATTAAGACAGAATGCGCAATATTCTTCCCAAATTGTACCAGTCAGTATATACAATCATTTCTAGAGCACCAGAAGATACGGTCGAATTATTTACTTTGATATATTGAAATTGTTTTGTATCAGTGTTGTAAAATATAGTGTGAAAAGGGGAACATTTATAGACACTAGTTCTAAGACAAGGATTCAAACGGACACTTTATAGAGACTAGTTCTAGGATAAGCGTGCAAAGGGAACATGTATAGAAACTTGTTCTAGGACATGGGTGCAAACGGGACATTTGTTGAAACTAGTTCCAGGACAAGGATACAAAGGGAACACTTATAGAGACTCGTTCTAGGGCATGGGAGTCGTGTATAGGCCACAACATACATAGTACTCTCCCGATATGGAGAACTATAGACAATCAGTCATTTTTTCTGAACAAAGGGTGATACCTATCAACATGACACATTTTCCAATAGTTCTTATTCTTTAGTGTTTTGTTAATCCGTAACTTACGGCAATGATGTACAATTCATGTTAAACTCATACTTGTGGAGTTAAAACCTGCTTTCCCGGCATTAATTTAAACCAGGATTTCATACGAAGGCGTGCAAATGAAGTATTGTTAAGTGTGTACTTTTCGATTGAAAATATAATCAATGAAATATTTGTCAAACTTATGAACTCCTTCTTTCCAAACTTACCTGACACAGGTTGCCGGACGTGTGACCGAGAAACACAACCACGCCAACTAACACCATGTTTGTGTATACATGTATGTATCCATAATCATAGCTGTGCCAGTCGCATCTCGTCATAAAATCTTTTACTCCATATATACATGTACGTCTTTTACGCATTTGTTAACAGAGAAGACCCACATTAGAAGGCTCCTTTATGAGCCGTCTGATCAGGGTCTGCTCTGTTTGCTTATGATGTAGTATAGATATGATTGTACAGTTTCTGCTATGGCCAAAACGTCATGTACCCGTGTACTGTTATAACAATTAATCTAATGTATATTCATGAAGTCATTATTTCTTGCATGAATATTCATGGAGTAAAGGGATAAACATGACATTTAATATCTCTATCAGAAGCAACAAATACGCAATTACGTTTGTCTGGTGAGTTTGTTAAATCGGTGAAAAAATATGATTAACCTGAGGAATATTTCTAGATTCTGTGGGAAACACAAATAGTCTATTGTGTTCTTATTCCCTTGGGTAATATTTGTTCATTTTTCATTTACAACTATAATGAGGTTATGTCTATGTCTCCAACAAATCAAACGAGATATTCTCCCTCTGAAAAAAAGAAATATTGATTTACATACATCTTAGCACGGTTGCAGGTACGCACACATGCACGCACACACGCAAGCATACAATAACGCGCACTGACCCAGGTAATGTAAAATTAATGCTAAGTAAAACAACACAAATTTATGTTTCCGAAACACATACAGCCCGAGTTCTAGAGAAATCGGATATACTTTACAATTAGACAAGCAATGGGCATACATTGTACTACCGTCCATTTCAATTTACTTTGTCACTGAAGTTGAATCGAAGATAAGATAAGATAAGCTTTATTGTGAGTCGGCAAGACATATACAAATAACATAAGCTCTCAAGAGCTTTTTATAACCGACTATATAACAAGTGTATGTAAACACACATAAAGTAGCTTTTTTCATTTCTTACCGGATTGAGATCAAATTTAAACCACCAGTGTCATCGTTTTTTCGAACTTCATGTCCGGATTTCCGTTAAATCCATCTTTAAATAAAGATTTCAGGCCTAAAATAATGTTTTTCCATTGTAAACATGTTAATTTTAAAATGCAAATGGCGGGCGAATGACGTCGAGTGGAACGTTCGATTTTGTCTGAGAGTAATAATGGCTCTTAAAAATTGACGTCATACATGGAATTACGCTATCTAGTATTCAATTCATCCCTGTTGAAAAATGACACGCTCCACTATCCATACATGCGGCGACCATTTGCAAAGAAACAGCTGATCGAATTAGTATATAGAAATTGCAGTTTCGGCATTTTCTTCCTTGTTACTACATGGCACAGTGGGATTTTTAGCATGGGAGTTCGTAAAAACTCTGCGATCAAATGAAGTAAAGTTCAGTCTGACTCGAGATAAAAACCTCTCTATTCAAATTCAGTGACAAAGTATATTGAAATGGACAGTAGCACTTTCTTGCATAGTATGTAAAGTTTTGAGAGCAATATATACAGGTGTACATGTATCAAAATCGGCATTTCTCCACCGAATATATGATGTGACTATTTTTTAGAAGCGTCTTGAAAAGGTAAAACATGGGATTTGGTGGAGAACTAAACGAGCTATTCTTGATAATGTTTTGATTATACATCTTATCCGTGAATCTTGACTCTTACCTTAAATGACGAATCTTCATGTAGGGAATACTGATATCGTGGTTGTACGTTAGCGTATGTACACATGATTGTATGGCTGTTGCAGAAACTGTAGCATCAAATATATAGCATTTAACCCTTCGCTTGCTATTCACGTCAATATACCTACCTGTAAATAGTGAAGACCCAGATGAGACAGCTCCTGCAGGAGCTGTCTCATCAGGTTCTGCACTATTTACAAGTTGATTGTGCAACCAATGCACTCCACAGCAGTGATTGCACAGCAAAATACTTGTACACCGTGAAGATATATGTAATTATACAACAGGGCATGGGTAAAGAAGGAGAAATGTATTTTAAAATTCAGCAAGCGAAGGGTCAATAAGCAAGCATACAGATCAGACTCTGATCAGACAGTTTCTTCCATGGACCGTCTAATCTGGACCTACTGTGCTTGTAAAGGTGTCAAACTGTATCTCTGCCAGGTAAAACATTAAAGTAATTATTATAACCGGTATCATTTGCTTCAATACAAATGCAAATGTTCCAAAATTATCTAGTTTTTTTTTATACGAACGATCGACTGGATTCATTTTCTTAAACGATGTTTACCTTCTCAGTTTTTATGAATGGACACGGTCTATTCTGTTTAGCTGATTGAATCGACTCATTTCTTGTTTATCGTTGCTCCCGGGGGATTCCTTCCTATAATTGTTTGAGGAACGTTGGTATCGATTGATGATATATCATCCGTATCTTACGTGTATTCCATCGAGATAATACTGTGAAACGTCTCTTAACACTTTACACCATAAAATGCGAATTCACGTCTTTGCAAAAAGAGTAGACCCAGTATTGCGCAGTGGCCATTAACTTTTGAATTTTACTCTTTGATCTGGCACATGTCAGGCATTTATTTTATGAAAACCGAATTGATATT
This sequence comes from Azorinus chamasolen, assembly GCA_963576725.1. Taxonomy (NCBI): domain Eukaryota; kingdom Metazoa; phylum Mollusca; class Bivalvia; order Cardiida; family Solecurtidae; genus Azorinus; species Azorinus chamasolen. The sequence continues at coordinate 19,209,006 of OY755251.1, read as the reverse complement.
CAAAGTGTTGGTCCCAAATTTGAGACTGACCGGACAAGTCCGTTGTTTTCCATGTAATTGATGGAGTTTTCAAGCTCTTAGAAAGTCGGCGGTTTCTAAGGATATAGCGGTAGTCATATACATATATCTGAATTGATATATCGACTGTTAGAAATTGGACTTTAAGCATTATGTCAATGATATGAATATGTGTACATAGTTTGGTGTTGCTTGATTTGTACGAAAACGGAACGTAATACAGTAAAACCTCTCTTAACCGGACATTAAATTTAGTATAAATATCGGTCTTGGAGACAGGTGACAGCTTAATGCAGGGTAGAAGTCATGCAGAAAGCTCCTAGAGGAGCTTTCTGCATGACTTTCACCCTGCAATTAAGCAGTCACCTGCCTAGAATATCTAAATTCTTCTCTACTAGAATTCCGGTTAAGAGAGGTTTTACTGTATAACAACTATATCATTGTCAGTGTCGCAACTTTTGATTACCTGTGCAAACAATTTGGATTCTGATGAAACGCTGAGTAACTCAGCGTCTAGTCAGAATCCGAACTATTTGTTACTATGACTGTTTTTAAAAAAACTGAAGAAAACAATGTAGCAGACGACAACGTTAGCAGGCGACATTTGGCAGCGATACAGGTAGAATTTATCGCAGGATAATTGTGCATTATTTTGTCCCGAATTTAACAGTCATTTGTGCTGAGATCCTGATGAGACGCCGATTTCCCCGATTTGTTTGCAAATATGAGTCAGGTTACAAATAGCGGAATATAGGTTTAATGGAATTAAGATTTTATTGGAATTTTCCTTCAATAATATCTACATTAGCAGCAGTTCAAAACTATTTAGTTTCTTTCAAATCAACGCATACAGTATAACAATGCACTTAAAGTTATCTTGAATTACCATACAACACTTCCTGGATTATTTTCATATTTTTTATGAATTATAAAGTAAAGGTGGAAAACACCAGTCCTACCTGGAACGCCATACACAAAAGGACACGGTATCAAAACAAAGTAGACAAATACCCTGCCAATACCGTCTTTAATATAAAACACCACACCCCATGGAAAGTTATTGTGACAAAATTGCTTTAAAAGTGTAGAGGATAGTTACACTAAATACAACAGTAATACCAGACTACATGAAGTAAGCTCTTAAGGATAAGAGCATGTAGTAAATTAATAATTTACAGTATATAAAGAATGATAATTATTCCTTTATTTCTTCACCGAACCACATTGTGTGGCATAGTCTTTTCGAGAGACTAGTTAGATTTTTGAAAACATACCTTTATCTATAACGCTGATTTGACATACATGAAGCATGTGTCTTGCACATCAACATCATGTCATAATTTTGTATTGAAAAGTTCACTACTGCAGCAGTATTTCGTACCACACAATCACGCATGGTATGAAATATTCAAGAAAGTATAACACAAAAGGACACACACACACACACACACACACACACACACACACACACACACACACACACACACACACACACACACACACACACACACACACACACACACACACACACACACACACACACACACACACACACACACACACACACACACACACACACACACACACACACACACACACACACACACACACACACACACACACACACACACACACACACACACACACACACACACACACACACACACACACACACACACACAAACGCATTGACAAACATTAAGTACAGTAGAACCCCTCTAATGCGACCACTTAATAAATACACATGGTGGTCTTTATAAGCAGGTGGTTGCTTAATGCAGTGCAAAAGTAATGCAGAAAGCTCCTCCAGGAGCTTTCTGTATTACTTTTGTCCTGCATTAAGCTACCACCTGCATCTAGCACCCAGAATTACACCTCTTTTAGGTGGTCGCATTAGCGGGGTTTTACTGTATATGTATATGGTAATAGGTTACTACTACTGAATCGTGATCAACAATATGTATGTAGACACACTATCAAACATCAAATATCAAACATTTTATGAATCGGATTTAAATAAAAACATTGTAACAGGTCAGGATTTCAGGGGACCTTATTTATTTAGCATGTATCCATAGTAAACAAAAATTGACGTTTGAGAAACTATTGACCAAGTATCATGAAACACGCTTTTTAGAAACCATTTACCAGGTATCAAACAATTTGGATCCTGATGATCCAAATTCACACTTGATCAAAGCTGTTTGCAAATGCTACTAAGGTCCCGGTTGGTGATATATACAGTGAAATCTCGATTATTCGATTTTTTTCTGTGTAGAAGAATTTAGACCCTTTAAGGCAGGTGGCAGCTTAATGCTTGGTGAAAGTCATGCAGAAAGCTCCTGAGGGAGCTTTCTGCATGACTTTCACCATGCATTAATCGGCCACCTGTCTTAAAGATCGATAATAATACGTATTTTAGTGTTCGAATAATCGAGACTTTACTGTATTACAAAACAGGTTTAATATGAGTTGAAGAAGTAATTTACCCACGCAATATTAATAGCCCCATTCACCCATGTTAACCTGTATGTTGTAGAGACGACGTCACTAAAAGTATTTGGATGATCTAAGTTTCATTTGAAGGGGTGTTTGTAGTTCCTGACTAGAGGATTACACTGGTCTTAATATAAAATGCCTATCCATGTTTCCAGTGTGTTCCAATACGTTTGAAAATTTCATGTGTGTAATTTAGTGGCTGTTATAGAGAGGTTTTACTGTAGATACTATGACCTATCGTATGTATTATAGTTGTCCCTGTATTTGCAGCTAGCACAAGATATACAACATTAGGCATATGGTTAAAATAATGATAATGACTTGTAAAGAGATGTAATACAGAATAAACAAATAGTGTAACATGATTTTGGCTACTGACCGTTCCAAAGCGGTACTCCTACTTTCACCCTATGTTCTACTTTGTTATTTTATATGGTTATTGTTTAATGTTTTATTTCTACTTTTGCTTTCGAGGGATCACCCATTTTCAGAATATATTTACTTCACAACAGCAGGTGTTAAGTGCTTGTGTGGCGGCCGTAACAAGTCACCCCGTACTTCATTCTCAGTGTTGTTATATTTTCTGGTCCTTCGGGATCATTAGTTTTCATGTTATTAGTTTTGAAAATTGAATACTGCTTAAGCCGGTGCTAGGGGCGTGAGTAGTGTTGCACTTTTAATTACTACTCATGAACAGACTCAATATAACCGAGTCTGCAATTTTCTCTTTTTGCATTTCTACTTTTGCTTTCGAGGGATCACCCATTTTCAGAATATTAGTATGCATCCCCTTAAGTTTTATCTTATAACTGTGCCGTTTCTTGTGTGATGGTGCTTGGTGCCGTGTCCGTTCATGAATTGCTCTCCCTGTTTGACTTTGTTCCCACTTTTAATCCATATCTGTTGTCTATTACACTTCATCTAAAGTATTGAAGGTATACGATGGACAGAAATAACGCTATATCCAGCAGCAAAATATATCAGTCAAACATACATGTATGGTCTCAAGTTTAATATATTGTTGTCCTCTTCAGAATTCTAGCCTGCATGCTGATGTTATTACATTGTTAAAGAGAGAATGTCAAAAGTTATATATGTCTAGGTATCCGTTGATGCCTGCACCTGCCTATGTAGGCTTACTACGTCTTCATTCTCCATTATACGAGTAGTTTGTATGATATTAGTAACGATAATATATCATTACAGCATTGCTATTATTATATTTAAAAGTAGAATTTTACAAGACAGACCCGTCCAATCAACCACTTAACGCTTGTATACCGCAAGAATCCCAAATGTAGCATATCTAGTGTTGTAATGTCCGTGTGGAGCAAACGTCAATAATTAGACCATAGTACTTATGAGTTGCAGTTTGAAGAAAGTCTTCATGTAATGGATATGTAGGTTTCAAAGTATAAGCAAACATTGTGCAAAAGAAATGTCAATTTCAATTTGTGAATCGCAATTTCCTTCTATACGCCTCCTTTTAGGATGATGATAGTTTTCGTTAACATAACCGGTCGGGTTTTAAAAAACCCACAATATGTATCAATGAGAAACGCTGTTTAACGGATACAAATTCTCTTCGGGATACAATAAGTGCAGTAGCAGGAACGAGTATAGATAAAGCGGTACTGATTATATGACTAACATTACGTATCTGTTTGTCTACAAATGATCACTATATCACTGTACAGGTAACATAACATTAATTGCAACTGATATTAGCCATTGCTTTATTGTTTCAAACGGCGGAAGTATCCACTCCTCAATATCGCTTCATGTGCATAGCATATTAGCTATAAAACAACAAAGTGGAACCAGCGTGTAATCTCACAAGGGATCGGACAATATATCCCATCAACCGACCTGCAATTGACCGAATTTATTAAAGTACAGTGCTAATCATACTTTGGTTTGGCACACCACATGCTATGCTATGTTGAGCCTCAAATTGCTCACAAACTCATTCTTCTCACCGTGCGAAAAACGCGCGCGCAATATGCTCGTCGAGAGAAAAACGCGCGCGTATTTTTCTCATTTCGCTGCTTGGACAAATGCGTTCGTGTGTTCGCCTGGGGCTGTAGGTATGAACGAAAGTTTCTCATGTGAAAATGCTGTGAACAATTGTAAAGATGGTCTAGCGCAAATTGCGATTGCCTTTTAGCCGAAATGGCTTATCAACAAATTGTCAAACTGTCTGAAAATGGCCATTGTTAAAGTATTAATATGAGGAAATTGGTGTATTGGAGTAAATTAGCGCAAGCAGACAATTGACTTTAACAGCAATTTCGAGCTTATCAGTATATTATAGAAGACCCGGTGTAATTTGACCGAAACTGGCGGGTATTCTCTTTCATTAGATCATCTAATATGTCGATGGCAACATTGTCCGTGTATCCCAAAGAAACGGCAAGAAACAGACAATATGCCTTGGACCTTATGCATTGGCACTATCGTTGAACAATAGTAACGTCCGTATATTCAATTATATTTACTAATGAGAGGTAAATTTCGATAATAAAATTTAGAAAAAGCTTTCCGAAGTGTATGCTCTCTGTAACCTTGCTTACGAAGTTTATCAGTTATAATTAAATTACGACTATTAAAATCATCTAGCAAAGAACAGGCTATGGCAAAGAGAATACGTTGAGAAATGTAAACCCCATAAGATGTAGAACGGGGCACATCTCCATCTCACTCAAGTATAAGCAATAACACAGCTGATAATATACACACGACTCGACCATCTCGTGCATGTACTTGACAGCGTAAGATTTTCTTTTGTTCAAAGTTAAGCTGGGCACCTTTCGTATATTAAATTTCTGAATAATTACGTTGGATTTGTAACTATTCACACATATATCGCAATGGACAATACCCTTCTTTTTAATAGAGACGCTTTTCATTGCTGACAGAGAAAACAGAGCAAACTTCTTCCTAGGAGCCGCCTCATTATTGTCTGCTCTGTTTGCTTATGGAATTACATATAATGTATCCTGAAAGTGGGAGATCCTTCGAAAGCTAAAGTAGCAATGCGAAAAGAGAAATATGATTAAAAATTTCTGTGTGCATATAACATTGTAAAATACATGTAATATATATTCATGAGGTCATTATTTATCACATAAATATTCATGATGTACATGGTAAATAGGACATGATGTAAACGGTAAATTCTTATTCAAAATGTAAGCATGATACATTAACTTTCATTTAAAATCCCATGCTTTTAACAATATAATTCGTATACCATACACTCTGGAAAGTACACAATAGGGAAGAAGCCAATACGTTAACATTTCTACATACATAGGCTTGCCTTTGTCCATAAATCAAATGGTGTTAAAAGCAACCTCACATGTACAAGCAGGTGCTGTAAAACATTGCATTGACAGTCTTCATTATACAGAGCGTGAGAACGCAATGTTACTTTGATGTAAAGCATTAAGTGGAACACTGACGACGATAACCTTGAACACAAAATCTTTAAAACATTAGGTAGCATGTTTCCCTCAGTTTGTACAAGGTGTTCAATATAAGTTTTGTACTTAGAATTGGAACCGTTAACTTCGAAGCAAACATTTTCATTCCAACCTGTTCCCAATTGCCGTTTGTCGTTTGATATGTACCATTACTTTGAAGCAGTTTTATTGATCGATGGAAAATCATTTGGAGCAGAGATGTTTATACCAACAGATATAACGTTGCACAAATTAATGTTCACCAGGCAGCTTTTCGTAAGGATGAATTTATTTGACGTTATCAACATTTGAATCTTAATTGAAATTTTAAATGCTACAAATCAAATTGGTTTTCCAAACTAGACTAAAGTGTACTGTCGTATGCATGGAATATATTGAGTAGTGTTTAATGTATGGGAAAGTTTATGAGCAATTATAAAAGCTTCCATGATTGAAGCCTTACTACCTTACAATAAAACAGAACATTTGCTGCTATAGAGGATATGTCGTGAGTTGTCTTTAAGATCAAATATTCCTAAACGAGCTTTAAAACGTTATTAAGCGAGCCTTTAGCTCGCTTATTAACATTTTCTTTGCGCGTTTAGGAACATTTGATTATAAAAGACAACGAGCATGAGAGTTTTTTCTCACATAATCAAAACAGTGTGTTTTCGCCGTTTTAATAACATGTAACCATTGATTTCCAAAGTTTGACGTCTAGTGTTCTTACACGTGTTACTGCTAAAGGGATCTTAACCCGTTGTTCTAACCCGGAGATATGGGAAGTTATGTGAGAACAAATATCATTTAACTCATTCCCTCCTAGACTAGTTCTAGATTCAACCGCTTTGAATAAATCTATCGAAAAGGAACCTTTACTAGAGAAAAGGAAAAGTTTAGAATTGTATAGGAGCAAATGTTCTATTTATCACAATTGTTTCAAACATGACTTTTACAGATGCGTTAAAATCCGCCAGCAGAAGGGAATGGGTTAGTTCGAATGAATGCTTTTGTGTGTTATAATGTATCCCTAGTAATTTACAATCTCTTTCAATTTAACATGTTCCGCGACTAACGTACGGTTGAACGCCCCTCACACGCGTACGCAACCAAAACAGCAACAACAACAATAACACCAACAGCAGCAGCAACAATAGGACACCAAAATAGCCATCACCAATAGATTCTCACGCATACCATCAAAATAAGATGTTATATTAAAGTGTTTTGTTGACACGTCCTTTCATTGTGCCTTTACAGTTTCAGACAGGATAAATCGGTAATTTTGCACAAATGTGTCCAGATGTTTTCTTGTTTAAATATTTATATTTTTATCGAGACCTGATATTGCAAATAGATTGGATCCAGATGAGTTTCTCTCATCAGGATTATAGCCGTTAGCCTCTCGATCAATAGCTTATTCGAATCAGCCGTAGTCAAAACTGAACCATATCTAACTATTTGAGCGGTCATTGAGTTTGGCAGGGTAAATGTTAGTCTGAATTAACCCTTTCCTTCATATAAACGTGTTTTCACGCTTTTCCAAACATAGTAGGAGCCGTATAGGAGCCGTCTGATCAGGATGTGCTCTGTTTGCTAATGAATTTGATAGATCTGTTTCTTTACTTTCTAAAAAGGCTACAATGTTCCACCTAAAATATTACATTATACCTATTTTGTCCATGAATATTCAGTAGGTAGTGAAATTTGGAATAAACAGAACAGGGGTGAGAGAGAGAGAGAGTAAAGGGTAATTTAGGTCTTATTTAGGCAGGTGGCTGCAGAATGCAGTTTTAAAGTCATGCAGAAAGCTCCGTTGGGAATGCAATCGACGTTAAGTTGCCACTTGTCTGAACGACCGACAATGTAACTTAATTGAGTGTTCAATGTAGAGAGGTTTTACTGTAATTACAATAGTGAATCGTTCATAAAACCTAACCAACGACACAATCTTATTACATGCTGTATTATGCAAATGGTATTTCCCAAAATGTAAGAGAATAAATGTACATTGCTTATCATCTAGATACGGTTTAATGTAAAACAGAAAAAGGAAGTCAGACAGTAGATGTCACACGGAAGCCTTCATCATAACCAAAAGCACAAATGACTTTGGAAGAAAGAAAGATCACAACTCATCATAGATAATATGCATATCGTAGACTTTATGTCACCCAAGTTATCTGCGTCATGCATCTTTATGTACTGTAATATGCCTCATACATAATCTAATGAATAAATGTATAACTGATCGTGGACAATGTCAATAATCATTATGGAAACTAATTTAGATATCAAATATTAGTTCTGGCTACATGAATGCATTGTTTCGAAATACTATTCATTAACCCTTCTCTTGCTGAATTTTAAAATACAGTTCTCCTTCTTTACCCATGCCCTGTTGTATAACTACATATATATTCACTGTGTACAAGTATTTTACTGTGCAATCACTGCTGCGGAGTGCACTGGTTGCACAATCAACTTGTAAATAGTGCAGACCCTGATGAGACAGCTCCTGCTGTCTCATCTGGGTCTTCACTATTTACAGGTAGGTATATTGACGTGACTAGCAAGCGAAGGGTTAACTCTTCCGCTGCTAATGGCACATGCGTGATTACCTATGTAAACAGTTTGGATCCAGATGAGAGGGTAATTAACTTGCCATCTCATCAGGATCCAAACGGCTTGTACATGTAACTATGTGTTTTGAAAAATACAAATGAAGTAGAATGACAGAAAAGAAAAGTGTTGTAGACGACAAAGTTTGCAGACGACAAAGTTTGGCAGTGGAAGAGTAATTGAAAGCGTCAACGATACATTCTGGTCAACACATCGATACTACGCAACTCTGAATGACATTACATGTTTTGGTTCATGTAAACACCATCTGTTTAACCATTTCCCTCATATAAACGCATTTTCACGCACATGCAAGCAGAGTAGACCCAGATTAGACGGTTGCTGTAGGAGCCGTCTGATCAGGGTCTGCTCTGTTTGCCTGTTGACATAATATAGCTGTGATTCAACAGTTTTTGTCCAAGCAAAACATAAACACTTAAAAACTTTACCTAATGCATATTTATGTTGTCATTATTTCATACATGAATGGATACAAGACAGTGAAAGGATTAAAATTTAGCATGCTACAGTCGATTTTGTGGTTGCCTTTGCAGTTTGGATCTAGATGGGACGACTTATAACCCGCCCAATAAGGAGTTTGTATTATATATTTGTAAAAGCAAACCAATATCATGTTTTTAAAAACGAAGAAGGCCAAGTGTTTTGTGGGTGAAAATCACCTCGGCATGCTAAGGGATACTATTTAGACTATTGTTTTAAACTTTGTATTAACCCTTTACTTCATAAATATGCTTTTCTACGCCTTTGTAAACAGAGTAGATCCAGACCAGATGGATACTATAGTAGCCGTCTGATCTGGGTCTGCTTTGTTTGCTGAAGGTATACTATAGATTTGATTCTACAGTTTCTGTAATGGCCAAACGACATGTGTCCGTGTGTTATTATAGCAAATTTATCTAATTAATATTCATGACCATTATTTCTTACATGAATATTTATGAAGGAAAGGGTTGAACTCCATGGATATTAATATAAGAAATAATACCCGTATGGATATTATTTGGATGTTGTTTTAAAATGAACACTCTAAAGTTTGACCGTGGCAGAACGTGAAGGCTCAGAACAGAAGAACCTGATCAGACGGCTCATATTTGGGTCTACAATGTTTGCAAATGTGTTGAAATGCTTAACTATGGAGAACATGTTTAAATTGATCTAACAAAGGCGTGTACGCTTTAGTCGGGTATGTTCATGCATACAGCGTTAAATTAAGTTAGTCGAAATGATAGACTCAAAGTATGATCTGTGACCAAATATCAACTTCATAAGTACAATGGGAATTGTTTCCACGTACGGTAAAACCCTCTAATGTGACAAGCAAAAAGGTGCATAATTCACAGTGGCAAAGGCAGGTGGTAGCTTAATACAGGACGAAAGTTATGCTATTTCTGCATAACTTTCGTCCTGCATTAAGGACATCCATGTTTATTCATTAAGTAGTCGCATTAGAGGGGGTTTCCAATTATGTCACTGTACGTCTATTAGACCTACTGGTTCATAGGCACATATTAGAAACATTTTACGAATAATGGCTTCTTTATTTCTCCACCTAACAGTATGTTATGACCACTCATCAGGGTCGTCTCGAGGAGACGATTCTAAAGGGAGGACACACCATTTGGTTTGGTGGAGAAATGTTTGTTGTAGTATTTGCTTTCACTTAATGCTTTTAATAATTACTCACCAATTTTGTTATACTATTGCTTTTGTCATAAGAGAGAAACAAACATCTTAGTAATAACTTGGAATGTTTGTATATATACTTACTTTCTGACAATAACATGGTTTCACACAGCAAATGTAGATCACACGTGCGCGGAGTCCTCTGATCTAGGTCGTCACTATTCGCCATATCATTCTTTTCATAATACCTATACATATAAGGACTCTCGCTCCATTTACAGACGATTGACACATGGTCGTCGGAGTCAGAAGTCCGACTCATTTACTTTTTTCTGTTTCTACTAATACTTTCAGAGAGAGAGAGAGAGAGAGAGAGAGAGAAAGAGAGAGAGAGCTAAAACATATTTCAATCGGGATGGATACGATAGCAATTCAGCGTGGAATATTAATACAGGTTAGTTCAAGTGGGACCTGCTTGAGTCAGACTCAAATAACTATAGACGATAATTCATTGCGTTGCCTGTGGATAACCAATAAGCGTACATATCATTTATGAAAATACGACCCTAGCGGCCCATGAAACCTTTACTTAATAAACATTCATACAAGAAATTATGACATCATGAATATTTATATGTAGTTAATTTTATAATGTTTATAATAGCACAGGATTTTTTGACATAGCAAATTCTGTAGAATCAGATTTATATTAGCAAATAAAACAGACTCTTATCAGTCGGTTCCGACAGGAGTCATCTGATCTGGGTATACCGTGTTTGCTAAAGGTGTCTGTATCATATAAAAGGTGAAATCTCTAGTCTGGTGAGGACGGATTCGTGATGACCTTTGTAAATAATTTAGATACTATGGAAATATGAGGTCTCTTCAGGACCCAAACTGTTTGACACTCTGATTACGACTTGTGAAAAAAGAACTCGAAGACAGTCTGCCTCGAATCTGAACGAGAGGACCTTTTTGCATCTCCGAAGTATTGCTCAGTAGGCATATGTCTCGCCTTAACCAACAGAATAGACCTATATCAGATGTTGGTATTATTACATCTTATTACATCGCATTCCTTAAATATCTCTACACTAAGTATGAAGTTATGATAAAATTTGCAAACATTCTGGATCAAGACGAGATTCTGTCTCTTAAGGATTACGAATGTTAAAAACTCTGACAGTGAATTTAACGAATAAAATAATATACTGTCAGAGTTGGGGAAAACAACATTTTTATACATAAGAATATCCTTTCTTATCCCCGCGGACGTGGTCGAGATTAACACGCTCGGCTAGAATACAAGGGTCCCAGTTTCGATCCCCCGCCAGACAAAGACCTTCGAATGAGACTTTATAACCGAGGTCTGGTGTATCAATGCTTTACACTAGACATCTAACAGAACTAGAGAAACTCCGTCGATAATACGAGTAGGGCATCGCACCCAGGGTTCTCTGTATCCGTTCATTATCTCTAAGGGTCCAATTAACCCATAGTTGGAAACGTACGTTATACAACTCACCAACCAACCTTTCTTAAATGCTGATAAATGTATATAACTGACATACCAATACATGAAATGACATCGGACGTTTTTATTTAACATTGGAAAAGTCCGTCTAAACCAACATAATTGTTTCTTATGAACGAATAACAGAAATTCAAATATGCTTTGAAAACTGGTATTGACGACCTTTTCTACAGATAAAACCATTGTGATAAATAGAGCATTTGCTCCGATAGGAGCAAATGATCTATTTATTACAATGGTTTTAGTATACAGGTTAATGAAACTTTAACTGCCTTAACCCTTTACTCCATGAACATTGTTGTAAGAAATAACGACGTCATGTATATCAATTAGATTTATTTTTATAATGGCATATGACACAGAAAAGTTTGGACATAGACTACAACTAGAGTCTCATTTATATTATCTCATAAGCAAGCAGAGCAGACTCTGATCAGACGGCTCCTAGGGGAGCCGTTTGACCTGGGTCTACTCGATTGGAAAAGGCGTAGAATGCAAGGTTCAATACCAGGCCAGTCTCGTGTTACCTTTATATGGTAATGTTTATGAATTGTTTACTACACTTCCACACCGTATGTGTTGCGACCCGTTTTTCTCTGTAAAATGATTTAAAAAAAAAAAAAAAAAAAAAAAAGAATAGTTCGTAGATATGCGAACATAATACAGAAAGTGAGGAACAGCTTGCTGAAATATGTTAGTAACATAATGATATCAATTTCCGTCGTTGCTTTCGTTTAAAAAATCCCTGAGTAGTCATAAGTATTACATCGGATTTCCGAAACCTTCAATATAGACCCTAATTACATAGCGTTTTCTCAGAATGTGCGACTGAGTTATGCTTTAAAACTCTATCTTCAAAATAAATTAACATGAAAACTACTGAAATCAATCCAACATGACTCGCTGTTGAACTACATAGTAACCAAATGGAAACTGGTAGGAAACACTATTAACACAGTCTAATGAGTCTATATTTGGAAGTAACGATACGATATGGCGATGTGACGTAATAATACGGCGTGCCAAACTCTAAGGATACATTGTTTATTAAGAAGGAATACTGTCGCTTGGTACGCTCGTTCTGACCTATTAATAGCTAAATTACCTCTTAATAAACACTATTATATACTTCTCTCTTTTCTGACGATAAGAAAACATTACTTGAGGTATATGACGATAAACTAATCATTTAAATATCAATCAATAGGACACTTAAGAAACACAGCTGTCCTGTTAAACAAAACAACACATGACCCAGTCAGTACTGGTCACGCGGCAATGAAACGTTTGGCTTGAATCTGAGATCATTCTAAAACATCTGATCAATCAGGCCTCGAGGTTATAAAACTTTTTTATTGAGTCTGAGATCATTCTCAAGCATCTGACCAATCAGATACTTGAGAATGAGCCCAGACTCTGACTCAAGAGTTTTATAACCTTAGAGCCATTTGACGAATTGTGATTACATTTGTAGACACTTTGGATCCAGATATAACTCCGATCGATTAACTCTCACCAGGATCCAAACTGTCTGACACCCTTGCTGCGTTTCTTTAAAGAAACTTGGAGACATAATGCCTTTCAACTATTCAAATATGCTATTATTTTGTTCATTCACATAACTTAATTGATTATTGTTTTATATGAAATGCTAGTCAAATGAAATACTGTAGGTCTAGGTGTTTGATGAGGCCGATCGTATTTGTTGAAAGTTGACTGTATGAATCGTACTTCTGATGGAGTACAATATGTATTGTATTAATTGTATGGGAGTACAGTAGAATCCTTCTGAACCGGAATTCTAGTAGAGAAGAATTTAGTTATTTTTAGGCAGATGGCTACTTAATGCAGATTGAAATCATACAGAAAGCTCCTCTAAGAACTTTCTGCACGACTTTCACCTTGCATTAAGCCGCCATTTGTTTCCAAGACCGATATCTATGCTAAATGTTACGTCTCGTTTAGAGGGGTTTTACTGTACTGTTTTCGCTCGCTCAGACCTTGATATGCTTCATGTTTAACCATCATAATGCTAAGCGTAAGCGGACCCGCATTTGCACACAGTTTGAATCCAGGTACAGTAAAACCTCTCTATAACGGCCACTAAATTGTGTTAATTGTTTGGTATTTAGGGCAGGTGGCCGCTTAAAGCAAGGTGAAAGTAAAACAGAACGCTCCTATAGGAGCGTTTTGTGTTACTTTCACCTTGCTCTAAGCAGCCACATGTCTTTAACACAAAATACTTGATGTAATTTAGTGGCCGTTATAGAGAGGTTTTACTGTAAGTTTCATCAGTATCAAATCAGCTTTGCACTCGGATAGCAGTTTCTCCAAAGCTTGATCGAATCGGAAGTAAGTAAAATTGCTAGAGAGCTAAATTGTTTTAACAGATAGATTCCCTATTGTTGACGCCTTTTGACGCCTCTGTCAAAGTCACTTTCCGAAACAATTGTGATAAATAGAGTATTTGCTCGATAGGAGCAAATGCTGTATTTATCACAATGGTTTCAAAACTACACAATTCTGAAACTTTGGTTTCTCTAGAAAATGCTTCTGCTCTGTAGATTCCTTCAAAGAGGCCTGGTCTAACATAGCTTATGAGGGAATGAGTTAAGTATGGTAAGGGTTAAACAAAATTAAAATGCCACAAATGCAAGTCATTGAAATCGAGGAGTTGATGTGATGTATATGTAAATTTGAAAGATTTGTATTGCGAACGTTTAATAAGTTTACATAATCTATAACATGGGTTAAAGCAATGTCATATTAGCAACTATTTATTTTTGTCTAGATGATTATAATGGTCCCCGTATTCTCCTTATTTGCAATAAGCCATTGTGAAAACCAGCATGCTTCAATTGGAAGTCCCCGATTTTGACTAATTTGTTTCCCGAATAAGATAACCACCATTTCCTTCCTAAATCGGTTTTTAAACGTGCAGGTCAAGAATTTAAAATATAGTACATGTAGAACCTTTATTAATCAACCATTGAAAGTGGTATAAATCTGGGCTTTTAAGGCATGTGGTAGCTTAATGCGGGTTGAAAGTAATGCTCCTATTGGAACTTTCAGCATGGCTTTTCCTCTACATTAACCCACCATCTGCCTTTCAAACTTCCCACGTTAATCCGTGCTCCGTCGTGAAAAAGTAATACATTCTCTAATTTGGTCCAGTGCAACTGTGTCAAGCTTCCAATTTGACCACGTTTTGTTGACTGAGAGTCAAACAGCTTGGATCACGACGGGAGGCCGAATTATTTGGCGTCTCGTCTGGGTCTAAGCTGTTTGCCAAATTCAAGCCAGGTCGCAAATAGCTTGGGAATGGTTAAATTAAGAAGTATATACGTGTAAATAGTTTTATCTGAATTTGATTTGATGTTTATATTTTTCCAAATCGGTTAAGGTTTATTGTGATATATTAAACTTTCTATAGCTGTGATTTTTTAAACAGTATAAATTCATATACAATAAAACCCTTCTATATCGATCACAAAAATATGTCTAAATCTTGGTTTTAAAGACTTTTCTTAGCTTTTTTTTTTAAATAAATTGAACAAACACACACTCTTATACCTGAAGCAAACGAACATGTATTTAGCAGACGACACTGAAATGGTTAATATAAATTATGTAAGTCATCGACGACAATTCGGCCAATGACGTATCCATCACCGGAAAAATACTCTTAACTATATACATGTATAACGTACTACGCCATTTGTCGTACTGTATTTCCAATCATCACGAAATAACTAAAAACAATTATCTTACAATCTATTCTTTCTTCTAGTATACCGTCCTATCCAGGAATGTGAAAATTACGCCCCCAGGGGGTAATTTATCGAATAGAAATAATTACGACGTCAATGATTAAATTTGCTACGCCTGCACGTATTTTCGTTCACCAGTAATGACTGTGCAAACAAACGGCAGTATTATACCCCCGCTTCTAAAGTAGTGGAAGCTATATTGGAATCATGCATGTCCGTGTGTCCGTCAGTCCTTTGTCTTTCCGTCCGTTCGTCCGGATGTTTGTCCGGAGCATTACTCCTAAATTATTTAGGTACAACTGTGAAACTTTATATATGGATAGTGGGTGATGAGAGGATGAGCAGTCAACTTGGGTTGTAACTCTAACTTCATTTTTGACGGAGTTATTCCCCTTAGTTTCTTTTTAGAAGCATTTTTGTCCGGAGCATAACTTCTCAAGTATTGTAGGCACAACTGTGAAAATTTATATATGGATAGAGGGTGATAAGAGGATGTGATTTCAACAAGGTTTGCAACTATAACTTCTCTTTTGAGTGAGGTACCCCTTAGTTACATTTCAGAAGCAATTGTTTTGTGAAGCAAACTATTTTTCACCAATAAAGCTCAAATGTTTCATATGCATTTATAATGAAGTGTAGATATTGATCACATTAATTTCATGTGAGTCATTCCAAGAATTAGAGTTATTGCCCCTGATTGAACCCTATAAATCTTGTGACACAACGTACTATTCTATATTTCTTAATCAATGACCCTCGAATTTTATTTGGCATATTTGTAGATGTTTGTGACATACTTTTCACGGGAGTCATTCCCCGAGTGGACTCTTGTTTTGAAGTCATTGGATCTTGTGACAAGATGGTAGGTGGGGGCATTAATCACCTTTAGTGATACCTCTAGTTTAAAAGTATGTACTTGCGTCGATAAATGTAGTTACTTGTAATTGAAACAGACATTCAGTGCTTCACTAAATAGTTTTGTGTTAGTAGCAAAGTGTGGATTATAGTTGGTTTGTAATTGAAAATGTAGTTGAAATAGTAAGCAAGTCATTTGTAATCTAATAAAGATTGATGAGCAGCCTTTTGTTATTTCTATATGGGTTATTACATTATTTAGAAGCTTGTCACTATATTTTATTGACATGCGTATGTGTTATGTTTTATAGCTATGTCGAAATTGGACGTTAATGGGCATTAACAATTATATATATTAATGTATACGATTTTAACACTTGATTACAAATTTGCAAACAGATTGGGTCCAGATTGGTATCAGCAGTATCCAAACTATTTCATATTCGGTCAGTAGTTTCACAATAGGCTCAACGAATCGAAAGCATGTACAGAGCTACAGATAAAGGTGCATACCCAAATACTAAACTCGTTATTTCTCCACCAAACCCTATACTGTGACCACTCTTTAGAATCGTCTCGAAGAGAGAGATCACAGTAAAGGGTTTGGTGGAGAAATAATGGAGCCATTCTTATCTGGACCTATGAAGTAAGAATTGTAATGGATCAGCGTTTGAATAAACATTTTTTTCATCAGGCAGGCATCGCCATTGCACGTCTCAAAGATGTCGTAAATATTATAATTTGAGAATATTATGAACAACATAAGTTTAATATTAATATGTTTTGCTTAAAGAGTTCAGCTTTAACTAGCTGAGAAAGATTTTTCTGTAAAAATGTCGTCTGTGTGTATTCGAAATTAGTATTTTCTCCATTTATGAATAAACCGACAAGTTTGTTAAACAATTTGGAATCTTTGAGACTCCGGGTTGCCTTGCGTCTCATGTGGTCTCATCTACATGTATTTGCAAACATGACCACCAATTAGTCTTCACGTGACTTCTGTTCTATTTTAAAATGCTAAATCGTCAAAACATTATTTTACGCAGTCTGTTATCTGCTATCTTGTACAGGAGGGTAAATTATTTCGGACAGTCATATTAACCAATTATCTCAATTAAAAAAAATAAACATCATTAAAAGTATTGATAAATTTCATACTGGTTATATGAATTGTGACGCATTGCCTTAATCGATGACGACTTAATAGTTGGCTTCCGTTCTCTAGAGAAATTATTGAAAGCCTATAGACAACACCCCGTCCTGAAATAGATTTATTGTATGCACACATGTCAATATGGCAGGGAACTATATAGCTATCACGTTGATTTAAATTGAACTGTTTTCAATGTGATATTCCCAAATGATGTATTCATACTTGATCCTTTTTGTTAAAGCACAGGCGTGAAATTACAGTAGTGTCACAACGTGTGCCTGAGTGATATTACGATCCCATAACGAACACGCTATGCTTTTATTCTTGATATGATACTAGTTTTTGATAGTGAGTTCGGCTTGGACTTTATACGCCACTGTGTCATACATGTGCAGCTCTGTAAGATACGCCTTAAATTTTACACTGAATGAAACAATATATTTGTATTTTTAAGGTTATACAGTAAAATTTCGATTATTCGAATTTTCTGTATAGAAGAATTTATACACTTTTAGGCAGGTGGCTGCTTAATGCATGGTGAAAGTCATACAGAAGCTCCTCCAGGAGCTTTCTGCATGACTTTCTACATGCATTAAGCTGCCACCTGTCTTAAAGACAGATAATAATACGTAATTTTAGTGTTCGAATAATCGATATTTACTGTATAGTATTATATTGCGAGGTTTACTTTCCGACCACTAAAGTTAGCATCGTTATCGGTCTGGTCTGTTTGTAATATTTGCATTCTTTCCCAAAACAGTGTTCAATTTGTCTTTTCTCTTTCCGGGTTGTTGTGTACTTTCGTGTGGCATTTGCTGTTCGACGTTTTCTCTATGGTTTGATAAATGTTCTGATGAACAAAGTTTAACTGCTAACAAATGGCACCACAGAAGCAGGAACTTCGACGGAACAGACACGTATTCTACGTGTTTGTTTGTTTGTGTAGATTAACGTCCGTTTCTGCTCACTATTGGATAATTGGACGCCCCAGAGAGAGGGGAGAGGATACAGAGAAACCCGGGCGCGATGCCCTACTCTTATCATCGACTGAGTTTCTCTGGTTCTTTTAGATGCCCAGTGTAAAGCACTGATACACCGGCCCTCGGTTTATAGTCTCGTCCGAAGACGTATATTCTACGTGTACAGTGACACTTACAGAAAGTACAAATATGAGTCATGCAGGAAACACCACATACAAACACACAGTCGCCCGAACAACACAACAACAAGAAAATGCAGCAACTGTACATATCTATCAAAACATAAAGACACGCACAAAGATAAAATAAACAAACAGCAGGGGGGAAGATAGAAGTACCGCCATCGAACGGTCAGTGACAATAGTCACTCGGGGTTTAAACCGGTTTAGGCGCGCCCAACCTACCTCACACTTATTCCATTTCCACCCCACAAAAAAAACAGTGTAAATAAACGTAGCACCTCTCCGACTAATCTACAACAACCGCGATGGCAGAACACAGTGGTAAATTGCATGTAGAACGGAAACATATTTAAGTGAAAAAAAACTGTATCAACCTATCGCTAGTGTACTCAATGATTGAGCTTCAACCAGATTAACTGTAGAAAAGTAAGAAAGGGTACGACAAAAACGAGATCCGACGTCCTCCGTCCGTTTTCAGATTTCAGAGGGCGTCTTCAAGCCTTTCCCGTCGGCGTACATGAAAAGACAGCACCTTGATTGTCAACTGTAAAAAGGGTTGACAACCAGACATGCAGTATGCTGTAGCAATATAGGAACATATCCCTTTGTAATGATTTTATTTACCATATTTGATGAATAAATTGAGAAAATGGATATGTTCAATAAATTTACGAAGTTTGTAAATCACCGCACCATAAAATTCTGGATGTGAGATACCTTGTCACAGGAGCGCCTTAAGATTGCAATTATGCTTTCCAGTACTTTCTAGAAGTCTCTTCTAGACGATCAAACTGTGTGTGATGTGCGTACTGGAGAAAGGAAATCTCAGATATTAGTGCGTACTGGAGAAAGGAAATCTCAGATATTAGCAAATCAATTATGTAAATCCAGTTTACTGTGAAAATGAAAATACGTTGCATGATCATTTTATGCAATGCTTTCCACTGTGTCAGAATTATCTCTTTGAACCTAATTAATCGCCCTCTGCAGATATTGCCATCTGCTACCAATTTCGTTGTAAGCCGTTTTTCCATTTATCCTCATAACATACAACAAGAGAGTCAAGCAGTTTGAAAACCCGGGAGACTATGCATTTCATCTTCATCCAAACAGATGTATAGGTAATAAACAATTAGTCGCTAGAGTGCAAATAATGAAAAGAACAGACAACACCTCTTTATATCGGCCATTGGAAAGACATTTTATAATTGATAGTGTTTCAGACAATAGACAGCTTAATGCGGGAGAAAGTAATACGGAATTCGGAAGCGTTCACTATTACACTATTCGAGAGGGGAAATATTTATTTACACTGTTTGTCTTTTAGGGTGGGGATAAACCGTTTAACACCCCCTTCCCACGGACTTTTGTCACTGACCGTTCCAAGGCGGTACATTCATCTTGCCCTATTGTATGTTTGTTCTGTCTTTGTGCTTCTCTTTATTTTTTTATAGTTATGTACATTTGCTGTGTTTTCCTGTGTTGCTGTTCGGGTGGCTGTTCTGTATGTGGTGTTTCCTGCATGACTCATATTTGTACTTTTGTTCTACCTTAAGTGACCAGATGGTTATTGGAGGGTGATTTATTTCAGTTGTACTCATTAGCTTCCTGTTTCATCATGCAAAGGTAGGATTGGTTTGGTTTGGTTTTTATCGGGTTTTACGTCGTTTTAAAAGTTTTTCAGTCATATCACGACGTCCAGCTAATTACAGGTGGAGGAAAACCACTGATGTTTTTCTGTGCCTGTGCACGGAACACATTGCATTGTTTCGTGCACAGAAGAACATCCAGGTAGAACCACTGACTTACCGCAAGCCGCAAAGGTAGGGAAGTGTTATATACGCCAGAAACAAATGTATTTCTCAGTAGTAAGAGGATCAATCTATTGATATAAATTTAAACAGATCCATGCTATAGTGTTCTATAAATAGATCAAATTTCTGTCCCAGGAATTCCGCAATAAAGTTAACAATACACTTTGTATGTTGTGACATTTTCAGCTCTACTAAGGTAACATTCATTTGAAGCACTTGTCGGCTGACACAATTGTAAAAATATGTTTAACTTCTACATATACATGTATTTTGTTTCTGAAAACAGTGTCTGAGCATCAACAAGTTTAGATTCTGTTAAATACATGCAATTATTTATACAACAGAATATGACAAGTAAAAAGTTTGTTAGCAAACAGACGGATTTGAGAACATTTTGCATATTTTTGCATATCTTCATATCTAGTAATTACCTTCCATACATACACGAGTACAATACCAGGGTTCCCTAGTTCGATCCCCAGCCGGATCAAGTCCTTCGGATGAGGCTTTATAAACCGAGGTCCGATGTATCAGTGCTTTACACTGGACATCTATTAGAACCAGAAAAGCTCTGTCGATTATAAAAGTAGGGCATCACGCTCATCTTTCTCTGAATCCGCTCCCTCTCCTCTCTCTGGGCGCCAAATTAGCCCATAGTTGGCAGAAACTGACGTTAGTCACCCTTTAATACAGTCCAAATAAATAGATTCACCCTTTGCCTGTCGTAAACATGGTATCTCCTTACATTGCGATATGTTGCAGTTTTCACTTACTTGTAGGAACAATCAGCTAATTTAGGCTAATTAATATTCATGACGAATTATTTCTTACATGGATATTCACAAGGTAAAATCGAATGCATGTCTGTTTCAATGAATCTGGATTGTATGCTATACACTTTGTCACCATTTATTTATGCCAGTATTTATTACCAAATCAACAGAAAAACATAATAAGGACATATAACTTTAGTAGTAGAGATATCTAGCTTGTGTTCAAAATATACTTGTCACCATCCTTTCTGTCAATTTTAGCGCTTTGTAAATATTAGAAACGTTTAACTGCATTGGATGTGGCATTTATGTTGTGGGCAGTATTGCCACGAATTCACAAACTCAATAGGATTTCCATAAAAATAGATGATTTATTCTTAATCTGTTGAATTAATCACATTTTCTAGATAATTTCCTACTTAAGCAGAACTCAATTGGTGCAATCTTTTCAATTTTTGTAATTTTGAGAGAAAATATATTTTACAAGGTCCTTTTTGTCAATTAAATTAAATGATCAAAGAAATGCAACATCGCTGGAACAAAATAACAAACTATATTTGCTTTGTGCTTAAAAACTGTCAATAATTTTCATTTTTCATTTATGTCAATAGAATGAGATTAATTTTCAAACTGAGAATTATTCATTAAATATCGTGCATTCATATGTTTAAATCTGCAACGATGCGAAACAAAATACCAAAACAAGTAAATGTGAGGTTATCCACGCTTCAAATACAGTACTTGTCGAAACGTGATGAATAAAACCGTTAATGGAGCATTTGAAATAGTAACTTTCATGTTTGCATACTTTGGGACTTTTGTATCCTCATTGACAACACAATTACTTTGTTTAAAGAGGAAGTCTCTACAATGAACACATATTTTCAATAATATCATAAAGCTTGGTATTTCTTATGTTCAATCATTATTATGAAGATTGTCAATTTGAACTTATATCGAAAAATGCCCCTGTGATACAAATTAAACCGAGTTCATGAATGCTATAATTTTTGCTCTACAACAAAGTATTATCGGCCTTTTCCATTTCAAATTTTCCGCGTTTTGCCAATGATCATTCGATCCCTCCATTGTTTACGTAACAGGGTTTCTCGGAAGTCGCCGGAGACGCGAAGTAGCGCGAACAGATAAGAAACTAAAACCAAACCCGAATAAAACAGAAACATCGGCACATGACATCGGGATATTCGATATCAAACACATGGAATTGTATCATTTTCAACGTTTATTCGATAGGTGTTCTTGTAATATGCTTCTTTTCAGTATATAAGCAAATGCGTTTTGTATATTTTGGGCATTTTCGAAACACGTCAAATGTAGGGACTTCTCTTTAAACAAATATTGAATACGACATGCTGAAACGTATTTGCAAAACATTTGGTTGTACCTCGTATTGCCATGAACAATATAGACTCAGATCGAAACACATTTTATGATAATGTCGTTGTTTAAAATACTTCAAACTTGTTTGTTTTAACCCTTTCCATGTTGTATATTCATGTAAGAAATAATGACGTCATGAATATTAATTAGATTATTTTTATAATGGCATATGGACACTTGACATTTTGGCTCAGGCAGGAACTGTAGAATCAGATCTATATTACACCGTTAGCAAAGAGAGCAGACCTATAGGAGCCGTCTGATCTGGGTCTACTCTGTTTGTAGATGCGTAAAAATGCCCTTACATACGGGAAAGGATTAAGATAGCTTGATTGTCTTGATCAACGTTAAGGTTGACACTACAATCATCAGCCATTATAAAGCATGCAGACACATATAGCGGTCGTTAATACACGACATTTGCAAATGCGAATCTAGTCGCGAAAAGAAGCATACATATTAAACAAAACATACAATTTTCTCCCGTTTAACTTACTTCTTATTATAAATGAGTCATTTATAAACACATTGCTTTCAATACAGACAGAAAGTTATTCAGAAAGTCCATACGGGAGCAGCATAAAGCCCTCGACTATTGTTAACCCCAACATAAGTATTATGCAGGGATCGTTCTTACAGTTTTTGTTTGCGTTTATTTATGACATTAACCATTTAACGTAGCAATATTTCGGTAGTTCATGTCTGTTTCAATCGAAAATAGTAGAATTTTATATGTTGGATAGCATTGAACAAATTGAGCAAAGACATGCTGTCTGCAATATTTCTTACATGGTTTTCACCGCTTATTACGATCATAATGTAAAGACACGAATTTATTTATTGTCTCATCTAGGTACAATAGGTCTCCGAATTTAACCGCCAAATCGACCGTAGCATGGTAATTGATAACGTATTTGATTACTTTCAACACGGATCTCATCAAAATATTGTTTTCAGTAATACATAGCAATTGGTTTGCTTGCATCTTTTGGAAGGGGGTACAATATTTCCGGCACACTATAATGACTCCGTTTTCTCAAATAGTAGTAAAACATTCTAATACTGTTGAAAGTATTTATAAAATCCACGCTGGTCATAAGGGTTTGACAAATTTCCCTTATGGATGACGAAATAATAGTTAGTTTCCGTTCTCTAGGGAACTTCTCGAGAACCTACAAACAGCACCTCGAGAAATATATTAATTGTAAACACATATCTTGCTATGACAGGAACATATATTACTGTCCAACACAGTAATTTGCTTTCACATTATTTTATATTTTCCAGTATAGATGATGCATTAATACTTTAATGTGTGATAGTAAAATATGCAAACGATGTGTTTGAAAGTTCTCAGCATCCGCTAAAAGATAAACTGTTTGATCAGGGTCTACTCTGTTTGCTTGTGAAATGATATAAATTTAATTCTAACGTATACCAGCGAAATGGGGACTCGGGTATATATAATCGATGAAAACCCAGACTTTGCACGCGGCATATAAGTTAATTTAAATGTTATTGTATTAATATTTATACAATCATAAGCATTAATTGATTAACGAGTTAATTGTGATGGTGTTGTTTAATGACAATGTAAAATGTACAAAATATCTTAGTGTATCTGTCTATGTTTGAAAAGTATAGGACTTAGGTTCTTTTGTATCGAAACCTACTTCCAAGAGTTTCAGTTAAACGCCTACGGCAGTATTAGCGCGTTAACCCTACCCTTTCGGCGTCAAATTTCTAGTTTACGCCTGCTGGCTAATTTCTTTAAAAACAGTTTTGTACAATGAAGAACTGGGATAAATAAAGGAAAATGTCAATGGAATAAAATAAAGCACAGACATGGACCTAGAGGCTTAATTCAAGGCGGCGTCTGATCTTGGGCTGCACTGTTTGTCGTGATGCATTTTTACGACATCGACACTGAACGATTGAAATTAAACTAAGAATCAGAAGTTTAAACCTTATCGCGCAATGAAAACATATATGGTGCATTGTTGACTACTTCCGATGAGATCAAAGTTTTGAGAAATGTTTAAGAGTGTAACATAGTTAGATCCTGGGTCCATGCTTATAAAACTTTTAGTTGAGTCTGAGATCGTTCTCAAGTTTTTGATTGGTCAGATTTGAGCCTTTGACTCAAATCTGACCAATTAAAAGCTTGAGAACTCAAATCTTACCAATCAAAAGCTTGAGAACAAACTCAGGCTCGAGTAACTGAACGTCTCATTCGGATCAAATTGTTCTACTTTTGCAATTGTGAATCTGTTCGCAAAAGCAGGGCATGGATTATAGTTGGCAAACCAAGGTGTAAAAAGTCGCTTATTTTTCGAGGTCCATGGCATTTTTTAGTAGAAATGTTTGAATACCATAATTGTGTTGCCAGATACTAATCATATGATGTTCTGGTCCATGCCACTGCCAAAACACTCTTTGAAGGTCAGAAACTAGGTCAAAGGTCAAATGAGTGCAAACATGTAATAAAATCTCTATATAGTATAAAATAACCACAATTTTGACAATTTCGACACTTTGTTTTGCATTTAATTTCTTAGCAATGTCTCCACAGTAAGTATAAAACTATTTAAGGCACATTTAAGAAAGATTTGAGTGACCTGTGATGATTACAAGTTCAGGAAAACATCATTTTAAATACGTTTACAGTACATTATCATACAGTATAATTATAACTTTGATGCAAATCTATGCAAGTTATAGTACCTCTTCACGCAGATGTACCTCTTTCGTGCAGGTGTATGATTTAGAGATGATACCTGTAATAGAAATGCCAGAAGATTAGTCTCTTATTGTCATAGTCTCTGTGTAATAATGGTCTGTTTGATTGTACACAGCTTATATTAGCTGTCTGTATCACTAGTTATTGAAACACCATATCTCCTGGTGAGTATGGCGATGTTTTTACATAATGAATTGATATATGTTACTTACACCAGCAGTACTTATGACAAAACCCTTTCGACATTTGCAGGAAATTGATTGGCCATTTTAACAGTTACTGGCCATAGGTACCCACTCTCACTCAACAATGAATTCATAGACATATTCAGTGCCTCTGGATATGAGTAACCTTCCCTATCCGTGATGACAACACTCTATATGTAATTGCTTCAAACGATCACTAGTTAAACAGATAAACATCAATACCCGGAATAAGTGAGCATGTCATAGTACTGACTAAAATATCTTTCCTTCACGAAGGAAGCCTACCCCACATCTTGTCCACCTGTGGAAGGAGGCTATTGCATGCTCTATGACCCATCAAAATGATTGAGTTTGCAGCACACTTGGCAAATCAGCCCCTTTACCAATCTGTACTCTATTGGATATACGAGCGTATTCAGAAAATGTGCACAGCCGCCCTCAAGTTAGTGGTCCCTTCTAAGTTAACATCCACCAGGTTCAGCCAGCCATAGTGCAACTCCACTACCCGCCATTTCTCACAAAATAAGAAATGTGCATACAAAAAAGTGCTGACGACCGAGGTACAGAAGAACTGGGCATATACAAGGAGCTACAGACAACTTGCAAAGAAGAAGTGCAAGGAAGCTCATGATGGGTATGCGATTGACCTAGTGACAGACACCAGCTGTACGTAAGAAGCTCTACACTTTTTATGAACAAAAAATGTGACAGCTCGGGAGTAACCCCACTGAAGAATGATGAAATTAACAATGTTGATACACAAATCAATGTTAAAATACTGAACCACTAGTTCTCTGTCTTTACACATGAGTACCTATCTCTCCATTGTGCCTTATTCGGATGCCCTTCCTATTCATGTCACGATAAATATTGTCTGCAATGTTCTTAAGGGCCTTAATCTCCACAAAGGTACCCTCTTATCAAGGTTCTTGAAAGAAGTGGAACATTCCCTGGCTCCTGCTGTTGCTGTGATCTTCCAGGCTTCTCAACCAGGATAAAGTCCCCAGTGATTGGAAGATTGTCACGTTAATCCTATTTACAAAACAAATGGTCCAGAGTAACCCCTTTACTGGCCTGTATCTCTGACTTCTGTTACATGTAAGATCATGGAATACATCATACAAAAAGTACGCAATTTTCTTTACCAGCATTTTCGTCATACAGGACATTCTTTCAAATATGTTTCGGTTCAACCAGTAGAACAAATTTATTATGATTCTAAAACTACTGGTAGTTTAAAATCTAAAGCTCGTTTCATCACAGAGCTAGACTGGATAAAGAAATTACAAACACCTTTTCCTTTAGGCCTTAATGATAACATTTTCCAAAGCGGCAATATTTCTAAAGATCCAAGTATCGACATTTTCTCTATATTTTCTATTCGAAAACGTAAAAGTAGATCACATGGCAGACGTAGAAATGGTAATATTAAGCGTAAATTACGTCGTAATATGTCTATTCATGATTTACATACTATTCTAAAACAAACTGGTAAACATTCTATGTTATCTTGTTTATCGTCTTTACCCTTTTCCTGTCTTAAGTCAATAGACGAAGAGGCTGATAAAATCTATATGCGTACAGATCCGTTAATTAATACTGCCTCACTTATACAAAGTTACACACAGCATGTTCTTCGTCCACGTATTGATAAAGAATCTGAACATAAAAGACATTTTCTGAAACTTCAGTTCCTAAATAAAGGTATCGATTTTATTGATATTCAAAGTATATTTCGTGATAAGAATGTAATCGATGCTATTCCCAAATATTTCATCAACTCTGAATCACCTATCATCTGTTATAAATATAATAAACCTATTAGAAATGTTATTTTGAACTACAATAAAATTGTCTCTGACTTAAATATTGATGTTAATACCCCTATTTCTTGAGATTGTAGCATTTCTAGCTTTTGCTATAAACCAGTTGGTCATGTCATTACTGGTAATTTTGATATCATTAAGGATAAACGTCTCAGGACCCTCCTAACTAAAGGACCTAAATATAGATTACCTTCCCTTATTGATTTTGACGCTTGTCGAACTCATATTGCGGAAGCTATTCAAGAATTCTGCATCAAATGGTGTCGACGAGAACATGCTGATGTTAATGCCCTTTCGGATTGGAAGAAATGTATTTTCGATATTATTGATACACGAATAACTTTTTACAAATCAAATAACCATCTTTTACCACCTCGACCTAGAGTTACATTTCGCTACTTGAAGAAAAACATTTCTAATTTTCATTCAGATTATGTTCTTGTTCCTGCTGACAAGGCATCAAACAATGTAATCATTATTTGAAGATTGTATTATGTTGATGTTTTAAAGAAGGAGCTAACTGATTCAAAAACTTATATAACAGTTCAAACACCTGAAAAAGATATAGTCTCGGAACATGTAAAAATGTGCAATGATTTTAAGTCTGGTCCTAACATAAAACAACATAAACTTTCTACTTTGTACTGGATTCCGAAACTACATAAAAACCCTTATAAGTCGCGTTTTATTGCCAACTCTAGCTGTTGTACCACTACTAAATTATCTATACTTTTGACGTCCTGTCTTACTACGATCAAAGAACATGTTAAACGCTACTGTGATAAAATATATGAAAATTCTGGTATTAATGTTTTTTGGTCCATAAAAAATTCAAATGATGTTTTAACAAAACTTGAAAATGAACAGTATAACATTTCTTTACTGAGCTCTTATGATTTCTCTACACTCTATACTACTCTACCTCACCATCTTATAAAGGATAGACTTATTAAATTAATAGAAAAAACCTTTGCCAGAGAAAACAAAATGTTCATTGCTTGTAATGTTCAACGTTCATTCTTTTCGAATTCAGAAGTTGAACATTACACAATGTGGACTTGCCTTGATGTTTGTAGATCTCTTACCTTTCTTTTAGATAATATATTTGTGCGTTATGGAGATACCATATATCGTCAAGTTGTTGGTATACCCATGGGTACAAATTGTGCCCCTCTTGTTGCAGATTTGTTTTTGTATTGCTACGAGAGGGATTTTATGCTTAGCTTAAAACCTGATACACAGACCGATATTGTTAATGCTTTTAATAAAACTTCAAGGTATTTAGACGATATTTTGAATTTAGATAATCCTTATTTTGATACTATGGTTTCTTCAATCTACCCAAAAGAACTGTCTTTAAACAAAGCTAATCAATCTGACATTAATGCTTCATTTCTAGATTTGAATCTTTCAATTACAAATGATAAAGTTTCGTCCAAAGTATACGATAAAAGAGAAGATTTTAATTTTAAAATTGTTAATTATCCTTTTCTAGATGGGGATGTGCCACGTTCTACATCTTATGGTGTTTATATTTCTCAACTTATTAGGTTTGCCCGAGCCTGTTCTTTGCTTGAAGATTTTAACAGACGTAATTTAGTTATAACTGATAAACTTCTTAAGCAAGGTTACAGATATCACAAACTTCGGAAAACCTTTTCTAAATTTTATTATCGAAATTTACCTCTCATTAGTAAATATAATTGCAATCTACGGACGTTACTGCGACAAGGCATTTCTCAACCAGAATTTTATGGGGATGTTATCTACAAACTTAGGAAAATTCGGGGTCATATCCATTTTCATGATTTGTTTATAAAACGCATTAAAAAATTTAAAAAGAAAGGTTATGATCCTATTATATTGCAACACACTGCATGTTTGGTTATCGACCCTTTTACAGTCGGTAGCTACGCTTCCCTCTTTGCTTGCGCGATGACAGGCCGAGGGTAGTACTCTATGATGGTATACTCTTAAACTTGGATACAGGAGG
Organism: Azorinus chamasolen; assembly: GCA_963576725.1. Classification (NCBI taxonomy): domain Eukaryota; kingdom Metazoa; phylum Mollusca; class Bivalvia; order Cardiida; family Solecurtidae; genus Azorinus; species Azorinus chamasolen. Next base: position 19,179,532 of record OY755251.1, on the reverse strand, counting down.
AGCTTACCAGACTCATGTATTATTTTTTCCCTGTCGTGCCCTTAACGGCTTACCTGCAGGTGCTCTGACTTCAGCAAAGTCATTGAGTACATATTTGACGGATTGTCACAGTTATTATGCTATGTTTTACATGTTGTCCTGTGTTCACCGTCGTCTATGTTGTGGGTAAGTCCAGCGGGGATACCTTTATTTACAATATTTGTAAAGCTAGGGTGACTTTGAGAGAAGTGTGAGGTTAGGACGTCCGTAAACCGGTTTAAACCCCCAGTGGTGTTTTTGCTGCTGACCGTGCCAAGGCGGTACTCTCTTTGTCACCCTTCCTTTTGTTTGCATTGCGTCTTTGTGCTTGTGGTTTGTTCATGTTGTGGAACGTTTGTCCCTGGTTCTTGTGTGTCTTTTGGTGTTTTCTGTGTTCATTTCGTGTGTGTGTGTGTGTGCGTGTGCGTTTGGGTGTGTGGTTGTGTGTGTGTGTGTCATGCTGTCTATCGGTGTTTTGGTGGTGGTTGCGTCTTGCATGTGGCTTTGCCTGCTTGACTTTACTACTTTTCCATACACAGTAACCTGGTTTTTCTTAGTACCATGACATCATCAGCCAATGCCAGCATGGCCTCAGGAAGCAGCGCTTCTGTGAGACAACGTCATCAATACGGCCAATAACCTTGTGTCAGGTCTGGATCAGTCCCATCACCTTGACGCAATCTTGCTATACTTTTCCAAAACATTTGACAAAGTGTCCTAGACACCTGCTGGTTAAGCTCCAACACTATGATGTGTATTGCAAAATGCTTGATTACATCCAACTAATCCAACAAGCCAGTACCGATAATATCCGAAGTTCATCAATGTGCCGTTCTCAGTCATTTCCTTTCCCTCATAGGCAATGATGACCACACGGAATTCCTATGCTCTCCCTCTCGACTCTTTGCTGACGCATCACTTTTGTGCCGAGTCAATAGCAGATGCAGACGTCTTCCAGAATGACATCGACAGTCTGTAGGAAAGGGAAGAGACTGGGTTCAATGCAGAGAAGTGCGAGGTCCTGCTTATCATCAACAAGCGGACACACATAGAGACCAATCATACTGTTCATAGCAAGAGACGGAAGACAACAAAGAAGGCAAAATACCTTGGGATGCTACTGTCTTCTAAATTGTCTTGGAAAGCCCATGTCGATATGGTCATAAAGAAGGAAAACTGATCCACAGCCTTTATAACCAGGAACCTTGGATCCTGCCAAAAGTCAACCAAGGAGGAATGTTACAAACCCCAGGATCAGTCTGCAGGTTGAGTACACATCCTGTCTTTTGGACCCACATACCAAGGCTATGACAAATCGTGAGGCGATTGTCCAACATAGAGCTACCAGATTTGTTATTTGAATTATTGCAGAAGACGCAGCGTTTGTGCCATGCTCAACATGATTTGCCCAGACAGAGGCAGACAAAAGTAAAGGTCTTGATGTGCTATAGGTCCATGAATAATTTTGTTGCAGCTGACACCCCACCTTCTGACGCCGTCTTGGTGCACCTACAAGAGGACACTCCTTAAGATTCGTTCCATGGTTTTGCAGGACCAAGTTCCTGAGGGAATATTACTTTCACTCTGCTGTCAATATCATCTGGAACAAGCTACCATAACATCAGGTGATAATTCCCAACTTTCCAGGCTGGGATCTCAGCTATCGTGTAATATATATCTGTTTGCAATGTTTTAACGTGTTTTTTTTTTAGCTCACCAGAGCACAAAGTGCTCAGGGTGAGCTTTTGTGATCGCCAGATGTCTGTCGTCCGTCGGCGTCCGTCGTCGGGCGTCAACAATTTGAACCTTTAAAAATCTTCTCCTCTGAATCTACAGGGTTCTCAGCTTTCATCTTTGGTACATAGCATCACCAATAGGTCCTCTACAAAAGTTATATAAATTATGCCCCTGGGGTCAAAATTGGCCCCGCCCCAGGGGTGGGAAGTTTTCAATAGAAACATATAGTAAAACTTTGAAAATCTTCTCCTCTGAAACCAGAAGGTTATTAGCTTTCATATTTGGCACAAAGCATCATGTTCAGGTCCTCTACAAAAGTTATATAAATTATGACCCTGGGGTCAAAATTGGCCCCGCCCCAGGGGTGGGCAGTTTTCAATAGAAACAAATAATGAAATCTTTGAAAATCTTCTCCTCTGAAACTGAAAGGCTCTCATCTTTCATATTTGGCACAGAGCAGCATATTCAGGTCCTCTACAAAAGTTATATAAATTAAGGCCCTGGGGTCAAAATTGGCCCCGCCCCAGGGGTGGGCAGTTTCCAATAGAAATATATAGTGAAAACTTTGAAAATCTTCTCCTCTGAAACTAGAAGGTTCTCAGCTTTCATATTTGGCATTTAGCATCATGTTCAGGTCCTCTACAAAAGTTATATAAATTATGGCCCTGGGGTTAAAATTAGCCCCGCCCCAGGGGTGGGCAGTTTTCAATGGAAACAAATAGTGAAATCTTTGAAAATCTTCTCCTCTGAAACTGGAAGGCGCTTAGCTTTCATATTTGGCACAGATCATCATGTTCATGTCCTCTACAAAAGTTATATAAATTATGCCCCTGGGGTCAAAATTGGGGCCGCCCCAGGGGTGGGAAGTTTTCAATAGAATCATATAGTAAACCTTTGAAAATCTTCTCCTTTGAAATCAGAAGTTTCTCAGCTTTCATATTTGGCACATAGCATCATGTTCAGGTCCTCTACAAAAGTTATATTAATTATGCCCCTGGGGTCAAAATTGGCCCCGCCCCAGGGATGGGCAGTTTTCAATAGAAAAAAATAGTGAAATCTTTGAAAATCTTCTCCTCTGAAACTGGAAGGCGCTCAGCTTTCATATTTGGCACATAGCATCATGTTCAGGTCCTCTACAAAAGTTATATTAATTATTGCCCTGGGGTCAAAATTGTCCCCGCCCCAGGGGTGGGCAGTTTACAATAGAAACAAATAGTGAAAACTTTGAAAATCTTCTTCTCTGAATCTGGAAAGTTCTCAGCTTTCATATTTGGCACATAGCATCATGTATAGGTCCTCTACAAAAGTTATATGAATTATGGCCCTGGGGTCAAAATTGGCCCCGCCCCAGGGGTGAGTATTTTTCAGCAGAAACATATAGAGAAAACTTTGAAAATCTTCTCCTCTGAAACTGAAAGGTTCTCAGCTTTAATATTTGGCTCATAGCATCATGTTCAAGTCCTGTACAAAAGTTATATATATTACGCCCCTTGGGTCAAAATTGGACTGCCCCAGGGCCGGCTAGTTTTCTATAGAAACATATAGTGAAAACTTTGAAAATCTTCTCCTCTGATTGTCTGGTGAGCGCTTCAGGGCCATTCTGGCCCTCTTGTTTATTTGAACGTTGGACCCTCCCTCACCTATGTGCATATCACCTATGTGAGTAGCCTACTTTAAAGCGGCCAAGCTCAACAAAATAAGAAGCAGAAGAAGAAGCCACAAACACAGAGCTGATGTAGTATACTAGTACTGTAGTATTCAACAGATGCATTGGAATATCGTCATTCAAGGCAAGTGTAGACATGAAGTGTTCCCATCTGCCATCAAAACATGATGAGGTGGATACATGAATTGTCTTGCATGCCTTCAAGGTTTGGATGCTGCTAGAAAGGGTTAAGGCTGGATAGTTGTCAAATGCCAAGATTTAGATGTACTGCTTGTACTGATATACCGTCTTGGACCTTTATAAGACATTGAAGTCTGGACGAGGGCTGGGACCTCCAAGAAAACAAAATGGTATTTTCCGCAAGTTATCTCAAGATGTCTGCTGGAACATTTTTGGGTTTCATGCAATAACTGGATGTGAGGCAACCCTTGCTTTCATTGGAATCGGAAAGAAGACCTGTTGGAAGAAATACTTTACATGCCCGATCTGCTTTCAGATATTTGAAGAGCTGTACGGTCATACAAGACACAGACGTTTGATGTTTGATGCCAATGGAGAATCCATTGATGATGCAAGAATTTCACAATATGGTTAAGGTTAAATCAAACACTTGAACTGATGCACCAGAACTGAAAATTGCTAGAGCAAACTATCAAGCTGGTATATGGATCTGAGCTGATAGGATCTGAGCTGATACAGAAATTAATGATATTGATACTAACGCATAACAAGATGGTGCCGATCCCTTATAAGTGGTTTGGAAATGTACCAACTGCACCTGAAGCATGCATTAAACAAGTTACAGCTGCAAATCCAAGTGCGAATCTGTTCGCTGTAAATGCTTCAAAGCAGCTTTAAAAAGCACATTAACATGAGCTTGCGATGGTGTTAATTGTGCCAATCCAGCAACTATCCATACAAATATAGTAAATTAATTAGTGACTTTAAACAGAACTGAACGTTTTGTTTAGGTGTTCATTTACCCCACTCACTTTACTTTAAGAAGTACTTATGCATAATGTATAGCTGATATGACTGCATGCAGTTATTTGCTTCAGTAGCATTCTGTCTTACCTTTACTTTGATGTCATTTATGCGTGTTAAATAGCAACAATGGCAAGACATGACAACATGTATCGTCGTTACATGTTGATTTTAACGATTTTTTACTGTTTTTGGATGTTCTCATTAATATTCATGAATATTCAAATAATATATTTTACACAAAGTACGTTCACATTAAATGCCAATGTTTAACCTTCATTTTGGTACCATTTTTATTATTTTGCACCTAAAATTGATAAAGATATAAATATTTCTCAAATAACGTATATAAAATATGCACTTAGTTGACCTTTGACCTAATTAAGAGAAACAAGGGCAAAAGTTCAGGTGGCATGGGGCAGTTTCTGAATACTTATACATCAAACATTACATATCCAGTGCATGCCAAATTCTACTCTTTCATGCCATGGCTCGACACATTTTCCTCAGTTGGATGCCCAACTATTAACTGTCTGCTACACAGACTCAAGCCTTTTATGTAAGGCAGACATGGTATATTCGAAACACCTAAAACAGAACTATCACCGTAAGAACTTGATTATAACATGTAATGGCTAATGATGATGGTGATGATGATAATGATAATAATAACATAAGCATCAAACAATAATTTGAATAAATTAAAACCCTTTAAACCTGATTTTACTGACGAATTTAGATCTTTTTCAATGGTTGCGTAATGTATGGTTAGAGCTTTCTGCATGACACTTATCATGCATTAAGCTCCCGTCTGTCCTATAGACCGGAACTCACACTGATTTGAAGGACCGGTTGAGAGCTTTTAATGAACATGTGTTATCATAAAGTCTTACTTTTTTAATAAACTACTGGGGAAAAAGTAATATTTTATTAGCTGACGAGGTTTGTGAATGACATTTATTTTGCAATATCACATCCTTCCGTCTGTCATTGATGATATTCAGAGTATAATGAAGCCATACGTTAATACATGTTCAATACTGGTGACGTGATATGTGCGGGAGTACCTCATGCCTTTATACGTGACTCTAACTCTAGGTGCCATTAAATTTTATGAACGCTTTGAATGTGGTAATCGAGTACTGGAATACTGACATTTGCACACGGTATAGACACAGATCACAGAAATCCAAGTGAAGCCCTCTGATCAGGATCTGCACTCTTTGTCAATCAAAATCCTCTTCCATATTATATTTCAATTCTGAATGGAAGTCATCATTAAACAATGGGTATTTACCCCTTTCAACTTGGCACTCAGAGGGTTAAATACAATTGGTTGTGTTAAGAATATACTTAGAGCCTCTGTTACTCTGTTATTAGCATGTTATTGTGCCATTAATGGTATAAACCAGTTGAAAATATTCAAATATGAATATTCAAAGTGAAATGGCCATTCAGTTAACGATGGGACAAATATGAATGTCACACTATGCTACGGGAGTTTGAATGACAACAATGTTTACCATTATGATAGGCCTTCTCTTTTATCTGGGTCTAAGCTGTTTGCAAGAACACTTCCGTCTCACATCTTTTGCTTCAACATTTTGTCGTCCACAAATTCTGTCGTCTGCTACAAATTTTATTTCAAAGTGTTAATATAATTCGTCTGATTATTCAATTGTGACCGATGGCGACATAATGATTAGTGTGCGTTTTCTAGAATAATTATTGAAGGCCCGTGGATAGTAATCCGTCCTAAAATACATCTTTGTATGCTAATCTTGACGGAGATATTCCCCGTGCCTATCTTACGGAGTTTATATATCGCAACTTATTCGTTTTGTTAGAGCTTGTTCATCTGTTGACGATTTTAACAGTCGAAATATCATTTCAACTGAAAAGCTTCTTAAGCAAGAATATAGATATAAGCTAAGAAAAATATTCTCTAAATTTTATTATCGACATCTTTCAGTTATTGGCATGTACAAATGTAATCTAAAGGCGCCCTTGCGACACGGTATTTCACATCCTGAATTTTATGGTGATGTGACTTACAAACATCGTAAAATTATTGGACATACCCATTTTCTCACTTTGTTCATCAAATATGTTAAAACGCATCTAAAAGGGATACGATCCTATGGTACTACAACACACTGCATGTCTGGTTGTCAACCCTTTTACAGTTGGCAATGGCGCTGCCCTCTTTGCATGTACGCCGACAAGAAAAGTTTAGTTCTCTATGAAGACGACCTCTTAAATCCGGAAACGGAAGGAGGACGTCGGATATTTGTACATTTCTCGTTTTTGTCGTACCCTTTATTACTTTTTTACAGTTACTCTGTTTACAGCTCAATCACTGAGTACATTAGCGATAGGTTGATACAGTTTGTTTCACTTAAATATGGTTTTGTTTTATATGCATTTTACCACTGTATTTGACATCGCGGTTGTTGTAGATTAGTCGGGGATACGTTTATCTACACTGTTTGTCTTTTACGATGGGGATGGAACAAGTGTGAGGTTGCGCGCCCCTAAACCGGTTCAAACCCCAAGTAACTATTGTCACTGACCGTTCCAAGGCGGTACTTCGATATCCCCCTATTGTTTGTTTGTTTTGTATTTGTGCGTCTCTTTATGTTTTTGTAGTTATGTTCATTCGCTGTGTTTTCTTGTGTTACTGTTCGGGCGGTTGTGTGTTCTGTATGTGGTGTTTCCTGCATTACTTATATGTTTACTTACTTTGATTGGGATCTATGCTTTAATGTTTCATACAAACTGCATTGCTGTAAGACCCATCTTCAATGTTACACTGAATGAAACAATCATGATGTATAATCAAGTATATACAGTCAAACATCGCTATTCCTCACACTCAAATGTGTCATTATCGGAATAGCTAATATATCCTGAAAGTGGGAGATAGTTTAACTATATTACTAGTAAATCACAACATTAACTCCTTCCCTCACATTGTTGCCTTTTGTCGCATCTGAAAACGTCACTTTGTGAACCATTGTAAAAATAGGGTTTCAAACTTACAAAATTCTAAAGTATTCCTTTTTGTGGTAAATGATTCTTTTCAGTAGATTTAGTCAAAGAGGTTTGATCTAAAAATAGCCTATAAGAGAATGGGTTAAAGTGAGAACTTAAGAAAACACGAAACTATTTCTAGTATGTTTATTAGGAATTCAAGTCTGTTTACGGCGGTCACTCGAAATAAATAGAATTGATAATGTTTCAGAAACATGACAGTTTAATGCAAGATGACTGTAATTCTGAAAGTGGGATATGCAAAACTTGGCTTTCTATTTTACCTTTGTACTGCATTTAGTAACCAGCTGCTTATTGGAATGTATTAGAACATATTAGCGTTCATTGCACAGAGGTTTGTAAATTGTGATATTGTATTCATTTGAGATTATTCATACGCTGGAAATAAATGTAGTTCCAAATATGAAGATTGATCTAATGATATTAAACAGATCCATACTAATGTTCTATAAATAGATCCATGCTCAGTTCAGTGAAGTCAATAATTCAAGATGGATGTTGTGACCCTTTTCACACTATTACGAGCGTAAAATACGAACAAAACTTATCGTCTGACACAATTCTAAAACTATATTTAACTTCTACATATATTTCGTTTTAGACAACAGTGTCTGAGTATCAAACAGTGTCGATCCTGATGAGACGTCGAGGCAATTGTCTTTTCATATGTCTTCAAACTGTTTGCAAAGGTCATCATTAATCGGTCCATATAAGAACTGACGGAAGGGCATAGATACCCTTGCTTTCGCAAATACTTTGAGAACTTGGTCCCCAATATTGAAGGATAGGTGTCCCAAAGGACTCATTATGTATAATACTGAAATGTCGTGTAATACGAATACATGTTAACATTCATTTAACAGAATTAGACGAAACTCCATGAGTTTTACTAGCAAACAGTTTTTCCATGCACATCTTCTTGATTAATATTCATAATAAACTGCTGTGAACAATTTAAAGAATTGATATTAACTATGTGTCCACTTGGAAGGGGGTTTATTATTACTTATCCGCCAATTCTTCAAACACTACACCACCTTGGTAAATACGGCATGTCAACGTTGCGGCCGACATGAACGAGTTTGGTGAATGTACAGTTAGTAATTACTTTTGATATATATATGTACGATAAATGCAGGAATAGTACATATATTCAACTGAGCGTTTTGCCATCTGTAAAAATAGTGTCTGTTTGAATAGTATGATTTGTTACAATTTCACTTATTTCCAATTCAGTCAATCTTCTAAGAAAATACTGAATGAGTATTTAACAGCTTGGATCCTGATGAAGTGCCGACTCACTTGTCGTCTCATGTGGACATAAGCTGTTTGCAAATTCTAATCAGATTGCGCTTAGCAGATGAAGGGTTGATGTATAATATTCATATTGATTTAAATGTCACCATACAATATAACAAAAGTCTTTGTTTCATACACTTCATTGTAGTTTATTGTGTTAATTATACTCTATCCGATCGAAATAATATTTAGAATGAATCGGGATTAAAATACATGTATTCAGAAATATAGGCTATTTATAACAAGGTAAGACTCCGCCACAATCCTAACGAATTAATGAAAAAATAATAGATAAAGTATTCCTTAAATTTTGCTAACAGCAGCCTGTTGGCGAAACATGTATACACTTTTTATGCATTACATGTTATCACAAGGTGTTGAAAGTTACATTGCAGCTTATATTCACCAAAAGCTACAATAATAACCTATGTAGCGAAGAGGAGGATACCAACCCTACATAAACACTGTCATTCATTGTTCATATTCTTATTTTCATCTGAACTCTGTTCAAGATAAGAGTTGTGGTACGGTTTGATAATATGTATCGACCTAGAAGTGCTAACAGTACCCATAAAAGTATCACACTGTGCATGTTGTGATATTTATGGTGCCCAAATAGGTCTTATATATCTGAACCAATTTCCAGAGTTTTCCATCAGATGTCGTTGTCAAAATATGCGTTAATACTTTACCCCATGGAGACGTATTTTGACGAACATGCAAATATATTAGACCCAGATCAGACAACTCCTGATATTGGTCTGCTCTGTTTGCTTATGGACTTACAGTAAAACCTCTCTATAACGGCCACTACATTATGTTAATTAGTTGGTATTTAGGGCAGGTAGCTGCTTAAAGCAAGGTGAAACTAAAACAGAACGTTCCTATAGGAGCGTTCCGTTTTACTTTCACCTTGCTTTACAAGATGTAATTTAGTGGCCGTTATAGAGAGGTTTTACTGTATATCAATCTGATTTCACAGTGTCTACTATGGCATAAACATCTAGAGTCAATATACAATTATTAAGATTCAGCTATATTTTTTTTTATATATTTTGTCTTATATGAATATTCTACAAGTATCATGCTAACCAATTTCTTTATATAAAAGTGTTATAACTAATTTGCAAACATAGTAGACCCAGATCAGACGGCTCCTATTGGATCAGTGTCTGCTCTGTTTGCTCTTGGAGTTTGAAAGATCTGTTTCTTTACTTTCTAAAATGGCTACAATTTTCCATTTTCCAGATTTCATTATAACTATTTTGTCCATGGTTATTCAGTAGGTATTGAAATTTGGAATAAACATAGAACAAGGGAAAGGGTTAAATAGACGATTGTAAATCTACTGCTTATATGTTTCACTGACTGTGGTTTCTTTGGTATACACATCATACTGTTGTTTTGCTTTTAGACATTTACAATGGGATAAAGCTGAAATTGTTGGAATATAATTATCTAGGTCACCATCTATTCGTATCTTTATAGTTATTAGCAAAGTAAATGCAAAGTAAAGAATAATGACATTTAACGTTTATAAGAGATCGTGATAAAGGTATACTTGGCATCGCTATTCGGTCGTTCTTCAAAGCACTTTGGAAATAATACCAAATATTTTACTGAATTAAATATAACATTTATGATGCTTTTAACAGCATTGCCATGAACTCGGAAACTCAATTGGATTTCGAAAAATGCGGATTTATTGTTGATCTGTTGAATACAGAATATTTTCGAGATAATTTCTACTGCAGCTTAAACACAATGGTCCCGTCATTTCATTTTTTTATAATTTGGAGAGAAAATATCTTTTGCAAGACCCTTTTGTTGATCAAATTAATTAATCAAAGAAATGCAATATCATAGGAACCAAGTAAAGAACTCAACTGTAAACTCAACAGAGAGCAACAGTTTTTCATTCATGTCAATCCAAGGAAATCAATTTTCAAACTGAAAATTATTCGCAAATGATCGTTAATTCATCTGTTAAAACCAGCCACGCCTTATGTATCAAATTGTTTTCGTACCATTTGAAATTGTAACTATGTTGTATGTTTTGTTTTACTTTTTTTGTCCATATTTTATAAATCATTTATTGAACACAGGCTTTATTAAAAGAAAATATTGAAAATGCAGTTGAACTTCGATATCTCGAACTTCAGGGGACCATGTAAATTACTGAGATAACAGTGGTTCCAGTCACCCGATTTCTAACCTGAACAATGGTTCAAATAAACAGCTTAATGGAGGTCTAAAGTAATGCTGAAAGCTCCTGTAAGCGCTTTCAGTATTACTTTCGACCTGCATTTAGGTGCCACATGTGTTTCTAGATATCGGTAGTGATGCATTCTAGAACAATTTTGTAATATAATTTTGGATGGACCGAAATTTTATTTCGAGTAATCCCGATGTTCGAGTTAACCGAGTTCGATATACCGAAGTTCAACTGTACCATATGGTGTATGCTTAGCGTTGAAAGAAATGATGTACTGATTCGTATTCGTTTCCCTCATTATTTAATAGAAACATTACAGTATCATCCCTTAACTTCCATGGTGTTCCTGCAAACAATTAGATGCTGGTCAAAACTTTTGACATCGGTTTGTATAGCAGTAGACGGTGTCCAGATGGTTTGATATACACTAGTTGCCTATCCATCCATGGTACCTGGCCAGTGTATTGCATTTTCTCTGTCGTGCCCTTAATGACTTTCTTGCAGTTGCTCTGACTTCAGAGCAAAGTCATTGAGTACATGTTTGATGGGCTTTCAGAGTTTTAACATATTTATGTTACATATTGTAATGTGTTGACCGTCTTCTATGTTGTGAGGAAGATGTGGGGGACGAAGGCGAGGCTACCTTTATTTACACTGTTCTTTTAACTAGGGTGACTAAGTGTGAGGTTAGGACCGCTTTAAACCCCAAGTGGTGGTTTTGCCACTGACCGTTCAAAGGCGGTAATCTCTTTCTGTGTGTGTGATGTGTATGTGTGTGTGCGCGCGCGGTGTGTGCGTGCGTTCGCGTGGCTGTGTATATGTGTGTGTGTGTTTGCGTGCGTGCGTTCGTGTGTGTGTGCGTCTGTTTGTGTGTGTGGGGGGGGGGGGGCGCAGTTGTGGGTGTCTCATTTATTTTCTATTTCTGTTTTGGTAATGGTTGCATCTTGTGTGTGGCTTTGCCTGCTTGACTTTACTACTATCTCACGGTATGAATTCGTGAATTACGAGAAACATGTCTTCATCGATCAAATGTTAGACTTAATAAGATCACATTGCTTTAGAAGATTACAATATTATGCACTGTTTAATATCATAAAATTCTCTGCACTAATAAAGTTGCAATTGAGGATTCTAAAGCGGTATCATTCTATCATTGAAATATAGCATATTTGTAAGTGACACAAATTTAGATTATTTTATATAGCGCATGAACATAGCAATATGTGGCCATGGCAGAAACCGTAGAATCATATCTATATTATTTCATTAACAAACAGAGGATAGGAGCCGTCCGAATTCGGTCTACTCTGTTTGCAAAGGCGTAGAAAGGTGTATTTATGGTGGAAAGGTTAAATATGTTTTCACGCTTTATTCGAAATAAGAAAAATCCCTATTTTGTAGACAACAAATACACTGGAATTATATCGTCCCATAGAAAATACATAAATTCCGGTAGATGTTCATGACAGCGGTGTGCTGGTAATTTACTGGTTCTTATGTTCTATGGGCAATTTTTAATTAAAAGTTATTTTTCGATCAAAACAATTATATCAATTTTGAAAATGTTTCCTTGCAAATTCTTAGTATGGCATATCCGAAATATTTAATACCATGACGTATACGGGAAACGTTGAATTGTTTGAGGTACACATCATTTCAAGCTAAGGAAAGCATAGACATAGGAATATTCATTTTCAAAGTTAAGATTCATAAATTGAAAAAGAGTCTGGATCGCATTTGATATATGGGTAGAAGTAATTTCAATTGGCATAATTGCATCGTGCTATATTTCTCATCATTATTAGGGATATAGAAAGCTGCCAAACTTTCTTTTTCAATAATGTCCTAGTCTGGAATGTGTAAATTACGCCCTCGGGGATAATTACAGCAAAGATAATTAAGGTGACATTGATTACATTCGCTACGCGTGCACACATTTTCATCACAGTACATAAAATACAATATGAAATGCGAAGCTATAACAACGGATAAAGTGTTGGTTTTACACTGATGTCAATACAGTATAGTACTTGAAATAGAAATACTGTTTAAAAGTGTACACACTTTTGTTTCATTGATTGCATAATTTTAATAGTGGTATTAGATATTCAAACATACATGTCGTATATAGGGGTTTGATAATAATGTCTAAGGGCAACATGTCTTAGGATTTCACTGAAATACATACTACATCATAACAACAAGTGTTAAAGCAATTAATAATTCATTTGCAGACTTATTAATTGATTCAATACAGTATTTTTGAGTTTTAGTCACTGTACTTAGAGGATTAATATCAATAATAAAGACAGATATTTCGATCCTGATGAGATGACGAGTTACTCGGCGTCTCGTCTGGATCCAAGCTATTGGCATGTTTGAGCCTGGTCGCGAATCTCCAGATAAGAGTTAACTCTATGTCTGTTTCACTGAGTCAGGCTTTAAGATATACGTTGCAGACTTAATATGTTGTAGATGCACTACATGAATTACATTTGGGAAACTACAAAGTATGCGAAAACATTATTATTACTACAAGAAAGTCGATTATAAAATGTAAGGCTTAAATGCGACAAACAATATGGTTACCAATATAAACGCCTTACAGTTATATAAACGAAATTTTATTTGGGAATAGTAATGCTTTATCAAGCAGAGGTGGCTTTCGAATGTAATTTATTGGGTGAGTTTGCAATATCAAAGCCCGATTTCTGCTTTTAATGATATTCAAAGTATAATGAATATGTATTTTAGACATTTACAGTGCCGGTGAAAACATCTTAATGTTGATCGAATTTCTTAATTCTTCATAATTCACAAGCTAGATGTGTCATTAAATTTATTTTCATTAAAGCTTCGAAAGCCGAAAACGAGTGTACTGGCCTTTGCAAAAAGTATAGAACTAGAGCGAAACGACCCCATGGCAGCCCATTGATAAGGGTCTGCATTGCTTGTCATTCAATATCATATCGCAAATTTTAGTTTAAAGGACTCCATTGTATCTCAATGATAGACATCCGGAGAGTTAATTTGTGCAACCGTAACATTTGTGCATACAAGAAATCCATTTCACCTATGCTTGCATTAGAAGCTATATTAGAAATTATTGATTCAGACCTATTATAATTTCTTAAGCAAACAGAGCAGACTGTGATCAGAAGGCTTCTACAGGATCTACTCTGAAAATACGTTAAAAAGTGTATTACGAAGGAAAAGGTTAAAGCAGCTTTTATTTCGTCGCGCAAAATTTTTAAAACCATTTTACATCATTCATACGCAGGGAATACATGTAGTAACAGTATTGATCTAATGATATAACGCACATCTATGGTAATGATCGTAAACATATCTCAAAGCTCAGTCTAAAGATGTCAGCAATAAAGTTAACACTACAGGATGTATGCTGTGACCCTGTCAGAGCTACTTATGTAAATTTCGTATGCAAAATAACTACAGTAAAACCTGTCTTAAGCGACCATCCATTTATTAAACATAGGCGTCTTAAAAAGTAGATGGTTGATATAAGAGCTATAAGAGCTCCTATAAGAGCTTTCTGTATTACTTTTGACCTACATTAAGCTACCATCTGCCTTACAGGCTCATAAGTAAATCTACTTTGATGGTCACTTAAGACAGGTTCTACTGTATGTCGTTTGACACAGTGTTAAAATTACATTTCACTTCTGCATATAGTTCGTGTCAGAAAAGACGATATACGAGTATGTAGCAAACAGATTAAATCCTAATATGGTGTCGAGTCAATCGCTGCTCATCTGAATCCAAACTATTTGCAAAGCTTTTTTAAGAAATGAAACCAACATATAGAATGACGGGTGTTCCAAATCTAGTAATTAAATTTAATAAATGCCCGTATACAGTAGAACCCGTCTCAAGCGAATTTGAATTGATTGGACTGGACGTAGAAATCTTAGAAAAGCAGGTGATTGCTTAATGCAGGGCAAAAGTAATGCAGAAAGCTCCTTTAGGAACTTTCTGCATTACTTTTGACGTGCATTAAGCTGCCACTCTCCCAACAGACCCATAATTAGACCTCATTTTGATGGTCGCTTAAGACAGGTTCTACTGCAGTTATTTAATGCATGCATAGAGAATAGATTCAACTTAACCCTTTGCCTTCTGTAACAACAACTCCTACACTGTTACATTACTCACGTATTTCAGATGTATTCAAGCTGTTGAGAAACCTATAAACAGTAACTGTTGTCACACATCTTGAATCCTGATGAAAGGCCGATTCTTTCGAGATCTCATCTGGATCCAAATTGTTTGGTGAGTCCAGTCAGATCGCGCTTAGCAGACAAAGGGTTCATGTATAATACTATGCATTTTGATTTAAAAGTCAGGTATATTTATTCTGCTAATTGCATTCGCTCCGATCAACACTAAATGAAGAATGAACTAGGACTCAAATGTATCGAAACATTACTGTTTACAATGTATTAAGAGCATTCTACTCTCCTAAGGAACTTATCAAAGGAATTGATAAAGTATTCTTTGAATTCCACTATTATTTTATAAAAACGCTAGAATGAACCGTTTTGAAGTGTATATGCACATAACCCTGGTGATATGCATTATAATATTAAGGCAAAATGTTGGAAGTCAACATTACAGGTTATATAGATCAACTGCTATTAACGTCTAGAACGAAGAGATGATCAACAAAGCCATACAAACATTGACATTTATACTACATATTCGCGTTAAGTATTAAGTATTTTGTACTAAGTGAATTGGCCCAAATAAGTATTACGAACTACTGTTATTGTCATTTGAAAGGATGTTCCTACGAGAATGCGTTACCTACATGACTCTTGTGAAATTATTTGTGAAGTAGGAAGAGCATATATTGATAAGAGGAGTACCAATGCATCGTTTTAGGAACAGTGTGCATAATGGGTTATATTATACAAGTGTAAATTGAAACTGACAGTTGACCTTCATAACGTTTGTTCTTATAAGAGTGGAGGTCAGGTTTGGTGATATTGAACTGCATGCTGCATGTGCCAAAATTGATTTGATTTCCATGTCAAAATGAATACATGTACGTTAATATTATTTAAAGGGGTAGATTTAGAAGCCTTTGCAAAACAGACCTAGATCAGACGGTATTTATTTGCTTAATGAATTATATAGATATGATTTCACAGTGTCTGCAATGACCTAAACCTTTAGAGTCCATATACTGTTATTAAATTTCAGCTTAATATATTTTCGTAATGTAATTATTGCTTACATGAATATTGAAGACTGAGGTAAAATGCCTTGCTGTACAAGCGCGCTGTTATGGCGGCGTGGTAGTGTGCATGACTGCGAACCTGTTTTGTATGGTATACACAGAATAATGTTGTTGTGCTATTGGACATTTACAAAGGCATATATGTGAAAATATTGGAATGTTATTCTCTAGGTCATTGCCTATGTATGACTTAATAATTATTAGCAAATTAAAGGTACATTATAGCAATATACTTTGCACCACCATTTCGTCGTTTAGCACATTGAAAATACATGTAACATCAAACGCTTTATTGCATTTGCTGTCCACCATAAATTCTCAAATCATACCGCATTTCAAAAAGGGAGGAATTTATGTTTGATCTTTTGAATGAAACACACCTCCGAGATAATTCCAACTGAGTCAGAAATACAGTGGTGCCATCTTTTCAAATTTTGTGATTCTGAGAGAAAATATCTTTTGTAAGGCCCCTTTGTTGATTAAAATCAATTTATCAGTAAAATGCAATATCGTTGGAACCAAGTAAAGAAATCCATTTGCTTTAAACTTAACATTTGTCATTTATGTCAATCCAAAAAGATTAATTTTCAAACGGATAATCATTCGTGAAAGATCGTTCATCCAACCGTTTAAACCAGTGACGGGGTGAAATAATATACAATATTCTCTAATAGGAAACAACAAATCGTAAGGTTATTGACGCCTCAAATAAATGTTCAAGGCAGCAAACTCTTTGCACACTAAGTGAATTATTTCCGTCTGGAAAATGATCGTAAGCTACTTTTCTAAAATGAATTTCAAAAATATAATGTCAAACAGTTTGGATCCTGATGAGACGTCGAATTACACGCCGTCTGACTCGGATCTAAACTGTTTATATAGGTAACCATGTATTCGCGCTAGCGTACACAGCATTCAAAGACCAGCGCACTACATTTCTGCGTATCGTACCTGTTTTCGCACTGTTTTCAAAACATTTGAAAAAGTAACTATTTTGTTGTATGGTTTGATAGTGTTATGTCCATACTTTATAAATAATTATTGAACACAATATACTCAAACAAATATTGAAAACAGCATACGGTACATTCTGAGTGTTGAAATGCATTCGAAATCAAGTTGGTTACATTGTATCAAAGTCGATTCCCTCAGTATGTGAAAGAAACAGCGATTTTGGAAATGGTACACTTAATAGAAAAATACAGAACACATTACTGCTGGTTATGCGGATGAGTGTCAAACATACATGCCGAGTTGGTGATCTAAGTCCGCAATGTTTGCAATGGAAAAATGTCTTAAATGTATCAATTTAAGACTCTTTTATTTGATGTATAACCCTTTATTTTATACGTGAACTCATCCACATTGAGTTTTGTTACATGTCAAATTTCGTGTTATGTGTTTCTGCAAAAGAACCATATGCTGGAAGACCCTTGACATTAACTGATAGAGCAAACAGTGCTGACTGGAATACGATTCTTTACAGTCCTGACCCCGATGTTATAAAACTAATTGCTTGAGTCTGAGATCATTCTCAAGCATCTGATTGGTCAGATTGGTCAGAATCTGACCAATCAGATACTTGAGAATGATCTCAGGCTCAGAAGTTTTATAACCTTGGGCCTTGTTACTTTTCTATGTCATATGACAACGTTTTGCCGCAAGATAAATATTTGAGGACGTAGTAGTTGACAGAAATAATATACAGTAATACCTCTCAATACCGACCACTTAATGAATAAAAGATATTATCTTTCAAAGCAGGCGGTTGCTTAATGCAATTTAATTCCTTTTTAAACTCCAGTATTTAGACTGTTTTGAGTGGTTACTGTAGAGAGCTGTTTACATTGTTCACTAATCACATTTGCATTAGGCCGCAATATTTCCATTCTCCATATCTGTTTAAATCGATGGTACAGGAATCTTACATTTTGAATGACATTGGAGAAGTATGTTTTCAAGAAAATGGTGTATACGATAATTCTGAAACATTTTCTTCTACCATCATATTGGCAATATATTGGGTTCGGATTAGACAGGGACGTACTCGACGTCTCGTCTGGAAACAACCTGTATGAAAATTGTTATCATCAATTCGCCTGCAGCATAATAAACGTTAATTCAATTGATTACTTTCAATAAGAATAATCGTCAGAATAAATAGTTTCAATAACGTATTGTAATCTATTCTCTTCGATATGTTGGAAAAGGTTAATATATTTCAGACAAACTGATATGAATCAATTTTCTCAACTGGTACTAAAACATCCTAACGCCGGTGAAAGTATTAATAAATTTCACGCTGGTCATAAAGTTTGACAAATTTCCTTTATGGATGACGAAATAATAGTTAGTTTCCGTTCTCTGGGGAAATTCTTGAAAGCCTACAAACAGTTTCCCGTCGAGAAATAGATTTATTGTAAACACATATGTTGTTATGACAGGGAACTATATTATTGTCCAGCCCAGCTAAATGAAATTGCTTTCAGATTCATTTATATTTCCCAGGATAGATGGTGCATTAACACTTTAATATGTAGTATTTTATTAAAGCACATGTGTGAAATTACAATATGTCAAATGTCGTGTTTGTTGTTCGATGAATATCGAACCAGAAACTCGCTTTGATTGTTATTGACAACTTAGCTAAATAACAATCGACGCTTCTCTATGCACATTTATGTTAGAAATAGTCATGTATATAAAATAGAGTAATTTTTATAATGACACGTGACTATGCATGTGGAATTTGGTCATGGCATATACCGCAGTGACAGATCTATATTAATTTCCCAATCAAACACAACAGGCCCCGAGGTTATAAAACATTTTGCTTGAGTCTGAGATCATTCTCAAGCATATGATTGATCAGATTCTGAGCAACCTCAGAATCTGACCAATCAGATCCTTGAGAATGGTCTCAGACTCAGACGTTTTATAACCTTGGACCCTGACCACCGATCGGACGCTCCTACGCGGTGCACTCTATTTACAAATGCGTCAACATGCAACTTTATGGAATAAATAGTAAATGGTCCTGCATCCAGGATATTCCTAGATCAGGCGGTTTCTAAAGGAACTGTCTGATCAGGGTCTGCTCTGTTGCATTTGAAATTATTATGAATATGGTTCTACACTTTCTTTGATTGCCAATAATGTCCATATGCTAATATACATTGAGCGAGTTAATATTACATAGATATTCATTAAGCAAAGGTTTACCCTTCGAATGGATCTATGTTCTAATGTAGCTAAAATTTATCACACGGTGTCCCTTAAGCCATTTAATGCTTAATGATCAAAGTGGAGTAGTCTGTCAGTATTTAACTAGATTGACCATTCGGTGTGACATGCTTAACTTTGTTTGAATGAATGACAGTGCAGACATACATCAGAGTGTCCTGTAAAACCCTTTTAATATGGGCTTCAGATAAAATGCGTAAATTTATACATTTTGAGGAATAACCTTTATTCTCCTTTATTTCTCCATAAAACCCTATGTTGTGACCACTCTTTAGAATCGTACTGAAGAAACAATTCTAAAGAATGGTCATAATACAGGATTTGTTGGAGAAATGAGGATTTTAGCATTTGAGTACGCATCTTTATTTGTTGCTCTGCGCTTGCACCGTTTGTAGTAATACGTCACATTCTAGAGAATGGTTCTTTTTTTGCTGAAAGGTTGTACACGTGTGATCGGTGTATTACCTAAAGGGGAGCTAGGGTATTTGTAAGCAATGTACATCTAGAATTTATACGTGGATTTTCATCAATCTTTTCCTTCATAAGTTGCCATTACTTAAAGGGTGGTGGTGAGATTTAGTGATAATGAAAAAACCTTAGAAGTACAATGATGCATATCAAAGAGCGTATGTTTTGAAATGTATAGGACTCAGTGTGGTTTGTATGTATCGGAAGCCCATTTCAAGGGGCAGAATTAGACGAAGACGGTTTTATTGGCACGGTAAAATAACACCAATCCTTACTCCGCTTTGAAGTCGTGTTGTCTGGTCAAATTGAAATTTTATGAAATGTTGAATACAATTCATAGCTACAGATAAAGGTGCGTACCCAGATACTAAAATTGTCATTTCTCCACTAAACCCTATATTGTGACCACTCTTTAGAATCGTCTCTTTGAGACGATTCTAAAGAGTGGTCACGGTATAGGGTTTAGTGGAGAAATGACGTTTTGTGCGAAAATAAAGGAACTATTCTTTAAAATGTTGACATTTTGGCATCTTATCTTGACCTCAGAATTACATTCTTTTCATTACATCTCTTGAGAAACTGTTGACCGAGTGTCAAACAGTTTAGATCCGATGAGATACCGAGTTACTCGGTATCTTATCTGGGTACAAATTGTTTGCAAGTGCTGGTCTGGTCGAGAAGAGCTGGATGCGGATTTACAGCAGTTACTGTATGCTTTATTCACTGACTCAGGAATTTTTAAAGGCAGACATTGTTTGACGCTGCATATTTATTCAATAAATTACATTCACGAAGTACCAACGCATGCTTAACACTATAGCTATTACTGTGAGATTATAGAATGTAAGTTGTTTATAATGATATATGAAATCAGGTGTAAAACTCGTCGTTTATATAACCTTTTGCAAGTTTCCCGCAAGGTTTTCCATCTCTTGAACTTATGACCGAGACAAAACTTCAACGTCAAACACTGATAATGTGTATTATTACAAAAGTCTTCCCGTCTATAATCGAAAATACTTAGGGAATAGTAATATTTGATCAAGCTGAGGTGGTTTGTGAATGTAATTAATTCAGTGATTTTGCAATAAAAACCCCTGAGTTCTGCCTTTAATAATATTCTAGAATATTATGAAGCCCTATATTTAGACATTTACAATGTCAGTGAAGTGATATGTGCTGTAAAATCATGATGATTACCTAATTTCTTAATTACTGAGTTACAAGCTAGATGCCATTGACATTTCGTTAACGCTTTGAATGTGGGTATCGAGTGAACTGGCATTTGCATTTATAGACCCAGATCAGAGGTTTCCGATGGTAGCCCACTGATCAGGGTCTGCACTGTTCGTCATTCAAAATCCTCTCTCAAAGTTCATATAGAATGGACGCTTTCCTTGAAAATGATAAGCCATTCCATTTTGGAAATGAATCATCCAAAGGGTTAAACACACTAGGTCGAGTTCAAAATATACTAGGCGCCTATATTACTACGTTATTAGCATACCATTGTATAATCAAAGGCATAGAACCGTTTAACTGAATATTCAAAACGAACATGCTCACCACTGTTTAACCCTTTCCCTGTTCAACAATCGTGTAAGAAATAATGACACCATGAATATTTATTAGCTAATTTTTCATAATGGCATATGTTCACAGGATCGTTTGGTCATGGTAGAAACTAAAGAGTCAGATCTATTATAATACCCTAAGCAAACAGAGTAGACCCTACAGGAGCCGACTGATCTGGGTCTACTCTGTTTGCTCTCTGTTTTCTACTCTAATGTGTCAAAGGAAAGAATTAACAATAGAGTCAATTCAGAATGAAATGTTAAACTCTACTAGTGAGTTTTGAATGACAAACAGTGCCGACACTTGTCAGAAGGTTTATATTTAAGTTTAAGGTGCTATTTGCTATGGAAAATGAATACCGCTTATGCCGGTGCTAGGGCGTGGTTAGTGTTGCACCTTTTATTAACTGCTCATGAACAGATTCAATAAAACCGAGTGTGCAAGTTTACCTTTTGCATTGTTGCTATTGCATTTGAATGATCTCCTACTTTCGGAATTTATTTCCTCTAGGAACCACCTTATCTTGGTACACATTGTTTTTCGTTTTCCCCATTTAACGGGTGTATATTGTAGACATGTATAATTAAATGGTTGAGGGTATATTCCAGCTCTGATTAATACACCAGTATCCGTGCTTATACAACTTTTAGTTGTGTCTGAGTTCTTTCTCAAGTTTTTGATTGGTCAGGTTTGAGCCTTTGGCTCAAATCTGACCAATCAAAAGCTTGAGAACTCAAATCTGAGCAATCAAACAGAGCAGATCATACTTGATTTGTACGCTCTGTTCGTAAAGGCGTCTCTATGAAGTGAGGAGTAATTTTACAGAGAACCAAACCCCCTGAAACAAAGGAATTCTTTCCTAAACCCTTTCACCACCAATGTCGCATAAATGCACCACGACAGATGGTGCAGTCCCAGATCAGACGCCGCCTTTTCAAGGCGGCGTCTGATCTGGGACTTCACTTTTTGTCTCAAACTATATTTCTATATATGTGCTTTATTCCTTTGAAATTTATATTTATATATCTTATTCCCTTATTTTACCGAATGATTTAACAAAATTAGATTGCAGACGACAATTAGAAATTTGACACCGAAAGGGTTAACACTTAACAGACAGAGATGTGTTTAAATTGTGTCAATCCATAGATATTGCTTATCAAACGTAGATATATTGGTAAAGGATTGCTCATGGAACTGTGAAAAACAAAAACGAAGCGAAACATAACCACGCACTTGAAATTAAATCAGAGCATAAATGAGGTTATGGAAACAGTAACAGAGCTATAGACAAAAGTGCGTACCCAAATAATAAAATCGTAATTTCTCCACCTATACTCACACCTTATACTGTGGCCACTCTTTAGAGTCGTCTCTTCGAGAGATATTCTTGAAAGTGTTTAAATTTACGCATCTTATCTGGACCTCTGGAAATCGATTTTCAACATCCGAGAAAAGGTACATGTATGTTGTCACATTGCAAACAGTGTGGACCCAGATCAGTCATCACCTATATGATGGAGTATCTGGTAAAGTTTTGCAGTGTATGTATAGCTACATACTCTCATAAGACGCCACGACGGAAACACGGTTGCTTACCTAGGTGTACATTCTGGCAGTTAAATCCTTCTTTCAAGGGCGCATATCACATTATTTTGCCATAACTATATACGCACAGTTTCTAAATATCGACATTGTGTGCACCAACCCGTCCTAAAAGGTTTTGATCCTCGCATTTAATGGCACTGCAAACAAAGAGTAGACCTGGATCGGATGCCATGGTCAAACTTGAAATAAATTTATTAAGGTTCATTATATCGTTATTTCTATATTAGTATTCATTAAAACGTTCTGTTCATATTGGTTTTTTTACATTTATGTCAATCATTTGCAAACAGCTTGGATCCAGGGGAGACGCCAAGTAACTTGGCGTCTCATCATGCTGTCAATAATTTACCCAAACCTCGATCAAATTGGTAGAAATCAGAATTGCACCAGATTCAAATTTGAAAAGACATGATCTTTTCACAAGGTACTAAGGGTTGATGTTGAAGGAACCATAGGCAACTTTACCGTGTGTTGAAACGCATTTATGAGTATACGTGACCCATTCCTTCATATTAGCGTGTTTAACGCATTTGCAAACAGAGTAGCTCCAGATCAGGGTCTGCTCTGGTTGCTAATGGATTTAGATATATTTGTTATAATTTCTGAAAGTGCTACTGTGTTCCACATTCCATATTTCATTATAACTATTTTGTCCATGACTATTCAGTGGAATAAATGTAGAACAGGGAGAGGGTCAATGTAAAGAAAGTGAACAGGGGTCGTTTCTCTTAGTATCCTAGGGAAACAGCGCGATGTTACGATTTAACAACAAAACAGTTTAATTTTATGTATTGTATGCATATCACGTTGTCTTATAGGTATCGATAATAGTTCATGACCATGTTATTTATTGCTTTAAATTTTAAAGTCCAATTTACTTTTATTTGTTTAAAAATGATAAGTGCGTTTTATTTGGACCGTGATGATGCGCCGCGTTACTTGGTGTCCGAACTGGATACAAACTGTTTGCAAAGGTACTCCCAGATTCGCTCATTGCAGAGGGCCGTATTAGTTACTTTCAGCTAACTCCGGTGTTAAAAGAGTTGATAAAAACGTAATAGTGTGTACAAAATAACGTCTTGCCTTAGAATATTATCATTTATTAAGAAATTAGAGAGTAACATTCATTTTCTGTCAAGTCATAGGATAAAAAATACATGAATATATACAAAATCAACGGAATAAATTTGCTTATACTTTACACGTGTTACCGGTACATGTATTACTTTAAATTCTGAAATGGTTGATGCCTCATGTAGAATTACCCTTTACCTCATACAGACACCTTGATGACATTGCAATCAGAGTAGAAACAGATCAGGGTCCATGCTTATAAAGCTTTTAGTTGAGTCTGAGTTTCGTTCTCAAGCTTTTGATTGGTCAGATTTGGGTTCTCAAGCTTTTGATTGGTCAGATTTGAGCCAGAGGCTCAAATCTGACCAATCAAAAGCTTGAGAACGTACTCAGACTCAACTAAAAGTTTTATAAGCATGGACCCTGACACTTCCTGTACGGTCGTCTGATTAGAGTCTGCTATGTTTGCTTTTCGAATTATATAGAGCTTATTCAATCTACTGCTTTTTTTTAATTTATATATGATAATTAGTATACAATATGTCATTATTTTTATGAATATTCACGAGGTAAAGGGTTACAATCAGTCTCGCTATCTGTATAAAAGGTAACGTGTTCTTTTTGCAGACAGTGAAGACGTGTATCGCCTAACAGCTGTGATTGATCTGGATCCACATCATTTGTCTGGTCCAAAAGTTGGACGAAATATAATATGCCCCACTGAATGAAACCAACCTGTAGGTTTTGCAAACAGTGTAGAACCCGATCAGCCGCCACCTGTTACATGCGGCATATGTTCAAGTTTTGCCGTGTTTATCACCCAGTAAAGCATATTCTGCTTAGCACACAAATATCCAAACCTGGTGACATGTTTGCTTTTGTAAATGCGTCTGGTTTATATCTATGCTGTTTGCAAGTCTAAAGGTCGGTTTTCACATAACAAATATCAATTTTATATCAATAAATAGCGCTAAAACAATAAACTAATTTTCTTGCAACAAATTAAAAACAATATAATTAAAATATTTAACTCTATACAAGAAATCATACAATTAATTAACCCAAGCAACAAACAAACAGTAGCATTTAACCTAAAACAATTCCCGCTCAGACATAGCCCTTTACCTGATGAATAATCATATAAGACATAAAATGAATATTTATATGTGTATGTTTTATAATGGTGCATCAAAACACATGCGTGTTTGGCCATGTCAGAAACTGAAGAATCACATTTACAGTAAAACCAGATAGTCCGAACTATAAAGCAAGTACAGTAAACCCTCTCTATAACGGCCACTAAATGGTGTTAAATTAGATAGTATTTACGGCAGGTGGCTGCTTAAAGTAAGGTGAAAGTAAAACAGAACGCTCGTTTAGGAGCGTTCTGTTTTACTTTCACCTTGCTTTAAGCAGCCACCTGCTTTTAGCACAAAATACTTGAAGTAATTTAGTGGCCGTTATAGAGAGGTTTTACTGTACCATTATCGGTATGTACGACAAGTGGCAGCTTAATGCAAGATGGAAGCCATGCAGAAAGCTGCTGGATGAGCTTCCTGCACGACTTTCACACTGAATAAAGCAGCGACTTGCCTATAACGGTCTTAGGTTTTCATTACTAAAACTTCGAACTATCGTGTTTTACTGTATATAATTACTAAGGCAAATCGTATCAGATGGCTCCAATAGGAACTCTCTAATCTTGGTCTTTTTTGTTTTCAGAAGCATCAATATACAGTAGAACCATTATTAAGCGACCATCAAAAGGAGGTACAGGCATGGGTTTGAGGGGTTTGAGGGGCAGGTGGTAGCTTAATGCAGGTCAAAAGTAATGCAGAAAGCTCCTGAATTAATAAACCACCTGCTTTTTAAGATGTCTGCGCTCAATCAATTCACATTCGCTTAAGACAGGTCCTACTGTATGTCTCTATCAGGTAAAAGGTTAAAACAAAGTTTACAATTTCATCACATATGAACATTCTTTTTATATCACATGAAAGTTTTCTTCTTAACCCATAAACTCCCTCTATTCATTGGGCAAAGGTAGGGAATGTAGACCCAGATCAGAGAGCTCCAAAATGCCCTCTGATCAGGGTCTGTAATGTTCGTTTTACCAATTAAAGTCAAAGATTTTCACTAGCGTATACAGAAACGTAGCTGGATCCAAATATAATGTACTTGCAGCGTGACTATAGGGTTCCGGGGGAGAATTGTGTAATTTTAAATCATTGTGATAAATAGAGCATTTGCTCTATTTATCACAATATGTTCAAACGGTGACTTTTACAGAGGCAAAAAGGTCGTCTATATCAGGGGCTAGGTTAAAGCTTACATGACAAATCAGAACGTTTATCAAAGTCTACCCCCTTAGCCTTCGAATTTTGTTCTATATTGGCCATATTAATGTTTTTACCCTTCAAATTGATGTTGCGCACGTGCGTAAGTGCGTATCGCTAGCTACGCCCCTGATATACAGTAAAACCTCTTTATAACGGTCACTAAATTGTGTTAATTAGTTGGTATTTAGGGCAGGTGGCTGCTTAAAGCAAGGTGAAAGTAAAACAGAACGCTCCTATAGGAGCGTTCTGTTTTTCTTTCACCTTGCTTTAAGAAGCCACTTGCCTTTAACACAAAAGACTTGATGTAATGTAGTGGTCGTTAGAGAGAGGTTTTACTGTATTTGTTTTAAGGGAATCCCCATGTTAAACATGTTTACTTTATCAGATATGGGACTGACAGGGTTAATGTTACACCAACTGTGTACTACTATCAGAGGTCCAGATAAGATGCGTAAAATAATTTTTTTTCAAGAATAGCTCCTTTATTTCTCCACCAAACTATTTAGAATGGTCTCGACGAGACGAATCTAATGAGTGGCCACGGCATAGGTATTGGTGGAGAAATTAAAAATGTAGTAGTTCAGTACGCACCATTATCTGTTACTCTGTATTCTGTATTATGCTTACAGCATTTATATTACAATGCCATCTCCAGAAATATACAAGAATATAAAAAGTAATTAAGCAATATAGTTTTCTTTAATAAAACCACAGATTTAGACATGTAGAGGCACTTAGTCAGTTTTCTTCGTTCAAAGGGTTGCTGCAACCCTGAAATAGTTCCTTAATCATTTCAATGGAATGTATGGATTTTAATTCGTTGAAAGGAGACACGGAAATGTCATATTTTCTTTGGAATGTATTTAACCCTTTACTTCGTGAAATGTTCATTTAAGAAATAATGGCATCATCGAAACAAATTCATTGAAGGTTTATAATTGCATATACAAATGGACTGTTTGGTTTTGGAGGAAGCTACAAAATCATATCTATGTTGCTTCATTAGCAGACAGAACAGACCCTCATCAGACAATTCCTAGGGGAGCTGCCAGATTTTCGTCTACTCTGTTTGCAAGATGTATATATGTAATAAAGGGTTAAGTATCTTATTGCACATGCGTTTCTTCTGACCACTTTTTATCTCCGATACAAGTATCGCCCCCTCGCCACCATTCTTCAAGGTTTGATACTGATGTATGCGGCAACTGGGGACTCCATAACATTGAGCAAATTCTGCACCAGAATTTGGTATTAATGAATGACCCTGTATCACGCCAGCGGAAGTACTTGCTGTATTCTTCGTCGTCCGATGCTAGTTTCTTTAAATACTCCGCAAGATCTTCGGGTGATTTGAAATCATCAACGTGAATGTACGACCCCGGGGGTGCGGCTCGACGATAATCGTCTGGATGGGCGCCCATCACCACCGGTAGAACATTGTTCCTGAAAACATAAAGTAAACGTAATATGATAGTTAACGCATATCCAGCTATACGAGACCTTACTCGCGCATTTGCAAAGGGTTACGCCGAGTTACACTCGGTTAACCCTTCTCTTACTGAATTTTAAAATACATTTCTCCTTCTTTATCCATGCCCTGTTGTATAATTACACATATCTTCACTGTGTACAAGTATTTCGCTGTGCAATCACTGCTGTGGAGTGCACTAGTTGCACAATCAACTTGTAAATAGTGCAGACCCTGATGAGACAGTTCCTGCAGGAGCTGTCTCATCTGGGTCTTCACTATTTACAGGTAGGTATATTGACGTGAATAGCAAGCGAAGAGTTAATAGTTTCTTAAACGCTTATATGAATCAGAAGTAAAAATGCCACAGATCAGGGTTTTGGGCGATATTTGTTTTCAGCACGATAAGGGTTAAGCGATGGTTGATTATGTATTTCCTACCCCTTACAGTGCTGATCACGAGTCACTAATGTCCTTTGCAAACAGTGTAGATCCAGTGTAGACTGCACTGTTTGTCAATGTTACTTTTCAGCATTGTAAGGCTCAATGGTCCTTTAGGATGATGAAACTGCGGTGTCTGCTCAATCCCTGGTCTAAAGCATTTTCACCTGCTTCCGAGGTGGGCAAGCTTTTGGGAAACTACAGAAACAGTTGTCAAACAGCTTGGATTCTGTGACGAGTCACTAATGTCCTTTGCAAACAGTGTAGACCCAGATGAGAGGGCTCTTAGGGTCTGCACTTTTTGTCAGTGTTACTTTTCAGCATTGTAAAGCTCAATGGTCCTTAAGGATGATGAAACTGGTGTCTGCTCAAATCCTGGTCTAAAGCAGTTTCACCTACTTCCGAGTCTGTCAAGCTTTTGGAAAACTATAGAAAGAGTTGTCAAGCAGCATGGATTCTTTTGAGACGTCGACTTTGAGTTTTAAGTCGCTTTAACAGTAGTTCAGTTACATCGCGACGTCCAGCTAATTACAGGTAGAGGAAGACTCAGAGAGTTTTTCGGTGCAAGACACAAATTGCATTGTTCCATGCACAGGAGAAAATCCGGGTAGAACCACCGTTCTACTATAAGCCAGCTGGAAGGCTTCCTCACGTGAAAATACAAATGCTAAGGTCGGGATTGAAACCACAGAGGTTTTATAAATAGCATATATGGTCATGTTGTGGTTTGGCCATTATAGAACCTGTATAATCAGAATTATATAATGAAATAAGCAACAGGATCCGTCTGATTTTAATCGACCCTGTTTGCAAATGTGTTAAAATCCATATCTATGGGACAAAGGCTCAATTCGCTCGCTGCAAGATATCGTTGCCTGCAGTTTGTCATATGGTGCACTTTTGTGTAGTTTTGAAACCGTTGTAATAAAAAGAGCATTTGCTCCTATGGAGCAAACGCTCTATTTATCACAATGGTTTCAGACAGTGACTTTTACAGAGGCGTAGTAAGGCGTAAATATGAGGGAATTGATTAAAGAAGGAAGTAATGTACAAAAAATATGCATAATTTTCGTTTTCCATTAAGCAGCCACTAACGTTAAATGACTTTCAGTCATTAACTTGCCGTTCCAAAGATGTTAACAAAAGGCAGTACCGTTTTAGCATACCTCCAGTTAATTTACAATCTAATTACGCAGGCCAAATTGGTGTATGTGAAACGTAATGTCTATATCAGTTGCCCATTGTCGGTATAATAAAGTGCAACAAAACAAATGTTTGCAACATTTAACCCTTCTCCTGCTATTCACGACCTAATTCAAATTTGCAAACACACTGGATCCAAATTAGACGTCGGATAATTCGGCGTCTCATCAAGATCCAGACCGTTTGCGCTCATGTAATAGTTTCTCAAAATCTTGATCAAATAAAAAATACTCAAATTTGCACCAGATCCAAAACCGAGCAAACAATATAGTTTTCCAGCAGGGAAAGGATTAATTATATTAAGTAGTTTCACTAGAACCCCTTTCAAGCAATCACTTAATGACTAAACATAGTTCATTTTAAAATAGGGGACTCCTTACATGTGTAATGCAGTAGGGAAGTATTGAAGAAAGCTCCTATACCATATGTCACTACTACAATGAATTAGATATTGTCTTGGTGGTCGCATTAGATGCGGTTTATTGTTATACATATACTTTTAGCAATACATACGTTTAACCTTCGCCTACTGGTCGCATTAGAGAAGGTATACTGTATACAAACATAGTATTAGCAATACATTATTTAAACCTTCGCCTATTAGTCGCATTAGAGAGGATGTACTATATATAAACATAGTATTAGTCATACATGCTTTACACCTTCGCCTATTAGTCGTATAAGAGAGGATGTACTGTATATAAACATAGTACTAGCAATACATGCTTTAATCCTTCATATATTAGTCACATTAAAGAGAGTTTACTGCATATAATGGTAGTATCAATACATGCGTTAAAACTTGGTATTAGCAATACTTTCGCCATGTTCGCCTTGGTGACATATACAGATTGTTGTATTGTCGTCGACCAAATGTGTCATCTGCAATAGTTTCATTGTTGAACTTTAATCCTTTTTTTTCAATATCATAATCAAAGCATCAAACACTTTGGATCCTGATGTGACTCCAAATTACTCCAAAGTGTTTACAAAAGTTACCACAGATTCTCAAATGACAGCAAGAGTGAATTAAATATGGTTGGTTTTTGATAAAGTCCAAATGTCATGATATTTTATTACTAGTTGCTTTTTTCTTCAGACATTAAATCTTTCAATTAAATGTTTCCTTTACCTCAATTAAGTATTTCCTTTACCTCATGAATTTTCACGCGAATGTTAATGCCAACAGGAATATTAACAAGATGAATTTGTATAATGGTATCGTGAACAAGGGGAGTTTGACCGAGGCAGAAACTGTAAAAACATATATATATTAATTCATTAGCCAAAAGTGTTGACTCTGATCAAACGGCTCCTATATATTCTTGGTCTTCGTCTAAGCAAAGGCGGTAAATGGCGTGTGTGTGGTGTAAAGTGTAAGTACTTAGTAAAAGTACCACTGAAACCTACAATTCAATCATTTACAAAATAACACAGGGCTTATCTGCGCTTGTATGTTCATACACGCACGTCATATAAACACTTCTGTATTGCTTTGAACCCTTTGAATGCGATGAATGAGTTCATTGGCATTGACGAACAGTGTAGACCCATATCAGAAGGCTCATAGAGGAGTCAGCGTCTGCACTGTTTGCTATTCAAAATCTTCTAGCAAATTTAAACCTTTATATACTGATGGGAGGAAGACTATAATCAAACACTGACAGTTTATTCCAAACTGAGCATTTAAATGGTTAATCCCTTGATCGTAATGTTACATTGCTTATCTGTCAATATATTTCCGAATATAAACATGAATGCGTACGTTTGATAAGAAGCGCTTTTTGTCACATCGATTACGACTTAAAGTATTGCCAAGTCTCATAAATGTGTACTTTGGGTCGGCTTAAATGCATGACAGACTTTCAAATCTTGCAAGTCGGGATTGTATGTAATGTTGATTGTTTGATAAGAAAACGATTAGAGACAAACAGGTATTTTCTTATTATGTAATTAGTTTTTTCTTGTCTTTTTTGGCCTTTCTGTCAATGGTGGAATATTATTCCTTAGTAGTATCTCGCTACTTGCGACCTTCGTCGCATTTGCAAACAGTTTTGATCCAGATGAGACGCTGGGTAACTCGACACCTCATCTGGATTCAAGCTGTGTGACAAAAAGAACCCATTTGGGCAATAATTTCTCCAAAGCTCGTCAACACACATGGGCCCAAGGTTATAAAGCTTCTGAGTCTGAGTCTGAGATCATTCTCAAGTATCTGATTAATCAGATTCTGAGCAAGCTCGGAATCTGACCAATCAGATGCTTGAGAATGATCTCAGACTCAAGCAAAAGGCTTTATAACATGGTAAATACTGTCTCAAACTCTTGATCGAAATTTGGATAACTTCAAAAATAAAAATTTGTCCAGATATCTTTTTTCACAGCGGGTAATAGTTAAGCAAAACATGCCTTGTAATATTGTATACCATTATAAGTGTCTCCCCTTTTCTGTAAACAAAAGAAACCACACTGTCACAGTTTGGACCCAGATGAGACGCCATTTTACATCTTACTGTTTTTGCAGAGGTAAGTACAGATGCGACATTGGCAGCGAACTGTATCCATGCTTATAACACTTTTAGTTGAGTCTGAGTTCGTTCTCAAGTTTTTGATTGGTCAGAGGTGAGCCTTTGACTCACATCTGACCAATCAAAAGCTTGAGAACTCAAAATCTTGAGAACGAACTCAGACTCAACTAAAGGTTTTATAAGCATGGGCCCAGGTTTATTCAAAAGTTCGGATAATAATAGACAGGAGTACAATACGACCCGATATCTTTTTAAGCACTTTACCGCAGAAATACAAAAATGTATTGACGTAAGGCATAATGCCATCATGACAATCTATGACATGTAGTTGATGTCTTATAATGGTTTATGGCATGATGTTTTTGCTATGGCAGAACATGTAGAAACAAATCTACGTGTTCCGTCAGCAAGCAGAGCAGACCCTACAGGGACTGGCTGAATAATGTCTACCCTGTTTGCAAAGTAGTCTCTATGAAGAAAAGAGATAACGCTTAAACTGCCTAAATGAGACTCTTCTATTTAATGGGATAACAAGTGTGCCATTGGGATTTTAGCATCTTAAAAGTAGTAAAACTACACTAAAATTATCTGAGACACCAAATTGGACCGCGGAAATCGGTCAGAGACTTGGGTTTAGCTTAACACGACACAATAAAACTGTCATATAGCACAAACGAATGATATCCCGTATTCTGCCGAAAATAATAGGGATGCTAAATCTGCTTTAAGTTTCACTTTATCCAAGCATTTGGTATACCATTGTCCTAATGTCAAACGGCTTGGATCCAGATATGACTCCGAGTCAAACAGAGCATATTCTTAGTTCAATCTGCTGGGAAGTGGCAATTAGCGTCAGACGTTATAAACATTCTTAACCCATTTGCCCCCAGTGGATTCTTCCATGCTCATATATTGGATTAATCCATTTTTTTATCTAAGGGATTCCTGGTCTACAATTTCATTTTCGTTTTATTTTATATTGGATTTCCTATCAGCAAACATTGTAGACTCTGATCAGACACCGCATGATGCGGCGTCTGTTCAGAGTCTACACTGTTTGCCTATATCCAATATATGGGATCGTGGGTATAAATAATAATCTGAGTCCGAGTTCATCCTTTAGTATCTGATTGGTAAGCTTCTGGGCAAGATACTTGAGAATGATATCAGGCTCAAGTAAAATGTTTCATAATCTCGGAACTGGATCGTGCTTGATACATGTATGTAAAACTGTAGAGATTGGCATTGTCCCGTATCCCGCAAAGGACCTTTCTGTGCCATTGCAGACACTATAGAATCAGATCTACAGCGTTCTGTAAGCACAAAGAGTAAATCCTGGTCATACGGCTCTGTTTGCAAAGGCGTCAAACGATAATTCTATTAGGGAAATGTAGGCAATTCTGTGGAGAGCAATTATGGTCAGTGAAACACCTATCAATTTACTCTACAGATACGCCTTCTAACGTAATATCAGAGTATGTTGTGTTCGCTAATAAAATGATACATGTATAGATATGATTCTACAGTTTCTGCCATGATCGAACTTTCTACTGATCACAATGCCAAAATAAACGATCATCTTTGAATGCGGGAAACGAATTGACTGCCAATGGACAAACAGTGTAGACCTAGATCAGAGGGTTCCTAAAGAAGCCTTCTGATCAGGGTCTACATTGTCATTTAAAATCCTCTCACAAATTATACCTTTTCATACTGATGGAGATCTGCCTATAAACCGTATTGGTCTATTCCTCTTTAACAATTAAGCAATGAAAGAGTTAAGGTCCGTGTTGCCAGTATTTTATATAGGAATACCCCAGGGGTCAAAGGTTATGCAATACTTACTGCAAAGCATTTAGGAAGAGTTTCTCGGTAATGTAATATCTGCAGTTGGCGTTTTCAAACGCAAAATAAAACTTGTAATCGTTGTTAAGAATATTAAAACAGGAATGAGCTGCATTTTTATCACACTTCTTATCTCCACAGGCACCATATATATCCACATCTATGTATTTCTGGAGCCGTCGTATATATTCAATACGGTTATTTTGCGTCGGACAATTTGACACAAAAATAGCACCCATCTTTGTTTTACCCTTTGCATAGTTCCATTTTGGAGTTATATGTTCGATTCCAGTAAAGTTATCAAACGGCACCCATTTTTCATAAGGCGTCACTATTGTAGAATCTGGACGGTAGGTAGCGGTCCAGTTTATAACGTGATTTAACTCCTCATATCCAGGGGATGCTTGGGGACTCTCTAAAGCAAAAACTATCCACACCTGATTTTTATGTCTTGGAGTGTCTTCAAGCTGCGACGGTAACGATAATTTATTTATATCTATCTCCTTAAATATCCTTGCATCGTACAGTACACCGTCTTCAGCATGGTCAATTATATCACAATGCTGTATCGGACAATCCTGCTGGACAAACACGTGGTTTCCCTGCTGGACACCCCATCCCATAACTCCATTTTCCACCAAGATTGTCTTCCTGGGCAGTTTTCTATCAATGTTTGGTTTATATTTCAGTTGTTCCACTATCCTATCCTCACCTGATTTCCCATCCCATATACTTAGTCTCCTTTGTTTGTGTCCGTGAACAGCTGATGAGCTATTGTCAAATGTCCGTACATTTAGCATTAAAAGCAGATTATCCTGTGCCTCTAAATACGTTGGCATAAGGTGTACTGACAGTTTTAGAAACAATCCGAGTACTATCAGCAGTAGAAACTGTTTGTGAATTTTCTTTAGCCGTATTACCATTGTCTACCTTCTACGCTTGGCATCGACACATAAATATCCGAAAACGGGCCGAGTTGGTAGCGTCGAATGTTATCGGTCTTTGTTTCCTCTCATTTTACTTTGGTGCTGTGGTACAGTTTAAATCAATAGCTATCATTGACACACGCGGTCCTTCATTTGAGATTTTAATATTGCTGGGTGACGTTTAGTAGATCTTGCAAAAACTATTACAGGATAATGTCCGTAGGAACTGGTCACGGGAGATTACTAAAGTTGATTTTATAGATATCCGTATTGTCTTCCTGTCAAACCAATATGCTTTATTGTAGGGCTGAGTTCATATTGTTACATTATAAACAATATCTCACTGCGTTGATGTCGTGGATAATCCTGAAATGACACAATTTAAAGTAAAGTTAACTCTTCGCTTGCTATTCGCGTCAATATACCTACCTGTAAATAGTGAAGACCCAGATGAGACAGCTCCTGCAGGAGCTGTCTCATCAGGGTCTGCACTATTTACAAATTGATTGTGCAACCAGTGCACTCCACAGCAGTGATTGCACGGCGAAATACTTGTACACAGTGAAGATATATGTAATTATACAACAGGGCATGGGTAAAGAAGGAGAAATGTATTTCAAAATTCAGCAAGAGAAGGGTTAACCAGACTCGCATTTACCAAAACGGCTTGGATCCAGCTGAAACGCTAAATAACTCGGTATCTTTTCAGAATCCCAGTTGTGCACACTCCGTCAATAGAATGTTAAAATCATTTTCGAATGGAAGTAATCTAAAGTGCACAACACAGAGCTACAGATGCGAGCCCAAATACTAAAATTGTCATTTCTCCATCAAGCCCTATACTGTGACTACTCTTTAGACTCGTCTTGAAGAGACGATTCTAAAGAGTGGTCACAGTATAGGGTTTGGTGGAGAAATAAAGAAGTTACTATTGAAAATGTTATAAATTACGCATCTTATCTGGACCTTATTTTGAATCTTATCTCGCGTCAATATACCTACCTGTAAATAGTGAAGACCCAGATGAGACAGCTCATGCAGGACCTGTCTCATCAGGGTCTGCACTATTTACAAATTGATTGTGCAACCAGTGCACTCAGCAGCAGTGATTGCACAGCGGAATACGTGTACACAGTGAAGATATATGTAATTATACAACAGGTTATGGGTAAAGAAGGAGAAATGTATTTTAAAATTCAGCAAGGGAATGGTTAAAGCAGGGTAAGGGTTAACAATTATTTAGTAAATATAAAATTGGAAATGGAACCGATACCAGACAGGTAATGTCATATGAAAGTCCACAGCAACAACCAAGTATAACAAGTATAGTAGAACCCCTCTAATGCGACAACATAAAATATATATAATTATGGGTGGTATAGGCAGGTGGTAGCTTAATGCAAGACATAAATAATGCAGAGAGCTCCTAGAGGAGTTTTCTGCTAGAGGAGCTTTCTGAATTACTTTTGTCCTGCATTAAGCAACCACTTGCCTATAACGACAGCCATGTTTATTCATTAAGTGGTTGCATTAGAGGGGTTCTACTGTATATACATAACAGTAACATTATTGTTCAGTGTCTGATCAGAAACTCGCTCAGAAAGTTAAACTTCAATTGTTAACTGAAAGCATGAGATCTACAGGAACTGACTAAGCCACGAAAAATTCTCTCGGAAGTTAAATAACATCATCACTTTCACAAGAAATATGTTAATTATACTTTAAACCTTTTTAGTCTAGTCAGAAAGTTTCGTTTGCTTCATTTTTCTTATTGTTTTTATCTTAACCCTTTGATCAAGGCAGATTCTAGCAATTATATATATCAATTAACTTATGTTTAAAAGAAATGAATACCAGCCTATGACTAACAGTATAAAAACAGATCTAAATTATACTTTAATATTCAACATCAGTGCTTAACACTTATGTTAGTACTACTTCCTACTAGAGCTTCATTTTGTTTACACTTCTGCAAGTAATATTCTCCACCTAAGCTAACTTTGTTTACACTTCTGCAAGTAATATTCACCAACTGAGCTTACTTGGTTAACACTTCTGCAAGTAATATTCACCAACTGAGCTTACTTGGTTAACACTTCTGCAAGTAATATTCTCCACCTGAGCTAACTTTGTTGACACTTCTGCAAGTAATATTCACCAACTGAACTTACTTTGTTAACATTTATCTTACTTAACTTACAATTATTTGAGTAACATGAACCGCCATTGTCACACAGTTTACATTTGCATAAGTAATATCCACCGCCAGATGTTACTTTATTTACATTTATGTAATAATTATTCACAACAAATAGATGTTACAAAAGAGGCAATGGTTTATTGTCCTGTAATATCTGATACTTGGGAATACCTGGTATAAAGTGTTATATTGCATATCAGACAGAAGCCCAGATAAGATGCGTACATTCAAATATGTTCAAGAATAACTCCTTTATTTCTCCACCAAACCCTATACTGTGACCACTTTTTAGAATAGTCTCGAAGAGACTATTCTAAAGAGTGGTCACAGTATAGGGTTTGGTGGAGAAATGACGATTTTATTATTTAGATACGCACTTTTATCAGTAGCTCTGCATGATACCATATTTGTACTTGGGTGTGTATCGTCAGTATTGCTTGTTTCGTGCGTGCATTTAGCTACCACCTCTTATCCCTTACAGTGGTGAATACATATTCATCTAAAGAAATAACATTATGAATATTTCTTATCTGAACTTTAATAATGAAGTATCAATACATGACGTTGGCCACGTTAAAAAATTGTAACCATATTTGACACTGATCAGACTGCTCCTGCAGAAGCCGTCTGATTTAGACCTACTCTATTGGCAAATGCGCCAAAAAGCGTTCCTATGAGGTGGTACATGGTTATATGCCGATAAATAGAGATGTTTTTGTGGCAAATTTTGTGACTTAACACTTATTTCTAAACAGCTGGATTGTGAACGTGTTTCTGTGGCAAAATTCATTTTCACCAACTAGAAAATTTATATGTCGTATCCTATTATGAACCCTTGTCCTGCTATAAAAACTGGTATCTGTTCAAACTCTGACCTGGAGATTTTAAGCTACATCTAATTCGTGAAAGTTGTTTAAAAAGTACTGGTCTAGTTTGAAAACAGGTTTGATCCTGATGCGACGCCGAGTTACTCGATGTCTCGTTTGAATTCAAGCCATTTGTGCAAGTGCCAGACAGGTTGCACTTAACTATCTATGGGTGTCACTTTAATTATTCCTTTCCCTGTTCTATGTTTATTTCAAATTCCTATACCTACGAAGTATCCATGGGCAAAGTAATTACAATGAAATGTGGAAGGTGGAGCGTTGTAGCCATTTTAAAAAGTAAAGAAACAGATCTATCAAATTCCAATAGCAAACAGAGCAGACCCAAATCAGACGGCTCCTATAGGAGTCGTCTGATCTGGGTCTAATCTGTTTGCAAATGCGTGAAAAGGCGTTTATATGAGGGAAAGGGTTAAACTGTATTTATTCTAAAATCGATTTATGGTATTTATGAAAAAGAAAGTCACAAGTATTTACATAATGGTAGTTTCCCCACATGTAATCAAACATGACAAGAGTTCATGCTTTCTATAACCCTTTCCCTGTTGAATATTCATAAAAGAAATAACGACCATGGAAAGTTATTAGCTGAATTTTTATAATGAAATATTTACACATGAATGTTGGTGTCGGTAGAATCTGTAGAGTCCGACCATTACTCCATAAACAAACATAGAAGAAAGTGTAGGAGTCTCTGATATGGGTCTACCTTGTAAAAAGCGTTTGCATGAATGAATGGGTTACTCATAGCTGGCACATGTATGTGCAGCTTCCATTTAACTTTTTCCTCCATAACTACGCCTTTCTACGCCTCTGTTAAAGTCATTTTCTGAGACCATTGTGATAAATAGAGCAGTTGCTCCTTAGGAGCAAATGCTCTATTTATCACAATGGTTTTAAAACTACAAATTCTTAAAAAAATCCTTTTCTCTAGTTAATGCTCCTTTTCGGTAGATTTATTCAGACTGGATCTAAAATAGCCTATGAGGGAATGGGTTAAATAATTCTCACATTACAGTACCGAGCCTGGTAAATTTTAACCTTGCTCCCATCATCCACGACCTTGCTCCCGTTTATATACGGCTTCCATCCAGACGAGGCGTCTCACCAGGATCCGTCTGATCATGGTCTGCTCTGTTTGCTAATGGAATTTGAAAGACCGGTTTATTTACTTTCTAAATGGCTACAATGTTCCATCTTCCATATTTCATTATAACTGTTTTGTACATGAATATTCAGTAGGTATTGACATTTTGAATAAACATAGAACAGGGAATAAGTTAAGAAACCTTATCAAAACTGGAGAAGTTAAGAGCATATATTATTGTTTTATTTTATCCCATTACCTCATAGGCTATTTTTAGACCCAACCTCTTTGAATAAATCTACTGGAAAGGAGCATTTACTAGAAAAAAGGTAAGAATTGTGTAGTATTGAAACAATTGTGATAAATAGAGCATTTGCTCCATAGAATATTTATCACAATGGTTTCAAGAAGTGACCGTTACAAATGCTTATAAAGGCGTATTTATGGAGGAAAGGGTTAACACCATGGTAAATGTGAATACATACATGCATTTCTTTTCTTATAATTGTGATAAATAAAACATTATATAAAACCATTTACATTATTATCTATAATTCGCAATAACTTAAGCACCAGTTTTCACTACAGTAAAACCTCCCTAATTTAAAAAATCAATTAAGTATCAGTATCGGTCCTTAATACAGATTATAGTTTAATGCATTGTGATTATCACACGGAAAGCTCCCATTGGAGCTTTTTGTGTGGCACCCCCTGCATTAAGCATCCACGCCGGTTTAAAAATTTGTCATTTCTGAATGTGACGAGATCCTTCTAAAGCAAAAGCAGCAATGCGAAAAGAGAAAATTGCAGACTCGGTTTTATTGAGTTTGTTCATGAGCAGTTATTAAAAGTGCACCACTGCTCACGACCCCTAGCATCGGCTTAAGCGGAATTCGATTTTCATAACTAGAAGCATTACATGAACTACGGTTAGTCTTTTTACAAAGTGGTAGGATAAGCGATGGGTTTAGTGTAAATCCTTTCTTCTCCAACATTGTCCCAAGCACAAACGGACCCCATGCTTCTACAATATTCGCATACGTGTCCACCCGCAGTTGTTTTTCAACCTGCATCACAATCCTGTCTATCCTATAAAAACCTCAGAGTAATTTAATTTACATCCATAATTCACTATTTCACCATATCGCCAATGCTGCCACATAAAATAGGAAAGAGATTTGATAGAGTTATGTGTTTTACTAACGCCGATTCTCCTCTATCACAACGACGCACTGTTATTGACAGCATCTCTTAATAATTAATGAGGCCACTGTTTTTATCAATTGCTGCCACGGATCTATTCGCAACATGATATTAACCTTTAGCTTCCTGGACAAATTCTCAACAGTAGAGGAACATCAACAACAATTCTATTATTTTCACTCGATTTGTTTAATCAAACAGTGATTTGGGTGTCAAACAATATGGATCTTGATAAAATGGAAATTTACCCAGTGCCTCATATGGATTGAACCTTTTTGTCATTGACATCATCTGTTCGACCGTTACACCAGTAGCTTGCTCAAGTTAAACCTATTACCTGATAAATATTCATGGAAGAAATTATAACTATATTCATGCTATTAATAAGCCGACATTTTTATAATAGTATTGTAAACAGGGGACGATTTGGCTGTGACAGAAACTCATATCATTCCAGAAATAAAGAGAGAAGACCTTATTCTTGGTCTACTCTGTTTGGAAAGTGGGTAAAAATGTATCTCACTGTAACCAGTTCATTAGGTTATTTGCAAACACCCCGCGTCTTAACAGGATTCAAACTGTTTGAAATTCCAATGATTATGTTTGAAAAAAAGATGAAATCTGAAGCACACTATTATCTTAGCAGAAGATATTTATTTTGCAGCAAAAGCGTTGAATGAGGGATCTTGTTCAGTAACTTCCCTTGTCAATTCTTACATACTTTCTATGACAATATTTCTATTGAACTATTTTATTTTTAGAACTTAAGAAATAATGGTCCTTATTTAAAAATCAAATCAATTAAATCACAATACATCATTGAAATATAAGTGAAATAACAGATAGATCTACATAAAATCACTTCCTTCTTATTTTGGTATGTACAGTAAAACCCCGCTAATGCGACCACCTAAAAGAGGTATAATTATGGGTGCTAGATGCAGGTGGTAGCTTAATGCAGGACAAAAGTAATGCAGAAAGCTCCTAGAGGAGCTTTCTGCATTACTTTTGTACTGCATTAAGCTACCACCTGCTTATAAAGACACCCGTGTTTATTTATTAACTGGTCGCATTAGAGGGGTTCTACTGTATTTGTGTTTATCTTTCAAGGGAGATAATGTACAGCTGAACAATGTCCCTCATTACATTTACGGCACGCTTGCTTGTCACATAATTAACACGCTGCTTTCACAGTTATACTTTGAGAGGTGCAATAAGACCATGCATGATGTTGGTTTTTTTGTTAAGCGTTAGCTGTTTAAAGGTGCTCCCGGGGTTTCCACCTATTTATTGAACCATTCAAATGCGTACGCATATGCGGGCGTCTTAAATTTGACAACACTGGAACACATTTAGGTTATTTGCATTAGTTCTTTGAACTTTCTTTTTGAATTAAAGATACGAAGTGGGAACTCCTAGTAAAAGTTGGACAGTAGGCCATATTCTAGATAAAAACGACTGTGTAACGAAAGTCGTTTCCGAAATCAGTTGAGTTTATTATTGAAGAATTACAGAAAGTACACATCGGAAATTACTCAATAAATAATACAGTATAACCTCTCTTAACCGGAATTCTAGTAGATAAGAATTTAGATACTTTTAAGCAGGTGGCTGCTTAATGCAGAGTGAAAGTCATGCAGAAAGCTCCTAGAGGAGCTTTCTGCATGACTTTCACCCTGCATTAAGCTGCCACCTGTCTCCAAGACCGATATTCATATTAAATTTAACGGCCGGTTAAGAGAGGTTTTAATGTATTCACGAAACTCATAAAAATGCAAAAACATTCTAATTATCACTTTAACCCTTTCGACGCTGAATTTTTAAATGAACTTTTTCAAAATTCAAAGAGGGATTTTTTTTAAAAGAAAAGTGTAACATGACGAACAATGCAGGTCCTGATGAGATTACCTCTCTAGGAGTCCCCCCACTTGAGTATACATTGTTAACAATGACGTAAGTGATTAATTACGTAATATGAACGTGTTCATCTTATATTAGAAGTGGTTACAGTTATGTTTCAGAATGCTTATGCATTTCGTGAACGTTATTTATTAAATTTGTCAAATTAAACTCTGATATCTGCTTTTAACTTTTACTTCTTGAATATTCATGTAGAAATAATGATTTCATGAAAATTAATTCATAATATAAATATAGATATTATAAATCTTTATAACGGCACATGGACACTGGATGTTTGGCCTTGATATAATATGTAGAATTATATCTTCATTATTTTATAAGCAAACAGAGCAGATCCTAATCAGACTGATCATGTAGGAGCCATCTAATCTAGGTCAACTTTGTTTGCAAATGTGTAGAAAGGCGTATTAATGGGGTAAAGGGTTAACCCTTTCCCTCATATTGACGACTTTTGACGACTCTGTAAAAGCCACTTTGTGAAACCATTGTGATAAATAGAGCATTTGCTCCTATAGGAGCAAATGCTCTATTTATCACAATGGTTTCAAACTACAAAATTCTAAAAAGATTCTTTCCTCTAGTTACTGCTCCTTTTCGGTAGATTTATTCAAAGAGGTTGTATCTAAAAATAGCCTATGAGGGAATGGGTTAAGACTCATCTGGATTTAACCTGTTTATAAATGACAGTAAGATCGCACTTTGTTGGTTTATCTTAAACAAAAACATTATCAATCGCTTCGAAAATGTGTATCAATAGGACGGCTTAACCTTTGGCCTGCTGCGGACGAGCGATTAATTACCTATGCAAACAGTTTGGATCCAGATGATACGTCTAGCAATTCGGCATATCACCAGCCTATACTCTGGTTGACACCATAATTACATTTTGGTAGACAAGCTGATTATATCTTGATTTTGAAATAGTATTGGGTGAGAAAATGTTTAACCCATACCCTCATATTGACGTCATTTGACTTTTTGAAACCATTGTGATACTGTAAAACAGGTTATATTCGCGTCATGATTATTTCGCAAATACTCTATTTATCACAACGGTTTAAAAACTACATAATCCTAAACGTGTCCTTTTTTCTAGTAAATACTCCTTTTCGGTAGATTACGGAAGAGGATCTTTGATCTAAAAATAGCCTATGAGGTAATGGGTTAAAGGTGATTTGCTCAGCAAACTAAATGTGAAAGATGTCTCAATATTTCACACAACTAACTTATAGCATGGAAAGCACATTTTGTAGATTTAAAGACATTTCGTACAGTAGATAAATATTATGTTGAATTCCACTCAAAGAACCCGAGATCGAAGAAGGGAAGGATGTAATTGTCCCTCCTTATTGTTTTCTTGGTTTAATCTTTTACCAAGTAGAGACACTTTTTAATGTCACTGTAGGCCCATATCAGACGACTTTCTTAATGGTTATGAAATGATATTCATGTAGATATCATTTTACAATTTCTGCCATG
Source organism: Azorinus chamasolen (assembly GCA_963576725.1). Lineage (NCBI taxonomy): Eukaryota > Metazoa > Mollusca > Bivalvia > Cardiida > Solecurtidae > Azorinus > Azorinus chamasolen. The sequence continues at coordinate 19,135,805 of OY755251.1, read as the reverse complement.
GTCAAACTAGTCCTTGTTTATGGTGCTATTATAAACATCAGCTGATTAATACCCATACGTTCATTATTTCCTAATGCATACTCTTATTGTAAAGACTTATATTGCTTATCAAACATTTGTAATTTTCTTCTATTCCAAACTTTCTCTTGCTCTATTGTTCAGCTATTTAAACAGCATATTGCATTTCAATCCAATTCTAAAAGCTGCAGTTTGTTCTTGTTATCGTGTTCATACATCACCTTGAACTAATTTGCTAGTCTGCTATCTCTCATACCCTTATTACTCTCAGTTACATTCAATCACTATTATCTCGTACAGTATAACTTTTCAACACCAGACTTTTAGTAAAGACGAATTTGGATCTTTTTCAGACAAGTGGCTGCTTAATGCAGGACGAAAATCACAAAGAATGCTCATTTCAGAGCGTTCTGTATGACGTTCATCCGGTATTAACCCATTTGCTCCCAGTGGATTCCTCCATACTTATATATTGGATTAGTCTATTGTTTATCTAAGGGATGTCTGGTCTAAATTTTCATTTTGTTTTGTTTTATATTGAATTTCCTATCAGCAAACAGTGTAGACTCTGATCAGACGCCGCATTATGCGGCGTCTGATCAGAGTCTAAACTGTTTGCCTACGCCCCATATATGGGATCGTTGGAGCAAATGGGTTAAGCTACCATCTGCTAATAAGACTTGCATTGATACCAAATAGTATTTCTGATTTAGATGGGGTTTTACTGTACATTACACATATTCCTAAACTAATTGCTTTTTCTCATTCAACTGAGCTCCCTTTGTTAGATGGCTCTGCATTTTTCAGCTCATTGTTCTCACTGGAACTAAAACACCGTTTATCTATCTTACAGATATTTCTTGGTTTGCAAATAGGGTAAATACACAGCTGACACCGTGTCAATTCGATTCCTTATAGTTTGTCATAGCTGATAAGGAAAGGATAACTCATTTCTTGTGGTTGACATAAAAACTATCAACCAAATGAGAATAATTTATTTAAAAACGATTTCGAAGAACCATTCGTATGAGCTAACTTTAATATCAGCCTAAACACGTTGATGATTCGTTTAACTACCAGTTATAAATGTTGATAAAGGGCAATAATGACACTGTCAACGGAAGTGCTATCGTCGGTATACAGTGATACCAACCCCTTAATCCATAACTACATGCATGACGTCTTTGCATACGCGTTTGAAAACAGAGAAACCCCAAATCAGAAAAAAACTATGGTAGCCGTCTGATCAGGGTCTGTTCTGTTTGGTTTCTGGAATAATATAGATTTGATTCTAGGGCTTCTGAAATGGCTAAAAAGCCACGTGTATATGTGTGCCATTATAAAAAAAATCTAATTGATATTCATGATATCAAAGCTTCATGTATAAATATCCATGAGGTAACGATGATATGTTTGCGAAGTAAAACCACGAGTACAAATGACACGTTTGAAATTTCGACCATGAATTGATGGGCCTACATCAAAACAAATAATCATTCTACTTCTTACATGTATGTACTTGTTTTAAATTAAAAGCCGGGGCACTTCTATCTTTCACTGTTATTGTATTTTACTAGTTTCGGTTTGCATTGCTCACGACAAGTTCTGAAAGAAAAGTAGGAGGTCATTCGAAAGCAACAGCAGCAATGCGAAAAGAGAAAATTGCAGAATCGGTTTTATTGAGTCTGATCATGAGCAGTTATGAAAAGTCCAACACTATTCATGCCCCTAGCACCGGCTTTAGCGGTATTCAATTTTCAAAACTAATATCATTGAAACTACGGTTCCCGAAGGACAAGAAATATAACAACACTGAGAATGAACACTGGGCCATCTTTTATGGTAATATAGACCCTGAGAGGTATTATGTACTGTAGAATGATTAAGTTAGCACCCTAAATAGCACTATAAACCACTTATTGTGGCAGTATATTGCCCATTATATGATTACACCTAATGCCATAGTTCCCTTGTATGAGACGCATCACTCCTGTGTCTATGGAGCCGAAAATAGAGTTAGCCAGTAACGAGCTTAAGTATTGTCCGCTTCCAATATTTTATCTGTTATCTATTACCAAGGAATCGAAGGATTTTTATAGTTTATAACAATGGGTGGCAACTATTTTGAATCCTGACCAGACGCCAATATATCCAACCATTTGTAAATAAACCGGACGCGAGAAAACAACGAGGTATGTGTCAAATGTGTCAAAGAGATCATCCATGTAAGAAGAACAAGGTAAGACAACCTTGGATAGAGACTGGATCAAAACTTTTCATTACGGCCCTTGTATTCTGGTAGAATATAAGGTCGCTCTGTGTCCCTGAAATACTGTGTGATAAAATAAAGAATGAAATAAAAAGCGATAAAATAACGAACCATAGCCACAACTTATCAAATGCTCCTAGGATATTGAAATGTAGGATGTAGAAATATTTCTATGTGGCCAGCGGACATGGTATTTAAATTTCCTTATCAATGACAATATGATAACATTACCTGTCAGTGCCATTGACCAAGACACATGACGACACTAGTTGAAAGTAAATACGCATCCCTTTACTTAATTACTGCGTGAATATAACTGAATTATTATAATAGCATATCACAACAGGAATATTTAGACATATAAAATGTTTTGCCCCTGTTTGTATAATTTGTTTAATATTGTTCTTTTAAAATGAATTCAAAAATATTCACAGTATGCTTATCCTATTTCGGGTTTTTTCTAATGTGTACCATGGGTATGGTTGGCGAAGAAATGCTCTTTGCAAAAATTCTGAAAGTAGGAGATCCTTCGAAAGCAAAATCAGCGATGTAACAAGAGCAGTTATTAAAGGTGCAACACTACTCACGCCCCTTAAGAACTAATAACATCGAAACTAATGATCCTGAAGGACCAGAAAATATAACCACACTGAGAATGAAGTACGGACGACTTTTAATGACCGCCATACAATCACTTAACACCTGCTGTTGTGAAGTACATAAGTTCTGAAAGTAGGAGATCATTCGGAAGCAAAAGCAGCAATGTAAAAATAGCAAATTGCCATAAAATACTGGCATGCTATCTCTGAACGTTTAAGTTAATTTACAATACTCGATCACCGTTCGGTGTATCGTCGTGGGTATATAATTATAAGCAAAGATTTAACTTTTTTTCAAAATTTTAAAAACGTTCCTTTATTTCTCCACCAAATTCTATTTTGTGACTACTCGTTAGAATTGTCTAGGGTCTGAAGAGAAGTGAAGATATGAGAGAAATGAGTAGAAATGAGAGTTTGAGTGTTTGGCGCTTTCCCAAATCAACATTTATGCATGAATTACTCGCTTAATCAATATTCATTAATTTAATATTTATAAGGTAAAACTGTTAAATAGAATTGTTGTCTTAGACAAAACGTAGGATCAGACCCATATATAATATCGATAACTCAGACCCAATCAGACATTTCTACAATATTCGTCTGAATTGGGTTTGCTCTGATTACAACATTGTGAAAAGACGTTTATATGCAGGAAAGGGTTAATACATGGCTACATAATACTCAATCACCATTCAGAGTAGTTTCTTGAGTAATGGCAGAAACCCTATGTTGTGACTACAGTAAAACCTCTCTTAACCGGAATTCTAGTAGAGAAGAATTTAGATATGTTAGGCAGGTGACTGCTTAATGCAGAGTGAAAGTCATGCAGAAAGCTCCTCTAGGAGCTTTCTGCATGACTTCCACCCTGCATTAAGCTGTCACCTGTCCCCAAGACCGATATTTATACTAAATTTAACTTCCGGTTAAGAGAGGTTTTACTGTATTCATAACAATCGTCTATCCGAAATTCAAAGCCTGTCGCCACAGAGTGTTTCGTGGAGAAATGGCGATGCTAGTTTCTGAAATGCTCCTTAATCCATTAAACGCCTTTACAAATAGGGTAGACCCAGATCAAAAGGCTACTCTAGGATCTGTCTGGTAAGAATCTGCTCTATTTGTTTATTATATTATGTTAGATCAGACTCTACAACTTTCCAATACCAAAACATCCTGTGTACATAGGTAACTACGAACTATCAGCTACTAAATATTCATACTGTTCTAACACGAATATTCAATAGAGGAACGGTTCATTATTATTGTATAGTTCTACAATACCGAACCATCGGTCATAGTATTCTCTTGGGTATATGTGTGTGCACTTCCCTGATTAAAATATGCCCAAAACGTTAACAGAATGAGTTATGTATTCCGCTGGTACATGGCTCCTCAGAGGCTATATATCGGCATTTAACCTGCTGAGAAAACATTCGTTGGTGCAAAGTTTTGTCATATCCACTTTCAGAAAACAAGAGATATTCAACTAGTCAAGACACATGCGTTCAGTCTTGATCCTGCTGAACCTTATACGGATCCCAATTGTTTGCAAACTTAACCAATTCCCTCCTACAGACGCCTTTTGACGACCTGTAAAGTCACTTTTTGAAACCACAGACGCCTTTTGACGACCTGTAAAAGTCACTTTTTGAAACCATTGCGATAAATTGAGCATTTGTCCCATAGGAGCATTTACTCTATTTATCACAATGGTTTCAAAACAGTATAATTCTAAAATTGCCCTTTTCTATAATAAATACTCATTTTCGGTAGATTTATTTAAAGAAAAGTACATGTAAGAGTCATGCAGGAAACACCGCATACAGAACACACAACCGCCCAAACAGCACCACCACAAACAGCAAATGTGCATGTATATAAAAGACACAAAGAGGCACACACAGACAAAACAAACATACAATATGGGGAATATGGAAGATTGGGTCTAAAAATAGCCTAGGATGGAATGGGTTAAGCACAGAGCTGCCTGTATCAGGCTAAAGGTTAACAACAAATGACTGTCTTGGCAGTAAAGTCTCGCTTATACGGTCATGAAAAGAAGTATAACTCTGGAGCTTTAAAACAGGTGGTGGATTAATACAGAACAATATGTATTCAGAAAGCTCCCATCTACTTTTACAACGTCCTACATTAATAAATTATGTTGTCGCATTAGCGAGTCTTTGCTATACAACATGTAACAAACATTCAGAGAGTTTGCTGATGATATCTACAGTACAATCTCTCTATAACGGCCACTAAAATACACCAAGTATTTTGTGTTTAAGGCAGGTGGCTGCTTAAAGCAAGGTGAAAGTAAAACAGAACGCTCCGATAGGAGCGTTCTGTTTTACTTTCACCTTGCTTTAAGCGGCCACCTGCCCTAAATACCAAATAATTAAAACAAGTATTATTATGGCCGTTATAGAGAGGTTTTACTCTATGTTGAAGATAGTGTTTTGTCCTTGTTTTGATTTTTGAATTAACGTTTGCCTGATGAATTTTAATATTCATGAAATAAATTATGACTTTAATGAATAGAAATTTGCCTACATGGACGAGCTGATCTGAGTCTACTCTGTTTGCAAAGACGTCAAAGAGCGGGATAGTGCAGAGTGATAGTGAACGTGGTACATTAACCTTTTCGGCTAACCAACACTCGCATTTCAAACAGTTCGGATCCAGATGAAACGCAGAGTAACTCATGCAACTCGTGTACATGATGTCATATTTGTTTTCATTAATATTCATCAAGTCAAAGGTAAATAACTATATTGTTTCTTACATTATTCGCCAAGTAGTAATCCACATGGACCATTGATGCCCATATACTCGGTGTTTCATCTTGACTCAAACTGTTGATGGTGGAGCATTGTTACTATTTTCTATCAAATTCCATTAGCAAACAGAACAGAACCTGGTTAGACGACACCTATACGATTTGGATCTACTCTGTTTGCAAAAGCGCAAAAATACGTTAATATGAAGGAAAGGGTTATTATTCACCAGGTTAAACGTAAACAACTATGTTGTTTTCTTACATAATTGGCCAAGTAGTTATCCGTATGGATTCTTGATACCCATTTACCCTTGATACCCATTTAACATTGATACCCATTTACCCTTGATACCCATTTAACCTTGATACCCATTTACCCTTGATACCCATTTAACCTTGATACCCATTTACCCTTGATACCCATTTACCCTTGTTACCCATTTACACTTGATACCCATTTACCCTTGATGTCCATTTACCCTTGATACCCATTAACCCTTGATATCCATTTACCCTTGATACCTATCCAACATTGATACCCATTTGCCCTTGATGCCCCATTTACCCTTGATACCCATTTACCCTTGATGCCCATTTACCCTTGAGACCCTTTTACCCTTGATGCCCCATTTACCCTTGATGCCCATTTAACATTGATACACATTTACCCTTGATACCCATTTAACATTGATACCCATTTACCCTTGCTACCCATTAAACATTGATACCCATTTACCCTTGCTACTTATTTAACCATTATACCCACTTACCATTGATACCTATCTAACATTGCTACCCATTTACCCTTGAGCCCATTTAACATTGCTACCCATTTACTCTTTATATCCATTTACCCTTGATACCTATCTAACATTGATACCCATTTACCCTTGATGCCCATTTAACATTGATACCCATTTACCCTTGATACCCATTTACCCTTGATACCAGTTTATCCTTGATGCCCATTTAACATTGATACCCATTTACCCTTGATACCCATTTACCCTTGATACCCATTTCACATTGATACCAATTTACCATCGATGCCCATTTAACATTGATACCCATTTACCCTTCATACCACTTCCCCTTGATAGCTATTTACCCTTTATAACATTAACCCTTGATACCCATTTAACATTGATACCCATTTACCCTTTATAACATTTATCCTTGATGCCCATTTAACATTGATACCCATTTACCCTTGATGCCCATTTAACATTGATACCCATTTACCCTTGCTACCCATTAAACATTGCTACCCATTTACCCTTGCTACCCATTTAACCTTGATACCTATTTACCCTTGATACCTATCTAACATTGCTACCCATTTACCCTTGAGCCCATTTAACATTGCTACCCATTTACCCTTGATACCCATTTACCCTTTATGCCCATTTACCCTTTATGCCCATTTACCCTTGATGCCCATTTACCCTTGATAACCATTTACCCTTGATAGCCATTTACCCTTGATACCAATTTACCCTTGATGCCCATTTAACATTGATACCCATTAACCCTTGATACCCATTTACCATTGATACCCATTTAACATTGAAACCCATTTACCGTTCATACCACTTCCCCTTGATACCCATTTATATTTTATTATTATTTATTATTATTATTTACCCTTTATAATATTTAACCTTGATACCCATTTAACACTGATACCCATTTACCCTTTATAACATTTACCCTTGATGCCCATTTAACATTGATACCCATTAACCCTTGATACCAATTTACCCTTCGTACCCACTTAATCGGTGTTTCATCTGGACCAAAACTGTTGAAAAATGAGTCAGTTAATACGATGATAAGGTGTGAACTTTTCAGAACAATTTTATACTACATGTGACAAACGGAGTCAATCGAAAATCCTCGTGTAATTTCGGCAATGACCAGCCATCTTAATGTCAATGAAGGTATGCATTCAGTAGCAAAAAGACATATGCAACCGGTTTGTAGGCTATCTAGTGGCTTATATGAAATAACATAATGTTACATACAGTTATAAGCTCTTGGTATGCAATAAACATACAGCGAATGCACTTGCACGTCTCTAGTCATAACCCTATGCGTACGCTGTCACTGCTGTACGCTCGACAGCAGTGCATTATTTACCTTTGTCCCGTGTTATCGAACCAAAATCTTTGTCCATACACACACGTAATAATTCCTCATTGAATTCGTGTCATGAAAACATATTTTAATTGAAAACAAGTCCGTCTGTTTGGAAGCTGAATCCTCTCTATATCGTATTGTTCTTACAGTTAGTCACATCCTAAACAGTGCATCCAGGATGTTTTAACACTTTCCCTGTTCTGTGTTGATTTCAAAGTTTAATACCTATTGAATAATCATGAACAAAATAGTGATAATGAAATATGAAATATTGAACATTGTAGCCAGTTTAGAAAGTAAAGAAACAGATATTTCCAATTCCTGTAACAAACAGAGCAGACCCTGATCAGACGGCTCCCATTGGGTCTACTCTATTTGCAAATGCGTGAAAACACGTTAATATGAGGGAAAGGGTTAAACCTTATTGCACTAAGCCAGACATGACTGGCATGTATTTCGGGTTGCCTTCTGTTTGACATTCGGTCAGTACAAAACTCAATTAAAGGCTTGAACAAGTCAGAAGTAAGTATTAATTGCAACAAACCTGATTTAAGTAGATCATTATGTTTACTGTGGGATAATGGTTTAGCCCTTCGCTCCATAGATATGCCCCTTAACACATTTGCAAATGAGTAGTCCCAGATCAAACGGTCCCAGTAAGAGTCCTATGGTTCCCACTTAGGCTATTTTTTAAACCTGACCTCTTTGATTAAATCTACCAAAAAGGAGCATTAACTAGAGAAAATGAAAATTTCAGAATTGTGTAGTTTTGAAACCATTGTGATAAATAGAGCATTTGCTCCTGTGGATCAAATGCTCTATTTATCACAATGGTTTCACAAAGTGACGTTTACAGAAGCGTCAAAAGGCGTCAATATGCGGGAATGGGTTAAGATATGCTTAGATCTGATTCTACACTATATTTCTGTGGCCAAATTTAACGTGTCCACACGGTGTTATAAACATTAATTTAATTACTGTTTATGGTGTAATTAATTTTTATATCAATAGTAAATAATACGATTTGCCTTTCTAGGCTTACATTTAGTAATGTATGTACACCAGGTTCTAAAAATAAATTAGAGTAATAAATCTGCGCCTCAGTAGGATCCAAAGTGTTTATCACAGATTGTTGGATATATTATTTACCCTTTCCTTCATATAAACACCTTTTCACATATTTGCAAACAGAATAGACCCAGATCAGACGGCACCTATAGGAGTCGTCTGACCAGGGTCTGCTCTGTTTGCATTTGACATGGTATAGATATGATTTTACAGTTTTCGTCAAAGCAAAACGGTATCCTTGAAAAGTTCATATTATAAAAAATCAGCTTATAAATATTCAAGATGTCATTATTTCATACAGGAATAAGGAACAGGGAAAGTGTTAAAGTATTTGATGAAGATGGCAACGTTAAACGTGTTAGCGCGGATGTACAAACTTTAATGTCAAGATCATTAAGTTCCGTTAACTACCGGTAATTACGAATCTACAGCCTAGCCCTTTAGCACACTGTAAACTAAATTGTAACAGTTGCAACAAACATATTGCATCTAGATTAAGTCATCGGTATAGTCATCCAAACAGCAAATCCGCTAATCGTAAATCTCAAAACAAAATTTGAATACGACAATGCGTAGAAAACAGCTCATAGAGGACTGAATTATGTATAAGATAAAGTTTGCTTTACATGCCAACGTTTGAGGATAGTGTTATTGTTATGCTTGTGAACTGATACATAACATGTATATCCGGGCACTTGATCATACAATGGAGTGATTACACAACGACCACTTAATGAAAACAGCGGGTGTCTTTGAACTTTTACTCCATATATATATGACATTTAACCATTTGCAAACAGAGTAGATCCAAATCAGATGGCTCATACATGATCCGTCTGATCTGGGTCTATTCTGCAAAGGCGTAAACGATGGTCTTTTTACACCTAGTGTGATAAAGCTAGTTGACCCTCATCAGTGTATTCTCAAACAAACGGATTCTTGAAACGAATTCTTGAAACGAATTCTTGAACGGGTAGGAAGCAATTACAAGATAGGGCTAAAACTAAGTTGGTAAAGTATATCATGATAATTAAGAAAAGGATTATATATATACAGTAGAGCCCCGAACAAGCAATCACTTTTAGAATAGACATTGGTATATGTAAACGCGTGTGATGGCTTAATGCAGGATAAAAGTAGTGCAGCAAGATCTATTGGAAGTAAAACAGAAAGCTCTTGCATAACTTTCATCCTGCATTAAGAAACCGCCTGCCTTTTAGATCAAGCATTAGACCTCCTTTTGGATGATCACGTAAGAGGTTTTTACTAGAGAGAGAGGGAGAGAGAGAGAGAGAGAGAGAGAGAGAGAGAGAGAGAGAGAGAGAGAGAGAGTGGAAGGGGATAAATATATACAGAGAGACAGACAGACAGAGACAGGGACGGAGATAGAGACAGATAGACAGAGAGCCAGAGAGACAGAGTTAGAGGGTTAAGGGGGATGTTTTCTGTGTTTGAATTTCACTTATAGATGTGAATACAAAGTTGCAGTCAATGTATGTTGCGCAATATCATATATGTATATACAGTAGAACTTCGATATCTTGAACTCGGATAACTCGAACTTCGAGATAACTCGAACAAAAAGTTCAGTCCTTCCAAAACTTACAATACAGAATTGCTCTAAATGTATCGCTACAGATATCTAGAAACACGTGTTATAGCTTAATACAGGTCTAAAGTAATGTTGAAAACTCCTACAGGAGCTTTCAGTATTACTTTAGACCTGTATTAAGCTGTGGCCTTGAGAAATGGTTCAGGTTAGATATCGGATAACTCGAACTTCTGTTATCTCGAACTAATTTGTATGGTCCCTTGACGTTCGAGTTATCGAAGTTCAACTGTATTTACATGTAGTGCATGGCTTTGTATCTGCCATTATCTCACTCATGCGATATCCTTCATATCCTAATAGTTTTAAATTGATACGGAAATGAGATGTTTGCTGGTCCGTCAGCATCTTTTATTTCACTGCCAAACCTTATCCTGCTGCTACGCAGGGTTAGTCGGAGGAATATCAAAAATATTTCAAATACATGCAGTGTTTTAGCTCGACTATTCGAAGAATAGTGGAACTTTCCTACTCGCCCCGGCGTCGGTCGGCGTCACACATTGGGTAAGTGTTTTGACAAAGTCCACTGTTTGCATTTAACCTTTTGAATAAAGCTTTGAAACTTGAAACACTAGTTTACCGTCACAAGCTTCATCTATAGGCAAGAGTACAAAACTCTGTCAAGCATTTTGACAGAATTATTACTCATTTAACTCAGAATTTTTGTCAAATGTTTTTTGTTAAAGTCCACTTATTTACATAACCCTGTGAGATAAAGTTTTGAAACGTGGAACACTTTTACACCATCACAAGCTTCATTTGTAGGCATGAGTACGTAACACTGTCATACATTTTGACAGAAATCATTGCCCCTTTTAACTTAGGTTTTTCTTTTAATTAAATATTTCAAAGATCTAGCATCTTGAATACTATTAAATATATTTTACTGAGACTTTGAATACTTCCTTCTAGTATCATTGGACACCATTTTAAGCCAGTATCCAGGATTTTTACACTAACAATACTGAGAATAGTCGAGCGCGCTTTCCTCTGACAGCTCTTCTTTCTCTCTGAATACGCCTCTTGTCTACTTATTTGGGGATAATTATTGCTAGAGAGCGGAACCATTTCCATCAATAAAAGTACGTCTACGCCTTTGCAAACAGAGTAGACTCAAACCAGATAGCTCATGTAGTAGCCGTCTGTTCAGCGTTTGCTTATGAAATTATAATAGATTTGACTCAACAGTTTGTCCCAATACCAAAACATCCGGTGTGTACATGTCATTGTAAAAATAATCTAATAAATATTCATGATGCCATTATTTTTAACATCAATGTTAAACAGGGAAATGGGTTGACTATGTCCACAATATGCGCGATCAGTGTGGCTCCACGTGAGATGACGTCACTCGGTGAACCATTAGAATTGAAACTGTTTGGCACTCTGGTTGTATAGGTATCCAACTCTCTCCTAGACTATTTTTAGACACAACCTCTTTCAATTAATCTACCGAAAAGAAGCATTAACTATAGAAAAGGAGACTCTTAGAATTGTGTAGTTTTAAAACCAGTGTGATAAATAAAGCATTTGCTCCTATGGAGCAAATGCTTTATTTATCGCAATGGTTTCAAATAATGAGTTTTACAGAGGCGCGAAAAAGCGTCAGGAGGAGAGAATTGGTTAAATGAAATGCAAGAAAATAGGTGTGCTTTAAAAGCTGACGCAGATGAGAGTGCAGACGAATTTCACATGTATTACGTGTTGAGATAAAGTGCAAAACAATTCAATATACCACAGCCTGTTACTGGCCACACATCATGAGTGATAGTGTCGTCTGCTTTTAACCTTTGGCACGTGATGCAATATCTCGTCTGCACGTAATGTAGTCTACTTCAATTCTCAAAGTATTCATTCGATCTACTTGCTTTAAAAACACTGAAAAAGCCAATCTATAAATTCGCTTGGATCGTGCTTAATCCTTTCCCCGTTCTACATTTAATCCAAATATCCATACATACTTAATATCCGTGGACAGAATATGTTTAGTTAGAATCAAATATGGAAGGTGGACCAATGAAGATCCAGTCATTTTAGAAATTAAAGAAACAGATCTTTTAAATTCCAGTAGGAAACAGAGCAGACCCTGATCAGACAGCTCCTACAGGGGTCGTCTGATCTGGGTTTATGATGTTTGCAAATGCGCGAAAACGTGTTTACATGAAGGAACGTGTTAATTTAACTCTTCATCGCCGAAGTCGTTGCACAGTGTTTGCTGCAATGGGTGAATATTTGAATACCATTACAAACAGTTTAGAACCAAATCGGCTGCCAACTGCTTACGTACTACTTACTGTTTAGAGAGAAAATTGAAGAAAACCCCAATCTGAAACTTAAAACAGACGACATTGTTTAAAGATGGACATTATTGACGCCAAATACATGTATAAGAGTCGTCTGCTATCAGCGTTATAGCTAGCGATAAACAAACGCACGGGCATAACAACAATCTGAAAGGTGAAAACATATGGCCAAAAACAGAACAAAAATCGAAGGCTAAGTGGGGTAGACCTTGATAAACATTCTGTCTTGTCATGTAAGCTTTAACCCATTCTTTCATACATTGACATCTTTTGACGCTTCTATAAAAGTCATTTTTTGAAACCATAGTGCTAAATAGATCATTTGTTCTCATAGGAGCAAATGCTTTATTTATCACAATGGTTTCAAAAATACAGTTTCCCTTTCTCTAGTAAATGCTCCTTTTCAGAAGATTTATTCAAAAAGGTTGGGCTAAAATAGCTTATGAGAGAATGGATTAACCCTTTCTCTTATTTAAACACATTTTCACGCATTTGCAAACAGAGTAGACCCAGATCAGACGGCTCTTATAGGATGACATGATATAGATTTGTCAAAGCCAAAATTCCCTTTAACAGTTTATATTATAAATAATGAACTAATAAATATTTATGTTGTCATTATTTCTTACATGAATACAGAACTGGGAATGGGCTAAATTTCTTGATTCGGTTATATGTACCGTGAAATAATACTGAAATATACTCCAAAATCCTACCAGTAAAGTTTCTGGGGGAGTATGCCCCCGGTCCCCTCTGGCCACGATGTGTACATTATATATGGATCCCGCTACGCTCCGAACAGTCGTCTGCTATAATTGTATTATAACACACACATTGTTCCACTTCAATAGTTTCAATTGTTTCAATTGTTGGTATCAGAGGTCCAGATAAGACGCGTAGATTAAAACATGTTCAAGAATAACCTCTTTATTTCTCCACCAAGCCCCATCGAAGAGAAGAGTTGTCACAACATAGGGTTTGGTGGGAATAATGACGATATTAGTATCCGAGTACTTACATTTATCTGTTGCTCTGTAGTATTTATGTTGAAATTCGGAAAATGTCAAAAGACTTAATATGGTTTTAGCTGGCCTTGCAAACGATGGTGTTCATATAATCTATGACATGCAAGGCACATCGAAGTTATATAATTGCAAGTCGTTATCAGTGTCCTGGACGACGATTTTCATGTCATATTTAAAGTTCAACTGTGTAACATGCTCGTTCTCCCTTCAACACTTTTACCGCCAATTTCGCATAAATGCACCACGACAAATAATGCAGTCCCAGATTAGACGTCACTTTTTGTCTGAATCTGTATTTCTATGTATGTGCTTTATTCCTTTGAAATTTGCATTTATTTATCCCATGTCCTTATCTTACTGAATGATTTTAAAAACTTGGATTGCAGACGACAGTTAGAAATTTGGCGCCGAAACAAATAACCATTTACTACATACATGTACAATGTACATGCACCGTTTAACACATTGGCAAACAGAGGAGGAGCCGTCAGATCTGAGTTGTTCTGTTTGACAGTACATAGATCTGATTCTACAGTTCTGCAACGGTATAAACTTATCTTGTTCTTATACCATTATAATATTAAGCTAATTAATATGCATGCGTACGCTTATCCTTACATAAACATTCACATACATTGTAGTAAAGAAGTAAGCTGCTTCGTTAGTCTGCAGATAAAGTTGTGTAGTCACTTACTAAAATCGTCATTTCTCCAATAAACCCTATGCTGTGTACACTCTTTAGAATCGTCTCATAGGGTTTGGTGGAGAAATAAAGAAGTTATTATTGAAAATGTTTTAATTTACGCACCTTATCTGTGACCTTTGTTGAGCTCAGATACTGATGAAATCGCGCTGGCTTTCATTGCGCGGGAGCCTGAAGGCTCGGCGCTATATATGGAGCGCTGCCATTGTAATTTCATTTGTAGGAGGACTGATTTATCAATAATTGCTAGTGAATTTTAATTTGTCTTTATGATTATAAAAATTTCATGTGTGGAATAATATAATTTTATATAGTTGGAAACAGGTCGACATATTTTTTTTCAGTGTAGAATTGTTTGTATTTTGGAAATATAAATATTAGAACATTATTTCTCCTAGGTCAAGGCTAATAAAAGATTAATACCGCAACGGAAGGATCATCAACGATAACAGCCGAGGAAATGACTAAGATGTTGCGGAGCCGAACATTTTCGCATTCGGTGAGTACGCTTATGACCACCGTTTAAATCAAGGGCGGGGATTAATTAGTAAAGCTATTTCGATAGAAAATAAACTAAAATGACAGTTTCTAAAGGACCAGGCGCACGGAACTGAAGAGCGTTTGTTGGTTACTTTCGCAATCCGACTGAAAGTGCTGCTTTTTAAAAGAGGTCCAGGGGTAAGAGAGGTAAGATCGTGACGGCTGGTTCTATAAACGAGAAACCGATAAAGAACCCATTCTTTACGGAAGTGAACGTGCCCAAATTTTAGATCTGCAATAAGCTGTGAACTTGAGAAAATGTTCAGATTAGAAATCGGATACCTGTGTGCATATGCGGTTATAAAATATTAGCTTATAAATATTCATGCTGCCTTTATTTCTTACATGAATATTTAACAAAATGTGAGATAAGGTGCCCAGTGTGAGACTGGAAGGGTTATTGTATAACTAGGACCATCTAACTGAAATGGCTGCTGTTTCAAATAACCTTTGTGGTGAAACGAAAGAATTTTGTTGTGTTACTAAGGCCATATGATTAATACAGACATTTTGTTGACAGTATATTATATAAATCACAATTGATTATTATTCACTATTCAGTAATCCGCGCCTTTGATGCTTTGCATCACTGGTTTTCTTGTATTTATGTAATACGCATTGGGTAAACCACCGATACACGTGGTACGACACAGCATCATTCACCCCCCCCCTCCCGAGACTCGAAGCGGGTTTGAAACTGTCTACGTTGGCGAATGCACTGTAGCTAGTGACTGGTTGCCATTGGGCAAGCTACATTTTCAGACACATAAGTTTAGTGTGTCGAATGGCAATCATTCAGAGTACAGTTTGACAGATTTACCTTCTATGTCACATTGATAAGCTGAGTGGCTGAGAGTATTTACAACAGGTATATTGCATGTTCTTATCGTATTCAATATTATTGACATGGGAATCCAACAGCTTATGAATTCGAACACAGTAAACGTCCTCTAAACCGGTTATTATAATTAGCAACAGTGCCAGTATTTCAGACAGATAGCAGCTTAACCCTTCGCTTGCTATTCACGTTAATATACATATACCTGTAAATAGTGAAGACCCAGATGAGACAGCTCCTGCAGGAGCTGTCTCATCAGGGTCTGCACTATTTACAAGTTGATTGTGCAACCAGTGCACTCCACAGCAGTGATTGCACAGCGAAATACTCTTGTACACAGTGAAGATATATGTAATTATACAACAGGGCATGGATAAAGAAGGAGAAATGTATTTCAAAATTCAGCAAGAGAAGGGTTAATACAAGTTGAACGTCATACATAAACACCCAAACGAGCTTTCGGCATGACTTTCAACCTGCATTAGGCAGCCACCTGCTTAAAAACCCTAATTCAATCTTTATTAAAATTCTTATTTAAAGGGACTTACTGTACACATAGGGACAGCTTGGGAAGTTGTTTTTATTTTGCACAGGAAACAGATCTAGACATCTTCAACTTCTACATGTATAGAGGAACGTTACCCCTTGTTCGATAAAAACTTGTAAACAGAGTAGACCCAGATCAGAATAGTTCATGTGTAAGAACTATCA
This sequence comes from Azorinus chamasolen, assembly GCA_963576725.1. Classification (NCBI taxonomy): domain Eukaryota; kingdom Metazoa; phylum Mollusca; class Bivalvia; order Cardiida; family Solecurtidae; genus Azorinus; species Azorinus chamasolen. The sequence goes on along the minus strand of OY755251.1, from coordinate 19,119,207 downwards.
GGGTTTATTCTGTTTGTTTATGGAATAATTTATATCTGAGTCTACACTGTATGTTCCGGTTAAACTCATTTGTTTATTGTGCCATAATAAAAATATATATAAAAGAAATATCTATCAAATAATAATGCTTTGTATTATGCAAATACATATTCATAAAGTAAAGCGTTATAAATGTCTGTCAGCCTCGCATAAAGTCTGGCTCGCTTTTTGTCTCATTATCTATACAGTACATTGCGCATGTCTCAACCACTATTAACCCATTTATCCCCACATTATTTGAACAAAGCTCGTCCAAATGTCAGTGTGGAAGGCTCCATTTTTCATGTCGAGGGGGCACTGCTAACAAAATATTAGATGGAGCAGGCCATTGACATCGGTGGTTCCAGCAAACAGTGCAGGTCCTGATCAGAGGGCACCTGAAGGAGCTGGTCTGATCTGGTTCTACACTGTTTGCCTACGTCCCTTTTAAGGGACACTTAGCACAAATGGGTTTATATATAGTATACCCTCTAAAGAGACCATCGAAACAAACATATTCACGGTCTTAAAGACAGGTGGTAGCTTCATACAGGGTGAAAATTATGCATACAATTTCTAAAGGAGCGTTCTGCACACGGTTCGTCCTGCAATAAGCAACTACAGTAAAACCTCGATAATTCGAATGTTTAATAAAGAAGATTTTTTGTGATCTTTTCAGGCAGATAACTAATAAATGCAGAGTGAAAATCGTACAGAAAGCCCCCAGATGGGCGAAAATGATACTTACAATAAACACTCGATACTAAGAACACACACATACGTATCATTATTGATCTTTGACACAGATGGAAGCGACATGCAGTGCGAAACTTTCACCCTGCATCAAGCAGCCACCTGTGCACAAAGAAATAAAACCTTCATTACTAAAAGTTCGTAGTATCGAGTTTTTTATTTGAATGTTCGATTTAACGAGGTTTTAATGCACGTGCTCTTACAGTAAATTATATTCACGTTTAATCATTAAGTGATCACTTTTACTGTAATGATAAATGTATAGCTTAGTTAGTGTGTAGACAGACATCTAGTTAATGGCACATCACGTACAGTTCGATCTGAACGCTTGATAAAGTGATTATTCAAACTGTCATCTAAATAGGAATGTCGTCTAACTGTTTAAACCGCAGGTATTGAAACTGTGTACACCGATATTGAGAGATCTGTGAGGAAAATGACCTGGGTCTGCACTGTTTATGATTCATAATCGTTCTAGACATCATCGTGTAATTGAGTAACGGCGTCTGAATTTAGCCAAACTTAACAATATCTGTCAAATGAGGTCAATGTGGTCTTTATCTTTTGAAGTACATGTACCACATTTTATGTTCTGTAAATGCAATTCAGCGTTCAAGTTTAACAAGAGCTGTCACAGGACAGGGCGCTCGACTATTCTTAGAATTGTTACTGTAAATATGATTGATAGTGACCTAAAATGGTGTCCTATTATACTAGAAGCAAATAACCAAAGTGTCAGTAAAATATCTTTAATAGTATTCAAGATGTAGGATATCTTTGAAATCGTTAATGAAAAGAAAATCATAAGTTAAAAAATGCAATAATTTCTGTTAAAATGCTTGACAGGGTAATGTACTCTTGCCTACAGATGAAGCTTGTGATAATGAACAAGTGTTCCCAGTTTCAATGCTTTATCTCAAAGGGTTATGTAAATAAGTGGACTTTAATAAAACCCTTAACCAAAATTTCTAAGTTAAAAAGGGCCATAATACTGTCAAAATTCTTGGAAGAGTTATGTACTCTTGCCTACTGATGATGCATGTGGTGGTGAACAAGTGTTCCAAGTTTCAAAGCTTTATTCAAAAGGTTAAAGTAAAAAAATGACTTTAACAAAAAACTTAACCAAAGTGTGACGCGGACGCCGACACGGACGCGGAGACCGACGCCGACGCCGCTGCGAGTAGGATAGCTCCACTATTTTTCGAATACATGTAGTCGAGCTAAAAAGGGAACGGCGTGACTTGTCTTCACCATTTCAGTGCCAGCATTGTCGTCTGTTTGAGACATTTTCGTCTGCTTCCCGTTTTAAAGATGGTGCTTGTTCAGTTTATTTATAGCACACTAAATAGAGTGTCAAACAGTTTGGATGCTGATGAGACGGCGAGTTGCTCAACGTCTCATCTAGATCCAAACTGTTTACATAATAAACATACCGGTCTGCATGGCACTGAAAGGGGTTAATAGCATTTACCTTACCATGCATGTATATTCTTTGATTACAAATATGTTCTGTCTCTCTGCCTAATTTTGTCATTCATGGTCCATTATTAAACTTTATCCTTTCAACCCTAATTAACTATTCAATTAAACAATGATGGATCCGTTTATTTTTAAATTCAATATTCGACATGTTACAGCTATGCCATAAGGACATGTATTCACCGAGGTTTGCAGATAATGGAAAACGAAACATCTGATCTGATTCTACAGAATCACACTATACGACATTCATAATATGTTACAACAGTGTAAAATACAGGAGTCGTCGGATCTCGATCTACTCTGTTTACAAATACGTTAAAATGAGTATGTATGTATGGAATAAAGAGTTAACGAATTTTTGGACAATATAACTAAACACTCTCCATACACTCCATTAACCCATTCCCTCATATTGACGACTTTTGACGACTCTTTAAAAGTCAATTTGTGAAACCATTGTGATAAATAGAGCATTTGCTCCTATAGGAGCAAATGCTCTATTTATCACAATGGTTTCAAAATACAAAAATCTAAAATTTTCCTTTTCTTTAGTTAATGCTCCTTTTCGGTAGATTAATTCAAGAAGGTCGTATCTAAAAATCGCCTATGAGGTAATGGGTTAATTGCACCTATTGCGAGTGATTTATTGATTACCTTTATAAACTGGTGTATCACCTGTATCGAAACGGTTTCACGCGTTGGTTGTTGTTGTGTAGATGAATTGAATAAACCCTACACATCTATTTTGAAACTGATGTGAACCAATCATTTTTGTTCGGCATGTTAATGGTTTCTGTTAATGTAAACCTTAGCTCGGCATTAGCTCGGCACGTTACTTATTAATGTATTATAGCTCGGCATTGTTTCGGCACGTTACATGTTAATCTACTGTAGCTCTGACAAGCTCGGCACGTTACATTGTAATATACCTTAGCTCGGCATTAGCTCGGCATGTTACAAATTAATGTTAACCTTAGCTCGGCATTAGCTCGGCACAGTACTTGTTAATGTATCATAGCTCGGCATTGTTTCGGCACGTTACAGGTTAATCTACCTTAGCTCCGATAAGCTCGGCACATTGCAGGTTAATGAACCTTAGCTGTGATAAGCTCTGCACGTTACAAGTTAATGTACCTTAGCTCGGCATTAGCTCGGCATGTTACAGGCTATTATACCTTAGTTCGGATTAGCTCAGCATAGCAATGTATCTTAGCTCGGTATTAGATCGACACGTTACAGATAGTATATCTTAGCTCGGCATTAGCTCGGTACGTTACAAGTTAATGTACCTTAGCTCGAATAAGTTCGGCACGTAACTATGTTGATGTACAATAACTACATTTTGAAGAGATCTCTTCACCTTAAAGTGACTTTCGTGATGACTGTGCATAACAACACAGAATATAACCCCATACCTGATAAAGAAAACTTCCTATTACCCGCTATCTTATAGAGGCGCCTTTTGGCCCCTCTCAGAGTAGACCTAGGTCAGACCGCTAATCAGGGTCTGTTCTGTTCGCTAATGGAATAATATAGATATACTCCTGTTTATGTCGTAGTCAAAATTTCCTGTGTTCATATGCCGTTATATAAATTCATCTAATTGCCGTTATTCATCAGGTACTTGGTGTAAGCTTAGAGGAACACTGCATAAGTCTTCCGCCACAAAGTCGAATGTTTGATCACCATTGCAAACGTTTTAGGTCTACATGAGACATTGGATAACTCGGCCTTACATCAGAATCCAACTACTTGGCAAGATGGTTGCGGTAAGAAGTTGAAAAATGACATAACTCTAAAATCTGAAGTAGGCGAAAAAATCTTAACAGACGAAATTCATTTGGCGTCGAAAGAGTTACACATTTTTTTTTTGAAAGTTCGTATTATTCATTGGCTTAAACGTTAAATTATCATAAACATACAAAAGAACGGACAGAATGACAGACAACCTAACAGACGAACAAATAGAAAATACGAACAAGCAATCGAACAAACAAAGACCCATACCGAGGATCTACAGACAAGAACAACGTGTGTAATGCGGGCAATTTGCAGGTATTAAATGTACAGAGTAAGAAAATCACAAACCTGATAATTAGAACAAAACTATTTCCAAAGCACATGAAAGGTGTCCATTTAACAACAGTGGTGTGGCTGCACGACAACTCTCATTCGTCTTCATTGTGGGCGTGCAGCAATAGATTACAGCTCAGACACAGTTCAACCTTTACCCTTTCAACGCTGAGTTTTCAAATGGATTGTTTCAAAATTCCAACAGGCCAATCTTATTGCGAATATTCAGGAATCTTTAAAAAGACAAGTGTAACATGACAAACAGCGCATGTCCCGATTCAACGGTTCCTCTAGGGACCCTTTCACCAGGTTGTACAATGTTTGCAAAGGACATTAATGACCCTTTTCCGCACTGGAAGTTTCAAACAGTGAATTTTCAAATTGAAATGGTCAATTATCGTTTAATTGGTAACGTCGATCCCATTCATACATGTTAAATATATAAAATTTACTATGGGACTTTGAATGACAAACAGTGTAGACCCTGGTCACAGGGTTTCCAATGGAGTCCTCCGATCCGGGTCTATACTGTTTGCAAATACCAGCTAATTAATTTCCGCCACTCAAAGGGCTAAACAGAAAATAAAGTTTGATTGGTCGAATTGTGAAACGTGATATCCCTTCTAAACGGTATACATGGTCTTTAAACAGGATCTTAAACATGCTATTTAAAACATGTTGTTTTTACCCATACCAGAAGACATCGATTATCTCAATATTATGTCGTTATAAATACTCTCTGAAGCCCTCGTTTCAATTAGTTCAAACGTGACGAGAAGAAACTTTAACGTTACAAATATAGACGACAACTTTGATGCAGATGACATTTTTCCGCAGTCTAAAGGGGTGCAAAGATAACCTCAAACACTGACCTACCTCTTCTAAGATAACGTTCGAGTCAACCGCAGCAATGTTTACTGTTCTACAGTCGCATTATCTATACATTTAAAAACGGAAAAAAGAAGATCATAATTACCTCCTCTTTTCATTAGCATTCATAGGCTTATCCGACAAATTTAACTCTTTACCTACAGTAAAAACTCGATACAACGAAATTTTAGTAATGAAGATTGTATGTCTTAATGGGCAGGTTGCTGCTTAATGCAGGGTTAAAGTTATGCAGAAAGCTCCTGGAGGAGCTTTCTGCAAGACTTTCATCCTGCATTAAGCTACCACCTGTGTTAAAGATCAATAATGGTACGTATTTGAGTATTCGAATAATCAAGTTTTCACTGTAATTAATATTTTTGTAATAAATAATGGCGTCATTAATGTTAATGAATGTTTATACTAGCCTTATGTAAAAGGGGAATTTTGACCACAACCTGAACAAACATAGCTATATTAACATATAAGCAAACAGATCAGACCCTGGTCTGACGGCTCCTACGACAGTGGTCTGATCTGGGTCTGCTGTGTTTGCATAGGAGATAAAAGGCGTCCATATCAGATAACGAGTTCATTCTGCATAGATATCATAGAATTAAGAAAACGACATTACAAAGTACACAAATAACACTGATCAAATACTACATTCCTTCGTAGTCACCCTGTACCAGTGATTTAACCCTTTACCTGATGAATATCAATGCGAGAAATAATTACATCGTGAATATATTAATTAGCTTAACAGTGTTTATATGGATATTTCTGTGATATTACATGTATATTTTAAGATAAGTTCTGTGATGGTTATTTATAATGATATCGTGACTCTCTGTGTCTTGCCAATAGAATCCAGGACCAAAATGGAAATGAGGAAACTATTTTCACTTTTTGTGTTATCCTTGGTGTCTAGTGCGCATTACATGGTTTTTATATGTTGCCTGAATTATGTTTTGCCATGTTATGAACACATTTTACAGAAATCTATCTATCTATCTATCTATCTATCTATCTATCTATCTATCTATCTATCTATCTATCTATCTATCTATCTATCTATCTATCTATCTACCTATCTACCTACCTGCCTGTCTGTCTGTCTGTCTGTCTGTCTGTCTGTCTGTCTGTCTGTCTGTCTGTCTATCTATCTATCTATCTATCTATCTATCTATCTATCTATCTATCTATCTATCTATCTATCTATCTATCTATCTATCTATCTATCTGTCGATATGTTTATCTATCTATCTGTCTGTATGTATGTCTGACTATTTGTCCATCTATCCGTCTATTCGTATATCTATGTCTGTATGTCTGTCTGTCTGTCTGTTCCATTATGACATTATGATCAAGGGATATTTTGTTGATGGCAGAAACCGTACAATCATATCTTTATTTTTAAGCAAACAGATCAGACCCTCATTAGAAATTTTTACCTTATAAAATGGATAGTTCACGAAATCATGAATGTATACACACATGTTCATTACGGAAAGGGTTAAGAATCCATTTAACATATTAGATATAGGAGTCGCAAGTGGTTGCTTAATGCATGGCGAAAGGAATACATAAAGCTCCTTGTGGAGCTTTCTGCTTTTACGTTATTATGCACAAACAAAACACCTGTCTGAATGTTTTACTTCATATACGCCTTTTTACGATTTTGCAAACAAAATAGACCAAGATCAGACGGAGTATGTAAGAGTCTTCTGAACTGCTATACAGGCCAAACCTTCCTGTGTTCATGTCATTATAATATTCACGATGTCATTATTTCTTACATGAATATTCACGGAGTATAGGGTTAAAGATCTATCGTGACTCTCTGTGTCTTGCCAATAGAATCCAGGACCAAAATGGAAATGAGGAAACTATTTTCACTTTTTGTGTTATCCTTGGTGTCTAGTGCGCATTACATGGTTTTTATATGTTGCCTGAATTATGTTTTGCCATGTTATGAACACATTTTACAGAAATCTATCTATCTATCTATCTATCTATCTATCTATCTATCTATCTATCTATCTATCTATCTATCTATCTATCTATCTATCTATCTATCTATCTATCTACCTATCTACCTACCTGCCTGTCTGTCTGTCTGTCTGTCTGTCTGTCTGTCTGTCTGTCTGTCTGTCTGTCTATCTATCTATCTATCTATCTATCTATCTATCTATCTATCTATCTATCTATCTATCTATCTATCTATCTATCTATCTATCTGTCGATATGTTTATCTATCTATCTGTCTGTATGTATGTCTGACTATTTGTCCATCTATCCGTCTATTCGTATATCTATGTCTGTATGTCTGTCTGTCTGTCTGTTCCATTATGACATTATGATCAAGGGATATTTTGTTGATGGCAGAAACCGTACAATCATATCTTTATTTTTAAGCAAACAGATCAGACCCTCATTAGAAATTTTTACCTTATAAAATGGATAGTTCACGAAATCATGAATGTATACACACATGTTCATTACGGAAAGGGTTAAGAATCCATTTAACATATTAGATATAGGAGTCGCAAGTGGTTGCTTAATGCATGGCGAAAGGAATACATAAAGCTCCTTGTGGAGCTTTCTGCTTTTACGTTATTATGCACAAACAAAACACCTGTCTGAATGTTTTACTTCATATACGCCTTTTTACGATTTTGCAAACAAAATAGACCAAGATCAGACGGAGTATGTAAGAGTCTTCTGAACTGCTATACAGGCCAAACCTTCCTGTGTTCATGTCATTATAATATTCACGATGTCATTATTTCTTACATGAATATTCACGGAGTATAGGGTTAAAGATCTAGAATTTGTTCGTTTTTAACGTTCGCTTGAGAATTAACAAATTACCTCGTACATTCTTCCTTTCTTCTATAACATCATACATTGATATCCATTAATCCGTGTCAATCTAACCTCAACATTACCCACATCACAAACAGCTTGGACCCATGCGTGGCGTTGAGTAATTCAGCGTCTCACACGTTTTTTTAGTTTCTCAAAATCTACACCATATCAGAATTTGACCAGACATTATCTTTACAGCGGGTAAGGGCTAAAACAAACACTAGTTCCATTAGTAACCATATACGAGTATAGACATAACTATAATAGAACAAAGTCGTTAAGGTTTCATAAATATAAATGTCAAATATGCAGAAATGTCATATTCACATGCTCGTGAACTAACGATTTTGACATTTGCAATCACGTACAGTAAACCCTCTTTTAAGCGAACACTGATATTAATACAGTAAAATCTCTCTAAACCGGAAGTACAATTAAGTATAAATATCGGTCTTGGAGACAGATGGTAGCTTAATGTAGGGTGAAAGTCATGCTAAAAGCTCCTCTGTGAGCTTTCGGCATGACATTCACCCTGCATTAAGCAGCCACCTGCCAAAAGTATCTAAGTTCTTCTTAACTAGGATTCCGGTTTTGAGAGGTTAAACTGTATAAGACTAATTTTAAACTGAATGTTATTGCAGAGCTACAGTAATGTATATACAACACAGTGTTGCTAAACCGGCTACATTATCTATTTATATAGGAGACTGTAAAATGATACAAAAACTCATATAGGAGCTTTCTGTATCACTTTTTTTCCTGTTTTAAGCTACCACCTATTTCAAAACTTCAGAATTTGATCTTACTAATGGGACTTTACTTTACGTGCTTTTAATTTTTGTTATGAACCAATGAACTACCTTCTATTTAATGGTCATTGATATCGCCAATTAAATACGTATTCCCTAGTAACATGCATCACGGTTAAAAGAACACCCCGGTATTGATAAACAATACAAACGTGTGGAGCCAGATCAGTTCCCCAACTTCGTTGACCAGGTTTTGCATAAACCCGGATATAAACTGCTGTCGGCTCAAATTTGAATCTTGTGCAATTTTAACTACTTCCGATTCGGTGAAACATTTGTGAACTTTTTGACACTTGATTAGATACATCATTATATACGGGCTCTCTGATCTGGTTCTACACTATTTGCAGTACAATACGCGGGTGCCTCACATAATAATACCGGTCAGAGTAAGCTTGGTTTAACTTAGCTAACGTAGCACAAGGTAAAAACACTATACATTCAAACTTTCAGTATATGACATAATTATCTGGTGTGCGGGCATACATTTGTAACCCTTTAATCCATATAAACGCATTTTCAAGCCTTAAAAGGAGGCTTATGTACGAGTCGTCTTATTATTGCCTGCTCTGTTTGCTTATGGAGTTATATACATCTCATTATACGGTTTTTACTACAGTCAAAACGCCCCTGGTTCATAATAATGCCGTTACAATATATAACATGTAGTTTAATTGATATTTATAGTGTCACTTTTTCAAGAAATAAATGGAATAGGGAAGTGAAAAAACACTGAGCTAAATTAACATATACGACAAAGTGTCATTATAATTTTAAAACACATATATAATATGGTATCTGTTTGTACAAACTTAATGTATATAAACAGTTTTGGTGTCTCTACGCATAAAAAGAGCTACAGTAAACCCTTCTAAACCGGAAATTAAATAAAGAATTTAGGACTTTTTATGCAGGTGACTACTGAAAACAGGGTGAATGTCATGCAGAAATCTCCCAAAGCAGCTTTCTGCATGACTTTCAACCTGCATTAAGCTGCCACCTGTCGGACAAAACCAGCACTGATACTAATTTTGACATCCAGTTTAGAAGGTTGTTACGGTAATGTGTTTTTGGCGTAGTAAATGCCTGTGTTACAGAACGTATTATCTTTCTAGTGCAACAGCTCATGTAAATTGGTGTTTATAAACGTAATGTCTTTACAGATGTACATAATAAGATAATTTTAAATATAGCCCAGACAATTGTCTAGAATGATGAACTGTAAAATATTTAAACCTTTTAAGCTTTATTCCAAAGTCATTTTGAATTGGCATGTAATAAATCAAACAAACGAAACACTTTATTTTATGGAAGCATTGTTTTATGCCATAACAAACGGAGTATATTGTACGATAAACGGTTTAGCCAATCTGAACACGAAGTGTCCAATAGGAACTTTTAGGATCGTTGATTGCCCGTCGTCAGTAGCCCACCCGATTCGGTATCTCAGTCGGGTAGTGCGTTTACTTTCTAAATTAACAGGTTCGCCTCTTGTCGGATCATGCCTCTTGCTTGACACTCGCCAAGATGAAAGTATAACGAGGACTAGTTAACCATTTACACCATGGATATTCATGTAACAAAGAATGACATCATTAATATCTAGATGTATAATAACTATATTTATTTTTATAATGGCACAAAACACAAATATGAATATAAATTTTATTTATAGTCGGCTGACATTTAAGAAATTAACATATTCAGCTAGGTATAGCTTTTGGCCCATGAACACAGGAGTATTTTGCCATGGCAGACTCTGTAGAATACATCTATATTATATCATAGGAAAACAGAGCCGACCCTGATCAGACGGCTCCTGTAGGGTCTACTCTGTTTGCAATGGCGTAGAAAGGGATATTCATGGAGTAAACTCAACGTCCTATTTGAGTCCATACTTTTTCAGACTCGCCATTTGCAGTGAAGGAGATAGAACAAATACAAAGCAAATACAGCATATCCATGTTTTAAATGTACATCTTGCAAGCCAACAGGAACACGCTCGAGTAATTTATATTCAGTTATTGTTGAGATAAAAGCAGATAAAATAGAAACGTAAATATCTTTCGGAAATATTTCTGGTTTAATGACTTGGATATAACTTCCTGACCTTTAGATATGCTTGATCAAACGCATAACTATGGTATTTAGAACAATAAATTAATGGTCCAATTAACTCTCAGAGTCCTTTTATGCTTGGTATAAATTATTCCCTGAATCACAATAAAACATTCCGACCCTATATACAATAATATGCCATTAAAATGTTTATTTTGACCAATCTGTTATGAAATGAGCCTTTGTGAACTTTCCATTCGTCTGATAATCGATAGATATATAGATAAATATAGATAGATAGATAAAAGAAGGAGCTGTATGATCTGGGACAACTTTGTTTGCAAAGGTGTCATCAACTTTAATCTTGATACATGTTTTTTTATGATAATCATTTCGTAGTTTAATATCAGATATTTCAAGTGAACACGTTCTGTCAACACGCTCTCAGTAAATAGATGAGTCTTTCACGCCTCCTGATTTCCAGTCATTGACCAATTCTGACCAATTTGAAAATTAAACCACTTTGTCACAAATGCAGATATGCCTTGTACACATGATTTAACCGATGCTCAGGGTCCATGTTTATAAAACTTTTAGTTGAGTCTGAGTACGTTCTCAAGTTTTTGATTGGTCAGATTTGAGCCTCTGGCTCAAATCTGACCAATCAAAAGCTTGAGAACTCAAATCTAACCAACCAAAAGCTTGAGAACAAACTCCGACTCAGCTAAAAAGCTTTATAAGCATGGACCCAGAAGTGTTCAAACCATCTAATGGAAACAGTTGTAGAGATGCTTCAATGTCGAACATTTGTTTGTATCTTTTATTAACATTTACCCTCATATAAACTTATTTTCATGCCTTTGCAAACAAAGTAGACCAATACCAGACGGCTCCTATAGGAGCCCTATGATCAGGGTCTGCTCTATTTGTTTATGACATGATATATATGGGATTTTGATATTGTTGAAATTCAGCTAATAAATATTCAATGTAATTATTTCTTAGAGAGTATAGTTCAATAAGGTTTATGGATTGTCTTCTCCCTTTTTATAGCATTTCATGGTATTCGACTGAGCAGTATTTTACATCCTAGCATAGTGTGTGAAGTATGCAGTAATATGTATGGCCATGACCCTTATTATGCTTTTCGGACAGGCAGACTTAGATTCATAGTGCAGACTCACGCCAGTATGCTCCTGAAGGAGTAGTTTGACCAGGGTCTAACACTATTTGCTAATAATCCATCATCGGTTATCACAGTAGTACCAAATCCTCTAGATATACTGTCGGTGTTGAGCAGGCAAGGTACAGTTTGAGAAGGTTATGTACGTATGCATATGTGAGCGTGCACTTCATTCGTGCTTCAGTTGTTGCTGTGAACTTCTGTTGTGCGTCTTTACCTAATTTATACCCCCATTCCACTGGGCGGTGGTTTCACTGCGCTCATGGCGACCATGGCGCTTCTCCAAACATTTTCCAAATCGACGCAGAAGCGCCGCCATGTGCCTAATGTTTGGGACTTGGGGTTTCCAGTACGCTTCTAGTATGCTTCAATAACGATATCGCTGCGCTGTTAACGGTCCTGTCGAGATGTTGCTGCGCTTCTACGGCGCTTGAGGTCTATCCAAGACGCTCCTACTTCGCTTTCACTACGATTTCAGACTACGCTTCGTCTATGCTTACTACGTTGCTGTTACGACCTTGCTTCGACCTAAGCGCAGGAACTGCGCTTCTGTTGCGCTTTTGGAACGTTTCTATATAAAATAGGTGATTAAACTGCTTTCGAAGCAGTTGACCATCATCCTTCGAAGAAAATGGATCAAATTGTTTTGAATACCCAGATCAAGAAAAACACAGTGTTGGACCTGATCTAGGTCTTCTTTTTGCTAAGTCTTCATATGGGGTGACTCAAGCATTAACCTTTTCCTTGTTCAATATCCATGTAAGAAATAATTATCCTATGAATATTTATTAGCTGCATTTTTAAAATTTTAACCTTTTAAGAAATGTTTTTGCTTTGACAAAAACTGTAGAATCATATCATGTTATAAGCAAACAAAACAGACCCTGATCAGACGGCAACAATAGGAGCTGTTTGATCTGGGTCTACTCTGTTTGCAAATGTGTGAAAAAGCATTTATATGCGGACACATATCTCGACGCTTTTGTTGCGATGGGCTTGCGATTGCGATACCTTACGCACGCTGCGGCTGCGATACTGCTGCGTTCATGAATTTCTTACTACACTTTTGCGGCGATTCGAGTCCACGACGATGCCGCTACGATTGTTTTGAGCAAGGTCAAAACAATTGCCGTGATGTGGCGATCAAGAAGCTTCTGTTACGCTTCTACTACGATCAATGCGTTCATACTGCGCTGTTGCCGTTCCTGCTACAATTCGCGGCGTTTTTACCAAAATTTCGCAGTGTAGCGGCATCGCCGCTCAGTGGAATGGGGGTACATGTACTACTGTCTGAGTTTTATTCTATTTTATTCAGACTATCAAACAATTAAAAGGGGAGAGTGGGTGTTTGAATACTTGGTGTAATTAAGGTAATGACTAGTATTTGAATATATGTTTCCTCTTATAAAGGCCTAGTGTGTATTCATGGCATGGTTCTGTGGTGTGCGTGTCACTGGTTACCCACAATAATAAAGTTTTCTAATTATTTTAAATAATTGATAACTAAACCCGAGTTGCTTTGATAGCAAATAATGTCTATAGGGTGCTTTTCCAAAAAGATATGTATTATCCAGAGACCAATTTGCTTAAGCAAGTAAATAATTACATTCATAGACCACTGCTATAAGAAATTGTAGACTATGCCACCGTGTTTCTGTAAATTATTTTCGTTCTATCGATAATTTTAATCATACGCAGAATCTTAACCCTTTACTTCATAATATTCATGTTAGAAGTAATTACATCATGAATATCAATCATGAATCTTAATATAGCAAATAATCTGCCTTGTGGGAGTGCCGTAACAGAGCGCCGTAATTCGCAAAAATGCACTAGTGCATTTTTATGCAAAAGTAGCAATCGTTAGCCATTCGTAGCGATCATTTAAGCGATAGCCAGTCGTAGCGCTCCATGTGCGCCATTCGTTGTATTACAACGATGTTTGTAAGCAATGGCCGAAATAGCCACCAGCTACAGCCTCTTTTATTTTCTATGTTCATTACAAATTGTTTTCATGAAACTCGTTTACAATAATGAATATGACACTCGCTATAGTTCGTGTCATATTATTATAGTAAACTCGTTTAATATAAACAATTTGTAATGAACACTCATGTAAGATCGTCTATAAATCATACCTATAATATATCATAAGCAAACAGAACAGACCCTAATCAGACGGAGCCGTCTGATCTGCGTCTTCTCTGTTTGAAACAGGCATAGAAAAGTGTATTTATGGAGTAAAGGGTTAACACATTTTTACTTATGCAGTGGTATCTCTCTATAGTGACCACTGAATGAGTAGTTATAGTGTAACTTTTAACATATCCTTCGTCTAGTCTAAATGACATAACATTATACCTGTTTGGCGGTCGCTTTAGAGGGGTTCTATTTATAGTTTAGATCGATTGATTCCAACGTGGACGAAATGGTATCGGATAGCCTACAGGGTATTATACTAACATCGACCCTTTACTCCATGACTACTGGTGTAAGAAATAATGACATAATGAATATTAATTAGAATAATTGTTAAACTATCACACGGACACCGGATTTGTCTGCAATGGCATAACTCGTTCAATAATATCTATATTATATTATAAGCAAACAGGGTTATAGGAGCCGTCTGGTCTGGGTTTACTCCGTTTGCAGGCGTAGAAAGGCGTATTGGGGAAAGGGTTGAAGAATATGCACGTGAGACATACTGACTGTATGAATATTAAGTTGTTGATTTCTAAGAATGGCATATAAACAGGACCAGTATGTCCATGACAGAAACGGTGGAGTGAGACCTACATCATTTCAAAAGCAAACTAAGCTCACATTCTGATTAGATATTAGAGTAGAATGATCGATCTGGGCTTGTTCTGTTAGCAAATACATGTAGTATCGAGCCTCGTATTATTTACCCATATCCCACCATCCGCAACCGGACTAGCATTTGCTGTCTCATCAGGATCCAAGCTATTTGACACTCGGACAATAGCTTCTCAAAAGCTTGATCGAAACAGAAGCCGTCTGATCTGAGTCTACCCTGTTTGCAAAGGTGTGGAAAAGCGTTGGTTAAAAGAAGCATACTCTTACATTAATGCATTGATGTTTAAGTGGAGTGTAAGCAGCAGACATGCTTCACAGTAGGGTGACATAAATGCCGCATGGTCACAATGTTTTGGGCCGCAATAGGTGTTTAACCTATTGTTGCCAATTCCCCTTTAAACCTTTCCTCTATGAATAGTCATGTAAGAAATAATGACGTCATATATATTAAATGGATTAATTTGTTATTACAACACATGGACACAGCAACTTTTGGTCATGGCATATACTGTAGAATTATATCTATATTATATCGTAAGCAAACAGAGCAGACCCTGATTAGACGACTCCTATAGGAGCCGTCTGATCTGCGTCTACTCTGTTTGCAAAGGTGTAGAAAAGCGTATTTATGGAGTAAAGGGTTAACAAAACGTAGGGAAACAGTGTATACCAAGATAAGAGGGCGCATGAAGGAACCCTCAGATCAGGGTCTGCACTGTTCGATGAACACATCGATGTCAGTGGCATATACCAGCACATGTTTTGTTTGCTGCTTAAAATATGGGAATTAATAAATTAATGTCGGAAGTCTACACATGAAAGGTGACAGGTGTGGCATTAACAACATCGATGAGGGGTTCCGATTGTGTGCATGTCCTCATACAATCATCTTTCTCTATGATAGCGTAGTCTGTTATCACAGGTGATAGATATTTTCGAAATAGTTTGACATTTTGGTCGATTTTGATGGAAGGGTAGACACCCCAGCATGAGAGGTCGGACTACAGTTAAACCTCAATAAACCAAACATTTGAGATAGTTTTAGACGTTCACCCTGCATTCATCCGTCGTGTTGTTAAAATGTTAACCGTTTTCTTCATATAAACAGCTTTGCAAACAGAGTAGGCCCAGATAAGACAGCTCTTGTAGGTTCCTGTCATTATTTCTTACATGAATATTCAACAGGGAAACGGTTAAGGGTGTTAGTGTTCGGCCCAGAGAAGTTTACCTGTATTTTTTTCACCTGAAACTAAAAGATACAAACGTTATCATAAAAACGTCCTAGTTAAATCTTCATGCAGCAAGTTCGTGATCATTGGTAACACATTTATGCAGCATATTCGCGTGCAGCTATATACTATAATTAGACAGAGATAATTCTGAACGCGCGAAATAACGGAATAAATCGCTAAAGGGGTGTAATAAAACAGTTAAATACAGTGGAAGCTGTCTTAATATGCCGTCAAAAAGAAGTCTTTTTGTGGGTCTGTAAGGCAGGTAGTAGCTTATTGCAGGGCAAAGGTATTACAGAAGGCTCCTACAGGAGTTTCCTGTATTAATTATGTCTATCCCCATATTAATATGGGGGAGACATATTGTTTTTGAGAGTTGTCTGTCTGTCCGTCAGTTCGTCACACTTTCTTGTCCGGACGATAACTTCTATATGCCTTATGCCAGTTAGTTGAAACTTCATATATGGAAGAAACATGATAACAGGAAGCGTCATGCACAAAGTCCATAACTCTGGCTTTAATGATATTGGAGTTATTGCCCCTTGTACATTTTTAAACTCTTTCTTATCCGGACAATAACTCCTATATGGCTTATGCCATTAGATTGAAACTTGATGTATGAAAAGAGCATGATGAGCGAAAATGTCATGCACAAGGTCCATAAATCTGGCTTCAATGATATTGAAGTTATTACCCCTTGTACATTTTTTTCACACGTTCTTGTCCCGGCGATAACTCCTGTATGACTCATGCCATTGGACTGAAACTTTATAAATGGAAAGTGCATCATGAGAGGAAGTGTCGTGTACAAAGACCAAGACTCTGGCTTTAATATGTTTAGAATTATAGCCCCTTGTTACATATTTGTCCGATCAATAACTCTATTGATGCTATTGAAATGACATTTCATTTATGGAAAGAAGTGTCATGTACAAGGTCCATAACTTTGGCTTCAATAATATTGGAGTTATTGCCCCTTGTACATTTACATTTTTCACACGTTCTTGTCCCGACGATAACTCCTACATGGATCATGCCATTTGATTGGAACTTTATACATGGAAATGACATCATGAGAGGAAGTGTCATGTACAAGGGTTATAATGCTGGCTTCAATACTTTTGGAGTTTTTGACCTTTGTTACAGTTTTTGTCCGATCAATAACTCCTGTTAGAGCATGATGAAAGGAAGTGTTATGCACGAGGGCCATAACTCTGGTATCAATATTTTGAGTTATTCCCTGTTATCATTTTGTTTCTTAAAAAATGCGGTGTCGAAAGCGCATGATGAGGGAAGTATCATTCATCAAGTCCATTAGTATGTTATTACAATTTTGAGTTATTTTCCTTTCCATATTTATTTTGTATGTCTGTCACACATCTTGTTCGGTCGAGTTTTCATGTACAGAAATATGACAATGTGTCGCAGTTTGTATGTTATGGGTTGGTTGTGTGTGTGTGTGTGTGTGTGTGTGTGTGTGTGTGTGTGTGTGTGTGTGTGTGTGTGTGTGTGTGTGTGTGTGTGTGATGGGGGGGGGGGGGTGGAGACATCTGTTTTTGTGACAAAAACTTCTAGTTTTGCCCTGCTTTAAGCAACAATCTGTTTTTAGGATAGAGTTTGGTGGAAAATCAAATGTAGAAGTTATTATCGAAAATGTTTTAATATATGCATCTTATCTGGACCTCTGTGAGGGCTATAACCTTATGTTTCAAGCAACATCATCGTGTTTATCTCTCTTGTTCAGGGTTTTATAGAAGATGGGACTCATGGGGTCCAAGTTCTTCGACTAAGTCAATGATATCTCAAACGTTTGATCAGATCGGAAGTCGAGATCAAGATCTAGATCTAGTCAAAATTGCACCAGAGCCAAATTTGAGAAGACATTATTTTTGACGGCGGGGCAAGAGTTGACACAATGGTTGCTGAAACCGGAACCCGTAATAATACTGTTTACACATAGTTTGGTATCTCATAAGGATAAAAAAGGATCAAAAAGATTTGACACTGATTAATGTGTTTTTAACTGTTTTGGCGCCAAATATCGTTAGTCTGTAAACGTTATTGTCTGCAACAATTGTTTTAACTATTGCCTGGGCTATCATTGTTATCAAGGGTAACGTTTCCACACAAGAAAATTATGTCAATGACATCGGCTGTATAACCTTAATGCCTTAACCCTTTCCCTTGTTTTTCATGAATAGATAAAAACGACAGACGGCGATAATAAGCAGTCGATTTTAAACCATTCCTTGAGCTATCGTTGTTATGAAACGTAATGTCAATGGCACCAACTACATCTCAAAGCATGACTCTAAGTATGCACCCTAAAGGCATGTGGTAACTTAATACAGGGCGGAAGTTACACAGAAAGAAAGCCACTACTGCATAATGTTCGTCCTACATTTAAAGGCCCCTCCTATTGATTCATAAAGTGGTCGCTTTAGAGGGGTATGGCGGTATACAACAGATTGCCGTAATACCCCCAAGTGTTCGGGCACTCAGTCTTCACTCTACATGGGTTTGTAAAGCTGAGTAACTCAATTTGGCACTATTTAAATAACTTTAACCATTTCCCTGTTCTGTATTTAGGCCAACTTTCAATACCAGCTGAATATTCATTAACAAAATAGTTATAAAGAAATATGGAAGGTAGAACATTGTAGACATTTTAGAAAGCAAACAAACATATCTATCAAATTCTATTAGCAAACAGAGTAGACCCTGATCAGACGGCTCCTCTAGGAGCCGTCTGATCTGGGTCTTCTCTGTTTGCAAATGCATGAAAACATGTTTATATGAGGGAAAGGTTAAAACTAGACTGACATGACGGCAAACTGCGTTGACCCTTATCAAACGGCTATTTCAGGAGCGGTTTTATCTGGATCTGCACTATTTGCTTCAGCTTGTCTGTCCGAATTCTTAGATTATATAGAATACTAAACTGCTTCTATAACCCTTTCTATTGCCAAACTATTTCGTCTGCTAAAATTAACGTTTGCTTCACGTGTTGAATCTGTCTAAACCGGACGTTGAAATTAGCATTAAAATCAATATTTCAGACAGGTGGCAGCTCAATGCAGGTTGAACGTCATGCAGAAAGCTCCCAAAGGAGCTTTCTGCATGACGTTCACCCTGCATTAACCATCACCTGCCAAAAAGACCTAAATTGGTCTTTAATAAAATTCAGATTCGGAGGGGTTCTACAGTACTGTTCTTTCATACGGTGTTTATTGAATTTTTTACGGTGCTGACTGAATTTCTACGTTACTAATTAAAATGTTGCAGTGTTAACTGCATTTTTACGGTGCTAAGTGAATTTTAATTGCTAACTGACCTGTTATACAGTATAGTATTTTCCGGAAAGTGTCTATTCCACGTAAGTGTCGGGAAAGTAAGTGCTAAACTGAACGTTCAAATGAACGAACCGCTTCAGTGTCATTAAGACTGATCTACGATATCAAATGCAAACAGTTTGGATCCAGATGAGATGCTGAGTAATTCGGCGTCTCATCAGGATCCAAACTGTTTGGCACACATGTTTTCATAAAATAACTTGAAGCAGACGGAAATATGTTCAGCCGACAACAATCATTATGGTAAACATGGATTCCTAGCACGGTTAGAAATTGTGGCCTGCTAAAACCAGTGTTCGTATAGTCAACATAGTCAACTGCTTCTAGAGTAGGCCTAATGACACTGTAAACTGGAATTTTAATAAAGAAGACGTCAAGCCGCCGTTAAAGAGGAAGTCCCTACAATGATCGCATATTTTCAATAATATCATAAAACTTGGTATTTGTTATGCTCTATCATTATTACGAAGGTTCCCAATTTGAACTTATATCGAAAAATGCCCCTGTGATACAAATAAACCGATTTCATCAATACTGATAATTTTTGTTCTACAACACAATATTATCGACCTTTTCCGTTAAATTCCTCCGCGTTTTGCCGATGATCACCCGATCCCTCCATTGTTTACGTAATAGCTTTCTCGGAAGTGGTCGGAGAATCGCGAATAGGGCGAACAGTTACGAAACTAAAACCCAACCCGAATAAAACTGAAACATCGGGGAGTAAAACCGGGATCGGCGATATCAAAGACATGGATGTTTAGTCATTATAAACGGTAATTGGATGGGGCTTTTTGCGATATACTACTTTTCAGCATATAAACAAATGAGTTTTGTATGTTTTAAGTGTTTATGAAACGCGTCAAACGTAGGGACACCCCCTTTAAGGCAACTGGTCGTCTAATCCAAGGCGAAAGTAATCCAGGAAGTTATTTTGGGGAGTTTTCTGTCGGACTGACACTCTGCATTAACCCTTTACTCCACAAATACTCTTTTAAATGTCTATGTAAACAGTGTAGACCAAGATCAGACGGCTCCTGTAGTGACCCTCCGATCAGGGTTTGCTCTATTTGCGTATGGGATAATATAGATTTGATTCTACAGTTTATGCCTTTGCTAAACTTTCCTGTTTTATGTAATAAAAAAGATCTAATTAATATTCATGATGTCATTATTTCTTTCATTATTATTCATTGAATAAAAACCGGTATACAGTTAAACTTTAGATATATCGAACTTGGATAACTCGAACCTCTGGATAACTCGAACCAAAAGTTCTGTCATTTCCAAAATTTACAATTCAGACTTATTTTTAAATGTATCACTAATCATATCTAGACAGGATTTTTGAGTAGTACTTTAGACATGCATTAAACTGTGAACTTGAGAAATTGTCAAAATTAGAAATCGGATGATTCGACCTTCTGTTATCTCGAAGTAATTTGTATGGTCCCATGAAGTTCGGGATATAGAAGTTCAACTGTAGTTACTAATTTGAATTTCCTGTTTAGAGACGGTTTACTGTAATTTCTGATAGGGACTATTGTTTGTCTCAAGTGTCGTTTTGATGATTGTGAGACGCCGGTGTACTCGACGCCTCACCGGCATCTAAACCTTAGCATAATTTTGTCGTCTGCAAACTTTGTCGTCTGCTATATTTTTCATTTTTTATTTTTATTCATATTTTTGTTTAAAACAGTCACAGTAACGAATAGTTTGGGTCCTGATGAGACACCGAGTTACTCGGCGTCTGATCTGGATCCAAACTGTTTGTGTAAGTAATCACAAGTGACAATGGCAGCGAAAGCGTTCAAGTGATATCCATGTACCAACTATCCTATCTGCGTGCAAAGAGTTAAGGTAAATGTTATTAGGTCTTTAATCCTTACCTCATTAATATTCATGTGAGAATTGATGACAATATATACATTTATTACATCAATTTCATAACGGCACAGTAACAAAATAATGTTTGGCCATTGCAGAAACTGTAGAATCATTCCTATATAAGTCCGTATGCAAAAAGAGCAAACCTTAAGGAGACGGTTCCTATAGTAGTGTACTAGAAAAGAGCCCGCGCTGGCGCGGGCAAACTGCTTGGTACATTCTGATGAATTGCAAAGTAGAATCGCTGCAATGCTTTTCCAATATCGCTATTAATTATAGTGTAACCTTAAGTTTTATGTTAAAAATGTTTGGTTTACAGGACAAAATATCGGCGGAAAAGCATAGTTTATGTAAGGGTAAACACTTTATCTTATAGACTTCTTTTACACCATAGTAGATAATGTTATGATAACACAGAAAAAGACCCGCTCAAGTGTTGCTTATACCAAGATGTACCGGTATTTGAATTTAAATATATTGTATACATGTATAACACAAATATAACATTCAACTCAAAAGGGCATCGGTGGTCAAGTAGATGGAGACCCTAAATGACAATTGCTTTGCTTCTCACTGGGTTTGATCACTGTCTTAGTCTGATCTGTCACGTAAGGATGTCTTGCAGCTTGTAAGTAAACTGAAATACTACTAACGTCATGTAAAACCAAATAAATGTTTACAACAAAACATATTAAGAGCACTAATTTAAGTGCCATTTAAGCAACGGTTTATTAATTTAGCTGTTATGATTTCTCAAAATACTACTTGGTAAAGAGTAACAACTAAATCCGATGTGTTTGGTTTGTGATGAAATAAATGATTGTAATCAATACCTAAAAAACAGATTCATTTAAAATCTGGAGCAGGTGGGCCTAACGGTAAAGTCAGTGAAGGTGTTTATTTAATTTCGAAAAATGTCCTTACTGGTTTTTGTTTAAGCTGCACAGAGAACGTCGTCGTTTCAGCTAATTTAGTTCCTTATAAATGTAATTGATATTACGATACTGTGAAAATGAATGAATTTAAAAACAATTTTGTAGGCAAGTAACGATCTTATTTCAACAAAAAAGCCTTTAATCACCAAGAATTTCTCTTTCAGAACGGTACACCCTTATACCACATTTTCCAGATTATAATAAATGCTTCAAATAGCATTCGACAGTCATGCATTTTTATCAGTGACTCTGTAAAGTATATAATATGCAAACACGTCGAAGTACGTTTAAAGAGTAAAAACCGTCTTAAATGAAGCAACGGACGGTATTGTATGCATGTTAAAAAATGGTACTGTGCCAGTCTCAATCTCACTGTCTGTGAAAACAGGCAACATTATGATCAGTTAGGTGCTGGGGTGATTTGGCCGAGGAGCGTTTCAGCAAATTCTGTTCTCCGTCTGTCATTCTCGATAATACACTTTTGTTAGGAAAACAATAGAATCGATTGCATTAAAAACCAGTTAAAACAATGACGGTAACATATGCATATGGGGTATGCAAACAAATGATACAATGCCAGTCCGCGATAACTGCACACGTATTTAGACATTGGGCCGATTTGTCCGAGGACGCATCAGCTGTTTTGCTCTTCGTCTGTCAATTTATTTCCTACTCGTTTGTAAACAAAACAATATAACTATAACGCTGGTAACTGTTGAAAAATCAACCTTTTTTGCATTGTATCTATTACCTACGTTATTGGTTATTAGTATTTCTGCGCAAGCAGCCTATTTCTCATATGCGTTCCTAATCTTCTTTTTATTTTTTATTCTTTTTCAATTATATGTTAATATTTTGTTATTAATTATTACATGTTGTTATTAATATTTATTATTGGTTCGTACGGACTGTTAAAACTGGGCGGACGACTTACAGGGACAAATACGACATATCAAATTAAAATGAACAGAATTTATTTATTATCAATGATAATACTTAATGATAGGTACTTATGATTCTAATAATTTAATAAAATGTCTTTTATAGATCTATTTCGGGTTGGCTTCTTATTAGGATTGTTCGTGTAATTTCTTGAGTCTCCTAATACGGCTAGTAAATGTAATATTTACGTTTCCGTCATGGCCTGTGCAAATCACCCGCTGCTTGAGTCTAAATATAGTTAAGACTTTTGATGAATGAATTTTTAGATGTTGTCTGGCCGAAAGTCGAAAGAGGAAAGCTCCCGTCTGCTGCGCGCGTTAAGCTTTATACTTCCCGCGGCATGATACACATTTGCCAAGAGATTCCTAGCGGTTAGCAGGTCCTCTCCTAAGCAATTGAGTATCCACTATCCAGGCTCCTTATTCCAGAAAAGTATCATTTTCGGACTCCCGAAAATGAGTATAACACCAATAACATTAATATGTTTACTTATAAAACATATCGCATTATTTCATTTATAGAAATAAAGCGATATGGATCCACAACTTCTTTTTCTCTACTATAGATAAACATAAGTATTGATTACATCATACATGCCATTACGTTTCATGATTATTGATGACGTCACATGTGTTGCTGTTTGTATTGTCATCTTCAGTTATACATGCACCTTTCGCTACAATACGTTTGTGTCCGTATCGGAATATTCGCCAATCGTCACTCACATTGGAAGGTCGTTTCCTGTCTATTTTCAGATGGACTATTTCTGTAGGTAGGGGAATTTCTCTGGCTGTATCCAAACAGATATTAATGCTTTTTCGATGTCAAATAACACAACTTCAATGTGTCAGCTGCCCACATATAACATTACCTAATATGTACGTTGTGCCGTATTTACGGCAAATCCGACACAAAATCGGGCTCGTTCTTTTAGTAGTATAGATGCTAAGTTTGAAAAGGCGTGGACATGCGATTCTATGAGGTAGAGGGTTGATTTAACCCATTCCCGCATATTGACACCTTTTGACGCTTCTGTAAAAGTCACTTTGTGAAACCATTGTGATAAATAGAGCATTTGCTCCTAAGGAGCAAATGCTCTATTTATCACAATGGTTTCAGAATACAAAATTTTGAAAACTTTCTTTTCTCTAGTTAATGCTCCTTTTTGGTAGATTTCATCAAAGAGGTTATGTCTAAAATAACCTAAGTGGGAATGGGTTAATAAAATGGATTGAAGGAATTAACAACCAAATCACTACCATCTAGATTTTTAACTTCATTTGGCGAATCCATGATAATCTATGCAGATAGTTTGATCCAGGTCAGATAATGGGTAACGCGACGTTTCTTCAGGATCTACACTATTTAATTCTGTGGTTATGGGTATTTGTGAAAGACCATGATGAAACATAAACTGTTAAATTGTAGCAGGCGCCATATTTTTGCAGACAACTATTGGTGGCAGCGAAAAGATTCCACCATTTCAGACTTAATTTATCAGTGGACGGTCGCTGTTTACGGATATGTCTTGATAACTGACGCAGTTTTCAATGTGAATTTTACACGTCTCCTGGAAACTGATTTATTGTCGCAGACATAATGGATTGTTCAAGTAATTTATAACTCACTTATCTTGAAGCTGTATCCTAAATAATAGAAAATACAGCAAATTCCCTCTAAAACGACCGCCAAAAACGTGGTATAATTCTGGATCTTAATTGCATATCGTAGCTCAATGCAGGGCGAAAGTTATGCAGAAAGCTCCCATAGTAGTTTTCTGCATTACTTTCGTCCTGCATTAAGTGACCATTTGCTGTTGGAGTCGCCCATTGTTATCTATTAAGTGGTCATATTAGTGTTGTTGTGTTAAAGGGGCTCTACTGTAGTTACCAGACACGAACGATTACCACTTTGCTAGTCAAGAAACTTCAAATGACGTAAAGGTTTATTATGCAGGCTAATCGTTCAACACAAAGGCAGTTGAGTCTGAACTAGCAATATCGGCCTTTAGCCTGCTGAGCACAACCTGACATCCATTTCCCACAAGCTTGGATCCAGGCGAGATGCCGGGCATTTTGTTGTCTAATCAGGATCAAAACTAGTTGACACTTGATCAATTTTTTCTCATAAGATCGAACGAATTGGACATTATGTAAACGTATCGAAATTTAGCAATTGTTTATACAGCTGGCTAATAATTAAGATTTAGACACCATTGAGTAATGAACAAATTCAGTTGTTAAGACAATATTGTGTATGTACAAACACAGTAGAACATATCTTTAAGCGACCATTCGTCTATTGAAATACAGTAGAACCCCTATAATGCGACCACTTAATGAATAAACATGAGTGTCTTTATAAGCAGTTGGTTGTTTAATGCAGGATAAAAGTAACACAGAAAGGTCCTCTAGAAGCTTTCTGCATTACTTTTGTCCTGCATTAAGCTACCAATTGCATCAAGCACACAGAATTACACTTATTTTGGGTGGTCGCATTAGAGGGGTTATACTGTATTGGAACTCATTGAAAAGTAGGCGATCGCATAATACAGGACAGTTCCGATGGGAATTGTTATAACTTCCGACCTTTATTAGCTACCGGCTGTTTTAGGGTCCCAGATTTAAACCCCTGTTTCAAGAAGGTTCTACAGTACCCTAGTTACCCCAAGTATTTGGAGAAACTTAGACACATAGTGAAGGGGACGTTTTGATCAGTGGGTACACTGTCGTCTGCTACTACAGTAAAACCTCTCTATAACGGCCACTAAATTACATCAAGTATTTTGTGTTAAAGGCAGGTGGTTGCTTAAAGCCAGGTGAAAGTAAAACAGAACGCTCCTATAGGAGCGTTCTGTTTTACTTTCACCTTGCTTTAAGCTGCCACCTGCCCTAAATACCAACTAAATAACACAATTTAGTGTCCGTTATAGAGAGGTTTTACTGTACTTTAGAATCTGTCTTAAGCGACCAGCAATTTAAATGACTCAAATTGATTTATCAACTACTGCAATGCAATCAAATTAAATCAACTCTCGCTTGAATTATCGGTTAATTTAATTTAATGAAATTAGATGTATCATTTGAATTATCAACCACACTGTAATTTATTTCTCCATTACCTTTCAAAATAATCAATGTATTTCAAGATGTTTTCCAACAACAATAACCTATGATGAGTGAGTCTATATTAGACAAACCACCGGACTCTTGATTTGAATTAATGTACATGTACAACCGAAGAACGATTCAATAAGCATGTATTGTTTAATCT
Source organism: Azorinus chamasolen (assembly GCA_963576725.1). Lineage (NCBI taxonomy): Eukaryota > Metazoa > Mollusca > Bivalvia > Cardiida > Solecurtidae > Azorinus > Azorinus chamasolen. Next base: position 19,092,651 of record OY755251.1, on the reverse strand, counting down.
CTGTTTTGATTGTAGAGAGAATCTAAATATACACAGACTACACCTAAACAATGTATTGTAAATAAAGTGTTCAAAAGACTAATAACAGGGCAGGCTGACATTTCGAATGGCAGGACACGTTGAAAAGACTAATGGAATGACAAAACAGAGCTGAAGTCAGGCAGGAAATGTCATATAAAAATCCACCGCAAAGATGATAAGACTAACGACAGGACAAATCGAAAAGATTAACGACAGGACAAGTTCAAAAGACTAATGCCAGGACATGTTGAAAAGATTAATGATAGGACGAGTACAAAATACTAATAACAGGACAATCTGAAACAATTAAACGATTAATGGCAGGACACATTCAAAGGACTAATGCCAGGGAATGTTGAACAGACTAATATAGGAGAAGTAGAAAATACTAATGTCAGGAAAAGTTAGAAAGGCTAAAGACAGGACGAATTGAAAATATTAATGACAGTTGCAAAGACTAATTTCAGGGCAAGCTAAAAAGACTAATGGCAGGACAAGTGGAAAAGAAGCAATGCTAGGACAAGCTGAAAATACTAATGGCAGGAAAATTGAAAATACTTAATTTGACAAGGCTAAATATTGAAGAAGGGTATTGTCTAGGAATCATACTGTGACATTAGAACGAAAACATTTAGTTAACGTTTACTCTATTGTACATTTGTAAGAACAGTGAAACCATAGAAGCGATGGTCTATTTATCAAAATGGTTTCAAAATGTGATTTTAATAGAAGCGCAAAATGCGTCACTAGGAGGGAACGGGTTGCAGGATGAAAGTCATACCGTAAGTTCCCAAAGGGGCTTTCTTCATGAATTCCAACTTGCATTAATCTGCATCCGTCTTAAAGAGCGACATCAGAAACGACCGCATTAGAGGGGGTTTACTTACTGTACTTTGCGTTCTAGATAGAAGAGCTTCCAGAATTGCAGCAGATAACAATATAAAAAAAACTGCGCAAATCTACTCATCCCAATACTCTCTAATCCCAACACTCGCTAAACTAAACGCTAATCAGAATATTCGTTAATCAGAACACGCGTTAATCTGAAAACTCGATAATCCGAACACTCACTACTCTAAACACTCGCTAATCCGAATCCAACTAATCGGAACACTCGCTAACCAGAAAACTATCTAATCTGAACACTTGTTTTTCCCATCACTCGCTAATCTGAACAACTGCTATTCTGAACACTCGCTAATCAGAACATAGCTAATCGGAACACTTGCTAACCAGAAAACCCTCTAATCGGAACACTCGCTATTCCCATCACTCGCTAGTCTGAACACCTGCTATTCTGAATAATCGCTAATCTGAACACCTGCTATTCTGAACACTCGCTAATCCGAACACTGGCTATTCTGAACACTCGCTAATCTGAACACTTGTTATTCTGAATACTCAATATTCTTAACACTCGCTAATCTGAACACATCTTCATCTGAATATTAGTTTTTCTGAACACTTGCAACTCAGAAACACAAACAAGTATTACTATCGGAGGTACAGATTATAGAGAATTTCTCAAATACAGCAAACCATCGCTTACTTTTAGTAAAGATGAATTCAGAGTTGATTTAGCAGGTGACTGCTTATTGCAGCGTGAAAGGCATGTAGAAATAGCCAACAAGCCCTTCACCATGCATTTAGCTGTCGTTTGGTCTTAAAGACTGACAATTATGCTCATCTCTGTGTTAGATTTAGCGAACTGTTTTTGTAATTCTACTTGTCTCGAGCACGATAAAACAGATTAGATAGTCAAAAAACTGTAATGTATTATGTGAATAAAGTGATCACTTCGCCAGAGGTTTATAGGAAGGTCCAAATAGATTTCATGGCGACAATTGATGAAAGGACAGCATCATTAATTATTGAGAAATATTGTCTCTCTAATAGCACGTCACAGTGATATAAGAGGAACATGGTTAATAAAAGACGCAGCTCTGTACAATATATCTCCTCCTTTAAGTGGTAGTGTGTCGATATTGTAAAGAGTAAACTATGACTACAGTAGCGTACTTTTCCTAAGTATTCGGCTAAACAAATATAAACAAATAGTGCAGACCCAGATTAAACGGCTCCTAAAAGAGCCGTTTGATCAGGGTCTACACTATTTGTTACAATATTAGTATAACATAAAGTTATTAAAATAACGAAATATTGAACTGTTCAGCTTTACAAAACGATAGAAAGGGGGCGATTGGCAGTACGAATATTTGGAGAACTTAAAATAGCTTGCAACGTTGAAACGACCATAATGTCATGTACAGACAAGATAAAGACACTTTACTGAGGTTGACAATGGGAAAGGAACATGTGCTTTATTCCAGTGTAATTTGATGCTTTGTTTATGATTGTATTGTTTCTAGTACACTATCATATATGGGCATCAGCAGAGACTGTATGGGTGTCAGAAAACTCAGTTGGATGTTACAGGTTTAAAGCCCGTGTAAATACCTTTGCCAGTTTGACTGAGTATAAAGGGATAGCTCAGGTCAGCTGGTGTTATAAAGTTCCCTTACCAGGGACTCTGCGGTCATTTATGGGTAAACCAGTCTCACGGACAATTCAATTGCTAATCTGTAACTGACAACTCGGAGATTTTGCATGAGTGGATAATAATAAGCTTTACGTGAACAAAAGGCCTTTAAGTGCTTACATTAGGCACCTATAGGCCACCTAGGTAGACAAAATGGCTATTTTATGGGTTTCTGAACAGTACCGCTTGGCATGTTAAGGGCTGCAACTTGACACATTTGGTGACGAAGTGCATTTGAAATGCACCAAAAGGTAAACATAAAGTACGACGTACATGTATGAAAGAGAAAAGTTACGAGAATTCAAACCGTTATCAAAATAATACAGGGTCTGTTTTAATTAGTTTGATTAAGGGACACTGTCTGTATGAGAGAGACTGAGTGAGTCAGATGCTAGAAAGACACCAGCCAATTAAGATCGCAGTGAAAGGTTGTGAGTGTAAATAGAAGGATATAAGGAAGACAGAAAAATAGAAAAGGACGAGTGCGTGTAACAAGTACATATTGCGGACGAATGGGATCCCATTACTGAGGGCTATGGCAATTGCTGAGAACCATTACGTGTCTAGGATAGGGCAGACGTGCAGAAGGGCTAGTTAGCTGACGAGTCTGATCCTCATCGAGGGAGAGAGGGCCACGGGTTAAGCATCATCAAGGACAGAATATACATAATGAATGTGTGGTGACTGGAAGTTGCACAGTATTAGAGAATGAAAACATAGTGACAGGGATTTGGGTTTTATGATTCCAAGTGCTCTAGGAGAAAACTGTTAATTCATTATCAACATATTCAGTCAAAAAGAAAACATTTTTATACCATATACTCAGTTGATGTTTTAGTTAGAGCATGTTAAGTAAAAACTTGTAAACTTCATTGCAGTATTCATGGTTTACATAACTCCCACATTTTTAAGTCTTCTGCTACGGAAACATCGTGACAATGGGAAGGAATGTCCTACCTTAGGTATATGATTGACTCTGACTTCAGGTCTATTGAGAAAGACAGGGTTATTCTAAAGGTAAAGTGTACTATCTCACAAAACACATTACTTATCATGATGTTTGAGAATAGTGTACGATTAACCCTTTCCCTCATGAATGTCCATGGAAGCAGTTATTGCATTATAAATATTTATTAGCGGATGTTTCCTAAAGGTATACGAACACAGGAGTTTGAGTAATTGGCAACAACTGTAGAACCAGATCTGAACAATTTCATAATGAAACAGAGCAGACCCTGATTAGATGGCTCCTACCAGTCCGATATGGGTTAACTCTGTTCGCTGATATGCTGTCATCCTAAGATGTTCTGACAGTTTACTGACTTTAACAAATTTGATTGACGTTTAACATTTCACAGATACGCCAACTGATTAGTAAGAATAAAGACAAAATAAATACAACAACAATGACACCATGTGTTTGACAGTCTGTCTATGTGAACATTATATTTTACATTGACGATGTGTTCATTTTACCCATTTACCTGCTTGTGGTGCATTTTAATGTCTTTGCAAACTGAGAAGATCTAGATCAGACAGCTGATTTTGTATAATAGTCATATGTACAAGAGTAGTCCCATATCTATAATATTTCATTAGTAAGCAGAACAAACCTGGATAAGGTGTCATCTGATCTAGGTCTACTCTGTTTTCTAAGCCGTCAAAAGACGTCTCCTCTTTTTCTGGAAATGGGTTAAAACATGCAAACCAACGATCTAAGCGGTTTCCCATTTATATCCAAATACAATTTTAGTTGTAGATATCGCGGTCTTTATTCTTTTAGATGGTGCTTGTTACAAAAAAGAATAAAAGAAATTGATATAGGGATACACATTGGCATTCCTTTATCAAGCGAAACCATATCAAGGGAATCTATTGCATTCAATTTGTGTTATTACTGTTCCATTTGTTAATTAACCATTCTTTACGATCTTTCTTCTTTTGAAACGAGTCTGTAGAAATTGGTTTTCCAAATATGCACCCATGGCTAAACGTGAAGCTAATGAAGTTCATCCCAATGTTACCATAATAGTATTACATTTCTTCGATTATTTCAATTAGTCGGCAAGACTTTGTGTACTTAAAAGAGATACTCTTTTCAAATCAGTATGTTGAATAATGGAAAACATATCCATAGACTTCACTATCACGACCATGTGTTTATTTCCTCGAATATCTATTTCATATTTAAAAATATTATTTAAACCCTTTATTTGACGGAGACACCTTTCGATACCTTTATATGCAAAGTAGACTCTGGTCAGAATATATGGAACCGTATGTTCAGGGTCTGCTCTGTTATCTTATAAAATAATATAAATCTGATTGAACAGATTGATCTAAACTCATTGTATTCATATGTCATTATATAAATACCAGTATAGGTGAACCCATTCCCTCATAAGCTACTTTTAGATCCTACCCCTTTGGATACATCTACCGAAAAGGAGCATTAACTAAAGGAAAGGATTTTTAGCCGGATTTTTCGAGAAACAGCTCGGCGTATAGTTTGGCGAAAACCGGGCCGGCGGGCGGTTGGGCGGCGTGCCGTCGTTAACGAAACTTTAACATCGCCTATAATTTATGAAGTGTTTAAGCTAGACAATCATAGTTGGTATGCAGATAGCTTGGGTGATGGCCATTCACTTTATATAAGAATACATGAAATCAGGTCAAGGTCACTATTTCGAAAACTTTGCCGTTTTTTATGGCTTTCGGAGCCATATAGCAATCGGTCTCTTTACGGCAACGAGTTCACTCGTCTAGTGAACATGCGCAAGACAAAATAGTTTTCTTCAAGTCTGCACTAGACTCCAAAGAAGACGCGAACGAATATTTTTACCGTAGTTTTCGCAACATATTGGCGTTCTAAAGCAGAAGGAATATAGCCGAGGTTTCCGCTTTGCATTTTTATACACATTTGTAACTGATTAGCATATAGACCTTCATCTTCAGCCAATCAAACTGCCTTTTGCGTCGTATTCGGTCATTTCCGTTTGACACGTATTACAATTAGAAATAGGAAGTTTCATAAAGGACAAGGTCAAAGAAATCTAAAATAATCAACCAATGAAATTCGGAATTCCCATATACACATGTATCACGCATCGAAGAGCATTTTGACTATGGCACCCAACCTCTACACAAGTCTAAGTCTTACAAGAAGTAAAACCGTAACAACACGGGTTTCTATCGGCTTATCAAAGTAAGTATTATCCATAGAAGGTTTTCAACACATATTCAATCAAATTATATTCCAGTGTCAATAACAACTGTGAAAATAGAGCCTCTTCTATGTATCGTGTAACCTCCGAGTCGCCGACACTGTCGTTTGCTCAAGACGTTTGTGTAAAAGCGAAAGTAGGTAGCAATTTGTTGAAATGTCTTTCCCAGATTACAACTCTACTTCAGACTGTAGTTCTGAATTTGAGTTTCATCAGGTTCCAAACAACTACCGTTATTGTATGTACATGTATGGATCTACTTAGTAATTAAAAATAAAAACAGTATACCTTCAGTTTGTAAGCAGACTACATTTATTCAAAATAAACGAGTGCTGAACATGGAAAAATAAATGTTATGTGTAAGAATTAGTTGAACAAAAAATGTAGGATTATAGGTAGCCTTTGTATAACTTTGATGTTGTGCTTCAGTTTTTGCATCAGCTTTGGACATGAAAGCATTAATTGACCCTTTACTTCATGAATATTCATGTAAGAAATAATGACATCATGAATATAATTTAGATATTCTTTTGACCATAGTAGAAACTAGTAGCATGTCTATATATAAACAGCAGATCATGAGATGGCTCCTTTTGTTTCAGTCTGTCATATTTTTATGCCCCCAATCAATGGGGGGGGGGGGCAGATTTTGCCTTGTTTGTTGGTGTGTTGGCTTGGCTCAAACTTTAATGTTGGCAATAACTTTGTAGCCATTGCACATACATACTTCAAACCTGGCATGTCTGTGTAACTTACGGAGGCGAACAATTTTATTTATTTATGGGGGTTGAGGGGGAGGGGGGCGGCTTATTAAAATCAAGGTCATATATAACAGTTAAATGTCACATTACGGGTCAAATTTATATTGGTCACAATCAGGGGCATAGTGTTTCACAAAAATGTGTTGTTATTTATACTTTTATCAATTCCAAGACGTTATTGTTATTAACGTGTACAGCCATTTCTCCCCTTACACTTAACATCCATATCAAACCCGAAAGCCATTATGGCCATTCAGGCCTTTGATAATAAACTTTAATTTTGCTATAACTTCTGAGCTACAAATGCTAGGCAATTCATCTTTGGTATACATATGACGTTTGTTAAGGCCTTTCAGTTGATATAAAGATATTTGAAATTTGGTCAAGTTCAAGGTCATTATTTTGACATGTTGGCTATCACTGAAAAACTTCAACACTTTGTCTTAACTTCTGAACCACATATGCTAGACAATGCATATATGGTATGGAAATAGCTTTGGTGAGACCTTTCAGCTGATACAAGGATCACTTATTTGAAAACTTGGCTGTCATTAAATGTTTGTTATAACTTCTGAACAAGATATGCTAGACAATTTATATTTGGTATGCAAGTAGCTTGGGTGAAGGTCTTTCAGTTGAAAAATCCGGTTTTATGCGGTTTCCGCATTATTGCTTGATTTTTAGAATTGTGTAGTGTTGAAACCATTGTGATGAATAGAGCATTTGTTCCTATGGAGCACATGCTCTATTTATCACAATGGTTTCAGAAAATGACTTTTACAGAGGTGTCAAAAGGCGTCAATATGAGCAAATGGGTTAAATCCTGGTTGGAATAAGGACAGATACGACTCGTATACACAGATCTGTAGATCAGAGACATACGTAGGACATCTGAGTTTATCTTTTTTATATTTCTCCGTCAAAGCATATATTGTTGTTAGTCAATAGAATCGCATTGAAAAGGCAATTCTAATGAGTAGCAGGGATATAGGATTAGGCTGACGTAAAAACAAGCATGATATTTCAGTGCATCCCTGGTATGTGGTTTCTTTTCTTGAACATATTCTAAGATGCTGGCAGGTTAACCAACAAAGGTAAATGCACTCTAAACTGGAATATAAGTAAAGAAGAATTCCGATCTATTTGGACAAATGACTGCTTAAGGCAGGGGTGAAAGTCCGTTGATATATTTCTGTAAGACTAACACCATGCATTATTCTGGCATATATCCTAAATATCAGCAGTGATACTAATTCAAAATTCCTGTTTATATGTATGTTCCTGTATATTCAAACCATCATAACAATGATTCAAATAGGGCATAGCAAAAACATTACAATGCATGGTATTCAAGGAAGGGCGTATGTACATACGACTACGTGACTATGAAATGAATCACTTCAAGCAAGTCTCAACGTTTAATGAGACACACCTATTATAGGTTATATACATTATAGAGTTATAATTGATAACTGATCAAATATGGCTTAATATAAATGAGTATTTTATGTCCTCCCTTTAACTGTCGGCCACCAAGTTGGGCCACTGGTAACTAGAATCAACTGCATCCGATACATACAGTGATTCTAATTCATCTCTAGGAAACTTATTTAAAGTACTAAAATTGTTATAGAAAATATCGTGACAACGTTCCTTAAGAGGGTACGTATATTTTTCTTCTCTACGATTCCCTAACCTTTCGAACAATTCATTTTTCTGTCGTATAGACAAAACAATTTCTTAATCAGTGGAAATCTTGAATAAACAAACATTACACAGCAAAATGACTTTAAGCGATGCGTTTGCTTTCCATAACCCTTTGAATACTGAATAGTCAATCATTACATACGAGCGCATACCAATAATGTGTCCTTTACTTACGACGTTAAAAGATTTACGCCATATAAGCTATTCAGGCTCGCAGTACCAAGGAGCAGCCACCAGCCTAAACTTTTCTCAATTTCTGTTTACTAAAAGTTCGGTTTAAAGAGGATTTAAACCGGTTTAAGATAATAAACCGGTTTAACGCCCCAGTGACTTGTCACTGACCGTTCCAAGGCGGTACTTCCATCTTCCTCCTATTGTATATTTGTTTTGTCTTTGTGCGTATCTTGTTGTTTTTATAGTGATGTACATTTGCTGTTTCCTTGTGTTGCTGTTCGGGCGACTGTTTGTTCTGTATGTGGTGTTTCCTGCATGACTCATTTTTGTACTTTTACTGTATGATAGAAGGCAACGTCGTCCGAAATGACTCTCTCAATTTGCGCGATTTGCATTTTAGCTTTTCCTGAAAAGGAAATACATACCGGTTAATAGTGCAAATACTTCTTGTAGATGTCAAGTCCCTCCTTCAAAACAGGTTTAATGTGATTGTTTGATAAATCGTAAATATGGGATAAACATTGATATGCTTGTATCAAAGCGAAAGTCATGCCAAACGAATTTATTGTATTCAATGTGAGTTGATTCTGTGTTTCACTTGTTAATACGATCTCTTTATTCTATGTAAATCAGTTTGTTGAAATTGCTATGCCAATTTTTCACCTACGGCTAAGTATAAAGCTAATGAGATTCTTCCAGATTCGGCCTTAATTGTATTACATTCCTTAGATTAATTCAGTTAGTCGGCAAAAATGGGTGTTCTTAAAAGTGATATTCCTTCCAAATCATTCTCTGACATATGGCTCTAGGATAGTGCTGAATAATGGAAAACGTATCCATGTAATCGGATTTACTAGCCAGACTGTGTCTATTTCCTCAAATATCTGTTTCAAAATTAAGAAATTATAGTAATGCTTTATTTAACAGGGACACCTTTCAGCGCCGTTCCAAACAGAATAGACCTAGATAAGAATGAATGAAGTCTGATCAGGATATGCTCTGTTCGCTTATAGAATAATATATATCTGATTCTACAATTAGATTCTCGTGTTCATATGCCATTTTATCTGCCATAAAATCATCTAAATGGAAAAGTAGTAAAGTCAAGCAGGCAAAGCCTCATACAAGACGCAACCACCACCAAAACACCGACAGACTGCACGACACACATACACACACACAACCATACACCCAAACGCACACTCACACACGAGATGAACACAGAAAACACCAAAATACACACAAGAACCAGAGACAAACGTTCCACACATGAACAAAATCACAAGCACAAAGACGCAAGGCAAACAAAAGGAAGGGTGACAAAGAGAGTACCGCCTTGGCACAGTCAGTAGCAAAAACACCACTGGGGGTTTAAACCGGTTTACGGACGTCCTAACCTCACACTTCTCTCAAAATCACCCTAGCTTTACAAATAAGGTAAATAAAGGTATCCCCGCTGGACTTACCCACAACATAGACGACGATGAACACAGGACAACATGTAAAACATAGCATAATAACTGTGACAATCCGTCAAATATGTACTCAGAGCACCTGCAGGTAAGCCGTTAAGGGCACGACAGGAAAAAAGTAATACATGAGTCTGGTAAGCTCATCCTGTATCCAAGTTTAAGAGTATACCATCATAGAGTACTACCTTCGGCCTGTCATCGCGCAAGCAAAGAGGGACGCGTAGCTATTAATGCTGTCATCATTGCATACAAAGATATTCGACGGTTAACCAATTCCCTGATAGGCTATTGTTAGATCCAACCTCTTTGAATAAATCTACCGAAAAGGAGCATTAACTAGAGAAACGGAACATTTTAGAATTTTGTAGTTAAAAACCATTGTATCCTATAGGAGCAAATGCTCTATTTATCACAATAGTTTCAACAGGTGATTTTTGCAGAGGCGTCAAAAGGCGTCAACATTAGGAAATGCGTTAAGGGGTTGCGCACGAAATTCGATTGCAGTTATTTTCCGAAAACTTGTCATCAAAGGAGTCGAGCAACATCATATCTACACTTTAAGGATTCAATGATAATAAAACTATGTTCAATCCTGGATAGGATAAGGGCAAATGAGACTCGTATTCACTTTAGATACTCGGTGTACTTAGAAAAATCTAAGTATTGTTATTTAATTTGTCCGCACTAAACACTATCTTGCTACTATTTGAATTTCTTTGAAGAACAAATCTAATAAGTAGGAGCAAGAAAAACAACAATCTATTTCAGTACGCATCTAATTTACAGCCCTTGTATTTGGTTTCTTCTCTTGAACGAACTCTAAGATGCTACACTAAGATGCTATGCTAATATGCTACACTAAGATGCTACCAATTTAACTCGCATGCAGGAAGACAATATCCAAAACACACAGTCGCCCGATCAGCACTTTGACGATTTATTTTTTCCATAAACCAGATTTTCATTAAAGAAAAATCAGATCGTTTTAGGCAGATAGCTGCTCAATGCCAGGTAAAAGTTACTTGAGCGGTTTCTGCATGACGTTCATCCTGTACTAAGCTGCACCTTGTTGTCGTCAGTAATACTTATGTTGAAAATGATTTTACTGTATATATTTTTCTCTATATTTTGAATCGTGTAGATAGGTAGATTTGAAAGAGTATATTCACCCTCTTAACTAAATTTGATTTGATTATGGAGTAATTCATTCCTTAATTTGATCTAATTATGGTTGACTTGATATAGTAAAACTTTACATGACTTTTGAATAGCTTGATAAGATGTTTTGGTGCAAAGTACGCTTGATGTCCTTTGTTGTCTGTTTGTATATATTGTAAATACTCACGTGATATTAATATATATTTTCATGTGAACAAGACGATGTACTTATGTATAACTCTTAATAAAAATTCTGTTCTGTTCTGTTCTATATTCAACCATCATAACAGGGATACAAATGTGCACCATGCAGAGTGTTAAATAAGAAAAATACAGTAAAACCCCACTAATGCGACCACCTAAAAGAGGTATAATTCTGGGTGCTAGCTTAATGCAGGACAAAAGTAATGCAGAATGCTCCTAGAGGAGCTTTCTGCATTACTTTTGTCCTGCATTAAGCAACCACCTGCTTATAAAGACAGCTATGTTTATTAATTAAGTGGTCGCATTAGAGGGGTTCTACTGTACCTTCATTGTCATACTCGCGACAGTCTACATTCTTCTATGAAATAAACACGTAAAAGTGCAGCTTATGCAGATTGTTTGCCTACGTAATTAACCACTTCACGCAAATTTCGAAACCTTCAAAATCAAAAGAGACGGAACTGTTTATAGCTAGATCTGAAGCAAAGGTCACTCGGTAGTAACTATGGCAAAATTTAACATCTCCCGAGAACTTTACGAAACAGCAGTGTATAATTATTCTATTCTTTATAAGCCGTATGAAGTTAAGTTTTAAGCGGCCTGTATCAACAGAATCAGATGTATGCGACAACGTGGCCTATGGCGATAGATTTTAACCTATAGCCTGCTTGAGCAAATACTATTTACAGAATGTTTCACTTGCTACATTTTCAAACTTCAAGCTATAATCAATTTGTCTTCTAAAATGCAATCAGGATATCAAACAGTTTGGATCCTGGTGAGACTCGGCGTCTCATCTGGATCCAAACTGTTTGCATAGGTATTAACTCGGCGTCTCATATGGATCCAAACTGTTTGCATAGGTATTAACTCGGCGTCTAATCTGGATCCAAACTGTTTGCATAGGTATTCAGTCATCCGCCCATAGCAGGCTAAAGGTTACACACAGATTGCTTTCTTCTGAATATATGAGACTCCCTGACAATGCGAACAATGAATCAACAGAATCAGATGTATGCGACAACGTGGCCTATGGCCGTAGATTTTAACCTATAGCCTGCTTGAGCAAATACTATTTACAGAATGTTTCACTTGCTACATTTTCAACCTTCAAGCTATAATCAATTTGTCTTTTAAAATGCAATCAGGATATCAAACAGTTTGGATCCTGGTGAGACGCCGAGTTACTCGGCGTCTCATCTGGATCCAAACTGTTTGCATAGGTATTAACTCGGCGTCTCATATGGATCCAAACTGTTTACATAGGTATTAACTCGGCGTCTAATCTGGATCCAAACTGTTTGCATAGGTATTCAGTCATCCGCCTATAGCAGGCTAAAGGTTAAACACAGATTGCTTTCTTCTGAATATCTGCGACTCCCTGACAATGCGAACAATGAATTTTCACAGTCGTGCAAACAGCAAGCTCAGACTCTGACCAATCAGATACTTGAGAATTTTATAACCTTGAGTCATGGGCCTGTAATCACTAATGTTCTGAGTCTAAATTTGAGAATAAGATCCAGGACCTGCAAAATGCACTAGTTGTATTTTCATCATTATTAAAATGTTTATAGATCTATACTATTTTCCAACAAAGCTACTTTTATACAATCACGCACGTGAAGCAATGTTAAGACAAATATTCCAAACACATGGCGAAATTACAATAGTATTCATTTTGCAATTTGTGAGTCTCTGTCTGAAATTAAGACCGAAACTGTTGGTTAATATTAAGAACTTCACAAACAAAGGACACTTTTTATAATGATTAGAATAATTATCGACACCCTTAATACCGAGAGTCTCAAATGAACTAAAATGAGAGGAATTCACCACACCAGGATCTGATTAGAGTCGACACAACTTGCTCTGTTTCCTTGACTGATGAATATACGTTACCACACAGCGTCTGATCGTAGTTGGACTCAATGTCATTGCGATATGGGGCCAACTTCACGCCGATGTCCTATGGGATCTGGGTAAAACTCCACAAAAATCTTGAAATATTATAGACTCAATGCTAATTATTAAGTTAAAACTCTCATTCCATAAAATAAGATTTTTTTTATATATGTATCTTTAAATATGTATGTAGGTTGTTTTTGATGTACTTGTATATATGTTACTATTATTATTATTATTATTTTTACTATTATTATTATTATTATTATAATAGGCAAGTCTTTTCACGGCTTTAACCTTTGCAACGCTGAATTTTAAAATGGACTATACCAAAATTCAAACAGGTCAAGCTTATGGTGAATATTTGGGGATTTTTCAAGACAAGTGTAACATGACAAACAGTGCAAACCCTACTGAGAGGGCTCCTCTAGGAGGCTTCTCATCTCGGTTTACACTGTTTTCAAAGGGCATTAGTGACTCATGTCCCGCACGCTAAGGCTTAAGAGCCGTCTGATAAGAGTCTGTTGTATTTGTAGATACGTTACATGTGATTCAGTACTGTTTATCATTTACAGTAAAACCCCTCTAATGCGACCACTTTATAAAGGAAAATACATTTTCTTTAAAAGCAGGTGGTTGCTTAATGAAGGACGAAAGTTATGCAGAAAGCTCCTGCAGGAGCTTTCTGCATAACTTTCGTCCAGCATTAAGCTACCACCTGCCGTGAAGATCAAAATTTAGACCTTTTTTAGTGGTCGCTCATATTTACTTGTCATACTATAGGGAAAGTAGTTAGTTACTGTTTATAATGGGTAGAACCTGGTTTGTATATTCATAAAATAGGATAAGATAAGATAAATACAGGTGTAGATAATGACGATGCTAATGCGGCTTGAGAGAATAACGAAAGACCAGTAGTGGCATTCAAACCTATATAGTTCAGGTTCTAAAAGCAGGAGTATGATTGTCACTACCGGTCTTTTGAAAAAATAAATTGTATGGTATTGTTTTATTTATTACATTAGTTTGTGTCATTTGGCCTCCGATGCTTAAGAAGCAGGCGTAAGAAAAAGTTCAGATACTTTTCTTTGCTATAGATAAAGGAACTGTTATTGAAAACTTAATAATGAAATGACTGTAATTGAGAGGTATTTGATAAACATATGCGTACATGGAATTACATCAATTATGCGAGATGACCGTTCGGGAAAACTTGTTCAGTCAAACATATTTACCCTGTTAACCCTTCCCTCATATAAGCGCCTTTTCAAAACAGAACAGACCCAGATCTGACGGCTCTTTTAGGTTCCGTCTGATCAGGGTCTGCTCTGTTTGCTTATGAACTTATAATATGTCTATTTACACAGGCCCTACCAATACCAAAAACTTCCTCTGTGAATATATCATTAAAATTAGCTGATAAATAGATTCCACGATTGTGACATATTGTGAATAACAGGGGCTGTTGAATCCTGGGAATGAAATAAAGAAATATATCCAACTAGAATCAATGACAAAGACAAACTTGCGAATCCAAAAATAAAATCGAGAACTTTTCACAGTTCCGAAAAACAAATTCATATGTATAAATGGAACTTTTGGTGTTAAAACTTAACAGTGGATGGACTATATATATAAAGCTTACAGGTAACAAAATTGCACTTTTTTATCAGAGTATTACCACTTATCCCTCACTTTATAAACGATCAAACAGGGCGGTACATGTCTCATATAACAAGCAATGGAATGTATAGATATACCCTACATATTGATAACCTACATGTTTATCTGGTAGTCTGTTTAGTACGTGAGATTTTAAACCTATTTAAATCCCCATTTAAGAGACGGTGGCATGTTAAACTCTCACCGTTTTGTCATCGTTATCTGTTTAAACAGAAAACCTACGTTTAACAAATTTGATTGACATTTTGATCTTACCGATCAGTAATAGGCTAAATAAATCAACACACGTGCGAGAATACATGTATATCAAAATTAAACAAAACAACACAATTGCACCTATACCAATGTATTCATCACTCAGTTATACATTTATGTTCACCCTTTAGCCGATAGAGAAACCTTTAAATGTAGCTTGTTTAAGTTTGTAACAGATCAATTTGACAACTTGACATCATTATTCAGGGCCACATATAAACGTGCGTACTCAAATACTATAATCTTCATTTCTCCACCTAACCTTATGTTGTGGTCACTCTTTAGAGTGGTCTCGAGGACAGGATTCTAAAGATTGGTCACACCATAATGTTTGGAGGAGAAAGAAAGTTATTCTTGAAAATGTGTAAATTGACTTCTGAATTATATTACAGTAATATGATACACATAAGCACAGTGTATCGTGATATTTTGTCTTATTTCAATGCAAACAATTCAGACTCAGATCATATACTATATCTTTTATGAGGTATCTTAGTACAGTAAAACCTCTCTATAACGGCCACTAAATTGTGTTAATTAGTTGGTATTTAGGGCAGGAGGCTGCTCAAAGCAAGGTGAAAGTAAAACAGAACGCTCCAATAGGAGCGTTCTGTTTTACTTTCACCTTGCTTTAAGCAGCCACCTGCATGTAACACAAAATACTTGATGTAATTTAGTGGCCGTTATAGAGGGGTTGTACTGTATACACTGTATGGAAAGGTGGAAAATAAATAAGTTCTGATGAGTGTCAATTAGTTCAGAATCTGATCAGATGCCGCGTTTGACCATTTAATACCATTTTCCTCAGAGTAATAAATAGTCGAAGCTTATCTAAATCCGCTAAAGGCAATCATCTTCTTTCGAAGGATCTCCTACTTTCAGAATTTCTATACGAGCGTATGATATTAATATAATCATGTTATATCACACGTAACATAGTACGTGTCATTATGATGTTTATGCATTTGGAAGACCTTGAAACTATTGTTGCACGGTTCAATTTGTGCATGTACCAATTCATATCGATACAGTGCTCCCTCTCTACAACGACACCCTTTGGGATACGGAGATTGTATGTGTTGTTCAGAGGGAGTTGTTATAGGGAGGGAAAATAAAACATAATTAGCTTCCCAGATAAGGTGCATTTCGAGAACTAAAACCGTTATGCCTCTATCAAACCCTATGTTGTGACCACTCTTTAGAATCGTCACAAAGTGACGATTCTAAAGAGTGGTCACAACATAGGGTTTGATGGAGGCATAAAGAAAATATGATGGAAAAAGTTGTTTATTGAGCCTTGTTGTTTCGGAAATAGTGACATGCGTTGTTGTAAGGAGGGAATCGTTATTGAGAGGGCCGTTGTAGGGAGGGAGCACTGTATATAAATTAGTATATGGGGTACATTTATACAATAGTTTATTATTTGTATTGAAGCACTGGAATTATTCATCATTGTTCTGAAGTATATAACAACGTCCACTAATCCGATTTGACTCATTCATTGCCAGTTCTCTAACACCTTTAAAACTAATACTATTAAACTCAACCAAATACTTACTGATCTCATTTAATGACAGCTTCTTTTACGCGCTCAGTCCAATATTGCAGAACTGATTTTCGCATCAAAGCCTCTTATAGAATGTGACCTATAAACGAACTTCAGAAGTTCCAGTGCGCAGTTTATCTGCATCTGGTGTTTAGTATCCTTTCTATATCATTCTGGAAGTTGTTGGTAATATGAACTGTCATTTTCGTAAAGAAAAAACCCAGATCTGTTTAAGACAGGTGGCTGCTCAGTACAGAGTGAAAGTCGCTTGCTAGGTACTTGCTGTATTACCAACAATGAAATACGGAGTGTGGAACATTGTAACTATTTTAGAAAGTACAGAAACGGATATTTCAGATTCTACTAGCAAACAGGGCAGACCTGTCTACTGTTTACCAATATGTGAAAACACGTTTATATGAAGAAAATGGTTAAATATTGGCATTAATACTAATTTGGACGTCCGATTTAGATGGGTTTGCTGTATATTGAAACCATTGTGACAAATGCTTTGCCATGACCGATGCAGTCAATTACCTGCTACGAAATAAATTGTCAAAGTATGACAGACGTATGCGGGTTTTGTCTATCAAAGTCACCACACATTCTTAAACTATCAACATTAAAAGAGAAAAAAATATATACAATTACATCTGATAACTGATCAAACGGCATAATTTGAATGTGAAAGAAACAGTAGTAAAGTCGAGCAGGAAAACACCGATAGAAAGCAAGTGACACACATACACTACCACACACACACGCACGCACGCACGCGCACACGCACACATGCATGCATGCGCGTACGCACGCACTAACGCACGAACGCACGCACGCACACACACGCACACAAACTAGATGGAATATTTGAACATGAACAAACGCACAAGTACAAATACGCAAAGACATAAAACAAAAGCAATGGTGACAAAAAGAGTACCGCAATGGAACGGTCTGTGGCAAAACCACCACTGGGGTTTAAACCGGTACACGGACGTCCTAATCTCACACGTTTCCCAAAGTCACCCTAGCTTAATAACTTTATATAAGTTTGCGTTTTGTCTCTTCCCTAACATTCAGCCACCATGTGGTAATAATGCTGAACTAGAATTTAAAATCTTCCATCAACTCCTTTCGATACACTCAGTGGTGCTTATCTACTTCAAGGCAAACGTTATGAAGTTGTTAAGTTTAAGACCGAATCGGATTTACGTGACAACGTGCCTTAAGACGGTATTAAATACGGATATATTTCTTCTGAAAATCTACGGTTCCCTAACCTAGAGAACCATTACAATTCTCAGTTGTATAAACACTTTCTTAAATACTGGAATAATCCGACATTATACAGCAAAATATCATTCAATGATGGCATTGCTTTCCTTAGCCCTTTGAATGCTGAATTTTCAAAGTGAATGGTCCATTCAGTATAGCAGGGCCAAAGACTTTTTACAATCTATGTATTGTTTACCATTAACAAATTAATGGCAAACAATGCATAACCTGGTCAAAGGAGCCTCTAAGAGTTCTCTTATCTGGGACTACATTGTTTGTGAAAGTCAGTACATTCGTTTCCCACATTCAAAACGTTAATACTTTCATCGAAAAATGCGAAAAGGTCTTTAAATTCTTCTTAATTTATTTGTATTAGAGTTTCAAAACGGCCGTCACTTGTGTTAGCTGTTGGGTGGAGATATATTCATTTATAGTGTTCGACTGAATGGGTGAATGTGGTAAAGTTGGGGTAAGTTTGAGGATGGATGGGTCCCCTAACCATGATTTAATCCCCAGTGCAGAGAATGTTAATATTTGCAATATTTTGACAAAGTTTGATTTTCAGTTAAAGTGCACACCTCTCAGTTATGGTCCTTGATTTAGTCAAAATTGTCAGTTTTAGCCTTTTCCACTCTATAATTCATATAGTTTTCACTTGATCTTCACCAAACTTGCAGAAAATGCTTATCGGTGTACAATATTGACCGAGTTCGATTACTAGCTAAATCGCATAAGACACCTATGAGTTATGACCCTTGATTCGGTCAAAATTTGCCATTTTAGCCTTGTCGGCTCTCTAACTCAAATAGTTTTCATTTGATCTTCAACAAACTTGCAGAGGATGTTTATAGTTGCAAATTCTTGACCAAATTTGATTATCAGTCAAATCGCATAAGATACCTGTGAGTTATGGCCTTCGGTTCAGCCATAATTGTCAGTTTTAGCCTTGTCCGCTCTATAATTCAAATAGTTTTCATTTGATCCTCACCAGACTTGCAGAGGATGTTTATAGTTGCAAATCCTTGACCAAGTTTGATTACCGGTCAAATCGCGTCTGAGTTATGGTCCTTGATTCAGTCAAAATTTGCCATTTGCTCTCTAACTCAAATAGTTTTCATTTGATCTTCACCAAACCTGCAGAGAATGTTCATAACTATAACATCTCGGCCAAGTTCGATTACCAGCTAAATTGCATGTGATACCTGAGTTATGGCCTTTGAATTAGACATAATTTGCCATTTCAGCCTTGCCTGCTCTGAACTCGAACTCCGTCGAATATTTATAGGTAAACAGTCTTGGCAAAGTTTGATTACTATGTGGGGCCCTTTCTGACTTGGTCAGTCAGTGTTCTAGTTACACCAGTGTTGATGATTAGTTCTGAAATCAGGAGATCCCTCGAAAGCAAAAGCAGCAATGCAAAAAGAGAAAAATTGCAGTCTCTTCATGAGTAGTTGTGAAAAGTGCAACACTACTCACGACCCTTAGCACCGGTTTAAGCACGTTTCAGTTTTCAAATCTAAAAGCATCGATACTAATGATCTCAAAGATAACTTATTCCATTCAAAAGATTAGCGCTGAAAAAGCAAAATAAAACAGGAATAGGGATAAACAATGCACAAACAACATTTCAGCAACGATGTCTACCTGTTACTTGCATTTAAAGGCATTTCGAAAGCAATGCTGACCCATTAACCCCATGCTGTGTATTTTAGGTGCTAACTCTCTGGCATCTAATACACACACTTATAAGGCGGGCTACTATCACAGAGGATTAAGGTATAATTGCATGACTTTATCTCTCAGCCTGGCACTGTGTATTTGGGGAGTCACTTATGGAGTAGCTTTGGGATGTATGGAACGCCATTCTGCTATGCTGATTGCTATATACAATTTGCCAATTGCTAAATGCTTATTGCTAAATGCTTATTGCTAAATGCCAATTGCGAAATGCCAGCTGCTTAATGTCAAATGCTAAATGCTTTCATCTTATTCGAATAAATGAATAATAAATAAGGAATTAAATAAACAGTATGATCCAAAAAGGTTTATATTGGTGATTCTGAAAAAATAGAATATCAATAAAAATGGCACTGTTCAATGCTAGAAGTGCATTTAGCAATAAGCATTTCGCATTTGTCATTTACATCCATCATTTGGAACATTCAGGTTCTTTCCATAGCAATTTACACAATTGGCAAAAAGCATTTCGCATTTTGCATTTAGCAAATAGCATGGCAGAATGGCGTTCCATAAGGATGCCTTTAATGATTGTTACACAAAGTTATTGGTTACTTAGATGTTTCACTTCATTGTTAATTATTGCTATGCTTGAAACATTTTTCCTTCAAAACAAAAGTTATTTTCGCAGAAAAATGAAAAAAAAAGTTATTGGTGGTCTCTTGATACCCCATGTCATGCCAACGCCAAATGAAGACAAATCGCAGTGTAATTTATAAAACCCAACTTACGTTATCGTTATGACACTTTCATTTGGCATTGGGTAAACTTTAGGCCAAAGTAGCAGATACATGTATCAAATAATAATGAATTAATATCAATGAGTTATTTTCTATATAGGCATGGGAGCGTTTTACCATGGCTGAAAATATATTATAGGCTATATATTTTTGCTTAAGCAAAGCAAGTAGACGCTGATCAGTTGGCTCCCACATCTGACTCTTCTCTTTGCAAAGGTACACCTAAACGTCGGTATGAGGTAAAGGTGCAACAATAATTTCAAAGTGGAATGATTCTATTCGGTATAAAAGGTATTACATTCGATACTGGGTTTTGAATGTCAAATAGTGTAAATCCTCCATTAGGAGTCTGTATATCTGGGTCTACGCTGTACATTCGATTCCCGCTTTCCAAGAGTTATTGACACCTTTGTTTATGGACGTATCTTTGTTTGGTGACTGAAAAACCTGAAAAGTAAAACAGTTTACAATACAGTAAAACCTATCAAAACCGGACGTATCGATCAGCATTAATGCCGGTATGTAAGACAAATGGAAGTTTAAAATGCATGACGACAGTCGTACAGAAAGCTACTGTAAACTTTAATAGCATAGTGTGCTAGACACAGTAAACCTTTTCGCGGTTAATATTCTAGTGCCCACTGGTAGTATTAATAAATTCATTTATTGTATTAAAACATAAGGGAAGGAAATTTGTTTCCATAACAAACATTAAATCTAGTTCTGTAACATGTAAGCCAACACAGAGGACTAATTACGGCTTAACCGATTCTGCAAGTTTCTCTTTTTGTGTTCCAATTTTTGCTTTCGGGGGATCACCTCCCTTCAGAATTTAAAATGACAATTTAATTGTTAAAGTCTTACTTCTAAAATTACATATATGAGTCATGCAGGAAACACCGCATACAAAACACACAACCACTCAAACAGCACCACGAAGACACATCAAATGTACATGATATATAAAAGACACACAGAGACGCACAAAGACATAACAGACAAACAATAGGGGGAAGATGGAAGTGCCGCCTTGGAACGGTCAGTGTCAATAGTCACTGGGAGTTTAACCCGTTTTAGGGGCGCCCAATCTCACAATTATTCCATCCCCACCCTTAACCCATTACCTCATAGGCTATTTTTAGATAAACCTCTTTGAATAAATCTACCGAAAAGGAGCATTAACTAGAGAAAAGGAAACTTTAGAAAATTGTAGTTTGAAACCATTGTGATAAATAGAGCATTTGCTCCTATAGGATATATAAAACAATAATCGGATAAAATAATCAGCAGTTCACCCACTAATTTCACATCCTTTTGTATTATAAATTATAATTAAACATTGGTTTTCGGAAGCCGTTCCTTGTGGAATTATTACATCGATCGTTCTCCAGCAACGGCTGAGAAAGGACCTGAAATATCAGAAGAGCCACTGCAAAAATAAGTTCTGATGGTTTACTCATTCAGGCAATTAGACATTTGTAACCTGTACCCCACAAACATTCCTGTAAGAATAATGGCATCATAAATGTTAATTAGATGTTTGTTTTTATAATGACATCAAGACACAGTAAGTGTTGGTCATGGCCATAGAGAATCATATATTATATTTTATCCCATAAACAAAGTAGACCAAAGATACAATAGGTACATAAACATATGTTTAATTTGCACGTGGTCTGCTAAAATCATTTGTTATCCATTCCCCCTACAAAATGCCATGAGGTTGTCAAAATTTAACCTTGACTTTATTTTTATAACTCCTTCGCAGCCAAATACGTTCGTCTATTAAATGTGTCGTTTACTACAATTTTCGTTTATTTAATTTTCTTCCTTTTTCTTTAAAACATTAGCACGGTAACAAACGGTATGGTTTCAGATGAAACGCCGAGTTATTCAGCATATTTGCGACATTGGTAAAGAAAGAGTTAATGCAGGAAACAAATTAATGGCATAATCAAGGTATTGTCAAACACTGTCCTGCCCATGGCTGATATCGTACATATTAAGGAATCAATGTCAGTTAAATAACATAATGATAACAAACACATATGCTCTAAGTAATCATGTTGCAGATATATATTTATTAATAATATAGCAAATAAGACGTTGCGAATATACATTTTTAAATATCATAACAAAAGTAATGCGGCAAATAGATATTTATGAATATCATTGCAAACAAATATGCGACATATACACATTTATGAAAATGATAACACATTGAATCACCAATAGTTTCCTTTACTGTTTTATAATTTTGATAAAGTATGAGAATCATGCAGTATTGTTTGAAAATACTCTTGGAAATTGACTCTGTATTTGTTTGACGTTGAATTTAGTTTACTTGTTATAAAATTTGCTAATTCTGAAGGAGGTGATCCTTCGAAAGCACAAACTGTTAACAGTGAAAATTGCAGACTCGGTTTTATTGAGTCTGTTGGTGATCAGTTATTAAAAGTGCAACACTTCCTACGCCCACTAGCACCGATTTAAGCGGTATTCATTCTCATTAATAAAAGTATTGAAATTGGTGAGAAAATATAATAACACCGAGATTGAAATACGGGGCGACGTTTACGGCTGTCAAACGAGCACTTAACACCTGCTGTTGTAAAGTACATATATTCTGAAAGTAGGAGATTCCTCGAAAGCAAAACTAGCAATGCTAACAGAGAACATTGCAGACTCGGTTTTATTGAGTCTGTTCATGGGCAGTTATTAAAAGTGCAACATTACTAACACCCCCTAACACCGGGTTAAGCGGTATTCAATTTTCTTAAAAACATTACAAATACTGTATTTGTTGTGCACATGTGTATATGAGAACATGCCGTAGGTTCCCATGACAGTTTGAACTAGTTCCCATATCCTTCTTGTGGGAAAACAATTTAAAGAAGACACGCATAATTAACAAATCACCGGAATGTCAGCTTTTTCGTAGTTTCTGTTGCTACAGTGCTCCCTCTCTACAACGACACCCTTTGGGATACGAAGAGTGTATGTGTTGTTCAGAGGGAGTTGTTCTAGGGAGGGAAAATCAAACATAATTAGCTTGTTTGCAGATCCCCAGATAAGGTGTATTTCGAGAACTAAAACCGTTATGCCTCCATCAAACCCTATGTTGTGACCACTCTTTAGAATCGTCACAAAGTGACGATTCTAAAGAGTGGTCACAACATAGGGTTTGACTGAGGCATTAAGTAAATACGATTGACAAAGGTTGTTTCTGGAGCCTTGTTGTTTCGGAAACAGTGACATGCGTTGTTGTAAGGAGGGGATCATTATTGAGAGGGTCGTTGTAGGGAGGGAGCACTGTATTTTCCATTACCGTTAGATTTGTTCGCGTTTTATATGTGTCTTTAGAGAAACTATACACAAAGAAAAACTCGAGAAACCCGAGTCCTAAATATTAACCAAATTGTTTATTCAATTATTTTCTCTCGACTTATTTTTGTGACAAACTGACGATAATGGTAGAAACATGTTTGAATGGCATGTTCTATAAGTGATAATCTGCAGCATTCTAATCATCAGATAGGATACGAACTGTTTTAAATCAGAACTAAGCATGTATATGATTTATTTGTCATAAAAGTGAACTCTTCGCATGCGGAAACAGGTTTGACTTTTAGCAAATGTTTTTTTTCTTCCAGACATGTGGTAGTTTAATTCAGGACGAATATTTTGTAGAACGTAGGGTATTACTTTCATTCTGAATCACCTGTTCATTTAGACACCAGCTCATATATACATCTGTTCGTATAGACCAGTTCTTATAGACACATGTTCTTATAGACACCCGTTCTTACAGACACCTGCTCTTATAGACACCTGATCTTATAGACACCACTATATGCATTAAGTAGTCTAACACGAACGAGTTTGTTGTAGAAAAATGGGTGATCCTTAGAAAGCAAAAGTAGAAATGCAAAAAAGAGACAATTGTTTTATTGAACCTGTTCATTAGTAGTAATTAAAAGTGCAACACTACTCACGCCCTCAAGTACCGGCTAAAGCAGTATTCAATTTTCAAAACTAATAACATCAAAACTAATGATCCCGAAGGACCGGAAAATATAACAACACTTAAAATGAAGTACGGGGCGACTTTTTACGACCGCCTTACAAGCACTTAACACCTGCTGTTGTGAAGTACATATATTCTGAAAATGGGTGATCCTTCGAAAGCAAAAGTAGAAATGCAAAAAGAGAAAATTGCAGACTCGGTTTTTATTGAGTCTGTTCATGGGTAGTAATTAAAAGTGCTACACTACTCACGCCCCCTAGAACCGGTTCAAGCAGTATTCAATTTTCAAAACTAATGACATTAACACCAATGATCCCGAAGGACCAGAAAGTATAATAACACTGATAATAAGGTACGGGGCGACTTTTTATGAAATGTTTCATCCAAATATGAATACAGTATTTTAATATTGTCAGACAGATAGGTCAGAAAATCCGATCTGTCTCTTCCTATTGCAGGCGATAAGCAATGGCCCAGGCTTGGTGTACGTTCTGTCCATTGCCAAACATCAAGATAAAATTTGCATGATGGGGTGTTTGGTTCTTTTATGTCTTTGATATATTTTCACCAGTCAGTCCCCATTTCAGATGACGCAGTTGTACGCGTAGCTGTCATCACAGTGTCCCGCCAAACAAAACTTATGCCACACCATGCGTGGCATGCTCTGAAACATTTGTTATATATATATTGTCTACATTTTCGTCTGTGACATTCATCTATATCCCGATTGAACTTCGTCAGTGAACGGTACTTTACGTAAATACTGAAGTCCGAAACTGACATGTTGATGGGCAAACTTTAATGGGCATCTGCGATAGCATGGAACATAAACACACAGAATGTTTTACTAATTATAATATATATGCATATGATTTTTTAAATTCTATTTGCCTAGGTATGAAGAATATTTTCATATCGAAAAGTATATGCAAAACAGATGAAAGAGTCCTCATCAACCACAGAAGTATATATATATATATATAAAGTGCACAGTCCAACATACGCACAGACCTTCACAGAATTGTTCCTTGTCAGCTCATAATCGAAAACCAAAGTCAACAGATGACACTTACAACGAGTAAGATACGATAAAAGTCAAAAAACGCCTACTTGAAACGTTTTAAATTGGTTGGGTTGGGTTTAGGGCACTGCCAAACTGACTATGATGAGTTGAAGTTTAGGGCATTGTGACACTGACTTGGATGGGTTGAAGTTTAGCGAATTGTGACACTGAATAGGTCACATAGCACCGAAACATGATGAAATCGGAGGTTTTCAAGAACCATCGAAACACGACAAATGAAATACACGCACACAAACACTAATATGTACGATAAATAATGGTACATGCCTTAGAACGGAATGTGGCAAAACTTTCGCAACGGTTTAACCCTTTACTCCATACATGCGCCTTTATGTGCCTCTGCAAACAGGGTAGACTCATGTGAGACGGATTCTATATGGGTCGTCTGATCAGGGTCTCTCTGTTTGCTTATGTAATTATATATATTTGATTCTTTAGCTCCTGTCATAGTTAAAATCTCACATGTTCATGTACCTATGTAAATATAGTCAAATCAAAGCAGGTAAATAAATATACTCCACACCGACTGCTCCACAGTATAAGTGATGTGCATGTTGAACAATAAACCAACTTATTATATAGAAAAAGGATTCGTTAAACATAGAACCGAAGCTATACCAAA
Source organism: Azorinus chamasolen (assembly GCA_963576725.1). NCBI lineage: Eukaryota > Metazoa > Mollusca > Bivalvia > Cardiida > Solecurtidae > Azorinus > Azorinus chamasolen. The sequence goes on along the minus strand of OY755251.1, from coordinate 19,066,517 downwards.
TAACCCCAGCACATAGCTTCAACAAACCAAAGAAGTAACTCGGTCGCACATGAACTCGATGAATTTTCTGACTTCAGACCAACTGTAGGGAATCCATTAGTGGTAGACAGAAAGAACAACGTACATGTACACATATCCGACGTCTTCCGTTCGTCGCATGACTTTGTAGTTTATCATCATAGTGTTAGTGTAAGAGTAATATGCCCTTCCTGTCATCGCTCAAGCAAAGAAGGAAGCAGTTGATCGATTGTAGAGGGGTAGAGGGATCGACCACCAAAAATGATGTGCGTTGCTGAAAAGGCATTCTTTCATACATACATTTAAGCACCGTTTACATGAACATGAACATGAACATATTCAATATTTGTAAATAAATTACACGAGACGGACTTATTAAAATCTAATGTATCATATTAACTCTCTGAGCAAACAATTAATTATGTAGTATTATTGCTAGAAAAAAAATCTTCACACGCAATACAATCATTAACGCAATATAAAACAACTATATGACAAATTCATTCGGTGTTTGTAAATTCTAATTTAGGAACGGTCATCAGTACATGCTGCCTTGTCGATTTCACGGTTCCAAAAAGTAACTTACTTTGAGCGTTCCACTCGTACAAATTCTAAAAAGAGTAACAATTCCTAACCGATGCAATGTGGGTAATTGCTGCTAGTTAACTAAGTTTGATTCGCATTGCCCCGGGTTACCTTAGCAGCTTTTGGAGCGGGATGTTGCGGGTTACGTCTCCTGTTGGGTAACTTATTACAAAACATTTCCGAATGGCTGTAGTCGCTAGCTCGTTTAGCTTTGAGCGTATGAGGGTAGTTCTGGTAATATATAAAGTTACTATATATACGTTAACTCTTTATCTGATATATACGCCTTTTTAACCCTTGCAAATATAGTAGACTCCATTAAAACACCTATAGGAGCTGGTCATAGTTTGCTTAAGAAATTATATGATTTTACAATTTCTGTCATGATGAAACAGACCCTTTTTCATAAGACCATGCTTATATTCCAGGTACTGTCTGTTTCACCCAGTTCTGCCACTCAATTTAAATCGAAATTTTTTCATTCAATGTTTTGTGTAGTTAAACTTACCTCAATCTATGTATTTATTTTCTTATGTTGTCACATCATAAATAGCATATTGATCCTTCCTTATCTGACGTGACAATCTGCAAAAAAATCATTTTTTGACCTTGTAGCATTAGTCTTTTAGACATTTAAAATGGCCGCCGGTAGACGTAATTTTTCTGGAACAGTCCATGGGTAAATAATGCAGGGAGATATAGTGTTCAAACAAGTAATTGGTTTAGGCAAGTGTGTGTGTTGTTTAAAAACTTTCAAACACTGTCACTGAATTATATACAAAGACATAAATTCAATTCATATCTGTTACATTTTTGCGTTTTCAATTAAATATAACATGTCGTCCCTGTTGGAAAATTGTACGCTCCACTGTTATTTACGTACATGCGCATAACGTCATGCAGCGGCCATTTGCAAAGAAACAGTCGATCGAAGTAGCATTTTCGTTGTTTTCTTCTTTATTATTACACAAATTAGGGGGATATTCAAGGTGAGAGTTCATAAAAAATGATGAGATCGAATTAGTATATTTAGCTTCAATGTATAGCGGAATAAAGCAAATCTCGATTCAAATTGAGTGAGAGAACTGTGTGAAACAGAATGTAATTACTTGTTTCAGCGCTTTTCAACGCACATATCCTGTGTGAAAAGAGCGCTATATAAATGTGGTATAATAATAACAATAATAATACTAATAGTTATAATGTCTTACATAAACATGAATCAGATACAGTGTTAACCCATTTTTGCAGGGTGTCCCTTAAACAGGACACATGGAAATAGTGAATACCCAGATCAGGGGGATTCTATAGGCGCTCTTTGATCAGTGTCTGCGCTGATTGCTGAACATGTCGATGTTAATGGCTACATGTTGATGTTAATGGCTACTACATGTCGATGTTAATTGCTACATGTCGATGTTAATGGATACATAACGGTGGTAATGGCTACAAGTCGGTGGTAATGGCTACATGTCGATGTTAATGGCTACATGTAGATGATAATGGCTACAAGTCGGTGGTAATGGCTACATGTAGATGATAATGGCTAAATGTAGATGATAATGGCTTATACCAGCAGATATGTTGTTTGTTGTGTCCATTCAACATGGAAAATGGACGTGTTACAAACTAAGATCTGGACGGATTTTCCGTAGATAATATGGGAATAAATGGGTTAAAATAAAACGCTGTATTAAATATGGTAATGCCGAAACCTTTCAATTACATACCACCACCTATAGTATAAATGTGAGTTCTACATTATTTTGTATGACTAAAAATAAAACAGAAAGACACATCAACAAATAGAAAAACATAATTTGTTTGGCATAAAATAACGACACGTATTGGTGTTGTTTTACAGAGTTTGGGTTCTGCACACGATCTGTAGAAAACAGCAGTCGACAAGCGACGCATGTATGCTTTGTTGTTGTCATTTGTATATTTAACACACTGCACTCGAAACCGGAACAATCTGCCATTTGACAAACAACTGCGAATTTTGACGATGCGTGGTAAATATGTTGATGGAAAGGATCACCTATTTACCTGCAAGTCTACGTAACAATAATGGAAACTTTCAACACTATCGGAAATTGCAAAAAAAACTTGTCTTAGCTGTTATACTACTGAAATAATGTATTTTCTGTGTATCTGTATTTGCCGTGTATCAAACACTTTCACCCTGTATAAAGCTGCCACCTGTCTCCAATACGGATATTTATACTAAATTGAACGTCCGGTTTTCAGGGATTTTGCCATACAGTAAAACCCCGCTAATGCGACCACCTAAAAGAGGTATAATTCTGGATGCTAGATGCAGGTAGTAGCTTAATGAGGACAACATAATTGCAGGAGCTTTCTGTATGTTGTCCTGCATTAAGCAACCACCTGCTTATAAAGACATCCATGTTTATTCATTTAGCTGTCGCATTAGAGGGGTTCTACTGTATACTGAAGTTATCATATGCTGAACATGTACTCATTAACCTGATGTGATTTGAGGCATCTTCTTATAGAGTACTCCCAATTGTGCAGAATTAATGGAATATTACCTGATTCTTAATGAGTTGTGACAGTAAATCGAACTTACAATGGTAACATTGGCGAACTTTTACAAACAAATAAATATTGGTATTGGCAATAAGAATTCGTAGCATTATGGATAATAACCGTTACAACGCTGAAACCGACTATTAAAAAATTCAAACAGGTCAAGCTTACGATAAATATTTAGGGATTTTTTAAAGAAAAGTGTAACATGACAAACAGTGTAGACCCTGACGAGAGAGTCACTCTCATATGGGTCTACACTGTTTGCAAATGACATTAGTGACTCGTGTCCCGCACAGTAATCGAGTCTGCAATTTTCTCTTTTCGCATTGCTACTTTTGCTTTCGAAGGATCTCCCACTTTCAGACTACATAAAACAATAGCAGAGATTAAACGAAGACCATAGTTTAACCCTTTATCCGTTCAATATCAAAATACGAAATAATGTCATATTGCATATTTATTAGCTAAATGTTTATAATGATACATTTATTGTTACCTTAGCAGCGGCTAAATGTCGGTTGCGTCATACACAATGTTAATTTGATGTTGATCATCACTGTTATTAACCACACTAAATAAATTTACATTTACTGTTTGTGAAGTACTTGTGTGATATTTTATGTGTGTGTGTTTTGGGGGAGTGGCATCCGCTGTGTGCTTCTGGAATTGTCTCTGTATTTCGAGTCACATTTGCTGCATGACTCAATAGAACCGAGTCTGCAATTTTCTCTTTTCATATTACTGCTTTTGCTTTCGAAAGATCTCCAAACTGCAGATGTTAAGTGTTTGTATGGCGGCCGTAAAAAGTCGTCCCGTACTTCATTCTCAGTGTTGTTATATTTTCTGGTCCTTTGGGATCATTAGTTTCGATATTATTGGGCTTGAAAATTGATAACCCCTTATGTCGGTGCCAGGAGACGTGAAAAATGTTGCACTTTTAATACATGCTTATGAACAGACTCAATAAAACCGAGCCTGCAAATTTCTCTCTTCACATTGTTGCTTTCGAAGGATCTCCTGCTTTCAGAACTTCCATTCTTTTTAGGTGAGATTGAGTGAAACGGTACTGAGCAAATTAAATGGACTACGCGCTTGGTATTGTACCTAATTACAACCAGCCGTTTTAATCTGAAATTACATTTTTGGACATTAAATTCAAAACAATTCTCTGTTTTCATCTGTATTTAATAGATGATATTAACGCAACACAATGTTATTGGAGCCGATTCTTGAAATGTGTCGGTGAATTCAAATGATTGGGCGACATTAAATGATATATACATGTAGTTTCGTCATTATTGTTTTATATTTTACATATAATTTAACCAAATCCACACTGTATCACAGCAAATACAGTTTTGTGTATATGACAACATGACGTAGGTTCCCATGACATCTTTGTATTTGCCCCCATATCCATCTTGTGGGAAAACAATTTAAAGAGGACACACGTAATTAACTAATCACTGGAATATCAGCTTTGGGGAGGTTTTGTTGCCCTCTTCCATTTTCGTTTGAGATATATTGCGTTTTAATGTGGGTGTCTTCAGAGAAAATAGAAACAAAGACATTCGGGTCCTAAATATTAACGTTAAACACATGTTTTATTTTGTTGTTTTCTTTTGAGGCAAAACGACTGTTATGACAGAAACACTGTTTGAATTGCATGATTGTTCTGCTTTCGGTCTGATTTTGCTCATAATCTGCTAATAAAATGTCAGCTTTCAAAACCTGATCATTACAAACTAATCGTTGTTTAAATCAGAATTTCAAATGCAATTGGTTTATTTTTCATAACAGCCACTATTGTCCGTTAAAACATACGAATATTTGAAAAGTGAAATGCTATTTTATTAGACTCCTCTGACGCATTGGCATAGACTCATCGATATAGTGACAAACAGTACGGGTGCCGATGAGAAACCGAATTACTCGGGGTCTCATCTGGATACAATGTGTTTGCATAGGTAATCACAGATGAGACAGTGGCAGCGACAGTTAATCTCTGCTGAAAGAAATACGTCCTGTCCAAAATCTGGTATGCAACACTTACTTTCAATTAGTTGAAGTGCATGTATGAGTCATGCAGGAAACACCTCATACAAAACACACAACCGCCCAAACAGCACCACGACGACAAACAGCAAATGTACATGCATTTATTATTATTTATTATTATTATACCATATTTATATAGCACTCTTTTCATATCTAAAAAGTTCAAAACAATTAAAAAATCTATACATTCTAAATCAGAAAAGATAAGAACAATATTTTTAAAGATACTTTAAGATATGAAATAGAAATAAAAAACATTAAAGAACATTACAGTCTATTTCTAGTGTATTTCTAAGTTCAAAACAATTAAAAAAAATATATACATTTTAAATCAGAAAAGATAAGAAAACTATTTTTAAAGAAACTTTAAGATATGAAATAGAAATAAAACACATAAAAGCACATAATTTACAGTCTATTTCTAAGGTATAAAAAGAACTTTAAATTTAAAATCCATATACCTGGTAAGGTATAGCACAATTATAATAAGAGGATAAAGCAATGTTGATCGCATACTATTTCTAAAGTTAAAACATGCAACAGCTATTTGGGCTTAAACTATACATCAGCCACCATAAATCTTTAAAAAGAAATGAGTGTTAAGAGATCTTTTAAAAGACTCAAGTGTAACTGAGGTCCGTATTCCCACAACTTAGGAGCCGCCTTTGCAAAGCTACGACCGCCATAGATAACTGTGAGAGATCTTGGTATCACGAGGGCCATGGAACCTGGTGATTTGTCATCCAAGGCTATATAGGTGTGAGTCAAAAGTTTAAAGTCAATCCGGCATTAAGCAGTCACCTGCCTGAAAAGATCTAACTTTCCTTTGGTTAAATTATGGATTAGATGGATTTTGTACTGTATTCGATTACCGAAACGTTTGTATTGCAATGCCATGCTTTTATATGTCAATTATAACAGTCTATGCCAAATATAGTGAAGCTATTATCTGCTGAATATGTACCCATAAACCAGATTAGATCGACGAACTACAATAGTAGTATTATTACACTCATTTATGTAGAACTAATGGAAGATTACTACTTTCTTGGTGACATGTGACAATAAATCGAATTTACCATGGCGATATTGCTAAGATAATGCAGGTAAAGATTTGTTATTGGCAATAAACGCAATAAACATGTGTAGCTGTATTTGGCGTCAATAGTAACCGTACAGTAATATCAGGGATTGAATACAAGACAATATGCAATACAATGCAATCTAATTAAAATATCAACAAGTCAATATTTCAATTAGAAAACGACTGAGTGCTGTAGATATAAGGCGTACTTATCTCCACTGCTAAGCTATTATTTTTCATCCAAATCATATCTAAATCAGCAGCCGCATTTTAAACGTAACCTCTGATCAAGTTCTGCAGTATTTGTCGCATAGGGGACTAGTCTGTTTTGCTCTGCATAAATATGATTGAGTTATATTTTCTTTTTAACCCTTTCTTTCATATAAACACCTTTCACAGAATAGTCCTGCTGTGTGAGCCGTCAGGGTCTGCTCTGTTTGCTTTTGGACTTATATAGATCAAATCGTACAGTTCTTATCAAAGCAAACAATTCCCTTGAAACGTTTATATTAATGCAATACCAGTAAGTTAATGAATATATGCATTAAGTGACCAATTCACGTATAAATGGTCATTAAGGAAAGAATTGAATTACACTGTTGAAAGCAATGGTGTTCCTCTCTAGATACAGGGCAGCTTACTCAGCCACATATTTTATAAACATGGGAGTTTTCAAAAGCAGGTAGGTGCTTAATCCTTTCCCTCTTAGAAACGCCTCTTTACCTATTGCAAACAGAGTAGACTCCGAAGGAGCTGTCTGATCAAGGTGTGTTCTGTTTACTTATGGATTTTTATAGATTTAATATAACAGTTTCTGTCGTATGAGAAAAATACCTTTCTATGTTTTTTATTATTGAATCTGGGCATTTATATTAATGAGGTACTAACTCTTGAATAAATGTTATACAATGAAAGGGTAAATGCAAGCCAGATACATAATTATTCATAGAGTAAATATAAATACATTTGTATAGCAGTAGATGTTGTGAAGCCAGTATATTTCAGAACCTCAGACATCTCACGGGAATTTTTAATATATACAGACGTGCTTCATAATCATTCGTGAAGTATTTAAAAACATCACAAATTCCATGAAGAAAAGTAACCATTCGCCTCTTGAATATAATAATCATGCCAGAAACATTAATTTAATATTATTAACCGTTTACTCCATAAATACGCATTTCTACGCCTTTGCAAACAGAGTAGACCAAGATCAGACGGCATTGGCGGTCTGTTCCGCTTGCTTATGGGACTATATAAATCATTGGTCAATGCCAAACAGTCTTATGTTTATAACTTCATATGCCATTAGAAACTGTCAGCTAATAAATTCTCATGATGTCATTATTTCCAACATGAATATGCTTAAGGTATAGATATTAACGTTATGAAATCCTGACCTTATCTGTGAAAGTGTAAAACAAGTATTACACATTATTTAACCCTTTCCCTGTGCTATGTTTCCAAATTTCAGTACTTACAGAATACTCATGGACAAAATAGTTAAAATGCAATATGCAAGGTGAAACATTGTAGCCATTTTAGAACGTAATGAAACAAACACATATATCAAATTCCATGAGCAAACAAAGCAGACCACTCCTCTATAGGAACCATCTGATCTGGGTCTACTCTGTTTGCAAAGACGTGGAAAAGTGTTTATATGAGGAAATGATTAACTCTGTCGCCGCCATTTGCGAATCTGTGATGACCTTTGCAAACAGTATGAATCCAGATAGGACGCGAAGTAACTCAGTATATCCTCGGAATTCAAACTGTTGGCAAATGTAATATATATTTTCTGAAGAAACTGAAGAAAACGGCACTTTGAACCTTGAGCAATTGATGCTCTTAGCAGATAGAATTTATTTTGCGCAGAAAGGGTTGCAAAATAGTCAAACTGTGTGCAACACATTAACCCTTTCACCGCCAATGTCGCAAAAATACACCATGACAAATAGTGCACTCCTAGATCAAACGCAGCCTTTTCAAGGCGGTGTCTGATTGGGGACTTCACTTTTTCTATATATGTGCTTTATTCCTTTGAAATTTGCATTTATTTATCTCATTTCCTTATTTTACCAAATGATTCAACAAAAGTGGTTTGCAGACGACAATTAGAATTTCTACGCGGAAAGGGTTAATATTCATGTGTTACCACACTAACATGTCTTGCTCTAGTCGGCGTATTCTTCTTCCTTTTGTTTGCCTTGCGTCTTTGTGCTTGTGATTTTGTTCATATGTGGAACGTTTGTCTCTGGTTCTTGTGTGTATTTTGGTGTTTTCTGTGTTCATTTCGTGTGTGTGTGTGTGCGTTTGGGTGTGTGGTTGTGTGTGTGTGTGTGTGTGTGTCATGCTGTCTATCGGTGTTTTGGTGGTGGCTGCGTCTTGTATGTGGCTTTGCCTGCTTGACTTTACTACTTTTCCATTTATAACCCTTAAATCGCTGGATTTCAAGTGTACAATACTCCATCATTGTTGATCGACAGAGTCTATACAGTACGAAATGGTAGAAATTGCAAAGTTTGATAAACAGTGCATACCTGGATCGGAGGGCTCCTCCAGGACCCTCTGATCTTGGTCTACACTGTGTGCAAATGACAGTGAACTCGTTTCCCGCATTCAAAGGGCTAAACTTACTATATTATATAGTATTATGTAATTCTTTACGCAAATGATTAATGACGGAGCAGAATTCTGAAACAAGATATCTGATGATATGTAATAAACACACATATTGGTATCATTAAAACAGTGTCAAACTACGCGTCGGTAGATTATTAAGTCCGTTCCTTCTCTTATGATGTCGAAATTTAGAAATTGAACCCGGCGGAGATCTCTTCTATTTCAATTTCTTACAAACAAAATAGCAAATAGGTAATTTTCCTCATGTGAAATGTTTGCAATCTAGTGTAATCATTACAATGTTACTATTTATTTGTATTATTATTTTGAATTTTGAAGCCACATTTATGTTTGAAAAACTATTCTGTCGACGTAAGAAACTGAAACAAGAGGGCCATTGGCCCTATATCGCTCCCCTGAGTTACAGTAATATTGACAATGTTAATTTTTCAGCAGACAACATTTCTAGCAGATGACACTGCTTTCACCCTTTCACTGCTGAACCAACTTGAACTAAGATTGACACACAGTCTGGATTCAAATCTAATACCAATTAACTGTCTGACCAAGATTTAAATTGTTTACAACTTAGGTCAAAATGCCTAAAACTGATCTTTTAGAAATTCAAATGACGACAAATCTGAAGCAGACGACATTACAGATCTCTTTGAAAGAGCATTTCAAAGCTCCTTATATAAGTGCCCCCCCTATATACACTGTAATCAGCTGACCAATAGTGAAATGACCAATAAAATATCTTTAAAAATCTTTTAACCCTTTCCCTCATATAAACCTGTTTTTACGATTTGGCAAACAGAGTAGACCCATATCAGACGGCTACTATAGAAGCCGCCTGATCAGGGTCTGCTCTGTTTGCTTTTGACACAATATAGATCTGATTCTACAGTTTTTGTCAAAGCAAAAACTTCTCTTTACAGAAATAATGTGTTTTTAAGGATTAAAAATAAGAGTAGACCCAGATCAGACAGCTCCTATAGAAGCTGTCTGATCAGGGTCTGCTCTGTTTGCTTTTGACAAGATATAGATTTGATTTTACAGTTTTTATCAAAGCTAAAACTTCTCCTCATGGAAATAACATGTTTTTACTCATTAGCAAACAGAGTAGACCCAGATCGGTTTTTGTCAAAGCAAACTGGGAAAGGGTTAATAGGTGTTTAGAAATAATTCCAGCTCTAGGTATGAATATCTGATAATCAGTCAATTAAACGGGTCATTAGTTTTTTTAACAATTGAAATTGAGAACAGTTACTCATTTTTTGAGTAATATTAATTATTAATTGACAAAAATTTTGATTAACTTAAGACATTATTTGTTTTCAAAATCAAATTAAAATAAATACAATTAATAGCAAGGAGAAAAGTCTTTATTAAACACCTAAACTTCAACTAAATGCAATTAATAAAGACTATATTACAATGACCATAATGATATTAAATACTTTTTTTTCAAATCACATAACATTATGCAAAGACTTATGATAACATCCAGCTGTGAAATTCCCAGTTTGGCACCACAAGTCACCAACAATACACAGCATGGGGTTATTGGGTCAACATTCCTTTCAAAATGCCCTTTGCTAAGTAATTATTCATCTGCAACACTTGTCGTCTGCTTCAATTCTTAAAATAAACGTTCTATCATTTTTTTTTCAAAAACAGTTTGGATCCTGATAAGATGCGGCATTATGTGGCCTCTCATCTGGATCCAAACTGTTTGCATAGGTAATCACAGCTTCGCCGGTAGCGTGCAAAGAGTTAAGAGTAGTATTGACCTGGAGAGATTAACAGTTGCTCTAAGAGCACTACTGTCCAGTGTTCTGTAACCTTTTAACTGTAGTTTCTCATGTGAAGAAGTCTATTTAACCCTTATTTTCCCTCATATAAACTAGTTTTTATGCATCTGCAAACAGAGTAGACTAGGATCCTAGGATCAGGGTCTGCTCTGTTTGTTCATGGAATTTGATAGATCTGTTTCTATGCCTTCTAAGACGGCGACACTGATCCACCTTCCATATTTCATTATAAATAGTGTGTCCAATGCAGTTATCTCCCCTTGTCCATTAATGGCTATCTGAAGAGACAAGGGAAATAACTGTGAGGAAATTGCAAAGGGAAACCTTTTAAGTGTTGTTTCTGATATTAAGAAGTTTAAAGCCCCAGGGTGAGACCATTTTTGGCCCAGGGGTCATTATTTGAACAAACTTGGTAGAGGTATATTAGGTGGTGCTTCATACCAAATATCTGAGGTCTAGATTATGTGGTTTCGGAGAAAAAGATTTTAAAGGGTTTCCTATATGTCTATGTAAAAATTACAAGCCCTGAGGCAGGGCCATTTTTGGCCCGGGGGTCATCATTTGAACAAACTTGATAAAGGACCATTAGATGATGCTATATACCAAATATCAAAGCTCTAGGAATTGTGGTTTCAGAGAAGAAGATTTTTAAAGATTTAAAAAAAAACTTTTAAAAGTAGTGGGGTGGGGCCATTTTTTGCCCGGGGTCATGATTTAAACAAACTTGATAGAGGACACCCTAAAGTACATTTCTGTGAAATTTGGTTGAAATCCTCCCAGTGGTTTAGGAGAAGAAGTCACTTGAGTAAAAGTGAACGGACAGACAGACGGACAGACGGACAGACAGACAGACGGACAGACGGACGACAGGCGGTCACAATAGCTCACCTTGAGCCTTCAGCTCAGGTGAGCTAAAAAACAGAGCAAGGATTTTTGTTGTATATCACTTTGCACAACATCGTGAAACAAATGCAAGCTTGCAAACCAAATTATATTGCTATATTTTATGACAATATTGTGTATTTCAAATTCTAATGGTTTTAAATAAGTAAGACCATGCTTAAGTTGCCATTTCTGGCTGCGTCACATGAAAAGTCATGTTTATTTGAAAGAAAAACATACGGACAAGTCCTTGGCGTGCTGTAAAACGCTGTCTGGTCAAACTAAGACCTGCTATAATTGTTACTCACTTTCTATTCATTGAAACTTTTCATTTACTTTTGAATGATTGTCAAAAAACTTGGACCCTGATAAAACGTATAACGGTGTCTCATCCGTGCTTTGAAAAAATAACATTTGCTCAAATTTGGGTCTGGTTCAAGTTTGACTACCCCTGAGTCGATCAAGAATTTTATGAACCGTTGACCGAGTGTCAAACAGTTTGGATTCTGATGAGACGCCGAATTTTCGGCGTCCATACTAGGTCCAAGTGGTTCATTTAGCAGGCCAAGGGTCTGAATAGTCTGTTTGAAGAACCAAATAGCAAATGTTGTTCTATGTCAATTTCCAAAGCTAAAAGTTTATGTTCGATCTGGATGATTCATGTTTCTGTCTATTACCATACGTTTTACAGTAGAATCCCTCTAATGCTACCAATTAATAAATAAACATGGGTATCTTTATGTAACATGGTGAAAAAATTGTGACTCGACTGGGACTCGAACTCAAGGCTTCTGGCTTACCATGCCAACACTCTACTGACTGAGCTACCAAGCCACACAGTAAAGTCTATCAACTTATTTCACCATAATCTCTACCCGGCTACATTTATAAGCAGGTGGTTGCTTAATGCAGGACAAAAGTAATGCAGAAAGCTCCTACTTTTGTCCTTCATTAAGCTACAACCTGCATCTAGCACCAATATTTATACCTCTTTTAGGTGGTCGTATTAGCGGGATGTTACTGTATTTTGACTATGTTTGTCCAGTGTGTCAAACAACAAGACTCAGTGCTGATATGATGCCGATTTACTCAAGCTACTCGGGATAAGGGTTACGCGTATATTGTATATTTCAAACATACCACAGTGAAAAAACAAATACATGTACATAATTATAATACTGGTGCCTTCAGGCAATTATACATTTATTGAGATACTAAAACAAACAAAACTGCTTTAACAAGAGGAAAGTAGGCAATATAAAAGCACAACACAATAGTCAAATGCTATACTGAAAACAAAAATACATCAATTATTTTGGACAAGGTAAAACAAACACCCACGTAAGAATATTCAATGACCTTTAACACGACAGTTAAAGCAACAACACAAACCTTAACCCTTACTATCTGTAGAAACAATAATGTACAGTTGAACTTCGATATCTCGAACATCAAGGGACTATATAAATTAGTTCGAGATAACAGAAGTTCGAGTTATCCTAATTGTAATCTGGACAATTTCTCAAGTTCATAGTTTAATGCAGGTCTACAGTAATGCTGAAAGCTCCTGCACGTATTCACGTATAAATGTTCACTAAGGAACTAATTGAATTACACTGTTGAAAGCAATGGTGTTCCCATCTAGATACAGGGCAGCTTACTCAGCCACATATTTTATAAACATGGGAGTCTTCAAAAAGCAGGTAGATGCTTAATCCTTTCCCTCTTAGAAACGCCTTTTCACCTATTGCAAACAGAGTAGACTCCGAAGGAGCGGTCTGATCAGGGTAGGTTCTGTTTGCTTATGGAATCTTATAGATATAATGTAACAGTTTCTATCGTATGAAAAAAATGCCTTTCTATGTTTTTTATTATTGAATCTGGGCATTAATATTAATGAAATACTATCCCTTGAATAAATGTTACACATTGAAATGGTAAATGCAAGCAAGATACTTTACTGTTCACATAATTATTCATAGAGTTAATATAAAAACATTTTTATAGCAGTAGATACTGTGAAGCTAGTATATTTCAGAACCTCAGACATCTCACGGGAATGTTGAATATATACAGACGTGCTTCATAATCATTCGTGAAGTATTTGAAAACATCGCAAATTCCCTGAAGAAAAGTAACCATTCGCCTCTTGAATATAATAATCATGCCAGAAACATTAATTTAATATTATTAACCCTTTACTCCATTAATACGCCTTTCTACGCTTTTGCAAACAGAGTAGACCAAGATCAGACGGCATTGACGGTCTGTTCCGCTTGCTTATGGGACTATATAAATCATTGGTCAATGCCAACAGTCTTATGTTTATAACTTCATATGCCATTACAAACTGTCAGCTAATAAATGCTCATGATGTCATTATTTCTAACATGAATATTCTTAACCCTTCGCTTGCTATTCACGCCAATATACTTACCTGTAAATAGTGAAGACCGAGATGAGACAGCTCCTGCAGGAGCTGTCTCATCAGGGTCTGCACTATTTACAAGTTGATTATGCAACAACCAGTGCACTCAAGAGCAGTGATTGCACATCGATATGCTTGTACATAATGTAGATATATGTAATTATACAACAGGGCATGGGTAAAGAAGGAGAAATGTGTTTTAAAATTCAGCAAGCGAAGTATTAAGGTATAAAGATTAACGTTATGAAATCCTGACATTATCTGTGAAAGAGTAAAACAAGTATTACACATTATTTAACCCTTTCCCTGTGCTATGTTTCCGAATTTCAGTACCTACAGAATATTCATGGACAAAATAGTTAAAATGCAATATGCAAGGTGAAACATTGTAGCCATTTTAGAACGTAATGAAACAAACAAATATATCAAATTCCATAAGCAAACAGAGCAGACCACTTCTCTATAGGAACCGTCTGATCTGGGTCTACTCTGTTTGCAAAGGCGTGGAAAAGAGTTTATATGAGGAAAGGGTTAACTCTGTCGCCACCATATGCGAATCTGTGATAACCTTTGCGAACAGTGTGGATCCAGATAGGACGCCAAGTAACTCGGTATATCCTCTGAATTCAAACTGTTGGCAAATGTATTATATATTTTCTGAAGAAATTGAAGAAAACGGCACTTTGAAACCTTAAGCAATTGATGCTCTTAGCAGATAGAATTTATTTTGCGCAGAAAGGGTTGCAAAATAGTCAGACTGTGTGCGACACATTAACCCTTTCACCGCCAATGTCGCAAAAATACACCACGACAAATAGTGCACTCCAAGATCAGACGCAGCCTTTTCAATGCGGTGTCTGATTGGGGTCTTCACTTTTTGTCTCAAACTCCATTTCTATATATGTGCTTTATTCCTTTGAAATTTGCATTAATTTATCTCATTTCCTTATTTTACCAAATGATTCAACAAAAGTGGTTTGCAGACGACAATTAGAAATTTTGCGCGGAAAGGGTTAATATTCATTTGTTACCACACTAACACGTCTTGCTCTAGTCGGCGTATTCTTCGTATAACCCTTAAATCGCTGAATTTCAAGTGTACAATAGTCCATCATTGTTTATCGACAGAGTCTATACAGTACGAAATGGTAGAAATTGCAAAGTTTGATAAACAGTGCATACCTGGATCGGAGGGCTCCTCCAGGACCCTCTGATCTTGGTCTACACTGTGTGCAAATGACAGTGAACTCGTTTCCCGCATTCAAAGGGCTAAATTTACTATATTATATAGTATTATGTAATTCTTTACGCAAATGATTAATGACGGCCCTGAATTCTGAAACAAGATATCTGATGAGATGTAATAAACACACATATTGGTATCATTAAAACAGTGTCGAACTACGCGTCGGTAGATTATTAAGTCAGTTCCTTCTCTTATGATGTCGAAATTTAAAAATTGAACCCGGCGGAGATCTCTTCTATTTCAATTTCTTACAAACAAAATAGCAAATAGGTAATTTTCCTCCTGTGAAATGTTTGCAATCTAGTGTAATCATTGCAATGTTACTATTTATTTGTAGTATTATTTTGAATTTTGAAGCCACATTTATGTTTGAAAAACTATTCTGTCGACGTAAGAAACTGAAAAAACAGAGCAAGGATATTTGTTGTATATCACTTTGCACAACATCGTGCAAACAAATGCAGGCTTGCAAACCAAATTATATTGCTATATTTGATGACAATATTGTATTTCAAATTATCATGGTCTGAAATAAGTAAGACCATGCTTAAGTTGCCATTTCTGGCTGCGTCACTTGAAAAGCCATGCTTATTTGAAAGAAAAACATACAGGCAATCCCTTGGCGTGCTGTAAAACGATGTCTGGTCAATCTAAGACCTGCTATAATTGTTACTCACTTTCTATTCATTAAAACTTTTCATATACTTTTGAATGATTGTCAAAAAACTTGGAACCTGATAAAACGTATAACGGTGTCTCATCCGTGCTGTGAAAAACTAATATTTGCTCAAATTTGGATCTGGTACGAGTTTGACTACCCCCGAGTCGATCAAGAATTTTATGAAACTGTTGACCAAGTGACAAACAGATTGGATTCTGATGAGACGCCGATTTTTCGGCGTCCATACTAGGTCCAATTGGTTCATTTAGCAGGCCAAGGGTCTGAATAGTCTGTTTGAAGAACCAAATAGCAAATTTTGTTCTGTGACATTTTACAAAGTTAGAAGTTTATGTTCGATCTGGAGGATTGATATTTCTGTCTATTACCATACGTATTATGTCGTCTATGTTTGTCCAGAGTGTCAAACAACACGACTGTGTGCTGATATGATGCCGATGAACTCAAGCTACTCAGGATAAGGGTTACGCATACATTGTACTTTTCAAACATACCACATTGAAAATACAAATACCGTAGAACCCCTCTAATGCGACCACTTAATAAATAAACATGGGTGTCTTAATAAACAGGTGGTTGCTTAATGCAAGACAACAGTAATACAGAAAGCTCCTCTGTATTACTTTTGTCCTGCATTAAGCTACCACCTGCATCTAGCACCCAAAATTATACCTCATTTAGGTGGTCGCATTAGCGGGGTTTTGCTGTACATAATTATAATACTGGTGCCTTCAAGCAATTATACTTTTATTGAGATACTAAAACAGACAAAACTGCTTTAACAAGACGAAAGTGGGCAATATAAAAGCACAACACAATAGTCAAATGTCATTTTGAAAACAAAAATACATCAATTATGATGGACAAGGTAAAACAAACACCCACGTAAGAATATTCAATGACCTTTAACAGGACAGTTAAAACAACAGCACCAACCTTATGCCTTACTATCTGCAGAAACAATAATGTATGTTCAAATGTGGATCTGGTATATTGACTGCATCCAATTCGATCAAGCTTTTGAGAAACTATTGGCCGAGTGTTAAACAGCTTGGTTCTTGGTTACTCGGTGTGTCATCTCATCTGGATTCAAGGTGTTTGCAGGTAAATATTAGATTCCAGTATGTCGAAACACAAAACACATTGGCGAAAATGTGCATTTTTATATTTTCATTATTTTATTCGTGTTTATCTTTGTAACAAATCCATCTATACGGGTCTACAACAGTTTAAAACCGCATACAGTAAAACCCCGCTAATGCGACCACCTAAAAGAGGTATAATTCTGGGTGCTAAATGCAGGTGGTAGCTTAATGCAGGGAAAAGTAATGCAGAAAGCTCCTAGGGGAGCTTTCTGCATTACTTTTGCCCTGCATTAAGCAACCACCTGCTTATAAAGACACACATGTTTATTAATTAAGTGGTCGCATTAGCGGGGTTTTACTGTATATGAACATCAACCCAAGAAATGCTACACCAAAGTATCATTTTCTATAGAACCTGTTTCTTATTTACACCAATCCATTAATTTATTCGGTACACAAGCCACAGTCTAATTATGCTAAGTATTCGGACAAATTAGGGCAAATAGTGTAGACCCAGATCAAATGGCTACTGAAGGGGTAGTTTAATCAGGATCGCCACCACTTGTTTCTATGCCAATATAATTTAAAGCTGTCAAAGTGGTGTCAAATTGAATACAGTAAAAACTCAATTATTCGAACCCACAAATAAAAAGTAAAGTACCTAGTTACAATCTACTTTCAGTCCGAAGGACCGCTCTGCCGACTGTACATTTACTCCCTTGCTAACATATGGCGCAAGCATGCAGCCGCAGTACCGTCTAGTGACCCTCACAGGAACCCATTTTAAACCCTGGGTGGACAGAAGGTGCGGATAGGAGACACTGAAAAGCGTCTCTGAAATTTCAAGGGGGACCGGGATTTTAACCCCGAACCTCTGGATTGGTAGTCAAGCGCGCGTTACCACTAGACCACTGAACACCAAATACGTAAATAGACCACCGCACACCAAACACGTACCATCATTGGTCTTTAACACAGGTTGCAGCTTAATGCAGGTTGGAAGTCATGCAGAAAACTCGTCTAGGAGCTTTCTGTATGACTTCCACCCTGCATTAAGCAGATACCTGCCTTTGAATAAATATTTTCTTCTTTACTAAACTTTAGTAGTATCGAGCTTTTACTTTTATTCAGTTCAATACAAACATGTGCAATGGGGAGATTGGGGTTTCGAAATATTTATGATAAATAAGGCAAGTCCTGTCTTCCGCTTATTTCTAACACCGTCATGGACATTCGCTATGTTCGATAATTACCGTTAACCCTTTCGCTGTCAACTTTTGTCGTCTGCAAACTTTGTCGTCTGCTACAATTTTCAATTTCCTTTTTTTTCTTTTTTTCGTTTCATAAAATAGTAACAGTAACAAACAGTTTGGATAAGTAACTCGGCGTCTCATCTGGATCCAATCTGTTTGCATAGGTATTGACAGATGCGACATTGACAGCGAAAGGGTTAATCTATGCGTGTCTAGTGTCCCCGACAAGGACATAGATAAGCAGCGCATACCTAATCCCTTAATATAAAATTAATTGTTCAAAAGACGCAATTACGTTTGCTACGAGGTTTATGGTACACATGTAGTTACCCCCCCACACACACACACACCACCCACACCCACACCCACACCGACCCACACCCACACCCACGCGCGCACACACACACACGCACGCACGCACGCACACACAGAGAGAAACAATGATCGATTTTAAACGTACTTCATGTACAGTAGAACTTCCATCAAAATGCGGTCAGATCTGTAAGGCAGTCCATAGCTCCATGCAGTTCTAAAGTAATGCACAAAGCTCTTATTGTCCTGTATTAAGCAGTCACCTGCTTTTTAATAAACCAGTGTCCAATAAACCTAAGGTAGCTTAAGACGGGTTCCGCTGTATATGTTATGAGCTCAATACATCTGTTGCGGGACCCGTTTAGCTCTTTGTATTTTAATATGCAATAATTGGTAAAACCAACATACCTGCGTTTATCTTTTTAGATATCCTTACTTTGTTATATTTATTAACCTTATGACCGTAGGTGTATAATCCTTTAAAGAAATGAATTAACATCAATTTTAAACCTGTCCCTTTAAATGTTATAGTCAGACAACTAGGTCTGACGGGTCACGGGTTCGCCGAGTCCATTTTTAAGGGAGATCAGCATTTCGGATATCCACGTGCCATTTATAAAATAAAATGTTCAGTTATAGGTATAAAGAATAAGCGCATTAGTTATCGGAAATATAGCGTAGTGGATAAGTCGTAGGACCATAAAGAAGTATATGATCGGCGAACATTTTATTAGGCGCAGGTTCGAGTCTCGCATCAATTTAAAATATGTTTTTGCTAAAAATATTAAGGAAAGTCCCCTTAAGAGCATTAGCTTTGTTGTGCATTAAGAAACCACTTGTACAAGACATTTGCTAAAACTTATATTGATATTCATATTTTAGCATCGATTTATTATTGAAAGTATGGCTAATATAGGACTCGAACTCAAACAAAGGCACCATTCCCTAACATAGACGAACATGTGCATAAATGGCCAATACAATTATACAATATGATATAAAATAATACTCTACTATTTATTCAAAATTAAAAAAAAGTTTAAGGTCGACACGGGATTCGAACCCACACTCAATAAAAAATACTCTCTCAATGTCTTCTGCGTACCTAGACTTTACCCACTGCGCTAAACTGCTGACAACAATTCCGCCTTCAATTTTATCTTATATACTAAACTCGTCTGTTTAAAAAATTGTCCGAGAACATGCGGAATGCTGTTCTCCCTAAAAAATGGACTCGGCTGACCTTTGACACGTCAGACCTAGTTGTTTGACTATACTAACACTGCACACTTCACATCATTGATAGCAATTTTATTAATTGCCATTCTTACATATGGGTACATGACTATTTGGCACTGTTAGCCACTGTAGAAGCAGATCGATATATGCCATCGGCAAACAGAGTGGAACCTGATCAAATGACACAGGAGATAAAGGTATCTAAAATACATCCTTATCAAGTAAACGATTATGTTAACACTTACAATGCCGAAATTTCAATTGGACTGTTCCAATTATCAAACATGTCAAGCTTATGGTTAATATTTAGGGGGTTTTCTAACGCGAAAGTGTACCATGACAAACTCTCTGATGAGAGGGATCCTCTAGCAGCCCTCTCATCTGAGTCTATACTGTTTGCAGAGGAGGTTAGTAACTCGTGTCCCGCACAGTAAAGTTTGGTTGAAAATAGAATATTGAAAGATAGAGAAGAAGAAAAACTGTGTACGCCTTTTTATTTTTACTTAACGTCAATAGTGAAGAAAATATTCTAAAAAGGGAATTAATATAATACATAAATAAGTATTCTTGAATAGCTCGGATCAAATATTTCGACCACTAAGGACCTGTTTGCAAAACTATGATCATCTTTGAAAAAGGCCCTTAGTGGTCGAAAAATTAGATCAGAGCTATTCAAGTATTTATGTCAATTTAATAATAAAATTTATGGAAATATTTTTACCTACTGGATGTTTATGAGTATCTCCATAAATATTGAATTATGGTGTTTACGTGAAATTAGATAGAACCCCTGATAATTATTTGCTGTGATGTCTCGATTATTGTGAATTAAGTTTCCATATCAGAAATCAAGCAATCTGCTTCGTGCTATGATAGCCAGGGGACATTGTTTATGGCCCCATTTCATTCCGACAAATGTGTTTATATGCCAGACAAAGTGGTTATGTCTCGTCACGTGATCAGAGTTTATTATCCTACCACTGAACGCTTTGTTGGTTTTGTTTAAATAAGTTTAGTGTTTGAATCAGATTGATATAATTCAATAAGCGTTCCTTTGGAAACACAACAGACCCTAATCAGACAGCCCCTGCAATAACCGTATGATCTTGGTTTACTCATTTCTGCATAGTGGCCCTTAGTATGACATAGGCAAACAGTGTAGAAACCTGAACAAGCCCTCTGATCAGGGTCTGCACTGTTTTCTGAACATATCGATGGTGGTGTCTGATATGCCATTTACGTGCTATTTGCTGTGTCTCTCAACATGAAAAATGGATGGTTTGACAATAATATAGGAATGAATGAGTCAACGTGAGTGTCGATCAGGTGAAGTGATTAGGATGATTATTTACAGATCAAACAGCCAGCAGATTCATGCCATGCATTTATACAATCATAGTTTCCTATTTGGAACAGAAATTTCTGGCTGGTCGGCTTAAGACTACGTTTTCTTGTGTTGATAAATTTCTCGTTGCTATGAAAGGGTACTTAAAGGTACGTTCATTGTTTCACGGAGTGCTAATAGCGACTTTTCACGCTTTACATACGAACGTATTGATAGAGAACGAAATAATACACATTTAATTGCATTAAGTTATGTAGAGCAAGTGTGATTCAGACACTCAAACATCTCACGGGATTCGTAAATATAGACAGACATGTTTCATACTCTCTTATAAAAGTGTTTAGAAACTCTCTATAACGATTCCCTTGCGTAATGTAACACGATATAGAGGCAAACAAATCGAATTTTCTCGGTACATTCTTTAGATAATAAACCCCTAGAGTAAACAAATGGGAAGACAAAGACATTTTATTCAAGAGCTTTTCTGTGTGGAAAATAGTTTACTAGACATACCATTACCCTGGTTTTCCACTAATTAAACAATAAATAAATAAATAAATCGAATAAATAAACCGAACATAAATAGTGCTAATTCTGGGCCTTAAATGCAAGTGGTAGCTTCAGTCGTGCAGAAGCTTTCTCCACTTCTTTCATCCAGCTTTATGCAGCCAACATCATTTAAAGACGCATGTGTTAATAAATGGTTGCTTTAGATAGGTTTCACTGGATATTTTAATTTGTGTAGTGAGCAATGCATTAGGAATTTGTTTCTATATTTACCGCATGCCATTTACGTTAATTTCGTCCAAACATAGTGAAATGCACGTAAGAGATGCTGCTCTAACACACAAAGAACCGAGTCACAATAACTGAAGTGCACCCATGTACACACGCACACACACGCATACATATACACCAGAACCTATAGAGCTTTTAGCATGACTTTTGACATGTATACAGATATGACCTGCCTACAGACCCATAGTTATACCTCTTTTGATGACAGGTTCTACTGAATGTACCCTGTATGGGATCAATGGAGTAAATATGATAAGTTATATGTTATATACTAAATACGTAAATATATCGAAAGGCACCTTTTATATTCAAGTCAACACTGATACTTAAAATTTGCTTAAAACCTATTTCTGCCTGATGTCCATTAAAAAGCGTATTCCCAGATCAAATGACGCATAAACTACTGAGTGCACAAACCTACTGAGTGCGTATTACTCAGTCCATTTACTAGTATGTACCACTCCTTACAAAACACTTGTCAGTTAACGTTTAACCCTTTACTCCATGAGTAATCATGTTAGAAATAATGACCTCCGGAAAAGTAATTATATTATTTTTCATAATGATATATTGACAAGGAACAGTTTAGCTCAGACTCAAACAGTAGAATTAGAGCTGTCATAAGCAAACAGAGCATACCCTGATCAGACGGCTCCAATAGGAGCCGTCTGGTGTGGGTCTACTCTGTTTGCAACTGCGTAGAAAGGCATATTCAAGGAGCAAAGGGTTAACCTACTTGGCGTGACCTGAATGTCATTTAACAAACAGTTTGTATTCAGGGCTGGTTGCCCGTCGTTTCATTATGGTCCAATCTGCTTGTTAGTCCGATTGTAATTTCGCATACCCTAGAAACAAAGTAAACACTAAATGCCAGCACTGTAATCACAGAGCAACAGCTAAAGGTGCGTACTAAAATACTAAATCATCCTTTCTCCACCAAACCCTATGCTGTAATCACTCTTTAGAATTGTCTCTTCGATATAGGGTTTGGTAGAACAATGGTAGTTATTCTTTAAGATGTTATAATGTACTTTATATTGGCCTTTGTAATCAGAATTTGATAATTTGTCAGTCTTTAGTACAATAAGAGTTAATATTACATTTTTCGTAGGGGCATATTTCAAGATATTCAGTGTACAGTTTTCGTATTCCTACAAAACATATCTATTCTATATCATTGAAGACAAACATGGCGAGTTATAATCCATTTCGCACAAACACTTCAATCATAGGTTAAACCGCCTATTCACATAGCCATGTTACAGTGCTCTCAAAAATAGAAACTGTAACCCACGGAGGTCTTGTCGATTTCAATTTCTCACAAATAAAACATCAAACTGTTAACATTCCTCCCGTGTAAAACTTTGATTGCATTCCCCGATGTCTAAAGTTGCTAATTACTGGTAGTAAATTATTCATTGATTTTCCAAGCGAATTGGATGCAGGAATCAGTTCCTTCTAGACAATAGTAAAACGATGTTATTGTATTTCTTTATGAACAATAGTGTACTTAATCAGAAAATCAACATCTGAAAATCATTTAACTTTTTCTTAATCAGTGAGTACCAATACAAACAGTTTGGATTCAGTTACTCATAATGATCAACATTTACTTATGTTTAAATTATGTTTTGGTAACAGTAAATCTGTCCAGTAAATCTGTCTCTCTGCAGGATCAAAACTGTTTGTGACTGTGAAATTTGTTTTAAAGAAAACGGGAAAATATCTAACAAGCAAAAGCAATGTAGTAGACGACAATTTTCACAGACGACATTTTTGACAATGAAAGAATTAATTAGTGCTGGGTACATACTGGCGGAGTGTAATGTCTGCCTACAGTTGCCTGGTATCCATATATATTCAGTTGCATGTTGCAATCATGATTAGCTCAGTGGATACGTCATTTAGCCACCATGCTTAGTAGCAGTCAATATTAAATGGAATAACAAAAAATATACCCGAAGGTAGCCGAAAATATCAGCGAATGTAAATCTATGAGGATGATACAAACATTCTGTTTACAAATAGAATATGTCAGCAATATCCTCTGTCATCAAACGCTGTTTCGCACACTTCAATGTAATCGTTTTCCATACGGAGTATATATGGTTAACGTTATAAATATAATGGAAGTTAGGCATGCGATGACACACGAAAGCCCAACGCAAACGAACATTTGCAATTCTAATGAGGGTGTTTTGCAACAATTTAGACCGGTGCGAACCTTTAATTGACTGGTATAGCAACATTGCAGGCCCTATTCAGGTAGCTCCGAGAGGGACATTCTTATCTGGATCCAAATCGTTAGCTAATGGCCTAAACATAGAACCACGGGGGGGCTTATGGTTATGTAGTTCTTAATTGGGTCGTTTGCAAACCTTGGCACAAAGATTATTATGAATGGAAAACAAACATGATTCAACTATTGCACTACATCAAATAATATAACATTCAAACTACGATTATAACACATTATAGAAAAGTGCACTGGTAATTTTATTCGGTTCTTAAAATCAATTCGAAATTAGAAACTGTCGCAGATGTTGGCCTTGTCGAGTTCAATTTCTCCCAGATAAAACGGCAAATTATTAGCACTTCTCTCGTAATAACGTTTGCCTGCATTCCCAAACGATCTAAATGTAACAAATTACCGGTAGTCAATTGTTTATTGATTTGTTAAATAAAGCACACGGTTTGAAAACCGGAGTACTCTTTATATGAGAACCTGAAAACAACTAGAGAGTTTTAATTGTATTTAAAAATAAACGAAACTGCAACTTTCTGAAGTAAAAAAAATATATATAAATTCATGTTTTATGAAAATATAAATTTATTTCTAAAGTATATATCAGGAAGAGGCAATGTTGTCATATCGTTCACCTGTATAGTACCATACTACTGTCCAGGTATTGAACCCTTCGCTTGCTATTCACGTCAATATACCTACCTGTAAATAGTGAAGACCCAGATGAGACAGCTCCTGCAAGGAACTGTCTCATCAGGGTCTGCATTATTTACAAGTTGATTGTGCAACCAATGCACTCTACAGCAGTAATTGCACAGCGAAACACTTGTACACAGTGAAGATATATGTAATTATACGACAGGGCATGGGTAAAGAAGGAGAAATGTGTTTAAAAATTCAGCAACAGAAGGGTTAATATCACTATGAGAAAGTCCATCAGTGAATCAATTATCATGCTAACGCTTAAACATGGAAATATGTATGCTGCCGCCTTTCCAAACCACATATATTGAGGTGTAGTGAGTTTTGATTAAACAGTAAAACCACTCTATAACGACCACTAAATGGTCTTAATTATTTGGTATTTTGGGCAGGTGGTTGCTTAAAGCAATGTGAAAGTAAAACAGAACGCTCCTATAGGAGCGTTATGTTTTAGTTTCATCTTGCTTTAAGCATCCACCTGTCTTTAACACAAAATACTTGATGTAATTTAGTGGTCGTTATAGTGAGTTTTGATTATATTATATTGCTATGTAAATCATATGTAACAAGTTTTTTTCACATTATGCATCAACATACCATTAAAGTTAAGAAGTAGTATTTGTTTTGTGGTTTCAGTGTTTATCTGTATCAAATAAAGGAATTCGGAATTAAATATATGTACATGGGTTTTCATAAATCCTCGGCGTCAAAACTCAACATGGTCGGTATAACGTAGATCTTGTTTGATGTGTTTCAATTTGTACCTGAGAGGTGACTACTTCTGGCAAATGCGCGGTAGCAAAATCAATTGCTAGAAATGTCATATATGTAGAAACACATGTGATAGCTAAATGCAGGTCGAAAGTAATGTTTAAAGCTTTTACTGGAAGAACTTTCAGCATTACTTTAGACCTGTATTAAGCTGTGAACTTGAGATATTGGCCAGATTATAAATGGGGTGACTCGAACCTCTGTTATCTCGAACTAATCTGTATCGCCCCTTGAAGTTCGAGATATCGAAGTTTAGCTGTACTAGCAACTTCGGCTCCTGCACACATCAATAATAGGTTCAACAGGTGCGTATCATCCTCTGATGTGGTTGTGACACTTGGACCGTACTTGTTTTGGATTCAATGTAGGAAAACAAACGGACCTGGTCGCCTTTTTGGTTACAAGAGGAGGAGACCCATAGTGTGCGACTGTGTTAGAAGCATCTGATCGCGGTCTGCTCTGGCTGATTTGGAATCGTATAGACCTAATTCTACAGTTTCTGCCCTGGCCAAAACATAAATACATTTATGTTCCATTTTAAATGTCCAGCTAATCAATATGTATACAGTGACATACAGTCATTAGGTCATGAACGTTCATCAGTTAACCCTTATCCCAGTACCGCGACCTAATATCACTGTAAACAATTTGATTTTGGCCTCCATCAGTAAATGAAAATGTAGTAAAGTGAAGCAGGAAAAGACCCACACAAAACGTTACCATCACCAAAATATCGATAGAAAGCAAGTAATACGCACACAAACACATATGAGATGGAACATTGAAACAAGAACAAACGCATAAGTACAAAGACACCATACCAAAACAAATGTAAGGGTGAAAACACACAAACACGCACACACACGAAACAAAAACTATAAACCTGAACAAACACAAGCAAACGATACCGAACAAAAGTAAGGGTGACAAAGAGAGTACCGCCTTGGAACGGACGTCCTAACCTCAGACTAATCTCAAAGTCACCCTGTGTAAACCAACAGTGTAAATAAAGGTATCGTCACCGGACTTCCCCACAACATAGAAGACGTTAAGCACAGTACAAAATGTAAAACATAGCATAACAACTTAAAGCTTAGACATTTTATACCAGCAGTATAGAAAGTCCGGCCATTCATTTAAAGATGAATTAGTTTAACCTGTACAACAACTTTCATATGCCAGGATACTACTAGTAGTTTTAAGTCGAAAACTAAGTTCATGGCTAAATTAAATTGGATTAAAAATTTACAAACCTCGTTTCCTTTAGGCATAAATGACAACATTTACCAGACAGGCAATATTTCAAAAGATCCTGACATAGACGTTTGTCATTTTTTTCTATTACTACGCAAATGGAATTTGTAAAAATGGTAATATTAAACGAAAATCTCGTATGAAGATGACTATTCTTGATCTACATACTTTACGTATAACTTCTGGTAAACATACCATGCTTTCTAGACTTTCTTCCTTATCAATATCTTTATTAAAAGAAATTGACGAGAAAGCCGATAAAATCATTTTTAGATCAGATCCTCTCATATGAACGGCTAGTTTGATACAAAGCTTTACCCTACATGTTCTCAGACCACACATTTACAACTTATCTGAACACCAAATATTCTTTTTAAAAATCACTTTTATTAATAAAGGTATAGATTTTATTGACCTCCAGAGTATATTCTGAGACAAAAATGTAATTGACACTATTCCTAAAAACTTTAAAAATACAGAACCACCAATTATCTGCTACAAATATAACAAACCCATCAGAAATACAATTTTTAACTATAATAATATTGTTGCCGACCTTAATATTGATGATATTATTCCTGATAATTGAGATTGCGCCACCTCAAAGTTTTGCTATTCTCCGGCTAGTCATGTGATTACTGGTAACTTCGAGATAATTAAAGATAAACGTCTACTATCTCTTCTTAATAAAGGTCCAAAATATAGAATGCCATCCTTGATAGATTTTAACTCTTCTCGAGGTCAGATTGCTGAGGCATTACAAAATTTTAGTGTTATATTTTGTCGTAGAGAACATGTTTTGTCTAATGCTCTTTCAAATAGGAAAACAATTCTGTGTTCATCTCGTGTGTGTGACATGGTGTCTATAGATGTTTTGGTGATGGTTGCGTCTTGTATGTGGCTTTGCCTGCTTGACTTTATTACCTTTCCATATAATTGACAAACGCATTTCATTTTATAGCTCAAATAAACACCTTCCACCTAAACCTGGAATATCTTTTAGACATCTTAAAAAGGGTTTAAAGGATTTCCATTCAAAATACATCTTTGTTTCTGCTGATAAGGCATCGAATAATGTCATTAGTATTTGACGATAACATTATATCGACGTCTTGAAGCAGGAAATTATTAATACCAAGTCATACATTTCAGTTAATACTGACGAAAAGACAATCGTTCGTTTCAGACCATGTCAAAAAGTGTGAACAACTTGGAACCGATATTAAAATTACACAACATAAACTTCCTAAAATGTATTGGTTACCAAATCTACATAAATCAAAGTGCTTCAGGCGCTGTAGGCCTGTGCATCAGAAGGGTTGATCATGTGTTCAAGAAGTTTTAGGGTTTGATTCGTGGGTGTAGGTGTCAACCTTGGAATTTTTCATTGGCAAACACATTCGGTATAAGTACTAGTGTAGTTCTCAGGAGCCGAATAACGATTTTTATACGTTATAAGGACTTGTTTCAAAATTGATTAACATAAACACGTTTTAACTAAACATGTATATAGAATTGGTATTGTTTTATACAAAGCTGATGTCTTCCCCACCCCAATCACGCGGACAAGATTTTCAATGTAAACAATACAAAGTCTCATAACTCTGTATAAAATAATTGCACCGGAGCAGGAATAAGATATACACAACTAGGCATGGTGCTAATCAATCCTATGAAGTTTCGGGATAATCCTACCAAAGGTTTTGGAGAAGCCACAGAGCCAACATTTCAATGTAAATATTTCTTACATTGACAAGGCATTTCTCTACCAGAATCTTATGGGGATGTTATCTACAAACTTAGGAAAATTCGGGGTCATATCCATTTTCATGATTTGTTCATAAAACGCATTAAAACATTTAAAAAGAAAGGTTATGATCCTATTATATTGCAACGCACTGCATGTTTGGTTATCGACCCTTTTACAGTCGGTAGCTACGCTTCCCTCTTTGCTTGCGCGATGACAGGCCGAGGGTAGTACTCTATGATGGTATACTCTTAAACTTGGATACAGGATGAGCTTACCAGACTCATGTATTACTTTTTCCCTGTCGTGCCCTTAACGGCTTACGTGCCGGTGCTCTGACTTCAGCAAAGTCATTGAGTACATATTTGACGGATTGTCACAGTTATTATGCTATGTTTTACATGTTGTCCTGTGTTCACCGTCGTCTATGTTGTGGGTAAGTCCAGCGGGGATACCTTTATTTACAATATTTGTAAAGCTAGGGTGACTTTGAGAGAAGTGTGAGGTTAGGACGTCCGTAAACCGGTTTAAACCCCCAGTGGTGTTTTTGCTACTGACCGTGCCAAGGCGGTACTCTCTTTGTCACCCTTCCTTTTGTTTGCCTTGCGTCTTTGTGCTTGTGATTTTGTTCGTGCGTGGAACGTTTGTCTCTGGTTCTTGTGGGTCTTTTGGTGTTTTCTGTGTTCATTTCGTGTGTGTGTGTGTGCGTTTGGGTGTGTGGTTGTGTGTGTGTGTGTGTGTGTGTGTGTGTGTCATGCTGTCTATCGGTGTTTTGGTGGTGGTTGCGTCTTGTATGTGTCTTTGCCTGCTTGACTTTACTACTTTTCCATTTAGTTCCACAACTCTCCAGAAAATCATCGAACCTGGAAAGGAAAAAAAGATATGCCCAACTAGGCATGATGCTAATCTATCTTATGTAGTTTCATCAAAATCTGACCAAATGTTTTCCAGAGACAGCGTGGACAAAATTGTCCATGTAAAAATTTCAAAGTCCCATATCATTATATACTTCAGAAAATCATCAAACTGGAACAGGAATATGATATGTACTTTCGTCAAATATATACTCAATGACTTTGCCGAAGTCAGAGCACCTGGAGGGAAGCCGTTAAGGGCACGACAGGAAAAGGTAATACATGAGTCTGGTAAGCTCATGCCGTTTCTGGGTTTAAGAGTATACCATCATAGAGTACTACCCTTGGCCTGTCATCGCGCAAGCAAAGAGGGAAGCGGAGCAACCGACTATAAAGGGGTTGATAACCAAACATGCAATGTATTGCAATATAATAGGGTCATAACCTTTCTTCCTACAAGTGTTAATGCGTTTAATAAACAAATCATGGAAATGGATATGACCCCGAATTTCCTAAGTTTGTAGATAACATCACAATAGAGTTCTTGGTGAGAAATACCTTGTTTCAGTAACAAAATAAATTGCAGTTATATTAATTATACTAATGAGAGGTAAATTTCGATAATAAAATTTAGAAAAGCTTTCCGAATTTTATAATATATATATATAAACTTGCTTCAGAAGTTTATGAGTTATAACTAAATTGCGACTTTTAAAATATTCTAGCAAAGAAATATCTAATTGCAGTTACATAGACATGAATACAGAAAACTGTTGAAGCTGCAGCAGAACCTTTATAAATCATACTTTTACTAAAGAAACATTTAGATAGTCCAGCGTCCTGCCTTAAAAACCGGTACCGATGCTAATACTGTTATATAGTTTTACTGTAGAAACTTTTTATCACATAACTGCAACGTTTTTGATGTATATGTACATGTTTGTTTTGATTTTTCCTATGAATGGGGCTCGTGTGACTATTTCTGTGATGTTAATCGTGTGACGTTAATCGTATGATGTCATATCTTATACTACACATGTAAGATATAAACAAATACGTGATGGTTATATTAACCTGGAGACAAGCAAATTCATGTGATAAAAATGGATAAAAAAGTACTCGTATTGCTACAATATCAAACATTTCGACTTGTCGATAATTTTAAGATAAATAACGTCTGTAAAGCTGGCCAGTAACGAAATCGCAGACATCTCAAGTGCAACATTAAACAGAAATGACGTCTGAATCGTTTTAGGTTTTGCATTACATATCTATGTAAGTCTGTGTAACAACAACCATGTATATGCATTTTTTAATTGTATAAGTCTTTCAAGACGACCCGGACTTATTACATTTTGTGCAGAGAACGTTGGAGGAAGTAAAGTGGAAACAGTATGTGCGAATGTATTTTAATTAGAATATACCAAGTGATAATTCAGATAAAAAGGCGAACTATTTGAATAACTTACACTGACGAATAGCAATATACGAGTATTGAATTACCATGTCAAAATGCTCATATACCGTACTCTTGAGAATACATTATTGGGAAAATATTCGACCTTTCACGATAGAAGTGAAATATCCATATTAAAAGTCAAGCAATCTGCTTAGTGTTATGATAGTATCCTGAAAGCCAAGGGACATTATTTGTAGTATCATTGTTTTCTTGTAGCTTTGCATAGATGCAAGATATGGAAATTATACTACGCCATATAATAAAAAGAATTAAAAAGCTTTTGAAATTCGTTTGTAAGGTTCATATGATGTGTCTATTTTCAATTATTTTTCTTTGTAGCGAGAGTGTAATGTTATTAAATGGTAGTTTTGTATTCTTGAATTTTGACAGTTAATATGAAGTAAGCAATGCCGTTGTGCCACAAATATATATGTTTTTCCCTTTTAAACCATGTTCCGCTGATAATACAATAGTATTATAGTTGTAGCTCATTGTGCTGAAAATGCCAACTGAATTGCTAACAGAAAATAAATGATTGAAACGTCTAGATGAATTGTGCTATTGTTTGTTTAAAAACTCGCCAGTCAAGGGTACGAGGCAAGCATTATATTAGGAACAGTGAAATACAAACAGACCACCACACTACCCACATACAAACACAGGAGCTGTAAAATCATCGATTATTCAAAAGCACTGCCAACTGAATCAGGGTGTTTGAAATTTAGTCTGAACTTAATTTAGTAATTTACATGACACTTTGCTTTTAGACACTGTGTCCGTGCAAAAGGAATTACTTGACAGTAAGTATGTATTGAGCTGTAGGGTGATTTGATCGTATGATATGACGGTGGTGTAATATCTGCACTGTTTTACATACATTCAGACTGTACATACATTACTCCAATGCTTATGTAAACCTCTGGCCGTTAGGTGATATACGTTAAGGTATGTGGTCAAGCTATCCTGGGTTGTTTTTTCTTTAAAAACTGAGTACACTGGGCATCTTGCCTTGGGATATTACTTTGCTTAACCGTAATTGCATGATTCAACGAAGCATCGGTTCATTATAAGTATTATTATCTCGTCTGTTTCGAAGAAATCACGAACTATTGTCGTAACCCCGGCGTCCGCGTCGTCGTTGTCGTCGTTGTCGTCCGAAATCTTAACATTGACCATAACTTCTTCAATTTTTCATTTACAACCTTCATTTTTTGGTATGCATGTTCATCCTGACAATTACGACAGACGGGCGGTGCTCTTATTTTAAATTTATTCTTGTATCACAATAGTAAGTAGGGACGTTTTGCCAGAGCAGTAGAGAATATGATTTGTAACACATAAGGCAAAATGAACGGACCCTGATTATAAAGCTCTTGCATGAGTTTCCAATAACAATCTGCTCGTTTTGCGTAAAAAAACGGGTTATCGCATAAATGGTTTAAACATTCCTGCCGTAAAGTATTTTGAGGGCATACCTCATACTGTTTGAAAGACATGCGTATTGTTAGCCAATATGTCCACCACACTTAAAACTATTTCTCTACTAAGTATATTCCTCTTGCAATCGTTTAAATTGTCTGGATATATAATATAGAGGGTCTGAAATGAGTGTTCATTACAAATTGTTTTTATGAAACGAGTTTATTATAATAATATAACACGTGCTTTAGCGAGTGTGATATTCATTATAGTAAACGCGATGCACGAAAACAATCTGTAATGAACACGAATGTAAGAAATGTGTTTTACCGCGCCGCTAAACTGTGTTCAGGCTTTACATTACCATGTCGTTTTATTTTTGTTCAGACGTTTCATTATCATATATATATATATATATCCTGAAAATGGGTGATCCTTCGAAAGCAAAAGTAGAAATGCAAAAAGAACAAAATTGCAGACTCGGTTTTATTGAGCCTGTTCATGAGTAGTAATTAAAAGTGCAACACTACTCACGCCCCCTAGCACCGGCTTAAGCAGTATTCAATTTTCAAAACTAATAACATGAAAACTAATGATCCCGAAGGACCAGAAAATATAACAACACTGAGAATGAAGTACGGAGCGATTTTACGGCCACCACACAAGCACTTAACACCTCCTGTTATGTTTAGTTCTGTTAAGATATCGTCTTAGATATGTTCAGATTTTTCGTTAACATGTATTCTGGCTCTGTCCAGGTTTTTCGTTATCATATAGTTTTGGTTGTGTTCAAACATTTTTATGACTATATAGTTTAGTTATTTTCAGACGTTACATGTTAGTTTGGAACATTTCGTAGTTTTAATTCTTCCTTACCGTGTAGTTTACCCGTGTCCGTGAAGTAACGATTTACAATCCACATAACACAAATAATCATTCCAATGAATCGACTACGAATCAAATGTCTTGGTCATGGCACATTTTTAAAGCTAGATTTATAGAATTCCATAACATGGTCCTTTGCAAACAGAACAGACTCTAATCAGACTGTCCCTACGGGAAAGGGGTTAAACGACAGGGAGTTTTGATGACAATACAAAGTTATGATACCCATATATTGATATCACACGAGCAAGCAGATGGAGACATATGTAGTGTATTTAAAGCAGCAATGCGGTTACTAGCCGACTTCCCATTCATGCTCTGCAATGTTCGTTTAGCGCTGTTTATTGCCTTGTTGCTGTTTAGGGTGCACATATTTTTTATGCCCCCGTTGACGAAAGTCAGGGGGCATTATGTTTTGCACATGTCCGTCCGTCTGTCAGTCCGTCTGTCCGTGTGTCACGCTTTTAAGTGCAGTTGGATGTCACAGTTTTTCAAGTGTTATAAGTCAGTAATTTCTACACTTATACACATGAAACTTCACACATACACATCAATTACCATCCGTGCTATCATTTGGCACCCACCCATGCTGCCGGCAAGCCCAAGGACGAGGTCAAATGACTTGGAAATTTTACGTGCAGTTGGGTGTCACATTTACGTGCAGTGTTTTGTCACAGTTTATTCATTGTCTTATATCTCCCTAACCACTGTAGCTATTGTCATGGAATTGCATATACACATTAAACACCATCCATACTTCCATTGCACACCCAGCTATGCTGCCCGCAAGCCCAATGTCAAGGTCAAATGACTTATGAATTTTACGTGCAGTTGGTTGTCACAGTTCTTCATCGTCTTATATCTCACTAGCCGCTAAAGTTATTGGCATGGAATTACATATACACATTCAACACCACCCATACTTTCATTATGCACCCGGCCCATGCTGCCTGCAAGCCCAAGGTCAAGGTCAAATGACTTAGGAATTTTACGTACAGCTAGGCAAGCACCCACACGGGGGCATCACTGTGTCTTACAGACACAATTTTCTAGTTTTTCATAGAGTTTCCGTGCATTATATACGAACTTATTGATAAAGAACGAATTAATAATACACATTCAACTGTGTTGCATGAAGTTATGAAGGGCAAGTGCAATTCAGATACTCAAACACCCAAATATAGATGGACTTGTTTCATAATCGCTAACTACATTGTTAAGAAACACTCTACAACGATTCCCTTGCGAAATATAACATGATGTAGAGGCAAATATTTCTCGGAATATTCCTTGGATAATAAACATCTCTAGTGAACAAATAGTAAGGCTTGATTCAAGGGGTTTTATGTTTCTAAAGCTACATAGTTTACTAGACATTTAATCCCACCAATTAATATACCGAATAATTTTCAGCACACGCTGGGGCATCTGGATGTCTCAGATGTCGAAGCCCGGAACTACCGACGACATGCCGCGAAGTGGTTGACCACGCGTGACTCTCGGGCACGCGTGACTCCCCGAGCCCAAGACCGCTATATCATGATTCAGCAAAAGCACTACTGACTGTCGATTTTTTAAATTACACCACCTTCACCGATTTGAATACCAATGCACCAAATAAATTCTATATTGAAATGTTATTTTATAAAAGTAAATGAAATGCTTACATTCAAAACCTAGCGAAAGTTTTTTTTATTGCTAAAAATCTTATATTTCGTCTGTTTTGTGAACTTTAAGATTAAATATTAATACTGTCTGTACAATGTTGCCAAAAGTATGAGCTCACGAACATCTCAAATGTAATGTCAAACATAGGTGTTTGCACGAGGCCTATTTCTGTTTGAGTTTTGGGTATTGCATTTGATACGTTTGAGAATTCGTATGATAGCAAACATAAACTTCTGTGAAAAAAAATGCACAGAAAGGACTGACAGTTTAAGGGCAGAATAGTGGGAAAGTAAAGTACCTAGTTATAGTCTACTTTCAGTCCGAATGACCGCTCAGCCGACTGTACATTTTCTCCCCTAGTCATTGAGTCATTCGCCTAAACTTTTGAGCACTGCTAACATATGGCGCAATCATGCAGCCGCAGTACCGGCTAGTGACCCTTACAGGTACCCATTTTAAACCCTGGGTGGAGAGGAGGTGCAGGTGGGAGACACTGAAAAGCGTCTCTGAAATTTCCGGGAGGGACCAGGATTTGAACCCCGGACCTCCGGATTGGAAGTCAAGCGCGTTACCACTAGACCACCGCACACCATGTGTATAGGAGCTTGTTCAATAACAATACACCTACTATACTGTTAGCCTACTACACCTAATGTTAGTCCAGATAAAAGTTGTGTAAATAGCTCTATCAACAGACGTAGTAAAATCATATACACGCATTGCATGTGTTTTGAATTATGATATGCAGGAAACACCACATACAGAACAAACATTCGCCCGAACAGCAACACAAGGAAACAGCAAATGTACATAACTATAAAAACATCAAGAGACGCACAAAGACAAAACAAACATACAGTAGGGGGAAGATGGAAGTACCGCCTTTAAACGCTTATAGGTCCAGCCCCGGGGAGTTATTTGCTTTGAAAATATACGACGTGACACGATAAACTTGAAATAAACATTCCATATTGGAAGCTGAGTAATCTACTTAGTGTTATTGTAAAATATAGATCCGGGTTACCTTTTTAGTTCTATTTCATTATTTGCAATCGTGTATACGTAGATACAGGACATGGCAATTATGTACGCCAGATAATCAAAATAAACACATTCAAAATGGCAAAAGCATTGTGACATTCGTTTGAATTGTTTATATGTTATGCATGTTTTCAATTATTTTTGTAACTATTTGTTTTGTTATTTTTCTTGAAATTATGAATTAAACAGTGACGCTGTTGCTCGAACGGATCTTTTCGCAACTCTTTCCACGCTGCGGAAATATTATGTCTGCTCAGATTTAAATTTCGTGTTGTTTTTTAGGGTTACTTGGCGTCTCATCTAGATCCAGGCTGTTTGAAAAGGTGGGCCAGGTCGCGACGACACCTTCCGTACTTAGTTTTGATGTGTAATATTTCAGACCTCACCCCAATCAATGTTTGTAATTGTATTTCATTGGTCATTGCAAAGTTGTTTTTCCAGATGTATGTTATGACAGTCATACACACTTGGTTTCCGGCCTATTTATTTACAGTGTCCAACCTGGGTAGTCTGGATGCGGTTTGTCCCCACTTTGTGGGTATAGAGGATCCGCGTAGGGTCGCCAATCTCAACTACCTATGTTGGACGTTTCGACTCGATCAGATCATCGTATCTTTAGACTGACCCTTTAACAAGAACATTATTCACCAAACCCCAATAATGCGTTTATTTCTGAACTTTTAGTGTACATACTGCATTGTATATTTTAAATGATATTAAATGTTTAAAAGATGTACATGACTTCTGCTAATTTGATATTTTTACAAATATAAATTTGAAAACAAAAATTGTTTTAATAGAATTTTATTATATTAGCATTTTATTAACAAACATGTATCTGACTCAATATTGTCAGAAAATTTAAACTGTTTCCTCCTAATACATTTTATTAATATTGTCCTGTTTTATTAACCTGTCAAATTATACGCTTGCTGAACACGCCAAATATAGCTTCGGTTGATATCGATTGTTTCCGCTAATAAAAGCTTTCCTACTTGGCTAATTCAAGTACCTGTATATTTATTGTGAATCTCGTGAAAAACGTTTGAAACACAGGTTTACCCAAGCTAAATATATCCTTTCAGTGACGTAGGAATATTCAAATTTGACAGGTTAATAAAACAGGACAATAACAGGGTCAAATCTATTTTAACAGAATGTGCGGTTAGCAGTTGCCATATGCATTTTAATACTTACTTGTATGATACCATTTTATTAAAGAGATAATGTGATATCATCTTATTAATGTGAAACGATATTTTTAAAACTTATAACGATATAATAATTTACTTAATTCGTCAGGTTTTATTTGTCATTGACATAGATGCATTTTTAGGATATTAATGCATTTGTGTCATTGTTAAGTGGGTCTGACACTTTTCTCTTGCAGGACTTTTGTTTTCATTATGTTATATGCTTTATTATTGCTTTGTTTCTGTCGGAAAATAGCTTTCAGCTAATGTTACCTTGTTTATTGTAACCGACGTAAAATAAAGTTTCTTGTATCTTGTATCTTGATCTCTCGTTCTTTCGTTTTACTGTTTTGACTTTATTTTTATTTGAATACATACGACAAGCAGAATTTTGATACTTAGTCGCAATTTAATGTACTTAACAATTCAAATTAAATTTTCAGAAAATAAATTATTCAAACGTCTAGAATACTTTTGCTTTTGCGGACACAGTTAACCCTTTACTAGATAGATACGCATTTCTACGCCTTTGCTACATAGTAGGCCCAGATCAGACGGCTCCTGTAGGTGCCGTCTGATCAGGGTCTGCTCTGTTTGCTTATGCTATAATATAGATATGATTCTACAGATTATGTCACGGCCAAACATTTCTGTGTCCATGTGGTATTATTATAATTAATCTAATTGATATTCATTATGTCATTATTTCTTACATGAATATTCATGGAGTAAAGGGTTAATGATATGAATCAGATATTAAGTAAGGAACAGTCTGGGTAATTTTATTTGAAACATAAACATACAGTAAAACCTCTCTATAACAGTCACTAAATTACATCAAGTATTTTGTGTTACAGGCAGGTGGTTGATTAAAGCAAGGTGAAAGTAAAACAGAACGCTCTGTTTTACTTTCACCTTGCTTTAAGCAATCACCTGTCCTAACTACCAGCTAACTAACACAATTTAGTGGCCGTTATAGAGAGGTTTTACTGTATTACAAATATCCATCTAAATAGATATGTAATTGCGCTTTAGCAATAATTAATACTTTGTAAAAAGGAAGCTGCGTTTATGTAATGGCTCATATCGGATAACACTAGATATAGCCATATCGTAATGGACACAAAATGGCTGCTCAAACTCTGTTCTGTTGAAAGTTTGTGTTTCGTTCAAACTTCTTAGAAACTATTGATTGGGTGTCAAATAGCTTACATTCTGTGTATTGGTGTCTCTTCTTAACCCAAGCTGTTTGCAAATGCTAAGCTGGGGTTAAAAGTACAAATATGAGTCATGCAGGAAGCACTACATACAGAACAAACAGCCACCCGAACAGCAAAACAGAAAAACACAGCAAATGTACATAACTACCAAAAACATAAACAGACACACAAAAACAAAACAAACAAACAATAGCGGGAAGATGGAAGTACCGCCTTGGAGCGGTCAGTGACAAATGTCACGGGGGTTTAAACAGGTTTAGGGGCGCCCAACCTCACACTTATTCCATCCCCACCCTAAAACATAAACAGTGTAAATAAACAACGTATCCTCTCTTCGACTAATCTACAGCAACCGCGATGGCAAATACAGTGATGACGTGCATGTAAAACGAAAACATAATTATGGGTCAACAAACTGTATCCCCCTATCACTAGTGTATTCAATGATTGAGCTGCAAACAGAGTAACTGTAGAAAAGTAATAAAGGGTATAACAAAAACGAGACGTCATCCGTCCTAACCCTTTCGCTGCCAAATTCTGTTGTGTACAAACGTTTTCGTCTGTTACAATTTCGTTTTTTCTTCTTATTTTTATAGTTTTTATTTGTTTCAAAAAACAGTCACAGTAACAAACAATTACTCGGCTTCTCATCTGGATCCAAACTGATTGCATAGGTAATCACAGATGCGACACTGGCAGCGAAAGAGTTAAAAATAAAAAGGAGTGTCAAATCATCGATTATTCAAAAGCACTAAAAAGCAGAGTGTTGGAAAGCACGATTTGAATTTAATTTAGTAAATTACACGAACGATAAACTTACTTATTTCAAGCATTGTTTTCCTGCAAAAAGAAGTATTTGACAGTAATACGTAGAGAGATGATTGTAAACATGGTGTTGGTGTAAATTCTGCCTGCATTGTTTCTAAATACACTTAGATTAAACCAAAATCGCGAAAAATGCTTATTGAACCTTCTAACCCGAATGGAATATACGTTTCTATAGTTTTAGGGCATGTTGTCAAGATATGTGTTTGTTGTTTGTTTTCAGACAGACAAAAACAATACTGTGCCCGGGGCAAACACAAAACAATACAATGTACTGTCTACGGGGCACAAACACAAAACAATACTTGCACAGGGCATACTATGTTGCACTCTTAGTTTGCTGAACCCTTTGTTGGATGAACGTCATACTCAAAGTTGTAGATAAGGAAGCATTTGCCTTGAGAGAAGGGAATTGTTCATATATGCAAAACCGAACAGACCCTTATAAGGCAGTCTGTGCATGAGCTTCAAATTTTAGCCTGCGCTATTAAGCCGTTACTCCATAAATACGCCTTTCTACACCTTTGCAAACAGAGTAGACCCTGATCAGACGGCTCCTATCGGATCAGTCTGACCTGTGTCTGTTCTGTTTGCTTATGATATAATATAGATATGATTCTACAGCCATGGCCAAACCTTCCAGTAGACATGTGCTATTATAATATATTAATCTAATCAATATTCATTACGTCATTATTGTTTACATGAATATTCATAGGACATAAAACGATTTCGTTATCACGTAAAGGGCTTAATACCTTCATGTTGCAAACAATGTAGAAGATATTACGCCATAAAGTTTGCAAAATGATAATTGTTTCCACACTAATACGTTTTCGCTATAATCAGAGTATTACTCTCCTCTATCTAGAGTTTAAGTTGTCTGGCTATATGATATAGTGTTATGTAATTCGCTGTGCAAAAAGATGAATGACGTTGATTAATTCTGAAACAAGATCGTTGATATTATGTAATATACACAAATACCAGTACTACTAACCCAGTTTAGAATTGAACATCGACTGATTCTTAAAACGATTCGTTCTCGTATGATATCGAAATTCCAAATTAAATCAAGCGGAGGCCTCTTCTATTTCATTTTCACACTAATAAAGTAGAAAATGGGTAGCATTTCTCCTTTTTAAATGTTTGAATGCACTCCAATATAACCTAATGTGACTATTTGCTTGTAGTTATGGTTTTTCTGAATTTCGATTTTGGAGCGTGTAACAATAAGTGAAAGTGGATTTTTTCCCGACTTAAGAAACTGAATATTAGCAGTATTCCACTAATTCTGTACCAACACATGTAAGATACTAAACCACGTCATATTGCTCTATTTAATGACAATATTGTATTCGAGATAAAGCGTGGAAGGTTAAATTTTAAAAGTGGGACTGTGCTGAAATTTATTTTTTCTTCTACTAGCCGTGCCACTTCAAACAAACCGTCTTTATTTAAAACAAACCAGCTACTTTTAATCAGGTACAACATATGGCACTGTATCCTTATTATGCTACATATATGGACAAATAATGAAGACCCAGATCAAGCTGTATATGAAATGGGAAAAGTTGGGTGTCCGAACATTCCGGGTAAATAGGGTCACTACTGTTGTGTCGGTTATTTGTAAACCGCCATCGCTCCCGTCAACACGCAAGGTATGACAAATCAGGACACTTTAACTGATCAATGTTCAATCATAATGAAATAATGACATCTTTAATACTGATGTTAGCCAAGTCATACATTGTAAAAGCAGACCTATATACATGTAACTACATAATCAAAGAGAGCGGAACCTGATCAGACGAATCTTACCTGATTTGGATCTACTCTGATGACAATGCGTCAAATAACATGTCTATCAAGTAATGAGGCTCAGTTTAGTTGAAAACAAAACAGGGAAATTGGTGATAAAAACAATTTGTCTGTGTTGGACTGTTCTACACTTAACGCCAATTTAATAATTTTGATGGACATACTTTTTAACGGATAAATGTATATCAGTATTTCATATATCAACAATTATGGCGAAATGAAATAAAGCCCCTGAACAGTATTTGCTGCAATGTCCCGAACATGGTGAATTAAATTTCCATATTAGAAATCGCGCAATCTGTTTTGTGCTATGATAGCCAAGGGACATTGTCCATTGTCTAATTTTCTTCCGGCTAATGTGTTTATATTCCAGATAATACAAATGTGTTACGTCACGTGATCAGTGTGAATGTGTTCATAACACTGAAAACGTTATTAGATGTTTAGTGCTAAACCCTTACTGTGAGGGACACGAGTCACTAATGTCCTTTGCAAACAGTGTAGACCCAGATGAGAGGGCTCCTAAAGGAGCCCTCTCA
Organism: Azorinus chamasolen; assembly: GCA_963576725.1. Classification (NCBI taxonomy): domain Eukaryota; kingdom Metazoa; phylum Mollusca; class Bivalvia; order Cardiida; family Solecurtidae; genus Azorinus; species Azorinus chamasolen. The sequence continues at coordinate 19,024,864 of OY755251.1, read as the reverse complement.
TCAGGGTCTGCACTGTTTGTCATGTGACACTTTTCTTTAGACGAATCTCTAACTATTCATGATAAACTTGACATGTTTGAATTTGAAAAGTCAGTATTGTAAGGGTTAAGGTGCCATTATGTTTCATCTGCGTCACGTATCAGAACTACGCGAAATATTTTGTTAAATGTGCCATATGTGATAACATTATTGCCAGCGACTATGAATTAACCCAGTTGTGCTCAATATTCCTTAAAAATGACATGGGCAAATAGTGTAGACCCAGACCAAAGGGCTCCTAAAGGAGCCCTCTGATTAGTGTCTGCACTGTTATCTAAATCCATCGATTTACTTTATGCAGAACGAAAGTCCTGTAAGAGCTCTTTGCATTAATTTAATCATGTATTAAGCAACAACCTGCTTTTCCATACACACATGCTTATTGATAAAGTGACCGTCTTAGAAGTGTGTAGTTTTGAAACCATTGTGATAAATAGAGCATTTGCTCCATATGAGCAAATGCTCTATTAATCACAGTTTGTACAGAAAGTGATTTTCACAGAGGCGTCAAAAGGCGTCTTCAGATGTATTCAGTTTACAATGTTCATATTGCACAAATAATAACAATTCTATATCATTGAAGACAAAACGGATGAACTGTGGAACAAAGAGGGCTATAATCCATCACTATCACGCACAATAATCATAGAGTTAAGCTGCCTGTTAACATAGTTGACTGTTACGATAGAATGTGTAACCTGTAGATGTTTTTCAGTTTTAGTTTCTCTGTTTAATCGCGCTTATCGATAGATTTAAAACATAGAACAGAGTTTCTATATAAATTACAGTCCATGTTCACGTGATGTCATGCAAGCTTAATTTAGATATTTCCGCTTGTCGCGCGACATTTCCTGTGTCGTGTTTAGAAAACAAAAAGTAAAATGATGCTATTTCCTATACAAAACCTCCGTTGTAGCCCTTTGAGAGCTCATTTAGCGCAGAAATTGATCCACATAAAAATTGGGAATATAACAGATGAATTTCAACTTATGATTATACACAGGCTTCTTACTTTCAAATTGTGAATTTCATTTGTATAATCTTTAAAGGTGAATGTTATTATTATAATCGATACAATTTTGGTTAACTGGTATATTCAGCAGAATATAGTTTTAGAGTAGAGAATTGTCTTCAATATCCTTAAAGAAGATAAGCAGAGTTGAAAACAGTTTGGATCCTGACGAGACGCAGAGTTGATCGACGTCTTGTCTGGAGTATACTGTTTTCATATAACATCACAGACCCGTCTTCCTGACAGGGAAGGGGTTAAATCTGATTAAAATCAAAGCCATGGCTTTCATCATTAATTGGAATCAAACTCATGTGTCTTCAAGAAGAATGATTTTCCAGGGCATTTGTGGTTTTCCGTATTTTTTGGGTTGATTTACATAGGGTGATAGTGTATCTATATTCCTCCAAATATGTCATATCTGAACTTTAAGTGAGTTGAACTTCTATATTTTCTGATCTTTCGGGATCACTAGTTTTGATGTTATTAGTTTTGAAAATTGATTGCCGATTCAGCCGGTGATAGGGGCGTGAGCAGTGTTTCACTTGTAGAAGCTGCTCATGAACAGTTTCAATAAAATCAGTCTGCAAGTTTCTCTTTTCACATTGCAGCTTTTGCTTTCGAATAAAACTTATGATGGTTAGCAAATAAGCATTTTAAACAAAGTAAGTTCTGCATTTTCTATCTCTCCTTCCGACTTGATTTGTTTAAAAATCTTATATATAACCTTATCTTACATATACATGTATATATTAACTATAAAATATACGGATGGTCTTGATGAGCTGCTGAATATACTCGCGTTTCATCCGAATCCATTATACTAGACTCTAGGATACCGTTAGCTTGCTGCAAGGCTTCCTAACATGACCATTACGGAGAACCCGATTGGGATTCGAACCCGTAGCTGAGGTAGGCTAAGTGATTGTAAATATAAGTTAATCGGAAGCCATCTGTGTATGTCTGAAGGAAGGGACAGAATAGGTTATGCTTTCAAATAAGAAACATGCAACGTTTTGAACGTGTGAATAAACTCTGATAAAATGAGTTCCTTCGAAAGCAAACGCAGCAATGCGAAAAGAGTCAATTGCAGACTCGGTTTTATTGAGTTTGTTCATGAGTAGTAATTAAAAGCACAACACTGTTCAACTCCCACTCACTCACCCAGTGCCTGTTTAAGCAGCATTCAAACTTCAAACCTAAAAGCATTGAAATTGATGATTCCGAAGGACCAGAATATAGAACAACATTGAGAATTGAGTACGGAGCGAAGTTTTACTCAACCGATACTAGTATTCGTGAATATTCCATGAATACCCTGTAAATCCAATATCTCAACCATGATCAGTTAAGTGGATGTCCTTTAGCGTTCATGCTTGGTAAGCCAATAATACATGTAAAACAAGATATACATATAAAAAGGATGAATTGAAAACACAAACTGCAACAATATCAAATATTCCCAGCACGTGCCTTCAGCATGTGCTTTGATTAAAATGAACTCGTCCTAAAGGAACTTTGGAAATCTTCTTTTCATGTTAGAGGTTTCTGCGAAGGAAATCTGTGATCATAAGAATTAATATTGACTTGTATAGCAAACATTGCACACCCGGATCAAAGGGCTCTTACATTCCTGTGACCTGGGTCTACACTGTTTGCATATATCCAATTCATAGATCCGTCGGCAGTTACGGGAAAAATAATTGACAAATGGATAGTTTTAGAAATAGTTGCTGAAATGTTTTTTTTTATTTATTTTGAAAGTTCAAGACGATTATATTACATTACACAACATCACCTGGCCATGTCTAGCATTCCTCTAGCATTCAACACATCATCATAAACATATGGTTTGATTCTGTTCCCATACCATCTAAAGTACGAGCAGTCGCAGATGTTGATCTTATCGTTTTCCATCTCTCCCAAATAAAACGGCAGATTATTAGCACTACTCCGTAAAAGTCATAATAAACTGATTACTGGTAGTCCATTCTTTAGCGAATTGTAAAATAAAACAGGTTTTGGAAATCATTACATTCTTTTATAAGAAACTGAAAAATCTGAAAAGTTAATCTTTTAGGCAATATACTGCTTAATGCAGGATGAAAATCCTGCAGACCGTTCATTTTGGCGTTTTGTGCATGACTTGTACCCTATATTAAGATGCATTCTACCTTAAAGTCCAGCATTGACTCTAACTTAAAAGTTCAGTTTAACGAGGTATTACTGTGAATAGTTTTCAAAATGAAATTAGATAAATGGAAAGGACTTATTGCTTACATCTGCGCTGTTCTGTGCCTTAGTAGAGAAATAATGTCTCTACCATGTTGCCAATATACGAGCTTACAGACATCTCAAATGCAAAGCCAACATACTCTGTTATGCTTTCGCATTTGATATGTCTGTGAATTCTCATATTATCACACATGTAGTGAATATCTTTATCTATGTAGTTCTTTGAAAAAATCCAGAAGGCTCGACGTGTTATTTTAGAGCAGAGACATTTTAGAAGATGACGAATAATGGCAAGTATGTGTGGGAGTATACATTGAGTGTTAAGTTCTATCAATAGGACTGATCAATATCAATATGCCAGTGTTCATATGTATTACATTATGATATTAAAACGCTCACATACGGAGCCCCTGAGAATTCTTCGCTGTAAAAATATACGATATGCAACGATAAACTGGAAGTGAAATTTCCATATTAGAAGTCGAGCAATATGTTTAGTGTTATTATAGGCGAGGGACACTCTTTATAGTTCATTTCATTCTTGCAAATGTGTTTAGATACTGGATATCGCAATTATGTTACGCCACGTAATCAAAATAAACATGTTTCCGAATAGCAAACGATTTGAGAAATGCGTATTTATATTAGTTGCCTGGTTTCAATTATTACTCTCTGTAGCTAGAGCGTTATCATATCAAATCGTTGTTGTTATATTTTTGAATTTCGACAATTGATATGAATTAACCAGTTAATGTCTTGGGAGCACAAATTGATATTTTCTCAATTTAAACCCTTACCCCGCGTGTCTTCTGAAATTGGAATCTGGGTCCATACTTATAAAACTTTTAGTTGAGTCTGAGTTCGTTCTGAAGTTTTTGATTAGCCAAAGGCTCAAATCTGACCAATCAAAAGCTTGAGAACTCAAATCTGACCAATCAAGAGGAATCTGGAATTCGATCGAGCTTTTGAGAAAGTGTTGACAACGTTTTGGATCCTGACGAGACGCAGTTACTTGGCGTCTTATCCGAATGCCAGTTAGGGTGCGAACAGCGTGCTAGTGGTTTAGATACTTGTACAATGAAGCCTTTTTAGTTCTCAGTGTTATAATATCGGTAAGATAATAAATGTTAAGTGTAGCATTTCAGTGTATTTTAGTGGTTATTGTAAAGTTGGGTTTTTCTAATTTCAGTTTTGGCGTCAAATTTAAAAGTGTCGTCTGCAATAAGAATTTCATATTAAATATAATTCTAAATTAGATAATAAAGGTATATAAGTAAAACATTTAAAAACCTGTATGCTTGGGCTAAAATAATACAGAAAACAGTGAAGTCCCATGCCTTGAAAAGGCGGCATCTGACTTGGGACTGCACTGTTTTCAATGGTGCCAACAGGCGATATTGGCGCCGAAAGAGTTAATATTTTTGATAAAACAGAACATTTAAATTGGCGAGTATTTAGTGGTTACTTATTGTGCTGAAAAGAGGCGAGCACGTAGTGGTAGCTGAAAAGTGACGATCACTTCTATGTAGCTAATTGTGTTGGAAATTCGTGAGCAATTAGTTCTAGGTTGTTGTGCTGAAAACTTACGTGCACTACGTGAGAGCTTCTTGGGTAGACTACTTAGTGATACTTTATTTTGCTACGTGTCGAGCACTTAAGTGAACCTAGTGGTAACTTATTATGTTGTGAGTTGGCGAACATGTACTGGTAGCGTGTTATGCTGTAAGTTGGCGAACACTTAGTGGTAGCTTATTGAGTTGAACATTGGACAACACTTGGTTATACTTTATTGTGCTGAGAATGCTAGATTTAATGCTAAAAAAACTAAAAATTGTTTGTTTCTGGTCATACAACCGGTTTGACATATCACCATATGAAATGTGGGACATTATTTATTATTTCACGCAATTTAGATATGTTAATGTCATGTATATAGTATATATATATATGCGCTGTAGAATTGTATCTATTTATCTCCCTTTAACTATACCTTCTACAATTCGTGTATCATTCGTGATCCAGCGACTTTCTGATCGATCCAAGTGATGGTATGTCATTGATATTAAAAGGAAACCTTAAATAGGCCTTGTCAAGAGAACATACAGAAAGATGCAAATTAATTCAACCGGTAGAAGTGTAAGCTCTGATAGACTGTCTATATAAGCAAGGATTGAAAGCTTTCCTATTGGGGATCTGGATTTCCTTGTTCTATATTTACAGTCTGCAAGTTTGCTAGGCGGAGTTGCCGTATTCTACTGGTTGAATTGTTAGAGTATTACGTGGTCATCTGTGAACATATATCTCAACACTATCAATCTAATCTTATCACAGTAGCATCTCCTCGGAGATCCCACGTTGAAAGTGCGCTGTAGAATTGTATCTATTTATCTCCCTTTAACTATACCTTCTACAATTCGTGTATCATTCGTGATCCAGCGACTTTCTGATCGATCCAAGTGATGGTATGTCATTGATATTAAAAGGAAACCTTAAATAGGCCTTGTCAAGAGAACATACAGAAAGATGCAAATTAATTCAACCGGTAGAAGTGTAAGCTCTGATAGACTGTCTATATAAGCAAGGATTGAAAGCTTTCCTATTGGGGATCTGGATTTCCTTGTTCTATATTTACAGTCTGCAAGTTTGCTAGGCGGAGTTGCCGTATTCTACTGGTTGAATTGTTAGAGTATTACGTGGTCATCTGTGAACATATATCTCAACACTATATATATATATATATATATATATATATATATATATATATATATATATATATATATATATATATTTCGATGGTGACGTTTGCCAACTGGAAAAGTCATACGCTTAGTCAAAATGTAGCATTGTCGCAAACTCTGTTCCCATTATGATCAAAAACAGTAAAAGTCACTACCAAAAAGGAGGTATACGATTGAGTCTTAAAAGCGAGGTGTTACTGTAATCTTACTAAGAGCTCATAGTGAATGTGTCCGTGCGATACTAAACACGTCAATTAGCGCAATTTCCATCCTTTGGAAACCAAATATTTTTTTTTATTTTTTTTTTAATTTTTTTTAATATTTTGTATTCACTGTTTCTTTTTATTTTTCAGGAAAAGATAGCAGCTACTGACTGAAGGAATATCAGAAGATCGTTTATCTGTACATTTACCATTAATTAAAATAAATGATAAAATGGATTTGTGATTTTGAATTAAACCTTCCAATTGATATTGAATTAACACTTTCCCCCATGTATACTTGTTTTCACACATTTGCAAACAGAGTAGACCCAGGTCAGACTGCTTCTATATGCCATTTGATCAGAGTCTGCTCTTTTTGCTAGTGGTATTTGGAAGGTCTGTTTCATAAATTACTTTCTAAAAATAATTACATTATTCCACCTTCCGTATTTCATTATAACTATTTTGTCTATGAATATTCAGGTACAGAAATTTTTAATAAACAGAACAGGGAAAGGGGTAGACCTATTTTTAAGAATAGCTCCAGTATTTCTCATTCTGAAACTCATTGCTGTGATCACTCTTTAGCACTATGTCTTCAAAACAATTCTAAAGAGTGGTCACAAGATAGGGTTTAGTGCAGAAAGAACAGGAGGTAAGGTTTTTGAAGTACATTAACATCTGATTACTAGTTTACTCCAAACACTCAAATACATACCATTATTGATCTTTAACACAGGTGGCAGCTTAATGCAGGGTGAAAGTCTTAAAGGCAGACGAACGTTATGCAGACTTGTCCAGTGGGAGCTTTTGCACTTCTTTCGTCCTGCATTAGACAACCATCTGTTTATTTATAAAGTAATCCCAGTAGCGAGGTGTTACTGTAATCTTACTAAGAGCTCATAGTGAATGTGTCCGTGCGATACTAAACACGTCAATTAGCGCAATTTCCATCCTTTGGAAACCAAATATTTATATTGGGATCAACCATTAGTGTTTAACGATATAGTAAATTCAGTTTTATATTGAATAACAAACATTGGAGACCTAGACCAGAGGGTCTCAACATGACAAATATTGCAGACCTCGATCAGGGTACTCCTGTAGGAGTCATCTGATCTGGATCTACACTGCTTGCAATTGTGAGTACACTAGTCTGTTACTCTCCTCAACTTCGACAAGAAAGAACGGTTTGTCGCGAATTCATGTGACACTTACTTCCATTTTTATAACGCAAATGCATTTTCGTGTCCCTATGATATTTCTGCTTTTCTGTGAAGATGTTTAAATCCAAAATAAAGTTATATGAACGTTTTATATATCTATATTAACTGTGTCGTTGCCAACGCCACACATCAGATTACATATGCACTAGTTTTGATCCAGATGAGAAGCTGAGTAACTCAGAGTCAGTGCTAATAATTTTGAAAGAAGAGAAAGAAAATTAAACAAACGAAAAGTATAGCAGACGAGATAAATTTCGCAGGCGGCAAGATTTGACAGCGAAATAACATGGATGGTAAAACAATTTCTGTAATAAAAGAAAAGTTAGGCTGGAATTGATTGACTTGATTACGTTAGGATAATAATAGCCAAGTCAGCGTGTAGCTTTAATATATATCAGGCGTTTTATGTTCAAGTTATTTTACTACGTAGTTTTAGCTCTTAGTAATATAGTAGTAGTTCGCAATTATTGCGTTGGAAGTAGTAAGTAGTAGTTTTGCAATAATTGCACTGATAATATGGCATGCTAATGTGGTTTTACGACCCAACAGCTGGTTTATGGCTATTATATTTCGGATAATGGCTTCCCCGTAGTTTGTGTATATTGGGTATATTCTGGTAAAATCAAGAATAATAACAGATTAAGGACATAAAGGTGGACAGCTGCTAAGTAATCAGCTGGTCTATTGCATACTATTTTGTATTATATAGCTATATATCTAAGTGATAGTTGCATATCGGCTGACGTGAGCTTTAGACAACTTTGTAAGATATTTATTATAGATTCTGTATTTTATATATTTATTGTATAAAATATATATCTATATTGTTTTTTAATATATGTATTATATATTTTATATATTTATTGTATAAAATATATATGTATTCAAATAAATAAAATCATACAATAAAATATATTTTAGACAAAAAATATATAAAATAAACAATAAATATATAAAAAATACAATCAATATATATTTAATACAATAAATATATAAAATATACAATAAACATGTAGATTTTGACTGTCTTATATTAAGCATTGGAATATAAATTGTTCATATTTCTTGAAATATATGAAAAACTAATTATATTTGTTTCGTAAAAGGTACCACATTTATTTAACACAACCCTCTGATTTCAAAGGGATATATTTCGTAAAAATATGTTCAGCAATATAGTCATTAAGTATATAAAATACTTACTTAAGTAGTATGTAAAAGGAACTTTATTCTAGTTAATATACAATGTGTTCTTTTCAGTACTTTGCATTAATTATAACTTAAAAAATCACAAATAAATATATTTTGTTTAATATAAACAATCTGCCTTTTACAAATATATATCTTATTGCATATTTATATTTCATAAAAACTTCTTTACATACATATTAATGTTCATGTAAATGCACAGAAAACATCAGCTTACATATATTACAGATACATTAAATTAAACAATTCGGTTCAAATAGATATTATTCTTTATATAACTACACAGTAAACGTTGTCTTAATTATATTAAAGATACGTACACTTAACTCTTTAAGTTTTTAGCCATATTATTGCATACAAGGAGGTCCGTTTAAGCTTCCGTACTGAACTGTTCGACGCCCTTTCCATATATTCGTAATGACATTAGTGAACGTCTGTCAGAATGTTATTTCAAGGAATAACAATAGTATAGTTACGTATGTTATATTTCGTTGAATGTGACACTACTTATTGCTCGGATACATTGCTTGCTTGGTATTTAGATATGCAGTATTATTGTATACACACTTGCGCACGTATGACTAAAATGGAACACAAATCGAAGACTTCCATGGGGGTAGACTTTCATAACGTACCGTCTTGTCGTGTAAGCTTTAACCCATTCCCTCATATTGGCGCATTTTGACGCTTCCGTAAAAGTCACCTTTTGAAACCATTGTGATAAATAGAGCATTCGCTCCTATACAATTACAGAATTCTAATTTTCCCGGGCAGCATGCCCCGGACCCCTATAGCCACGGCACCTATAGCACATTGCAATTGGATTCAGCTACGTTCCTGTGAACAGTAATGCGACCACCAATAAAATGTTTAATTGTTGGAGGTAGAGGCAGGTGATTGCTTGATGCAAGAGATTTCTGTATCGCTTCTTCCCTGCATTAACCCATTCCCTCATATAAACGTGTTTTCACGCATTTGCAAACAGAGTAGACCCAGATCAGACGGCTCCTAGAGGAGCCGTCTGATCAGGGTCTGCTCTGTTTGCTAATAGAATTTGATAGATCTGTTTCTTTGCCTTCTAAAATGTCTACAATGTTCCACCTTCCATATTTCTTTGTAACTATTTTGCTAATGAATATTCAGTAGGTATTGAAATTTGGAATAAACATAAAACAGGGAAAGGGTTAATCAGTCACGTACTTTTACGAACAGTCGTGTCTATACTTAGAGGGGTTCTACTGTACATATTGTAGCAGCAGAATGTGTATAAAGTTACTAATAAGAACATGAACTTTATGGTACATGTATTAGGTTCACTTATGTTTCAATTAATTTCATTTGTAATCAATTTCGACACTGACTTTGAGTTTTCGTCGTATTTGAATTTGTATATTGATTTAACCCTATTCTGTATCTATTCTAAATTTCAACACCTACTGAATATCCATGGACAAAATGATTGTAATAAAATATGAAAGTTGGAACAATGTAGCCATTTTAGAAGCTGGAGAAACAGATCTATCAAATTCAAATAGCAAACAGAGCAGACCCTGATCAGACAAGTCCTCAAATAGACCGAAACATAATGATGAGGCCAGAATCATAGACAATGGGTCGTATTTCAATTATTTAAATCATTATGCCTCCATCACACCTAATGTTGTGACACTTTAGATTTGTCTCTTGGAAACGTATTCGAACTAGATGTTCTTGAAATAAGTTATAGTTATTCATATTATCTTATCTTTAACTGCTTGCAAATGCGAGTTACAAGAAAATAGTTAAATTTGAACTTTAAATGACAAAATGGTTTGGTTCTGTTTTCTACGAACATTCAACACCATCCTGAATAAATCTAATAAATTCCCCATGGCAACGAAATAAGATTTATTTAATGATATAAAGAAACTAGAGTAAGTGTGTTTTATACATGAAGTAATCGTGTAAGATTTGTTAATATAGACGTGTGTGTGTGTCATTATCGCTTATAAAACAATAGAGAAACTATGTAAAGCGATTCCCTCTAGATTGCTAGCTATGAATTGCGGGCGACAAATCAAATTTGCTGAGTAAATGTCTTGTTAATGAAATCCCTAGTTTGAACAAATGAAATTTCGTAGACATTTCACACAAGAGGCTTACTGTATGAACACTAGAGGTGTCACATAGACTTTATGTCAAACTGGCGTTTTCACAGATAAAATGTTTTATTAAACAGAAGGCTTTTGCCTTCTCATCGCCCTTATCCAGCAGGGAAAGAGGCAAATATCTACTCAAATTTGGATCTGTTCAAATTAACTGCGTCTGATTCGATTATATTTTTGAGAAACTATATCGACCCTTTCCCTGTTTTATGTATATTCCAAATTGCGATACCTACTGAATATTCATGGATCTGTAAAGAAACAGATCTGTCGAATTCCTTTAGCAAACAGAGCAGACCCTGATCAGACGGCTCCTCTAGGAGCCGTCTGATCTGGGTCTACTCTGTTTGCACACGCGTGAAAACACGTTTATATTAAGGCAAGGGTTAAACAATTTACTAATAGATTGGATCCTGATGAGACGCAGAGCTACTCGGTGTCTTATCTTGATACATATGACGTAAAGCTAAACAAGGGTTAAGATACATTCATCTATTATCACATTCTCTCATTGACTATTTTCAGACCCAATCTCTTTGAATAAATCTGGAGCATTTACTAGAAAAAAGGAAAAGTTTAGAATTGTATATTCTTAAAACCAATGTGATAAATATAGCACTTGTTTCAAAAAGTGGCTTTTAAAAGAGGTATCAAAAGGCGTCAGTGTAATATATTGACAATGCATTGCTACCAAAACTTAGTCTCTATTCAATAATTGCTAACAGGAGTAACTTTAGAATAAAAACACTAAAATCATATATTGTTTACAAATTCTTTCATAACATAATCATCGATGGAAGGCATTTAACCCTTCGCTTGCTAATCACGTCAATATACGTACCTGTAAATAGTGAAGACCCAGATGAGACAGCTCCTGCAGGAGCTGCCTCATCAGGGTCTGCACTATTTACAAGTTGATTGTGCAACCAGTGCACTCCACAGCAGTGATTGCACAGCGAAATACTTGTACACAGTGAAGATATATGTAACTATACAACATGGTATGGGTAAAGAAGGAGAAATGTATTTTAAAATTCAGCAAGCGAAGGGTTAAATAGATGTAACTCTGTTAGCGCCAAACAAATTTCCTTCGCAAGCAATGTCGTTTGCTTTAAATTTCTAAGTTTCTGTAATTTCGTCCCTCAACGTCTCTAAAACGTAAGTATTTAAATAATTTAGATACTTATTAGACGCCAAGTTACTAGGCGTCTCATCTCGATCCAAGCTGTTTGCGAAAGGATTCGCTAATTGCAACAAGCCCTGTAGTTCGCTTTCCGGTGATTTCAGCGATGAAAGCGCTATAAATCATAAATCAGTTATTATTAAATTATCAAATTTCAATTTTCATTAATTGTACATTTTGTCATTATCTACATCGTGAAATGTAGATAAACTGTATTTATTCGTTTTAATGACATGGATAAGCTTTCTACATATCAAACAATAACGACTAAGCATATGTAACTGTCCATTTCGGATATCATTCCCCTTTTGTTCAAAACCTTGTGGGAGAAAAGAGATATTATAAATATGTTTAGGTCTTTTAAATAGATGTCAAACAGGAGACGCCACAAGAAGGTCAAAAGGTACAAATTATGTTCACTAATAACTTTGCCAGTTTCCTAGGATATAATGTCGTATTTAACAGTTTTATGTCAACTGGAATGTTCGCTGAATCAAGAAAAAATGAAATATTTGTGAAACGCTTAAAATCCAACAACATGGTCGTACTAAGTATAGGTTAGAGCTTATAAACTGCAGTCTTCGGAAATAAGACGGCCGATAACGCGAGCGAAGCGAAGCGTTTTAGGCCGTCTTATTTTCGAAGACTGCAGTTTATAAGCTCTAACCGATTTAGTGATTGCCCTACTTTTCAACAGGCTCAGTTTATAAGCCCCGCTCACTGAGCAATGACAAACTTGTATATAGTCACGTGATTATGGTACATCTAAAACATCATCCGTTTATGCAAAATACCCAGAAAACCCACCAATCAAACAAACGTCGTCTATGTTAATATTCTCACGTGTTTATGTTTTGAAAATCCTACACAGTGAAACTGATTTCGCGCCTTTGTCTTGTAAACATTGCCATATTTGGCTTTGTCACGTAATCAAATGTTCCCCGTCTATGTGTTAAACAGTTTGACACAATTTTCTGGAGGCAAAATAATAACAACAATAATGACAACAATCTGTCGTTGACCTGCTCTCTGGCACCGAGCAAGCAGACTTATCTAACGAAGATTTGTAAGCCGAGAAGACCCAGATCAGACAACTCCTATGCTGTCTTATCAGGGTCTACTCGGTTTACACAGATTTAAATCTTCACTGGTACCGAAACCCAAACATTCATTATATTATTATCAGAATATTGAAATAAGAATAATTGCAAAATATTACAGGTTTGATTGTTTATGTTTTGTTGAACGGATTACGGTTTCGAATACAGGTTTGCGCTTATTTCCTGACTTATTTGCTTATTTACATTAGTCCTTTTTCAATATAATCCTGCTTCAACAGGTGGGATGTTTCGTGATTTATTTGTCCATTTTCTATTGGGTCTATAATTCTACCTCTCAGTTTATTTGCCCAATCAGTTTATTTGCCCAATTACATGTACTATTGGGTCTATAATTCTGCCTCTCAGTTGTTTGCATTACATAGTCTTCCTCTCCACGTTTTACACACGTGTACTTGAGTATACTCGTTCACGTGTCGATAGCGTCATAACAACAACTCGTTCGATTTGTCTAGTAGTGGGCGGAGTTTTGTTGCGCATGCGCACTGGAAGGTTTGTCTTCGAAAGTTAGAGTCGATTTTATAAAATTTATGAGGATTAGAGTCTGAAAAATTTCAAAAATGCGGCTCGTTGATTGGATGGAAAAGTAGGGCAATCACTAATGACAAGAATTCCATCTACATCTGCAAGTTTCATCCTTTCTACAACGACCACTGACTGAATATATCTAAATGTCTTAAAAGCGTGTGATTGCTTAACGTAAGTAATACAAAAAAGTTCCATTAGACACATGAGCTTTTTAATAAGCTATCACCTGTATTAAGCCTAGGTAGGCCTTCAGAGATACAATATATTGAAATCTGAACTTGAAATGGTGTAATAAGAGGGCAGCCAGAATATCAATATACGTGTTTAAATGAAATAAAAGTATGTTATTATTCAGCAATTAACACATGGAATTGTGTAACTGTAGTTGTATAGCACTCTACTAGCAACTTGCGGAATGCAACATTACACTGCATGTCTGTCTTTTCTCAGTTGTTCCCATTTGGATCATATGATCAAACCAGATATCCACTGTGAAACGCGAAAAGGTAATTATTATTGTCATAGTGAAAGTGAAGTATTAAAACGAGTTGGCATGCGACGATCACAGTTCCATCAACTTAGATATTAAGCAATTATCAAGAAAACTGTCAGATCTAACTACTTTCAAGTACACGCCGAAGATTAGATATATATTAACACAGTTGCAGATATAGTAGACTCAGATCAGACGGCTCCTGTAAATGTTGTCTGAATAGGTTCTGTTCTGTTTGCTTATGAAATGCTACTGTTTCTGCAATGGCCAAAAGTTATGTTTTTACAGGACATTGTAACTATTCATCTAATCAATATTAATGCTGTCATTGTTTCTCAGATGCATAGTCACGGAGTACAGTACATGTCAGTTGAAACTTCTTAACTTACAGCTGGAAGAAATAACGACACCCTAACTGTAATATTCCAATTGTTAAGAAACATTTTATTACAATTAAATGCCCTGTATCCGTTTTGTCAAATACTCAGATATCATTTTATTACAAGACCAAGCAACATCATATCAACATTACATGCAAGTGTATTAGGCATTATTAACTCCATTAATATTCATGAAAAAAATATAAAAAGTACACAAATATTGACTAGATGAAATTTTTTAATGAATACTTGAAATTTTGGCCATGGTGGAAAGTGTAGAATGATATTTATATTATTCCATACGCAAACAGAGCAGACCTTGATCAGACGGATCCTACAGAAGCCATATGATCTGAGTCTATATTGTTTGCAAGGGCTTGAAAAGAGCTTATATTAGGGAAATGGTTAAAACCAGGAATTAAACTTCTTTTATCGGTCATGCTAGAGGGGGTTTATTGTGTATTGATATTAAAAGGTTTCACTAAAAACCGATACGTGTACAAGGGAAATTACTCGTACGGCATGGACAAAAGTTCTTCCTTGTTTTATCTTTTGTGCCAATTTGACATTTGTCGATATTTAAGTATGCATTGGTTGTTCGATATATTATACATGGTTTTAGTTTATCAATACATCTATTGCCCTGTTAAATAGTGTACTCAATTATAACCATCGAGGTGACAAGCGATAAACCTGACTTATAAAGTCGCTCTCTTAGAAAAAGGGTATTATTGCATTGCAAACAGTTAAGAACCAGACCATTCTGGTTAATATCAACACTGTTGATACTCATTAGAATACTTAAAGTTCCTGTGTCCTTCCATACAGTGTAACATAATAATAATAATATTAATAATAATGATAATAAATTATAATGATAATAATAAGATAATAATATTAATATTTATAATAATAATAATCATTTATGTCATTATAGAAGTGAAGTATTTCCTGGGTCTACACTGGTTGCAATGCAATAATAGCCTTTTTTCAGAGATCACCCCTTCACCCCGCTGCGAAAAAAATGTCAGTTTAAGATTCGGTCAAACGACTTTCGTTTAATAAACTGTTTACCGAGGATTAAACAGTCTCACTCCTGGTGAGACGTGGTGTCACTCGGGGTCTCATTTGGATCCAAGCTGTTTGTAAATGTAAGAGTCAGGTTGCTGGTAAGGTGAAAACGATTAACCCTTTACTCCATAAATACGCCTTTCAAAGCCTTTGCAAACAGAGTAGACCCAGATCAGACGGCTCCTGAAGGAGACGTCTGATCAGGGTCTGCTCTGTTTCTACAGTTTACGCTATGACCAAATATCCACATGTTCTTGTGCCATTATAAAACAATAATCTACATAATGTACATGTCATCATTTCTTGTATGAGTACTCACGGAGTAAAGGGTTAAAACAGAAAACTAGATGATAAGTCTAGAATTATGTGACCCTGACTGATAGAAATGATTGTGTAATCAGTAAAACTATCTAAATTGGACTTTTAATTGGAATGTAGATCTATTAGGCAGGCGAATGCTTAATGCAGGGTCAAATACATGCAAAACGACTGCAAGAGGAGCTTTCTTCGATACTTCTAAACTGCATATAGCAGTCACATGCCTAAACGTTCGGCATTGACACTAATTTTAACTCTTTCCTCAATCAACGTGTATTTTATCGCCTCTGAAAATCATATTAGAACATACGGCTCTGTTTGACCAGGGTTTGCTCTGTTTGCTTGTGGAATTATATAGATCTAATGCTACGGTTTTACTTGTATTATATTACTTGTAATATAAGAGATAAAGGAAACAAGCCTGATTTCATGAAGTCGCAAAGCACCTCCCAAATGAAACATTTCCGTGCGGGAAACAAATCACTTATGTCCGTCGTAAATAGTGTATACCCACGGCTTCTAGATGAGTCCTCTCATCGGGGTCTGCACTGTTTGTCATATATCAGTTTTCTTGGAATATTTACAGTAAGCTTGACTTGTTTGAATTTTGGAATAGTCCATTTGACAATCAGCTTTGAAAGGATTGAATGGTGTATGAAACATTTATAAGTTTGAATGTCAGCACTTGTGTCGGTGATAGAAACGACAAATCAGGCGAGTAGTGGTAAGTGGTGCAGGAAGAGGGGATGGGGTAGGCGAATATGTATACAGTAAAACCTCTCTATAACGGTCACTAAATTGCGTTAATTAGTTGGTATTTAGGGCAGGTGGCTGCTTACAGCAAAGTGAAAGTAAAACAGAATGCTCCTATAGGAGGGTTCTGTTTTACTTTCACTTTGCTTTAAGCAGCCACCTGCTTTTAACACAATAAACTTGCTGTAATTTAGTGGCCGTTATAGAGAGGTTTTATTGTAGCAATTTATTTCATGAATATCCAAGCAAGAAATTACTACACCACGAATATTATTACACCGTAGGTGAAGTTAATAACTGCATATCAACCAAGGGAATTCTGGTCATTGCAGACATTGTAGAATCAGATAGATCCGCTCTGAACAACCGACTGAGATATCCGGAAGGTCCTTTCAGTTGCAATAAAGGCAATCCATTTCAGCCATTGGCATAAATTTGCAAACCGCTTGGCTCCTAATGAATGGCTGAGTAAATCGACATCTCATGAGGATCCAATCTGTTTGCCACTTCGTCAACAGTTTCTCAAAAGCTTGAACGAATCGGAAGAATGTTAAATTTAATCAAGATGAGGATTATGTTAGACATAACAAGTGGGTAAGCTTTAGCCCTCCTCACAAATAGCGTTAATATATCCTATTGAAACCAATAACTAGACTTTATTCTGGACAGCCCATTTATATAGTGCAGACCCAGATCAAACAACCCCTGAATAAGCTGTTAATCAGGGTCTACACTATTTGCTCCGCCGTTAGACCAATTTAAAGTTATCAATTCAAACCGCGGAGAGGGGAAGATTGGTGAATACGTAGAGTAATTAGGATACCGAGTGTTACATGGTCAAATAGTGCATACAATGTGCAAGGCAGTTAATCACAGGGGACCATTTCGTGGGTCTACATGGTCTAAAAAGTGAAAAAAAATGATTGGGTCGATTTAGTGTTATATTATATACAAGGGGTCTAACTACCCATTCGCAGATTTCACGACCGATTCGAAATAACGCCCGGTTTTGGGCTATCAAGATAAAAGACCCACTAATGTTTGGTACGAACGTGAAGCTGGGACTTTTTACTTTTCAAATAATATAACTTTTGATACATTCCGACTAAGCCGTAGCCAGTGCCGACGTGAAATTCCTACAAAATACGCTGATTTAGATTACTCGAACGAGATCGCGCAACAACGATTTGCCGCTAGACCCCCCGTAAAACGGCCATAATCGCGATGACTCGGGACAAAACGATTGTGCAATCAATATATATGACAAAAAGCTATCGTTTACCTCTCAAACTATCTGCAGACACTGATGCAGATCCGAAATGCAGGCGAATTTTCGTGCAATTAGCAGATTTAAATCTCTGTCAGGCTACTACGAGTCACGTGACCCGCTTCCTTTACAATAACAACATCCGCGTGCCTGTTACCTTGCTTACCCAATAAGCGTTAGTGAGAACGCAGGGCACCATCCCTAGGTCAATCAAGTGCCCTGTTACTGGCCATGTAGAAACTAGGTCAAATTGTTGCGAGTTCTCGTCCGAGTAAGAAAAATCAGCGTATTTTGTTGGAATTTCACGTCGGCGCTGGCTACGGCTTAGTCGGAATGTATCAAAAGTTATATTATTTGAAAAGCACAATGTACCAGCTTCACGTTCGTACCAAACATTAGTGGGTCTTTTATCTTGATAGCCCAAAACCGGGCGTCATTTCGAATCGGTCGTGAAATCTGCGAATGGGTAGTTAGACCCCTTGTATATAATATAACACTAAATCGACCCAATCAATTTTTTTTTCACTTTTTAGACCATGTAGACCCACGAAATGGTCCCCTGTGCAGTTAATTGCATTCAACCTTTTATTGACGTTGAGAAAGCGACTTTCACAGTGCGTGTGTTTTTGAGAAATGGGAAATTATGTTCCGATAGTCAGACAGCTCGGATAATTATAAACTGTTCGTGCTTAGCATGCCAAAGATTAAAAACAGTATTTTAAATTATTAGTTGAGCATTAATGAAATATACATACTCAAAATTACAATAAAGCCCCTCTAATGCGACCACAAATAGATGTATAATTCTGGGACTTAAATGCAGGTGGTAGCTTCAGGTCGAAAGATATTCAGTAATCAGGTCTAAAGGTCGAAAGATATGCAGTAAGCTCCTGCAGGAGCTTTCTGCATAACTGTCGACCTGCATTAAGCAACCACCTGCTTTTAAAGACATTTATTTCCATTAATAAAGTGTTCAGATTAGAGAGGTTTTACTGTACATGTTGTCAAAATATATGCAGTGCTACAGATGGTGCGTATCAAATACTAAAATCGTTAATTCTCCACCAAGCCCTATGTTGTGACCACTCTTTAGAATCGTCTCGAAGAGACAGTCATAAGAGTGGTCCCGTCATATGGTTTGGAGGAGAATTAAAGAAGTTATTCTTGAAAATGTTTTAATTTGCGCATCTTACATGGACATCTGATAGGCACACTATTGATTAACCCTTTCATTCATATAAACGTGTTTTCACGCATTTGCAAACAGAGTAGACCCAGATCAGACGATCTTATAGGAGCCGTCTGTTCAGGGTCTGCTCTGTTTGCTAATAGATTTTGACAGATCTGTTTCTTTACTTTCTAAAATGGTTATAGTGTTCCAGCTTCCATATTTCATTGTAACTATTTTGTCCATGAATATTCGGTACGTATTGAAACATGACATGAACACAGAACAGGGAAAGGGTTAAAAGCCGCAGTAAAGACAATGCCTGTTCGGTTGTAATCGGTCCTAAGTCATATTTAACTAAGTTTATGTTCCTAGAGGTCTCGTCTAGATCCAAACTAGTTGCCAAGGTAATCACAGGTTCAACTGTAGCAAGCAGAATGTTAAAGATCTTTGAGTAATACTTGTGAAATGTAAAATGAGCTGTGAACAAAATAATTGCACTTTAAACCCTTTACTGTATAGCTTAACCCTTCTCTTGCTGAATTTTAAAATGCATTTTTCCTTCTTTACCCATGCCCTGTTGTATAATTACATATATATTCACTGTGTCCAAGTAGTTCGCTGTGCAATCACTGCTGTGGAGTGCACTGGTTGCACAATCAACTTGTAAATAGTGCAGACCCTGATGAGACAACTCCTGCAGGAGCTGTCTCATCTGGGTCTGCACTATTTACAGGTAGGTATATTGACGTGAATAGCAAGCGAAGGGTTAACCTTTTGGTGCAGTTGCAAATATAGCAGACCAAGATCAGACGACTCCCATAGAAACCGCCTGATCTGGGTCTGCTCTTTTGTTGATGAACTAAATAAATTTAATTTTACAGTTATTGCCAAAGCCAAAGCGTCCTTTAGTCATACCATGATAACACTGAAGATGATAAATATTTATGATGTAATTATTTCTTACATCAATATCTATAAGATAAAAGGCTTAGCTTCAAAATGTTACATAACAGATAATCCTGAGTGTGCTAGTTATTTGACTATTAAACATTTACTCCATGAATATGTTCATTTAAGAAATATTGACTCGGAGCAACATATAAAAGTGAGTGCTCAAATACTAAAATCATCGTGTCTCCACCAAACTCTATATTGTGACCACTCTTTAGAATCGTCTTTTCGATACGATTCTAAGGAGTGGTCACAATATAGGATTTGGTGGATAAAAAGAGGTGTTATTCTTGAAAATGTTTTCAATTTACGCATTTTATCTTGACCTCTGATGACGTCATGGATTAGAATATTTTGATATAATGACATATGAACACGTAATTAACCCTTTCCCTTATATAAACGTGTTTTCACGCATTTGCAAACAGAGTAGACCCAGATCAGATGGCTCCTAGAGGATCCGTCTGATCAGGGTCCGCTCTGTTTGCTCATAGAATTTGAAAGGTTTGTTTCTTTATTTTCTAAAATCGGTACAATGTTCCACCTTCCATATTTCTTTATAACTATTGTGTCCATGACTATTCAGAAGGTACTGAAATTTGAAATAAACATAGAACAGGGAAAGGGTTAATTCTTTATAATGTCACACCTGGGTATACTCTTGATTGCACAGGCGTAGAAATGCTTATCTATGTAGTACATGGTTATCCCTTACCCCTCTATCGGGGACTGACTCACAGTTGCAAACAGTTTGGACCCAGATCAGACACCGAGTAACTTGACGTTTCATCAGGCTCCAAGCTGTTTGACACTTTGTCGATGTTTTTTCAAACGCTTGATCGAATCGGATGTAGTCAAAACTGTATCAGATCCAAATTTGAGCAGACATTTTTTTTTCACAGTGGGATAAGAGTTATCATGTGTGTAATGTGTACATCAATGACACACCCACCAATCCACGTGGTTTTGCTGACATACAACGAACGATATTACTGGCTAATATGTATATATAAGAAGAAATGACACAAGTGTATATATAGAGTACCACGCTCTCAGTGTGTATAAAAGGGTCACCACTGTTGAAAGGAATTGGGAATCCAAATAATTCTATAATGACGCCTGGCTATTGATTTCTTGTTACCACAGGTCAGTGGCATGTGTCACGTATTTCTATTTTTATGCAGATGTTAGGTAAAACAAGTGTCTACTTTAATAGCAAATGCAAATTATCGATGCTGATTAGTGTATAAAACTTCTTTTTCCTGTTTGACAAAGTTGGACGTTGACATGGCACCGTTACTGAGGCACTCTTCAAAGCGTTCCTACATAAATAAACATTTTTACACCTGTACAGGGTAGACTCAGATCAGACAACTCCTTATGCCCCGTCCAATCGGGGTCTGCTCTGTTTATAAAATAATACAGATTATGACTATACAGTGTCTGTCATGGTCAAAATTACATGTGTCGATGTGCCACTATAAATATTGTGCTAATTAATATTCATGATGTCATTATTTCTAACGGTTTGTCAGATAGTCAATGTTTTAACCTTTAAACGTTTGATACGCATACCATGGCATTTTCAAACAGTGTAGATCATGATCAGAGAAGCCGTCTGCGCTGTTTGTCATTCAGAATCGTCTTGTCAATTTCATACTGCGTCGGCCCTATACTATTGTTTACCCATTCCTTCATAAAAACGCCTTTTCACGACTCTGCAAACAGAGTAGACTCATACCAGACCGCTACTTCAGGAGTCGTCTAATCAGGCTCTACTCTGCTCATGGAAGTATAATAGATATGACTCTACAAAAATGTCATGTGTATGTATGCCATTATAAAAAATAAACTAATAAATATTCGAGATGCCATTATTTCTAACATTAAGCAGAGAAATTGTTTACACCGGTGGGCAACTGTTTCATTCTGTTAACCCTTTCCGTGTTCTATGTTTATTTCAATACCTATCGAATATTTATGGACAACTTACTTATTTAATGAAATATGAAAGGTGGAACGTTGCCGCCATTATAGAAACTAAATAAACAGATCTATCAAATGCCATTAGCAAACATAGCAGACCAAGATCAGACGGCTCCTATAGGAGCCGTCTGATCTGAGTCTACTCTGTTTGTAAATGCGTGAAAACACATTTATATGAAGGAATAGTTAACTACTGTTTTATATAAGGTAAACTATACCAAATTGAAAGTTGGAGCCCATCAATATATTGATGTAGTGGACGGGTTCTGCAAAAAAAATATATACTGGTGGAAATCTCTGTACTCCATTGTTATCGACAACAGTGGACAGTCTACAGAACCTACTGACCTGGATCTACTCTTTTATGCATGAATTAGCGAGGTTGTATGGGTTAGGAACCTATTAATGCTTGCGTACTGAATGTTCCGTTATGCATTTTCAGCTACATGTACCTCTGGGTGCTTTAAACTAAAACCTCCTATCCTTTTTAGACTACTGTTTGGTACTAACCCATTACATTCCCAACGGATTTATGAATTTATTTTGAATGGCCTTTTTATGGAATGGACATTTTGTTTTACTTGGTTTGTTCGCTTTTTATTTGCAAAGCAATCCAAATTATCTGAACTAACTAAACCTAGACGAGGAAAGCAATCGATACAGAAAATAAACTGAGCATCAACCAAGCCCAGTCGAGAAAAGCAACCAGTATAGAAAACAAAACGAAACGCCAACCAAGTACGGTCGAGAAATGCAATCAGTACAGACAAAAATCTGAAACAACCAAATCTGTACAAGTCATAAATCGGGAAAAGGTTATATATTCATCAGCTATTATTTACCCAAGTAAGTACATGTATGTTCTAATATAAATGTTATCCATCAAACTTTTATTGTTCAGTTATGTGGATAAAGTACGTGCTGATACAAAATGTATATAGAGGATCTGTTGCGAGTTGTCTTTTAAGATAACATGTTCCTAAACGAGCCTTAGAAAATGTCATTAAGCGAGCCTTAGCGAGCTTAAATAACATTTTCTTGGTGAGTTTAGGAACAAGACAACGAGCATCAGATTATTTTTCTCACATAACAAATAAGTGTATTTTCGCCATTTAGATGACATGTAAACATCGGTTTCCATGGTTTGACGTCATATCTGATGTATGACGTCATATATACGTTCTAAAGTGATCTTACACGTGTTACAGATAAGGAAATCTTAACCCGTTGTTCTAACTCGGAGATAAGGGAAGTAATGTGAGAAATGTAAATCTTTTATTTATCACTTAATCTTTCGCTGCCAAATTTTGTCGTCTGCAAATTGTTTCGTCTGCTCGAATTTTCATTTGTTTTTATTTTTCTCCATCGCTGTTTCGAAAACAGTCACAATAACAAACAGTTTGGATCCCAATGAAATGCCGAGTTACTCGGCGTCTCATGTGGATCCAACTGTTTGTAAAGATAATCACATAGACGACATTGAAAGCGAAAGAGTTAAACCCTAGCTTACTGTTAACTCATTAGGATTGCCTTTCTGACGCACTTCTAATGAGTTGCAACAGGGTAGAGTTTCGCAAAGAAGTATGAAACATAATTTAATTACATTCTCTAACCTTTTATTCCATGAAAATTCAAGTCAGAAATAATGAGCACATGAATATTTATATGGTGCATGGACACGGGACGTTTTGGCCGTAGCAGAAATTGTAGAATAGCATCTGTATTATTTCAAAAACAAATAGAGCTGATCTTGATCAGACGTCGTCTGATATGGGTCTACTCTGTTTGCAAATGCGTAGAATGGCGTATTTATGGAGTAAAGGGTTAAACGCGTATCATGTCTACATCTCTAATTAAAGTGACTAATACTGACTTTATATGTGGTTTGTTTTCGAGCATTATCCATTTAACTTTCACGTTTTATGACTGTATACAGTAAACCCCCTCTAAACTACCAGGTGGATGCTTATTGCCGGGTGAAAGTCATGCAGAAAGATCCTCTAGGAGCTTCCTGCATGACTTAATCCTGCATTAAGCAGAAACCTACCTAAAAGTATAGATCTACATTATTCTCTACTAGAATTCCGGTTTAGAGGGATTATACAGTATAAGATGCATTGTGATCTATCAAATTCACCTACTTCTAAACCAAACCCTATCTTGCTGCAACTCAACCTGCTTCTCAACCAAACCCTATCTTGCTGCAACTTATCAGAATCGCCCCTCAAGAGTAGTAGCAACATAGAGTTTTGCGAAAAATAGAAAAATCATTAGGTGCAGTTTTTATCTACAGCTGTTGCGGTTTTTACTGCTATTATTTATATCTGTAGTATTCGTGTGTGAATTATATGACACTAATCGTTCCAAGCTGTCTTACAAAGCGCATCCTTTATTGATTTTAAGGAGAATGAAAATATACAACATTTCAGTAGAGATGGAACTATGGCAAAATATTGTTTTTTACGAGATAAGAATGTGCTTTTCTCGTGCACCGAGAAAATATGTTTAAGAATAATGTGCATTGGACCGTCTATCTTTGCTTCAAACTTCGTATGTTTAACGCTTTCCCTCATATAAACGCACCCATGACCTTTATATATAGAACGAACCCATGTCAGAGACTCCTGTTGGAGTCGTCTAATCAGGGTTTGCTCTATTTCCTTACGAAGGCATATACAGTAAAACACGTCTGTGACGGTCACTACATTACATCAAATGTTTTGTGTTCAAGACAGGTCACTGCTGAGAGCAAGATGAAAATAAAACAGAACGCTCCTTTAGGAGCGTTCTGTTTTACTTTCACCTTGCTTTAAGCAGCCGCCTGTCCTAAATACGAAACAATTAATACCATTGAGAGAGGTTTTCTGTCACAGTTAAACATTCCCTTGTTCATAATGGTGTTTAAATGGCTGATTGATTTTCATACACGCGTTATTTCTTACATGAATATGTAACGGTCGATGGTTCTACCCAGGTGTTCTTTCATGTTAGGAACAAAGTAAATTGTTCCGTGCACAGATGTAGGTATGACTACAACACGATAACTGTGTAGGTAGTGTAGGAAAACACTTCTTGAATTGCCGCAGTACTGCTGGGAATAGTTGAATAAATTTTGCCAAATCTCTATTGTCCATAATTAATCTTTCCTACAATTCGTAAAACTTTACCTTATAACTGAGAACAGTGCAATGTAGGTTTAACAGTAGTTCGGATTTGTGGATTATTTTGGACTTCAAGAAAACATAGCTTTCTTGTAACCACTCAGAAACGTCTCTCCGATACCATTTTTATGAGTACGACCAAGTTTGTATTTGGCAGACGAATACGAGATATGGTTAGGTCAGAACACCATTTATCTTCTTTCGCGTGCAATTCGCCTTACAAATGACATACACATTAGTTGCATAACTAACATTCGTTGCACGTATACAGATAGCCGTTAAAATAACATTGTTGGGATGGTGTATGCCTTGCTTTAATTCTTTTTAATCGCCGAAGACTCATATTTCAAAAGTTCTATTCATTCGCACGTGCATTCAATCTGCCTGTATTTTATCCATTAACTCTTTCGCTGCCAATTTTTGTCGACTGCAAACTTTGCCGTTAGTTACAATTTTCAATTTTCATTTTTTCTTTATTTTTGTTTCATACAATAGTAACAGTAACAAACAGTTTGGATCCTGATGAGACATCGTGTTACTCGGCGTCTCGTCTGGATCCAAACTGTTTGCATAGGTAATTACAAATGCCACATTGGCAGCGAAAGATTTAACAGCGGGACCTTATACTAATTACTTTAATAAATCTTTGATCTTCTCATAATCCAACCATTCTGATGGTTGACATTCGATGTGTATTTATACGACCAAAATACGCATTACGTGCCTTGGATTAGCCCTTTCCCTGTCCAATATCCATGTAAGAATAATAAATTCCTGAATATTGAATTGCATAATGTTTGCATTTCAAGGGTTTTGTTTTTGCTTTAACAAAATCTGTAGAATCAGATCTTTGTCATGGCATAATCGAACAGAGCAAGCCCTGATCAGACGGCTCAATAGGAGCCATCTGATCTAGGTTTACTCTGTTTGCAAAAGCGTAAAAAAGCGTGTACACGAGGGAAATATTTATAGGAGCATTTATTGTATGTTTAATTAATAGCTGCTTTGTATCTCCGCTTGAACTTGTCTTGCGAGTGAATATTCGTAGTCTTCCCTATGAAACCGTTTTTTGGAACACTTACGAGTTTGTTTTGTTTATAATACCCCATTTTGAAAAAAAAATGGGGGTATATTACTTTGCACATGTCGGTCGGTCTGTCTGTCTGTCTGTATGTCGGTCGGTAGGTATGTCGGTCTGTCGGTCGGTAGATCGAACGGTTTCTGATCAATAACTGATAAACGGTTTGGCATAGGATCTTCAAACTTGCTGTGGTGTTTGGTCATAAACACTAGATGACCCTTATTGTTTTAAGGTTACTAGGTCAAAGTTCAAGGTCACCATGGCCTTAACTGGTGAAATGGTTTCCTATCAATAACTGCTCAAGGGTTTGCCTTGGGATCTGCAAACCTGCTGTGGTGATTTGTCATGACCACTAGATGACCTCTATTGTTTTGGGGTCACCAGGTCAATGATCAATGTCACATGACCTTAACTGTTAAAAATGTTTCCGATCAATAACTGATCAAGTGTTTGGCTTAGGAGCTTCAAACTTGCTGTGGTGATTAGTCATGACCACTAGATGACCCGTATAGTTTTTGAGTTCACTAAGTCAAAGGTCAAGGTCACCATGACCTTAATTGGTGAATGGTTTTCAATCAATAACTGCTACAGGGTTTGGCTTAGGATCTTCAAACTTGCTGTGGTGATTAGTTCTGACCACTAGATGACCCTGTTGTTTTTGAAGTCAAAGGTCATGGGGTATAGGGGTACACATATTTTACAATATCTTGTTAAGCCTATCTCTGTTCAATATTCATGTAAGTTTTACAATTTAAACCGTAGAATCAGATCTATATAATGTCAAAAACAAACAGAACAGACCCTGATCTGATGGCTCCTTTAGGAGTCGTCTGTTCTAGGTTGGCAAATGCGTATATAAATATGAAGGAAAGGATTAATTGTCAAGTTTCTTGATATCTCCTTTTGGTCCAAGCAATTTGGTGGGAACATTAGTATTAACATAGTAAATAGATGTGAATAAGTCATTAAGAATTTACCTGATAAATATTCTCGACTGTTTGAAAGTTAATTACAGTAAAACTTCGATTATCCGAACACTAAAATACGTATTATTATCGATCTTTAAGACATCTTTAAGATCCGTAAAACTACCCTTGATACTCTTGCTGCTTTGTAATTCTTTGTTATTTTGTTAATAATGTTTGTATATACCATATTTCGCATGTATTGTTGTAAATGGTCAAAGGCAATATGTATTGCTGATTTGCCAATAAAACTGAAACTGAAACTGATCTTTAAGACAGGTGGCAGCTTAATGCATGGTGAAAGTCATACAGAAAGCTCCTCTAGGAGCTTTCTGCATGACTTTCACCATGCATTAAGCAGCCACCTGCCTAAAAGGGTCTAAATTCGTTTATAACGAAAATTCGAATAATCGAGGTTTTACTGTATTAACTTTTCATTTACTAAAACTCAGTGCATATGGACTAAGTAGGTTTAGGCCTTTACAGAGAATGAAGTTTCAGATATACAATTTTCCATCAGCAAAGAGGGCAGATCCAGATCAGACGGCTTCTACAGGAGTCGTCTGATTTGGGTCTACTCCGTTTGCACAGGCGTTAAAAGGTGTTTCTACCAGGCAAAGGGTTAATCATTAATCAGAAAGCTGTTGCGATATACATTTATATTTCGGTGCATTGTTTATATGCGAGTATTATAAACCTGAAATGATATCTTCAGTTTCGTAACTACAGTACTCCCTCTCTACAACGACACCCTTTGGGATACGAATATTGTATGTGTTGTTAAAACTGATACGTTGTGCAGTAAAGAATATACTGGCTTATATCCAAACTGATCTGCACACTGCACGTGCATCCACTGTCTGTCCAGCGTGAATACCAGTTTGAATGGATATAAATTATACTCTGCTCAAGTGGTTTTATCCATGTTCTGATTAGTATCTGTATGTTGAACGTAAATCCAATGGTCGTCAGCAACACCATCCAGATTGAGTGAGTCGTATGTTTAAAAAGAAAGTTAAACTGTAGACCTGGTTATTACCTTCTCCTAGTTATTTAAAAGCTTTTCATACTTTTCTCAATAACTTTCATTTGTTTGTACATTCCGCCATTTATATTCATGTTTATATGTACAATGGCAATGGACATGTCATGTTTATGCCAATAAAATATCTGTTTTGTTCTGTTCTGTTCAGAGGGAGTTGTTATAGGGAGGGGAAATCAAACATAATTAGCTTGTTTGCAGATCCCCAGATAAGGTGTATTTCTGTGACTAAAACCTATCTTGTGACCACTCTTTAGAATCGTCACAAAGTGACGATTCTAAAGAGTGGTCACAACTTAGGGTTTGATGGAGACATACAGAAAATACGATGGAAAAAAGTTGTTTCTGGAGCCTTGTTTTTCGGAAACAGTGGCATTCATTGTTGTAAGGAGGGAATCGTTATTGAGAGGGCCGTTGTAGGGAGGACGCACTGTATAAGAATTCGTATGCTTTCGCTCTTGACTACTTCATCGTTAGCATAGAATCCGAGCACAGGCAAAATATGCACTCATTCTTTTCTAAACTGGTTCACCTTTGCTCACAGAACAGAACTCCTATATTATAATCATTCAAAGGTAGACTAAACACGTTTTTTAACCATTTACTCTATAAACACGCCTTTCTACGCATTTGCAAACAGTAGCCATGCTTATAAAACTTTTTAGTTGAGTCTGAGTTCGTTCTGAGGTTTTTGATTGGTCAGATTTGAGACTTTGGCTCAAATCTGACCAATCAAAAGCTGGACCAATCAAAGGCTGAATTCAGACTCAACTAAAACTAAAAAGCTTTATAAGCATGGGTCCAGAGAAGACCGATATTTATCATGCAACGTCACCAAATACAGTTACTTCCTACTAGCATAATATTTTCCATGTCGACGCTGTATTTTGTGAGGAACAGTGCATGTGTACTGGCCCCACTGGGATGCAATTTTAATTCAGCCAATAGGAGGAAAAAAGAAGAAAGAAAAGGCATAATTTAACATAAACACCAAATTCAACAGATTTGCTCACCTTTGTCTCAACTTTTTGTCCATATAAAAGGATTAAATCAAGTTTGTTTATGTTGTAAAAATCGACGGCGTCATTACACGCCAATATGACGTCACGTATTTTGTACTGGCATGTTTTTTATTCAAGGGACAGAACCGCTTGAGCAAACTTACTTGTTCTTCATTTTCTCCATTCTTTATTGGTGTTGCATAGTTGCATTTGAAGTTAAACTGTATTTTGGCTTGTCAGAAAAGTAGTTAAATGCTCGCCAAGCCTCGCATTTAACAACTTTTCGAACTCGCCAAAATACAGCTGAACTTCAAAGCCACTAGCATAGTAATTCTTATATAGGAGTCGTCTACCTGCTGTGCTTGCTTATGGAACTTGTAGTGGCAGATGGTATAGAATCATATCCATATAACTTCAGAAGTTAAAGAGCCGTTTGATCTTGATCTACTCTGTTTGCAAAGGCGTGAACAATCCTTTGTATGAGGTAATATATTTTATAATGGTATATGCCTTGGTAGAAAATAGAATCATATCAATATTATATCATAGGCAAACAGAGTAGGTCCTGATCAAACGGCTTTTCAGGATTCGTCTGGTCTAGGTATACTCTCTGTTCAATGACATTAAGGTGTAACCATATAATAAAACATATAATAAATTGATCGGTATGTTATCGCAGCTTATCTTTTCTGGTAGCTATGTATACCTCGTAGCATGAAATAGATGAGTACGATAAATTAGTAACATGACCGGCGAGATTCATAATTATTAAGAGATATATGCTTATGCTCTTGATTACTTCATTGATAATTTAAGGACTGAGACGCGAGTACAGATAGACAAAACAGTCCTTCATTCTTTGTATATCAGTTCACCTTTATTCTCAGAAAAGTAGATCTAACGCTTCTTTATTATAATCATTCAAATGAAGGCGAATTTTGTGGTACTAGCTTAATGAGGAGAAGTATGGTATTTCTACACTACCTTCGTTCTGCATTCAGCAACAAACTGCTGTTATATAACCCGATGTTTATGTATAACCTTGTCGCCATGGAGATGTTTTACCGTAAATGTAAAAATTGGATTCGCAGTTGGATCTTCAATATAAATCGCATGTAGGAACCGTCTGATCAGGTTCTGCTCTGTTTGCTAATGATGTAATATAGATCTGACTATTCAGTGTTTGTCTCCTCCAAATATTCTTACATTCAGGTGCCATTATATAATTCAGCTAATCAATATTCATGGTGCCGTTATATCTTTCATGAATATTTATAAAATAAACGGTGCTTTATGCGGTATCATTTCGTATATGGCACTCCCTCTTTGACTATTTTTCCATATTTAAGGGCTGGAAGCTTATTGCAGAATGATAGTAATGTACTAGTAATGGCGCCTTTTATAAATTATACTCCGGTAAAATCTCTTTATAGCGATTACTTAATGAATAAAACTTAGGACATATACTGACACCAAAAATATAATGTGCACTAGGTTTAACTCATTCCCTCCCAGTAATGCATTTTAGCGCCTCTGTAAAACACCTTTTGAGACCATTGTGATAAATAAAGCCTTTGCACAATGGTTTCAAAAATTCTAAAAACTTCCCTTTCTTTAGAAATGCTCCTCTTCCGTAGATTTATTCAAAGTGGTTGGGTCTAAAATAGACTAGGATAGTGTGAGTTAATACAGTGAAGTTTGTGAAAATATATTCTGTGGTTTAGAAACCGACACACATTGTCACGGGTTCGATCCCCCGCCGGACCAAGTCCTTCGGACGAGACTATAAACCGAGGTCCTATGTATCAGTGCTTAACACTGGGCATCTAAAAGAACCAGAGAAACTCAGTCGTTAATAAGAGTAGGGCATCGCGCCCGGGTTTCTCTGTATCCTCTCCCCTCTCTCTGGGGCGTCCAATTAGCCCATAGTGAGCAGAAACGGACACAAACAAACAGAGACATAAACGTTAGATTTTAAATATGCGTGGTATAAATACGATGTTTCTGTTCTAAATAGTGGTTTTATCGCTATTAAATGACCAGTCTAATATTTGGATCTCCGTTATGGTTAAATCGCAACCAAAATTAGTAAACAAATCATACGCTTTATAAGAACCGTTTGGCAACACTGGTCCGCCCTTAAACCCCGCATTTTGGTCTGTCATAAGAGCCATATTTAAACTACCATATGCGCTTATAAAAACACAGGTGACCGCTTAATGCAGAACGTATTGGGTATATTTTATCAGAGTCAGCCGAGCGTCCAAGAATTTCATTATTGACAGTTATGTATGTCAGTTGTTAAAGTGTTTTAAACAATGTGCGTTTAAATACGATGTCCGAATATAGAATACAGAATAGGGTCTGCCCTGTTTGCTTATAGATAATATAGATCAGATTCTAAAGTGTCTGAGATGGTAAACACTCCATATATTAGTATGCCATTTCAATTTTTTTTTTAAGATTTATTTGCTATCACAGTTTCTGGCATGTTAGCAGTTGACATTTGTTTCAGAATAACGGTTGGATAGTGCTCAATAGACCGTGCTGTAAGAAACCGAGTGAACTATTGGACTGCTCACTGCTCAGTAGCCCTTGTTGTAAGCAGACGAGTGTATCTCATCTGTAGTTAGACGTCGACTTTGCTCAGTCATGAACGAGTATCCTAATGACCGAGAAGATTATCAAGAGAGACATATTTTGTGCCTGCGAGGAAAATTACTCAATGATGACGTCATTCACGAGTATTCGGAACGAACGGGTGCTATGGCCACATTATATGGTGAGTCATAATCAAGGGCAATGACGTTCTAAATGATAAATGAAAAACTATTTCTGTCTCATATTTCTACCCTTTTGGCCGTTCTCGGAACAATATAAACAAAGAAAATGTTTTTTACATGCTCATACATGTAACATTACAAGCAGAGAGTGTTCAAACTTTAAAGAAACAAATTACCAGTGGCGTAGCTATGGATACGCACTAACTAAGGTTTTTAAGCATACAGAACAGACCCTGATCAGACTGATCCTACAGAAGTGTCGAATCTGGGTCTGTTCTATTTGCCAAGGTGTTTAAACACATATGTACATATATAAGTACAAGCTGTACATGTATAGCACAATATAACAAGATATAGATCTATTGTCTGAAAACGAAAAAATCTGATGCACGGAACTAACTGCGTGTGCGTGTATATTGTACTATAAACTCCCAAGTCGCGATGAAGTATTTGGGTATTCGATACCGATTCGTTCAGCAAAGAAGGTATGAACTTCATTAAAATATTATTTATTAATACAATAATTAACAGTAATTCCATTTTTGTTTTTATGAACTGTGCATGACTATTTGGAAAGAGACGCCAGAAAAACGGCCTAGAAACTTGTCTGTTGATCAGTCTGTCTGTCCGTTCATCGGTCTGTCCGGTTTTGTCCGGAGTATTACCCGGTCATCTGTCTGTGAATCTTTCTCAAGCTTTGTATACTTCTTTGTCATCATATGGCATTGTGCACCTGTGATTTTGGTCATGATCACTCGACCGATATATTAGTTGAAAATATTTTCTTGGAGGAATTAGATCTTGAGCCTTGGTAATTCCAAATGGACACTACTTATTCAATATCACGTGAACCTGTAAATATGCCATTCGGTCATGATAGCTTGACCAATAAGTTCATTAAGGCATTCTTAATGAGCCCTCATATCAGAATCTGCACAGTTAGCGAATTTATACAACAATATGTGTAAAGTATCCGTAATTCCTAGAAAAATAATTCATATTTTGGTGTTAAAAATATTTGCATTGGAAAACAAGTTACTTGGTTTTGAGAAGATCATATTATTCACTTATTTCTGTAGTCTCAGAGGGGAGGTTTTTGAGTTGTTTACTTATAGTACAATGTAGTGTATATTACACTGTTATTGTGTTACACTGCTTTATAAAAACATATAATATGTTACCTGTACTTTCTTTGTGTAGATTAGATTCTTTAAAATGTTATTTTTTATCTTTTCTCCCACAGATACATTTAAACATCTTTGAAGAGTAGACTCAGATCTGAAAGATCCTAAAGAATCCGTTTCATTTTCGTCTGCTACATTTAACGATAATTATATCAAAATTATTGTATATCTCATTTAACACTCCTAATGTCAGTGAGAAATAGCTTTCTATTTTTCCAAATAATTTATTCAATAAAATATTCACCAAAAATAAACGTATATATAGATAAATAGAGTAAAGGTTATTGTGTCTCCCCCCCATTTATGGGGAGACATATTGTTTTTGCCAGAGTTGTCTGTCCTTCCGTCCGTCTGTCCGGCCGTCTGTCTGTCTGTCCGTCACAAACTTGTGTCGCGCGTATCTCTGAAACCAGTTGGGCTAGAGTCACCAAAATTCACAGGAATTTTCACCAGCATGAGTTGTTGTGCACCTAGGGTTTTTGAATTATCTCCCCCTGATAACTTTGGAGTTATTGCCCCTGATGACTTAAAATTAGAAAAACTTTGTGTCACGCGTATCTCTGAAACCGCTGGAACTAGAGTCACCAAACTTCAGAGGAATGTTAACCAGCATAAGTTGTTGTGCACCTATGTTTTTAATTGTCTCCCCCTGATAATTATTGAGTTATTGCCCCTGATATGAACACTTAAATTTATACAATCTTTGTGTCACGCGTATCTCTGAAACCAGTAGGGCTAGAGTCACCAAACTTCACAGAATTGTTCACTATTATGAGTTGTTTTGCTCTTATATGTTTTGAATTGTCTCTCCTGTTAATTTTGGAGTTATTGTCCCTGATGACTTAAAATAAGAAAAACTTTACTTAGTGCCCTGCATATCTCTGAAAACACTAGGGCTAGAGTCACAAGACTTCACAGGAATGTTGACCAGCATGAGTTGTTGTGCACCTGGGATTTTTGAATTGTCTCCCCTTGATAACTTTGGAGTTATTGCCCCTGATATGATTACTTAAAACTACAGAAACTTTGTGTCATGCATATTTTCAAAACCACTAGAGCTAGAGTCACCAAACTTCACAGGAATGTTGACCAACATGAGTTGTTGTGCATCTGTGTTTTTTAAATGCCTCCCCTGATATTTCTTGAGTTATTGTCCCTGA
This sequence comes from Azorinus chamasolen, assembly GCA_963576725.1. Classification (NCBI taxonomy): domain Eukaryota; kingdom Metazoa; phylum Mollusca; class Bivalvia; order Cardiida; family Solecurtidae; genus Azorinus; species Azorinus chamasolen. Next base: position 18,990,465 of record OY755251.1, on the reverse strand, counting down.
TATGATAACTTAAAATTAGAGAAACTTTGTGCTACACATATCTCTGAAACCAGTAGGACTAGAGTCACCAAACTTCACAGGAATGTTCACCAGCATAAGTTGTTGTGCATCTGGTTTTTTAATTGTCTCCCCCTGATAACTTTGGAGTTACTGTCCCTTATGACTTAAAATAAGAGAAACTTTACTTTGTGTCATGTGGATCTCTGAAACCACTAGTACTAGAGTCACAAAACTTCACAGGAATGTTGACCAGCATGTGTTATTGTGTACCCGGGGTTTTTGAATTGTCTCCCACTGATAATGTTGGAGTTATTGCCCCTGATGTCTTAAAATTAGGCCCTGATAAGTTTGGAGTTAGACATTACACTTGTGTATTGGAAAGGGAATTGGAGGGGGGACATCTGTTTTTGTGACAAAAACAAACCTCTAGTGTATTCTTGATATTGCGCATACCGTAATGAGGAACATCAGTGTTTTTATTTCCCTTTGCTACTCTTCAAAGAAGGACATGTCCTTATTTCTTTTCACGTAATTAAGTTTATCTATATAATGTAAACTTTTAGTTGGTCGCCAGGTGCGTCAAGGATAAAAACAAAGGTTTTCAAATAAAAGAAGCCATGCATTTTTTTAAAAAAGCTTCTACTTTTATTAAGAGCAAACAACTAACTAATGTCCCTCATTGTCATTTACTTAGTAGTTTTAATTATGATATCAACACCAAAAGTGTTCCTTTTCTATTATACATAAAAATGAAAATTGATAAAAATTAATTAAAAAGGGAATTAATATAATAAATAAATACTTGAATAGCTCTGATGTGATATTTCGACCAAAATCTTCTCTGGCAATTTCTATCAGTTTTAAAGAAGAAAACATTCTCTGACATGACACTCTTTGAAAAAAGCACTTAGTTGTTACAACCTTGGGTTTTATATATAATAATTCCTTCCTCTATATATATGTATACTATGGTAGAGCAATGGAAGGCTGCACAAAACAACTAGCTCGTATCCTTTATCCTTTTATTTGTCCAATCCAATATATGCTATGCTATGGTATATGCTGTTCTCTATATGCTGGGCTGAAACAATACATTCCCTGAATTACCATCAACGCATATAAAACAGGTACAAAAAAGAACATAGTTATAAACAGGTAAATACATGCATATTCATGGAATGCTGTTATATTAATATCTAACAAATACTATGACAAACGTGTTGGCCATAACTTATAATATACATGACCTGAGCAATACGGAAATGTCTTAGCTATTTACCCACTTGTAATACTCAATGATGCATGAGATATATTACAAAATAATACATTTTATACATATATTCAAGGTCCTTCGAGGTCATGAGTTTCAGTACTTCTTGTTCTGAAAATTGAATACCGCTTAAGCCGGTGCTAGGGGGCGTGAGCAGCGTTGCACTTTCAATTACTGCTCATGAACAGACTCAATAAAACCGAGTCTGCAATTTTCTCTTTTTGTGTTGCAATTTTTGCTTTCCGGGGATCATCTCCCTTCAGAAATTATAATCTTCACAACAGCAGGTGTTAAGTGCTTGTGTGGCGGCCGTAAAACGTCGCCCCGTACTTCATTCTCAGTGTTGTTATACCTTCTGATCCTTCGAGGTCATGAATTTCAGTACTTCTTGTTCTGTAAATTGAATACCGCTTAAGCCGGTGCTAGGGGGGGGGGGGGGGGGGCGTGAGCAGTGTTGCACTTTCAATTACTGCTCATGAACAGACTCAATAAAACCGAGTCTGCAATTTTCTCTTTTTGTGTTGCACTTTTTGCTTTCGGGGAATCACCTCCCTTCAGAATTTATTCCTTACCTGGTTGTGGACCTGAATTACAACCCCCTCTGTTTATATCTCTCTTCCTGGTGCCATACTAAAGTTAGTAGTAGCTGTAAGAGAAAAAGCATTCACCTAATACAACTTGCAAGGGGTTAAAGTAATTAGATAATTCAGTCCGGTTTCGTCCAAAAAATAAAGTTATGTCAAACGCATACTGTAGGTCGAACCGACACGAGACCGAAATGACACAAACGACAACAAACGAATGAAACACAATTCACAAGCAATGTCAGCAGAAATAGACATCAACTTACAATGATAAAGCCGATCTCCCAGCCACACCTTCCTTCTTTATACCACCACAATTATCAAACCAGAGAAGACTACGTCACTCGACCGTTCCCAAACAACGATAACCAAAGAGTGACCAAGCAATGACCACGAAGACAAGAAACCCCGCGAAAACCAAAACCTTCCGAATCAATCTAAACGATATCCAATCAACAATCAGATAAGTACATCACCTGACAGAATTGAAAAATCCGTGTAACCTGTCACAAACAACAACTCCATTCTAAATATAGACCAGAATACCTGGTTTCACAAGCTATGGATAAAACATCTTAAAAATACATGAAATCGGAATGACAAAAAACTTCCGTTTGCTACATAGTAGTCGAAATATTAGATCAGAGCCATTCAAGTATTTATGTATTGTATATTATATAGACTTTTTTCTAAAATAAATATAACTAATCATTAACTTTGTTGTTCCTTTTCTATACCTGACGGGTTCTCTTCCTATTACTTCCTAGCATGCATACCAGAGTCAGAAGAATGGCCTTTCGTATACTAGTTTACTCGAAATAAAAATGGTATTTTACCAGTGTCTATACTGTTTAAAGCTACTTTCAATACCAAAATTAGGTCATGAGAAAAGGGATTCGTATTGACAGTGCCCCCTCTCCAGAGAAAGCATATAGTGACTGACCGCACATGGATAATTAAAATTTGTTCAATATCTCCTATGGCCTCTTCGAGCATTTGTCGCAGATATGATTCTCCTATGCATGGAGTTCACCAGCCGGTAAACTGTTGCCATGGGGATGTTTTCAAACTCTTCTAATAGAGCATGCTTCAGCTGGACCATATCTGTTGGGCCGTTCTGGTGTCTCCTGACTCTCCTGTCCAGTTCGTCCCAGAGGTGCCTAATAGTTGATAAATCTGGACTCTATGCTAGCCAGTCAAGGAGCTGGATATTTTGGTTTGTAGGACAATCGCGAGAAATGCGGGTAACATGCGGCCTGGCGTTGTCTTGTTTGAATGTGAGGTTATGCATCTGTAATTATGGCACTACAACAGAGCGGAATATTTCATCTCTGTACTGTGCGTCGTTGATGTTACCTCCCCATACCATACCATAACCGATCCACCGCCAAAAGGTTCGCTCTCGAAACCGCACGAGTCATCGTAGCGTTCCCCACGACGTTGGTATACACGACTTCGACAATCAGTATCGTCGGTATCAGAACGATACAGATTGAGCCGGGACTCATCGGTGAAGCGAACCCGTCTCCAATGCCTCATTGGAAAGTATTGGGGCGGATGTGCCGCTAACCGCGCTCTACGACTTGTGCGGAGCGGAGCGGTAAGTGGCAAACTGATATATTAAGGACGTCGGGCTCGCAGACAGTTGACGCGTAGCCGGTTCCGCACAGTGTTGGCATGGATACGTCGACCATGATTACCAACATATTATGAGCGGTTTCACTGGCTGTACAGATGCAATTGTGCTGGTAGGCTAGGCGGATAGTCTTATCCTGACGTGGTGTCGTGACGCGCGGACACCCCGTTCACGGTCGGTCTGCAAACCTCCCCGACTCTCGCATGCGTCTGACTAGAGGTTCTATAGTTGAGACATGCACATTGAACTGTGCAGCAACCAGCTGTTGGCCTCGACCTTCCAAAAAAAATTGCCCCATCTGAATTTCGGTTGAAAGGAGTTCCAAACTCCAAACATCAATGTGACAACTTGAAAAGTATCCCATTGACTGAATTTGACAATTGATTATCTCGTCATCAAAATTTGTGCGGGTATTTTGCTTTTTCATACCTACCCCGCGTACGGCTAACTTTTACGAGGTTGCATAATTTTATCCACCGGATATTGTGGACATTAAATGAGATTTTGACCTGACCGAATTTCATCAATTTAGGCCAAGCAATAAAATTGTTGTTGCATATTTTAGGTACCCTGCGTTACTTTTTTGTCCTAATATATTTGTCCTGTAATTGTACCTGTACACATAGCTTTAGATAAAGGTGCGTACTCAAATACAAATGTACTAAAATCGTCAAATTATCCACCCTATGTTGTGACCACTCTTTAGAATCGTCTCGAACAGATGGGTCATAGCACAGGCTTTGGTGAAGACATAAATAAGTTATTGTTTAAAATGTTTTAATTTGCGCATCTTATCTGGACCTCTGCCCGAACAGATAGATGTGTGATAAGTCATTCATGCAGTCGTTCTCAGCCTTAAACCAAGGCTCCTCTGATATCACGCTTCACCATGCGCAACGAACGGCATCAAAATATACGGGCCAAACTCTGTTCTACCAATCATTGTCGTCTACAACAAATTTGTCTCTCCTTTTCGTTCCAAAAATTCATAATCAGAGGTAAAATAGTTTTAACCCTGATATGACGACGAGTTACCAAATTATTTGCAAAGATAATCACGGATTGATTCCACATTCTTGTTAACGATAGAGTTAAAAACAATAATTGTTGAAGTATGTTTGGTCGGACAACGATAGAGTTAAAAACAATAATTGTTGAAGTATGTTTGGTCGGACAACGATAGGGTTAAAAACAATAATTTCAATGTCAAAACTGTAATATATCCTATATATATTGAATGATTATAGATGCTTTTTAAAGCTTAATTAATCAAATGGCTTGTCTCAAAATCGAGAGATGAAACAACGTTAGCGTAATAGTAATTAAAATCAAATATGTATCGTTATTGGTATTCAACAGCTAACAAGTATTGTATTTCAGTAGTGTATTGGCATATATTTTAGTTTCTCAAAATTATATTAGTGAACTTCAAATATTTTCTCAGGTTGTATTAAGAAAACCACACCAAGGGAAGACAACACAATTCCGGTGAAGACAGTTCATACTATGCCTATGACGTTATTTCCAAGCACAATACCACGTGATGTTATTGAGGAGGCAAAATACCTGCAAACGTATTTCAACACATTGTTGCGGCGAGTTGCTCATGATCATCAGTTTCTACTACATTGTCTCAAAGAGTAAATATGATGCGTTACTGTTTAGAAATAACACTTTCGCCCAGTGTTCCTGAACCCATTCCCTCATAAGCTATTTTTAGAACCAAACTCTTTGAACAAATCTACAGAAAAGGAGAATTTACTATGAAGGGGAAAATGGATTCGTGTAGTTTTTTAATCATGATAAGTAGAGCATTTCTCCTAAGACGAAAATGCTCTATTTATCACAATGATTTCAAAAAGTGAATTTACAGAAGTGTCAAGAGGGCTCATAAAGTACGCAAGGCGTTTGAATACAGAATAATGTCGACGTTACATCAGGATCAAACCTGTGTAACTATTTTCTCCATATACAGTAAAACCTCTCTATAACGACCACTAAATTACATCAAGTATTTTGTGTTAAAGGCAGGCGGCTGCTTAAAGCAAGGTGGAAGTAAAACAGAGCGCTCCTATAGGATCGTTCTGTTTTACGTTTACCTTGCTTTAAGCAGCCACCTGCCCTAAATACCAATTAATTGATACAACATAGTGGTCGTTATAGAGACGTTTTACTGTACATGTATATACCCATTGTAATGTCTTTTAAATCAGAGACGACCCAGATCAGACTCCTCCTGTTTGCCAATAAACTAATATATATTAGTTTATTAGTACATGTATTTATATATCTACAGTGTAATTCTACAATTTATATCAGTTTCTACCATGGATAAAATTCCTGTGTTCACATGTTATTGTAAAATTAATCTAATTAATTAATATTCGCAATACCATTGCATCTTAAATAAAATATCTATGGGTCAATGACGTATTTACACTAAGTATAATATTGTATATACAATGCATTGTCTAATCACATTACTTATGTTTTATTCGATATAATAAAGAAGATACCAGGTCTCGTTCAGGGAAAACAGCATGTAGATTTAACCTCTGCAAACTAATGTCAAAGTCTGAAGACACTTCAGGTGACATTATTAGTTATACAGTTCTTTCCAATTGGCACGTGACGATTTATTCCCGGCTGAGGAAAATCAAGTTGCCCGAGCCGTTAGGCGAGGGTTACATGACTTTACCAGCCGGGATTAAATAGGCATGTACCCTGGGAAAGAAATGTATAACGAATTTATTATACACTGTACTGCATAGTTTTACGGTTGGGATAATTTATATAAATCCATTTTGGCATGTTGAATCACTAAACACGCTAATTCCCCTAAAAGTGCCCAAATACATTATTTGTACCAGAATGTATCTGAAATGGCGTGTGTTGTATTTCATCGGCGTTCGTGTTATAATAGATGGCTGGACGATATGATAACTCATCTAAAACTGTTTTATTGATCATTTCAAACAATAGTAGTTTTAATTCATGTATAAATATTTGTCTATTATGAATTTTGCTACTGTTTAGCCGAGTCGAAAAGGCGGCCATTTAGTTTCTGACCATAAACATGTGGGGCCTGCCATGGGGAATTTCTATTAACCCTGTCAGCTCATAGGGTACATAGACTCATGTACATGGCTAGTTAACCAATCAGAATTGAGGATATTACTTTGCAGTATAATAATATTATCTGTGGTAAACATACATGCTGCCTACCTCAACGGAGAATGGTAATACTGTAATACATCTCCTTAAAACCGCAGCGCAATCAAAACGGACGAGTTTCTAGCAAAGACATGGAGTATCTACGAAACGACCAGAAGAGAAAACAAAAGAGATACACTGGGGCTTGGTATATTTCGGAATGACTTTATGCTTCCACCTGTCGAGAGCGCTGCGTCCAGAAAACTCACGAGAATTGACGAAAACTCGGTACAGTAAATCCCCTCGAATGAGACCATATAAGTCTGGGTTGTTGAGGCAGGGAGTAGCTTAATGCAGGACAAAAATAATGCAGAAAGTTCAAATGTGAGCTTTCTGCATTATTTTTGTCCTGCAATAAGCAATTACCTGCTTATAAAGACAGATATGTTTATTCATTAAGTGGTCGCATTGGAGGGACTCTACTCGGTATTTCGCTGGGTCTGTTGGCCAATGTATCTGTGAACTTTTTGCACTCTAACATTGTTTTCTCTGTAATTTTTGGTCTTCCTTTTTGTTTCAGTTTTGTTTCAATAACATAATCACAGTGTTAAACAGTTTGTACCATGAGGAGACGCCCAACTGCTAGGTGTCTCATCTTGATCCAAACAACGATGAACACAGTTTTAAACATGGTGACGAAATAGTTCAAACAGTTCAAATAGTGTTGATCTGGATGGGACGCCGATTAACTCTTTCGTTGCAAATATTTGTCGTCTGCAAAATTTGTCGTCATCTACAATTTTTGTTTGTTTATTTTCCCCTTTTCTTTCAAAAGCGTCACCACAATAACAAACGGTTTTTGTCCTGATTAGACACCGAGTTACTGGGTGTCTATTTGGATCCAAACTGTTTGCATAGTAGCCAATCGTAGAGCGACAAAGGCAGCAGTAATGTGAATTCGGAGTCCACATAGTTCATATTTTTAAAACATTTTAAAACTGTAAACTTTAACACTTAAACCTCTACCATATGGATATTCATGTACGAAATTATCACTTTATCAAGAGTAGTTAGCTTAATTCTTACAATAATTGGCATAGGAACAAGAATATTTTAGGCCATAGCAGAAAACTGCAGAATCACAAGCATGACAGACCCTGATCAGACGGCTCCTACAAGATTCATCTGATCAAGGTCTACTTTGTTTACAAATGAGTAAAAATGTGTCTCCAATGTGTAAATGGGTTAATGTATTTGACTGCTCAGTTATTTAGCCTTTCTTTTGCTTAGCGCATTTACAAGCATCTTGTGGAGGAACAGTTAAGGGTGTGTACTCAAATACTTAAATCCTCATTTCTTCACCAAGCCCTATGTTGTGGCCACCCTTTAGAAACGTCTCGAAGATTCTCAAGAGTGGTCACAGCATAGGGTTTGGTGGAGAAATTTTCGAGACGATTCTCAAGAGTCGACACAACATAAGGTTTAGTGGAGAAATAAATAAGTTATTTATGAGACTAAGTTGTATTTGGCAGGATGTGGATTAAGTTTAGTATTCTCACTGTTTAGAATGTCGATGTCAGCAAGGTCTCGAGACAGTTTCAGCACGGAGATGCGTTACAACTGAAACAAGTCGAATTCAATGGCATGGCAGTAGGCACAGCGGGTATGCTGACCCATGTACGGGATTGTCACAAGTATGCACGTCTGACCGTCCGTCTGTTTGTCTGTCTTTTATTTTTTAGTATACCAGTATGCATTAATACCTGTTAACCTGTCTGTATGTATGTGTATGGGGTTACGAATTACCTACCATAATGAAACACACATTTAAAAACAATTTTATGTATGCGTTCAACACGAGTTGGATATGGAACTGACTTTGAGAAGTAAATGCACGTGAAAATCATACTGGACATTGCTGAACTGAAAAAGATTCGTTACAGAGCATATTCGATTCACTGTATCCATACATTGTAAGAGGGTTTACATCTTCGGGGTTTACCACCAGTTTGAATGCATACAGTCTTACAAAGCTGCAAGGAATCTTTTTAAATTTGACATTTCAGAAGTAATTATGTTCCAAATGAAGACACGTCGATAGATCCGGAAATGGTGCTTTGCTTTGAGAATACGAACAGAAAGTAATTTTTCTCTTAAAACGGATGCATATGTGCCCACCGATATGTGGAAGACACACTTGCCGCACGTTTCACATAAACATAACCAAGGTATATTGAAAAAGATATAGAACAGTAACAGCTTACATTGATACGTACTAGACACTGACACTAATTTATATTTTATTTCCATTTTGATCTATTAATGGATTAAATCAATAAAGCTTGTGAAAATTATATACTTCTCAGTGATTCAGTCAGGATTATAGGGAGAAGTAAATCTTGTTATATTACATATCGTAGATCAGATGAATAAATTGCCCTATGTGGACTTGTTCTGTTCAGTAAAGTTCAGTATTATTTTCAACTTGTATATACATTACAAGTCAGATGGTCCAGTGGTATTTTTCCCACGTGTATACATAACAAAGTCAGATGGTCCAGTAGTATTTTTCCCACATGTGTATACATGTACATCACAAAGTCAGATGGTCCAGTACAATTTTACACATTTGTATGCATAAGACAATTAGATTATTCAGTACACTTTTCAACATGTATATATGTTCTGTGCGTTATTGGAATATGGACAATTCCAGAATTGCCCTGCGCGTTTTAAGATTAAAATAGTGACGGACAGTATTGGAATTCCTAAAACGCGCAGGGCGATTCTAGAATAGTCCGTGCGCGTTTTTGGAATAGTGGACAAAGTTGGAATTCTCCATTTACATGCATTTATAGATTATCAGTCATAGTCTATTTTATCCATCACTTATATGAATTGTATTGTACGACTCTCAGACAGATTCCAGTAGAATATTGAAAGGCCGATGTAAACAATAATCGTTCATAGGACAGCACAAACAACTAAGTAGTAATGTATTAGTTCAATGATGTAATGTTCCAAGGGAAAGTTTTGCTTGTTTGGACAAAAACTGTAAAATAATGTATTAGTACAATAATGTAAAATTTTCAAGGACAAGTTTTGTAAAATCTGTAAAATAAGATAGAATTGAGATCTTTATCATGTCATAAGCAAACAGAACAGACCTTGAGAAGACTGTTCCTACATGAGCAGTCTGGTCTGCGTCTATTCTGTTTGTAAAGGCATGAAAAATACGGTGATTTTAAAAAGGGTTAATAGTCTACACTTAGTAATATTTTTCGATAAAAATACACTTGTATTTAACACACAAAAATAAAACATGGTTCAGTAAAACGTACTGCCGTATCACGATGATACGCTCTATCAATAGCATCAACAAAACAAATCAACTTTAGAAAAGCAACGACTTAAGTGCACCCGCATCAAATTCCTTTTTCTCGCCGAACAACAGTGGATCAAAACAACAATGTCAATCAAAGAGCGTAATGTTATTTTGCCTTGCGCGATTCTAGAATCGCGTTGGCCGATTCTGGAATGGTCCGCCATTATTGGAATTCCTAAAACGCGCAAGGCGATTCTAGAGTTGTCCAAATTCCAATGATGCGCAGAACATATACATAATACAGCAGATGGTCTAGTGTTAGGTTTCCACATGTGTATACATAATAAAGCCAGATGGTCTAGTGTTCGGTTTCCACATGTTTATACATCACAAAGTAAAATTTCCACAATGTTTACATCACAACGTCATATGTTCAACATTAAGACATGTGACAAAATCGTATTCTATTTTAGTGTTGTACATATATGTTCAACAAACATCTGGTTAATTAATCTTGTTTTGCTTTTAACTCTTTCATTAGCATATATTAGTTGTGCGTAGTTATACCTTGAGGAAAAATTAAGTACACTATTTAGATCTATATTGTTTAGTGTAATGTAGATATGCTTTGAGGAAAATGAATGTCTCATTCGAATATTGATAACTGATGTACCTATGTAAAAATACATGTAAGGCTCTTTTGAAACTTTTATGTAAATACGACTTGCGGAAAAATAAGTATCGTTTGAAAATTGGTAACTTTACAATTTTGCAAATACGCTTTCTGGAAAAAATCCCGTTTGAATATTGATGTTTTTGTGTATGTATACCTTAAGGAAAACCTAATTCTCATTTGAATATTGTAAAACTAAATATATTTTTCATATGGATGACTTTCGTATTTATGTAGATATGCCTTATCGCTGGCAGGGATCTCTTTCCAAGAAAATCAGGTAAGATACTATAACACATATTCAAGCTTGTATTTCTATGTGTAAAGGTACTGATATGTGTTAACCATTTACCTGTTCAATAGTAATGTGAGAAATAATGACGTCATGAATATTGGATAGCTACATTTTTACAATTTAAAGTTTGCTCTGACAAAAACTGTAGAATCAGATCTATGTCATGTCATAAGCAAATATAGGAGCCGTCTGATCTGGTTCTACTATGCAAATGCATGAAAGACGCGTTTATATGAAGGATATGGCAACATATGAGCATTTAACTCGTTCGTTGCCAAATATTGTCGTCTGCAACATTTGCTGTCCTCTGAAATTATTTCCTCTTTTCTTTCTAAAATATCATCTCAGTAGCAAACAGCCACTCGACGTTTCATATCTGTTCCGAGCTATTAACGATCATACGACTGGAGTTATCTTGTATCAGACTTTCGTACTTTTTAAAGACGTTACCGAAGTGTCAAACATTTTGAATACCAAACAGTGCCATGTGACACATTACCGGGTTGTTTTACTTATGTGCAGACTATTCTCTTTGCGCGGACTTTAGATTGTGATAAATTTTGTGACTGAAGGAGATACTTAACAAATATTAATTATGTGAACATAAAACGTATATTGAAAATTAAGAAAATGTCATAGTTCTCTTCTGAAAACATTTCCTTCGAATGGATTTGACAAAGTTACAGTTATATCTAGTCATTCATAATGTATAATCAACTCTATATTTGCCTCATATATTTTGTCTGTACATAATTAAAGAACTTACTCCCGCGATCCCATGAATGGAACACCAGCAAACATGTTAGACCTAGATCTGAGGGCTCCTGAAGGAACCGTCTAAGCACTGTCTGTAATGTTTGCTGCATCGGTCGACGTAATTGGTTTATATAATTATTATGTATCAGCATATACATGTATGTTGTTTTGAGAATCTTTTCCACATGATAACGTCGATGGGTTCCATATTCCATTGGGACAGTTTTACCGTTAATTATAAGTAAAACCTTTCTACAACGACCACTAGATTACATAAAATATTTTGTGTTAAAGGCAGGTGGCTGCTTAGAGCAAGGTGAAAGTAAAACAGAACGCGCCTATAGGAGCGTTCTGTTTTACTTTCACCTTGCTTTAAACAGCCACCTGTCCTAAATACAAACTAATTAACACAAATTAGTGGCCGTTATAGAGAGGTTTTACTGTAAATACGTGTATTTCCTATTGCAAACAATGAAACCCCAGAGGATACCTCTGATCAGGGTATGTACTGTTGGCATTAAAAATCCACATGAGTTAAAATTTAATTAAACCACAATGTCCACTTAATCCTGTTCAAAATGGAAGGGTCGAGAACCAATTGAACATGAAATGGTATACTTTCATTGCTAGAGGATTTTGAATAACAAATAGTGTATACCCTGATCAAAGAGTTCCTCTGGGAGTTCTCTGACCTAGGTCTGTACTGTTTACAAATGCCAGTATACTCGTTTCCCGTATTCAAATGGTTACACCAACATACGCACTATCTTTCTACATGAGTGCTAAACCAGCATATGCATGACATGTGGTTGTTTTTGTCATATTTCCAGTTACCAGTTAATGAACCAATCAACGGTATTGCGGATGGTTTGATCGAGGCGTGGAAGCTGTATGGCAATACATGGTATGGATGTTGTGATGCACGAATATATTGAGCCTTTACAATATTATCTATAAGATAAAAGCATAAAATTGTGAAGACCAAAATAAAGCAGATGAAATAATTTCTAATCATGCTTTAAGCAATTAATGTTCTATCTTAGTTACATGTTCTAACGTATCGTGTGCTAACTCAGATATAGTGACGTGCAGATAAGCTTATATAGTACAGGAAACACCGGTCCTCCATAAAGTGAACTTTCAAAATAAACATCAGTCTTTAAGACAAGTGGTAGCTTAATTCAGGTTAAGTGTCATGCAAACAACCCCTACAAGGAGCGTTCAGGACGACTTTCATACTGTATTAAGCAGCCAACTGTCTGAAACGATTAACATCTTTCTTTGCTAAATGACCAGCTTAAAAAAGTGTTACTGCAGTGAAGACTTTCTAAACATGTATGATCAATATCTAAATCGCAGAACATTAATATTAACCCTTGCAGTGCATGAAACCAGATACTAACATCCTTTGCAAACAGTGTAGACCCAAACGACTCCTAGATTAGCTACCTCACCAGGGTCTACAGAGTTCGTCATGTTACACGTTTCCCGATATATTCACTTTAACTGTTTGAATGCTGGGAGAGACTACCGGGTATTTGAAAATCCAGAGTCGAAAGGGTTCTAAAATTTTGTGTAAATTGAATGTTATTTGTACAGAAACTGTTTGTCTTAAAATATGTATGAATATTGTCTAATAAAAAGCATTATGTAAAGGAAACTGTCAAAATAAAAAAACTGTGTATCTTTTCGACTAGTCAATAATGACATTGATACTTTACTAAATGAGTTGCCGTGTAGTAAATTATGCATTTGGGAATATTATTATCGATGGTTTGTGATGACATATGGACAATGGAATGCTTAGCGAGCGCAAACATTGTAGAATCAGATTTTATTTTCCAGCGCTGTTATTCTGTTTGTCGTCCAAGACGAACCTATATATCTTAACCCTGACCAGAGATGGGTGGAGAGAAAAGTCTTCGAAAAGGATAGCACTATACGAGTAGCATATAGCTCCTTCAAACTGTTGAAAACAGATCTCAAAATAAAAAAGGGAAACTTGTTCGTGTATGTAATGTTTTTTTCTAAACATATTATCGTTAATATAAGTTCTTCATAGTGGTGAATAAACACATGCTACATCTGTCTGGTATACATGTAATACAACTCTACAACTGATATAGGACACCATGTCACTTACTATGCGTTTATTGTATTGACTTTAGTGTATGTAAACAATGTCTAAATCACCGAGAGCTTGTCGTAAATTTATTTTAACTACATTCTTTAATATCTCTAAACATTTGAATACTTGCCCTCTTCTTTTATTCTGAAAATAATATTTTCTTCAACGTCTTTTCGAATTTACGACCAGAGTGTTAACTCATTGCCTGTTCTACGTTTATTCAAAAATGTATTTCAATACCTACTGAATATTTATGGTCAACATAGTTATAATGAAATATGGAAGGTGGAAAAGTGTAGCAAATTTAGAATCTTTCAAATTCAATTAGCAAACAGACCAGACCCTGATCAGACGGCTCCTATAGGAGCCGTCTTATCTGGGTCTACTCTGTTTGCAAATGTGTGAAAACACGTTTATATGAAGGAAAGGGTTAAATAGTTCGGATCCCGGTGAGACGCCGATATACGTGACATCTCATTTAGATTCAACCTGTACTTACCTCTTTACATTCAGCCCTCGCCGTGTTGTTAATAAATGTTAATGTTCTAATCATGTATTGGAGTTTTTGTTGTTTTTGCTGAATGTAAAATACTACTTAATTTATTGTGTCGTCACTCTAACGATAATGAGAAAACTCGAAAGGAATTGCATGCCTGGATATTGAATGAACGATGTTTTGACTATAAATATATATTGTTTTGACAAAAAGCATGTATGTGTAAATACCATGCGACTTATGACATAAAGTGCTCTGACGAACATGCATCTCGTTTGCAAGCTTTTATTACAGATAACATTTTCTTTCGTCCGATTGTCTTTAAACATAATTTATGCTACATGGTTTTAGAGTTCTATTCCCAGATGATCTTGGTTTGTTCTGTCATTTCGTTCATGTTTACGTAAAACCTGTTCTTGTGGTCATCAACATAGAATACAAACTTGTTTGAAGAATGACTTCAGAACAGTGAAGCGTGTTTTAAAAACGATATGAAGCTCTAAACACTGTTTAGCATGGGTCATATTTAAAGAAATTCGGTTGAGAAATACACGAGATTCTTTGGTAGTTTTTTGCGTGACTTCCACCCTACATTAATTACAATGTATTACCTGTCTACGGCATGAATATTAATTTAAACGGCTGGTATAGAAGAGGCTTAGTGTACAATTATATTTTTCGTAGGTCAGGGCAAGAAGTTGCCGTTGTGTACTATAGAATGGGATACGGAGCCAGTCACTTCAGTGACGAAAAGGTACGAGGGACATAATAAATACATAAGCTCCGTTATACGAAACAACACCTTTAGACTTTGCAAACACTGTGAAACCAGATCAGTTTCTATATTGTTAGTCTCTAAGATTCTGCACTGTCTGAGTAGACGTTATAAATGCAGCGAATGGTTCTACGTCATTTACAAAGTCTAAAGCTGTGTATACATCGGAAGTCGTGTTCACTTTCTAGAAACCATCGCAAGTGTAAACCAAGGTAATGTACAACATGTTAATCCCCACATGCGTTATAATAAGCTGGGCATACAAGCTTGGGCATAAAATAATTTCAAGCTTAAATTCTGAAGGAGTTCCTTCAAAAGCGAAAGCAGTAATGCGACAATAGACAATTGCAGACTCGGTTTATCAAGTCCGTTCATTAGCAGTTATTTAAGTCCAACACTGCTCACACCCACTATCACCGACTTAAGCGATATTCAACTTTAATATCTTAAAGCACTGAAATTGATGAACTCAAAGGACCAGAAAATATAACAACACTGAGAATGATGTTCGGGGAAACTGTTTTACTGCCGCCACACAATCACTTAACACCTGCTGTTGTGAAGCACATAAATTCTGAAAGTAGGAGATCTTGCGAGGCAAAAGCAGCAATGCGAAAGGAGAACATTGCAGACTTTGTTTTATTGAGACAGTTCATTAGCAGTTATTTAAAGTGTAACATTACTCACGCCCCCAAGTCCCAGTCTGTCAAGCGCGACCTGATTAGCATTAGCATACAACTTGGATGCAGGAGAGACACCTAGTAATCCGGTGTTTGATCAGGATCCAAACTGTTTATACTCGACCAGAATGTCTGGACCAGAATATGTCTTAGGTTTGCATAAACTGAAAATATATAAAAAAAAAACAAAAAACCTGTTCCAGATTAGACCTTGAGCAGATATCAGTGTGCACATTGTATAATTAATACAATATAAAACATAAATAAAGTTATTACCTCTTGGACAGTCTAAGAAGTCAGGACTAGAGTCTCGTGAATTGAATATGCTCTTTGGCAAATGAAAACCCTTGTTTTTGTGTAATTTAAACTATTCTTCATTTTGTAATCTCTTATTTGTAAATTATTATGCAGACATTATTATTTCAAGAAATACTTAAAGAAGAATGATCCATTTTTTAATCCAATCAAAATAAGCATTCATCTAGAGTAACTGTCACTGGTATTTTCTGATCCTCAGACCGAATGGTAAACCACACTAATTTTGAATTTGCTAACACTGGAGGGCGTTTAAGTCATGTATATCCACACTTACTACCATTAAACGTAATATGTTTTATTTTTCAGGAATATGACATGCGACTGAAGATGGAGCTGTCGCGTGCAATAAAGTGCCCACCAATACAGTACTTCCTTGCTCAGGTACGTGGGTATGTTGTTTTATAACCACCCCTGGTATGCGGGTAGGCATGTTTTGTCAAATTTCCACTAAAACAATACTTTCTGATCATTCGAGATCATGAATTTCAGTACCTTCTGTTCTGAAAATTGAATATCGCTTAAGCCGGTGCTAGGGGGCGTGAGCAGTGTTGCACTTTCAATTACTGCTCATGAACAGACTCAATAAAACCGAGTCTGCAATTTTCTCCTTTTGTGTTGCAATTTTTGCTTTTGGGGGATCACCTCTCTTCAGAATTTATCGCTCAAGGACATAGGTATACATGTTTCGGAACCTGCAAAAACGTGTCCACCAAATCACAAAAGTGTGAGAAACGCCCCTACAGGAGCTCCTGACTAATACTTTCATCCAGTGTCAAGCAACCACCTACTTTAAAAGTTTCTTCTTTAAGTGTTAGGTGTAGAGTGGTTCTACTGTACATACAATTTGAGTAGTGGATTCAGGTGAGAGTCTGACAAGGCTCAGATATGAGCGAGCAATATAAAAGCCACACAGAGTAATAAAGGTAAATCCTTATCCTGCCGAGTGCTATCAACCATTTGCAAACAGTGTGTAACCTGATGAGATTCCAAGTTACTCGGCGTCTCGGCAGGATACAACCTGTTTGACACTCGGTTAATAGTTTATCGGTAGCGTATCAAACCAAAAGTAAGTACATGTAAAACATCTGACGGATGGGAAGTTTAGCTGACATAATGTTTTATACATGTAACAGGATAAGTGTTTTACGTCCTCTCATTGGCCTACTTATTGCTCATGCCCTTTCTAATACTGCCATGATTCATGAACCTCATCAATTTATTATTGAATACTCTTAAGCACTTTGGATGCTGGTTTTTTAAAGTGGGATAGTCCATCATTGCTTAACAGAGAGTCCATTGAGTTGGAATGAATTAAATTTGCTAGATGATTACGAATGACAACCTAGAAGCCCTCTGATCAGCGTCTACACTGTTTGCAGATTCCAGAGGCACTCGGGTATCCGGCATTTAAATGGATAACTGTATCAGTGGTATCGATTCATCATACCGTATTATTAGTCGATATGGTAATTCAGACCAATGGCTGTTAAACAGAGTGGACAGCAGGTCATCACGGCCTGTAAATGTCATCTCGCACTTTATCACTCACGTGCACTTAATCATTTACTCCATAAAGTTCTATTCATATAAGAAATACAAACAGCGCAGCCCCTGGTCAGATGGCTCCTCTAGAAGCTCTACCCTGGTCAGATGGCTTCTCTAGAAGCTCTCCCCTGGTCAGATGGCTCCTCTAGAAGCTCTACCTTGGTCAGATGGCTTCTCTAGAAGCTCTCCCCTGGTCAGATGGCTCATCTAGAAGCTCTACCTTGGTCAGATGGCTTCTCTAGAAGCTCTCCCCTGGTCAGATGGCTCCTCTAGAAGCTCTCTGATCTGTGTCTAGACTGTTTTTGCAAATGGCAGTACACTGATTTCTCGTGTTCAGTGCGTTAATAAGAGTTGATATGCATACGTCATAAACGCTTATGTGGCACGCGTTTGGAAAAACAAACTTGGATAACATCGCCCCATTTGAATCGTTACAAACATTGTAAGCTTGTATATTTGTTAAAGTTTCACACGAGCCCTACTATGGGAAAACCAGTCTGTATGTTTTTGACTTTGGGTATTTCAAACGTGACGACTGATCAGGTTCCATACTGTTTGATACACTGGTCAATAAAATAATAGGCTCTGATGGATGACACCCATTGCATAAACTAATCAAAATTCGCTCGACAACACTTCTGGTGTTACTCAGTTTGTAAAGCCTAAAGGTTGGTTTTCGTATTGATAACATTGTTTCCTTCTTTACAGAGGAGCATACAAGTAATACAAACACGAAATAAAAACAAATATGCACACTAGAAGTACAATACAACTCTTTATGTAATGTATTTGATACGAAATCTACATCATGCCTATCACACTAATTTCAGTAACCTGATGAAGGAATGTGATTGTACATTTAAATAGATAAGCTAGACATTATATAATATGTAGCAGGTAAATGAATATAAAAAAATAATGTGTTGATTTTCTATACCTTTTATATGCGAGTTATTGGAAATAAGTAATCGGGTTCATGTATCATTTATTTTGTATTGATTGAGATTTCAGTATTAATATAGAATAATATATTTTAGAGGTGAAAATGAATAATGCTAAACAAAGCTATGCATAGTTTAAGTGGTTTATTTTGTTATGTTCCCGAAGGTAGTAAGAATGTCTTGTTTATTTTCAGACAAAAAAAGTGCAGCAAGTTCTTTCTGAAAAAGGCTGTCTAGAAAAGTTCATAGACGATCCGAAAGTGGCCGCTCGAATACGGAAAACATTTGTGCAGCAGTATTCATTTGACGAGGTACATGTCTAAAACATTTTTAATCGTTTATTTTGTTTATAGCAACCATCCACACCTTTCCTCCATATATACGAATTGCAAACAGAGAACACCATTTAATTGCTGGATACATAATGTGGTGCCTTTGCAAAGAAAGCATCCCGAGTTCAGACAACTCATGCAGAGCCAATAGTTTATATTGAGGCAAGGTTTGTATGTGAAACAGTATGTGCCCCTGACATATGATGGGCACAAAACAGCTAGTTCGTTTGACTTTCGACGGGTACACATGCCGAATATAAAATCTCTATAATTATATAAAAGTTAAAACCAATACAAGGCCAAACTTAACGTTTCAAACAGACAAATATACAGACAAACATACAAGCCAGAATATCAATATACAATAAAACGCTTCTAAACCGGAATTCTAGTAGAGACTTTTTTTTTTATTTAGATACGTTTAGCCAGGTGTCTGCTTAATGCAAGGTGAATGTCATGCAGAAAGCTCATAGAGGAGATTTCTGCTTGACTTTCACCTTATATTAAGCTGCTACCAGTCTCCAAGACCGATATCTATACTAAGTTGAACGCCCGGCTTAGAAGGGTTTGACTGTATTACGGAGTTTACGACTGCTCGTGTATTATAGCCATATACTATGGAATGCGGGTCGGGACATGCCAATTGCTAATTTGCCAAATGCTTTTTTGCTAGTTGCTAAATGCCAATTGCTAATTTGCCAAATGCTAATTGCTTTTTGCCAGTTGCTAATTGCCATTTATTCTAGTTTCTTTTCTCTGAAGAGTGCTTGCTGGTACCCGGCAAATTTGATGGTATGTTTAGTAGGTCAAGTACCGCCACCACATTGCAATTTCGGGATCCAGATCAGCGATATGGAATGCGGATCGGGCCATTCCAATTACTAAATGCCAATTGCTTATTTGCCTGTTGCTAAACGTCAATTGCTAATTTGCCAAATGCCAATTGCTAATTTGCCAAATGCCAGTTTCTGAATGCCAGTTGCTAATTGCCATATTGTCATTAATTCTAGTTTCTTTTCTCTGAAGAGTGCTTGGTGGATCTAAGGATTAGACATATCGGCGGGCTTCATTCTACAATGTGGTGTGTATCCTTATCAAAACAGTAATATACCCAATCTATGTACATCTGTAAGCGAGAAGAATACGTTCGTAATTTTTTCATTTGGCAAATGGCAGTTTAGCAAATGGCAATTGGCATGTCCCGACCCGCATTCCATAATATACATATGTGATACTATTTATTTCAAAGGGTGAAGTAGGCGACAGGACGGTCCAGATAGCAATGGAAAATCCTGGCAAGTTCGTACTTAAGTCTCAAAGAGAGGGCGGAGGTAAGTGACTGAAAAAGATCTGATTTTCTAAGTAAAATATTCCCTCGTAAATATTACAGTATGAAATATCAGTTAATGAATATTCATGATGTCATTATTTCTAACATGAATATTGACCATATTCTGTTGTATATTTCGCGTAGGAAGCGGATACTTCAGCGATGAACAGATCAGGTCCCAACTTGAAGAAATTAAAGACAGCGAGAAACGTCATGGCCACATCCTGATGGAGAGAATCCTACCTGTTTACCAGTACAATATATTTATAGGAAACGATAGAGATACCAAGATTCGACCTGTCACAAGCGAATTGGGTGTATATGGAATATTACTTGGGTATGACAAACACACATCAATAACATGTTCAGTTATTATGTAAAATTATTTTTTAAGATTAGAAACAGATCGAGGCATCTGCGTGATATGGGTTTTAATGAATGGATGAGTGGGTGAATGTGTGAGCGAGTAAGTGGTTAAGTCAGTGATTAGGTGCACATACGAATGAATGAGTGTATGAATAAATGTGTACGTAAGTGAGTGGGTTGGTAACTCAATGAGTGAGTGAGTTAACAAGTGAGAGAGTAAATAAAAGAGTGCGTGAGTGAGTGAGTGAGTGAGTGAGTGAGTGAGTGACTGACTGACTGACTGACTGACTGACTGATTCGGTGAGTGGGTTAATGCTTGAATAAATGAGTGAGTAAATTGACAAATGAGTAAATTAATGATTTAATAAATGAATGAGTTAGGGTTAGGGGATGGATAAGTTAGTGAGTATATATGTGAGCGTATGAGAAGGTCAATGGATGTGAGTTCTTGAGTGAGCAAGTGACAGAGGGATCAAGTGACAATGTGACTGAGTTAGTGATCAGTGATATAGGGCATAAATGGCGAGAAAATGATGATCATGATGATGATGATGATGATGATGGTGATGATTGAGATTATAAAGACGATGATGATGATCAACAATAGGAGCAACGATACCATCATTTGCCTATTTCCGAAAATGGGATCGGGAGCAGGTGTTTATGAATTAATTCTATATTTCTATGATTTGAAATCACAAACTTACCTGTATGTCAAATATGAAATAAGTCACACAGCTAGTTATCATGATATCTGAAATTATTCATTTATCTGTTGGTCATATCTGAAATTGTTTATTTAGCCTTTTCATCAAAACTGGATATACATTGTATTATATTCGATATCAGAACTATATTATTCATCTACTTATTGATCAGAACTACAAGTATTCGCTTAGCTATTTGTCAGAATTAAAACTATTCCCTTGGCTATTTATCAGAATTAAAACTAAAACTTAGCTATTAATTGAAATTAAAAAAGGTTTGAACATTTTTACATAACAATTTGTGAGTTCTGAAACCCTTCACTATGTTCAAAGAATCGTCTTTATTTCTGTGCATACAGATCATCGGAGGCGGAGGTGTTGAATACCGTCCCGGGATTTTCCTTGAAGACCAAAGACGCAAATGACGACGAGGGTGGTCTCAGTGGAAGCGGATCTGTTGACTCGCCTTTCTATGTCGAATCCTGACCTTTAACCCTTTTGGCGCCAAAGGAATAAAGCACACATATAGAAATAGATTGAGACAAAAAGTGAAGTCCCTTATCAAACGCCGCCTTGAAAAGGCGGCGTCTGATCTGGGACTGCACTATTTGCCGTGGTGCATTTTTGCGACTGCGGCGGTGAAAGGGTTAACCGTAACCTAATTACCCTAAGTATTCGGACACCTACCCCCCCCCACCCCCCACCCAGGAACTGAATAACTATATTTGACACTAGTTTTATAATTTAAAATTATATTGACATAGTAGCTCATAATGTACGTCTTGATCAAACGCCACTTGATCTGTGTCTACACTATTTGCCTAATTTTGTTTTTCAAAATACTTCTGACACTTATTACTTTAAATAGTTGGATACTTATTCCCCCTTTTTCTATGAGTTTGTAAAGCTGAACATTTCAATTCGGTTCCATTTTTTAACTTTAAATTAAACTGACATAGTAGCAAATAGCGTAGACCTTGATCAAGCAGCTCCTTTGTCGTCTGTATGTCCGAATACAGTCTGTCCGAATAATTAGGATATATAGACTGCCTTATGTAACTGACGAAATCCGTGATAAACAGTGTGTGCAATGTGGTCCAAGATAAGATGCCATTATCTCTTTCGCTGCCCATGCCGCATATATGATTACCTATGCAAACAGTTTGGATCCAGATGAGACGCCGAGTAAATCGTTGTCTTTTCAAAATTCAAGCTGTTTGACACCTAGTTTCACATAAGTTTGTAGTTTTGAAACCGGTTTGCGAGTTGAGGCCATCATTTTAAATATAAAAAATCAAATGTGATTAATAAAAATGTGGTTTACGTAATAAAATCACTGAAACATGATTGTACAACTATACTCTTTCCTTATCCGTGCAATATTAAAGCAATGTTTTCCTTGAAGTTTAAAAGTTTTCTTTATTGGTTATACAAATACGGTAGAACCTCTTCTGGCCACTAGTTAATGAGTTAGCTACTTAATGCATAACTAAATTAATGCAAAAAGCTCCTATGAACTTTCTGCATAACTTTCGCCCTACACTAAGCTACCCTCTGTCTTCAACTCCAAGACTTGACCCTATTTTAGTTGGCGTTGTAGAGAGGTTATACTGTATCAATAATCTGAAAATGGATGATCCTTCGAAAGCAAAAGTAGAAATGCAAAAAGAGAAAATTGCAGACTCGGTTTTATTGAGTCTGTTCATGAGTAATAATTAAATGTGCAACACTACTCACGCCCCCCTAGCACCGGCTTAAGCAGTATTCAATTTTCAAAACTAATAACATCAAAACTTATGATCCCGAAGGACCAGAAAATATAACAACACTGAGAATGAAGTACGGGGCGACTTTTTACGGCCGCCACACAAGCACTTAACACCTGCTGTCAAGTCAAGCACGATCAGACATTGCTTAGGTTTACGGACAATATGTACAAAATACGTGAAACAGACACACATACCTGAATATAGAGGACATATCGTTTGTATAAGAACGTGTAATACCTACATTCCACAGTAAATGTACGCGCACCTGCATAGAGATGACATATTGTATGTACAGGTACGTGTAATACCTACATTCCGCAGTAAATATACACGTACCTGTATAGAGAGGACTTATATTGTATAAACAAGTACCTGTAATACCTACATTCCACAGTAAATATACGCGTACCTGCATAGAGAGGACTTATATTGTATGTACAAGTACGTGTTATACCTACATTCCGCAGTAAATATACACGTACCTGTATAGAGAGGACTTATATTGTATAAACAAGTACCTGTAATACCTACATTCCACAGTAAATATACGCGTACCTGCATAGAGAGGACTTATATTGTATGTACAAGTACGTGTTATACCTACATTCCGCAGTAAATGTACGCGTATCTGAATAGAGAAGATTCATATTGTATGTAAAGTACCCGTAACAATCTACATCCCACAGTAAATGTACACGTACCTGCATACAGAGGACTTACATTGTATGTATACGTCGGTGTAACAACCTACAACCACAGTAAAATGTAATACGAGCAAACAGGGAATTATATTAAATAAACAATATGTGTAATCTTTACGCTCGGCAATACATGTACACACATCAGCAAACAGCAGACTTATATTATATGTATAAGTATGTGTAAAATCCACGCTCCACAGTAAATGTATACACAACTACACACAGTATACTGAATAATGAATGTGTTGCATCAGTCAATAATTAGGGACGTTAACACTATATAATGTTTTCCTTGTTGACTATCCATGTCCGAAATAATGACATCAGGAGTATGTATTAGCTGAAATCTTATAATGGCATATATCCATAGGATGTTATGGTATTGGCAGATACAGTAGAATCATATATAAATTTATAAGCAAACATAGCAGACCCTGATCTGATGGTGTGAAAATGCGTTTGTATGAAGGAAAGAGGTAACGTTACTGAAGCAGCAAAGAAGAAACAGTTGCTTAGATTGCTGACTGAGAAAAAAATTACATGAAATCATAGTAATTTACCATTATATTATTAGATATATATATAAACACACATATTTCATTTTATTTTATTATGCTTCAAATGAAATTCGGAAAGGCTGAAGGTATATAAACGTATATTATAATAAGCATAACATGAACATATATTCAACATTTTGAAAGGCGAATTTTCAAAGCGGAATGATTCATGACTGTTTAATATGATTTGCGAGAGGAATGAAAAACAGTGCAGAACATTTGAATACTTCCCAATCGATCAAGCTCTGGAGACTATCGATTGAGCATGAAACAGCTTGGTGCCTGCTGGTAGCGGATAGCAAGGGAGAGGGTTTAATTCCTAGATAACGAGCAGTATGATGATAATGTAACAAAACAATCATCGAATAGGATAAGGCATTGTCGGATTCATATTCAACCCATTGATGTGTAATATACATGTACTCGTAAACCGATACGTATATATGGTACATGAAATTAATATAAACTATTGATATCATCTGCATTAATTGTAAGTATTAATGTAAATGTATCATTTACACAGTAGTGTTCAATGTCCCTCAAAAGGGACATAGGCAAACAGTGTAGATCCGGTTAACAGCCCTGTGATCAAGGTCTGCACTGTTTGCTGATATCACTGATGTCAATGGCTTATACTAACACATATTGTGTTTGCTGTGTCCCCTCAACATGAACAATGGACGGGTTCCAAAATAAAATATGGACGGGTTTTCTTTAACCCTTTCCTCAATAAATACGCCTTTCTACACTTCCGTAACAAAGGTGGCCGACGCATGCTTGGACTCACCCATAGACCCCCCCCCCCCCCCCAAAAAAAAAAAAAAAAAAAAAAAGTGATCGAAGTATGTTCAACTAGCCTAAAACTATCTATTTGAACCCTTAACCACTCCGAAAAAAAAGAAAAACACGACCCGGAAAAAAATTTCCTTTCGGGTCTATATATGTATTGAAAGGTATCCAACTACGCCAGATCAACCGCGGAAAATTCAACAGTCATGTTTTTCAAAGTCTTACAGCAAAGCCAATTCAACACCGATTTCAATCATTTTGGTCTTGATCCGTTCCAAATTCCATATATTAAGCGGCACAGTCAGTGCTTTCCTTAAATATTGCTCCGTCTTGTCGCTGCAAGACGGCGAATTTGAAAAATCGCTAGAGCGAAACGATGTGACTCCCACAAGGATGCATAAAAGTATATAGGGGGATCTGTATTCGTTTAACTTTTCAACAAAAACGCGAATTATGCTGAACCACATTCGAAAAACATTCAACTCACCGCAGTTAAAACGATGTTGGCTAGTTCCAGTCTGATATGAGACGCCAGTTTTCTTTCTTCTACTTTCGTTTTGAACGGAGATGGCCATTTCGCTGTGGCCCGGAAGTAGTAGTCAATTTGCATATCTAATAGTTTATGAGCCGGGTCACAGCAAAATGGTCGCATCCGTTCAAAAAGAAAGTTGGGGAAAGAAAACTGGCTCCTCGTAGCAGACTGGAAATAGTAAGCGCCGTTTTAATTGCGGTGAGTTTAATGTTTTTCGATAGTGTTTCACCATAATTCCTGTTTTTGTTGAAAAGATTAACTAATACAGATCCCCCCTATATACGTCTATGCATCCAGGCGGGAGTCACATCGTTTCGCTCTAGCGTTTTTTCAAATTCGCCGTCTTGCAGCGACAAGACGGAGCAATATTTAAGGAAAGCACTAAGTGTGCCGCTTAATATATGGAATTTGGAACGGATCAACACCAAAATGATTGAAATCGGTGTTGAATTGGCTTTGCTGTAAGACTTTTAAAAACATGACTGTTGAATTTTCCGCGGTTGATCTGGCGTAGTTAGATACCTTTCAATACATATATAGACCCGAAAGGAAATTTTTTTCCGGATCGTGTTTTTCTTGTTTTTCGTAGTGGTTTAGGGTTCACATAGATAGTTTTAGGCTAGTTGAACATACTTCGATCTTTTTTTTTTTTTATTATTTTTTTTTTTTTTTTTTTTTTGGGGGGGGGGGGTCTATGTGTGAGTCCAAGCATGCGTCGGACACCTTTGTTCCGTAATAGTCACGTTTTGAAACCATTGTGGTAAATAGAGCAAATGTATGCATTGATCACAATGGTTTCAATACTATATAATTCTATATGTTTCCTTTTCTCTAAATAATGCTCCTTTTTTGGTAGATATATTCAAAGAGGTTGACTCTAAAAATAGCCTATAAGGGAATTGGTTAAATAATATGGGAAATAATGGGTCAAGCTAAAACGTATTTACTGTGTGATCCGTCGGAACTAGGTCCACTTTGTTTGCAGATACGCGAAAAGGAATTTATAGGAGGGAAAGGGTTAAAGGGTTACATGGACGTTCTTCTTTTACATATTTTTTATGTTTAGAATATATCATTATATATGTACGTATATAGCTATTAATTAAAGAGGCATGATGCTCAACATATGAGAAGAGATAATTATAGGATACAACTTATATATCTCTGACTCTAGTTATCTCCCATACGCAAATATCCCTTATGCATATTTCATCTCCCGCAGTATAACATTAAGTACTTGCATTTATTCAAGCTGCACAGCACTTATTGTTTTTTTCTCTTATGAAACGGTTGACTGAATATCAAGTAAACATGCAATGGTTTTGAACACGTATAAATATACATGTATATTGTCGTTTTCCACGTCGTATTAAAACAATAATATTTTGTCTGTTGTTTGTGTTGATTAATGCCGTTTCTGGTCACTATGGGCTAACTGGGCACCACAGAGAGAGAGAGAGAGAGAGAGAGAGAGAGAGAGAGAGAGAGAGAGAGGGGGGGGAGATACAGAGAAACTCGGGCGCGACACCCTGCTCTTATTATCGATGAATTTTCTCTGATTATTTTAGATGCCCAGTGTAAAGCACTGATACATCGGACCTCTGTTTAAAGTCACGCCCGAAGGATTTGGTCCGGCGGGGAATACATACGTATATTTTGAATAAATGTTATGTTCTTACAACACCGATGATGATTGACTGGCATGTTAACATGTGTGAACAATACAGGACATGTCGTTTGATCAGTGTAAGCAATGCTTGCGCCTTTTAAGAAATCGACCTGATGCATTTGTCGTCAACCGACAAAAACACGAAACAAATAAACACGAAAATTAAGGATTCGAAAATAAGCAGTCAAAACACGAAAACATACCATTAAAACGAACACAGACGATCACAACAAACTATCAATATATTGGAGATCAAGAATAAATGCTGCACAATAAACTCGTGTACAACTTAACTCTTTGTCTAATACAGTAGAATCTGTCTTAAGCGACCATTAAAAAGAGGTATTGTTATGGGCCTAGGAGGCAGATGGTAGCTTAATGCAGTTCAAAAGTAATGCAGAAAGTGCCTATAGGAGCTTTCTGCATTACTTCAGTCCTGCATTAAGCAATCACCTGCTTTTTAAAACTCTTATGTTCCATATATGAATGGTCGTTTAAGATAAGTTCTACTGTATATTAAGTAAGAATAAAATAAACGATTGCATTGTGGACAGGGGGATATTTTACTATGTAGAACCTGTAGAATCATGTCTATGTTATTTCATAAACAGAGCAGACCCTTACCAGACGACTCCTACAGGATCTTGGTCTAATACAGTACAATCTGTCTTAAGCGACCATTAATTTATGGAAAATAGGAGTTTTAAAAAGCAAGTGATTGCTGAATACAGGTGGTACCTTAATGCAGGTCAAACATAATGCAAAAAACTCCTATAGGAGTTTTTTGCATTACGTTTGACCTTCATTAAGGTACCACCTGCCTTATAGGCCCATATTGATACTTCTTTTTGATTGCCGCTTAAGACAGGTTTTTTGGTGTGTTTGTAAATACTTGGAAAAGCGTTTCCTTGAGCTAAAGGATTAACAATATAATTGTATTTTAATAGATCAAAACAATTCGCACTATTTCTGTGTTTGCATGTGTATTTCTTATTAATAAAAACGAAAAAAAACTTTAAAAATCAAGGACAAAGGATTTAGCCAGATGTGACGAGGGAAGATGAGTTTTTGTTTGTAACTGCGACATACGATTTGATCAAGCTTTTGAGAAACTATTGACCGAGTTCAAACAACTTGGATTCTGATGAGACGCGGAGTTAGTCGGGGTTTCATCTGCATCCAAGCGGTTTGTCAGTGGGTTGCGGAAAACGAGTAAAGGACTAAATAACGTTGTACTCGTATCGTCATGCTGCTAAGTCAATAACAAAGTGCATTGGTGATTTGAGAAACAAAAGAGAATACAGACGAGCTCCTTTATGTTTTTCATTTGTTTGAAGTTGTCGCAAAACGTCATGTACGCTGTTCCCCCACCTGCACAGATGCCACACTGAGTTTTAGCTGAGATTCAGAACTGTTGCAAACATCTGACAAATATGAAATTAGCAAATTGCTATAAGTTTGACCACAGTACTGGTAATTCTCTTTCTTTTTTGTTCCCACATTGACTGCAAATATGTATACTAGTTTCTATCTGAGGATAATACCTTCCACTTTAACACCTATACATGTATACCATGATGGATGCTAATGTCTTTTAAGGCGACACGAAGCGTTAGATAGCTTCATATTTAATGGAGTCGAGCGATTCAAGACCGTATAGAAATGTTTAATCCAGCGCCCAAGGATTAAACACTGGTTTGATGGGTATTGCCCCGTCTGTCCTAACAGGATAGGAGCTGGATGCCTGAGATCCATGGAAAGTTGGCATGACGTCGTAGATTCGCATATAGACTATATTTTTTCTCAGCTGTGTGTGTCATCTTTGTGTCGTGCTTTTTACTGTTGATTCTGGTGAAGACTGCCATCTTAGAGTACGGTAGGGACATTCCAAATCATTCTGTGTGAAAGATGTTTTCAGCGAGATGACAGGAGATTTATATTTTCATCGAACCAGTATTACACACAGTAACCCAACGTCCCAACCTAATACTCTAAACATATTTTCGAAAATTAATATATGCGCGACTCTCAAAACCTGTTGTGCACACACGTACTGGTGAAAATCATGAACATAACATATGGTGCACAGTAATCATGTCCGGTCTATGTGTGTGATAACGTGTGCGTGGGTTCGTCAAATTGTGCGTTCGTCCGCCCGTGCATGTGTGCGCGCATGTATGTGCATTTGTGCGTGTGTGAGTGCATGTATGCATGTAATGCGTGTGTGCGTGTTCTTTGATGCTCGATTACGTTAATGAAACAATGTTGTCGTACTATAATCGGAAACAGTCGCTGTAGAATCTAAACGGTTCGTTATGTGCAACGGATATTTTCCGCGACATTCGAAATCTTTCTCTGAGAATGCGGGCAAATAGTCGGAGCAAGGAATCCATGTTGTTGCTATCTCTGAAATATACATAAAGTACACCACACGTTCTACATGCTTATTCATTGTAACACATGCATAACGAAAACAACAGATTTGGTACACTTTGTTAAAGATAACAAAATTCCATGACCTTTTAGAGCCATTTATTTGTTAATATCTAGAATAATTTTGAAGCAGTGTTTGTTTATCTAACATAGATATATATATACATATATATGTGTCCACTTAATGTACAAAGAGAAAGTTTCAATCCTTTTGATGTGAAAATACGGATAAATGCTAATTGTAATGAATGCCGACACTAGTATATAAAGCAGGGGACAAATTGAGATAACGATCGTATGTTTAGTTTCCAACAGATTAGTCATATACAGTAAAACTCACCTACTCCGAACTTTCAAATTAATTTTCACTGCTGATTACACGGCAAGCGGCAGCATGATGGAGGATAAAAGTCAGCCAGAAAAACCCGAAGGAGCTTTTAGGACTTTCATCCTGCATTAAGCAGCCACCTGCTTATAACGACTTGACTTATAAACGTTACTGAATGTTCAGTTTAGAGCGGTTTAGCTGTATATTTACGAGCTTGTGCAATCCGGTTTTAGTTTAACCTTGAGCATACAAAACCGACGCTCAATGTAAAGTTGTCATTTAAAATATCAAATTAAAGTGTGTGTTGTTTCTTTTTGTTACAAACACATTTGTAGACACCGTGTAAATGAAGGTATAAAGATCCTTCCCTTATAACTGATATAGAATAAATGAACGAAATGTAGCTTAGAGTTGTTCAAGGTTAGACTACGGCCTTTCCAAGTCGATTACCTTTGTATGTGAAGTAGAAATGGATCCTGCGACGTTTAATTGTGAAAAGGATGCACTTAAAGTCAAACTGGAGTCGGACAAGAATGGAAACTCAGATACAGACATGGATACTGTGGACAGTAAAAGTAAAGAGAAATTATCAATTGACAGAGGTTGGGCGTGGGTTGTGCTCATAGGTATGTAACCAGTGATATCATAACATGTACTATGCCTGTGGTCATGTGAACTAAATGCCTTATATTGAATGATAAAATGCGCTACCTTGTGCCTAACAATTTCGATGTGATCCTTGTGACTTTTGCTTGCAGAATGGTTTGCTCCAGATGAAACACAGAGGATCCAAACGGTTCAGTTTTAAAATAAAAACAATTTATCTTCCTTTTTAAAAGATGCAGTACATTTTGTGTGCCTCCTCATACATGGGATAATTTTAAGTTTCACAGACGGACAGCATTGTTGTGAATATGTATATAGTGAAAATAAACTTGGTTTCTACAACTCTGGATAGACTTGTAACCCTTTGTGTTTCATTATATCAGATAACGTCCAACTGCTCCGACATTGTTGTTGTATTTATTTGAAACATCCCCGGATAAAAAAAAATGTAGATGTTCGCAAATAAAAGAATGGCATGTACAATACGTTTTGCGAGAAGGATATATTGAATTAAAACGACAGGGGAATGTGCGTCCATGTCCTCTGACATTATTTATTTGTTTAAATGGCATATACAGAATAAGTTTGACATTTATTTTAAGCAAAGTATTTTCGATTCTAAAATAATTGCAAATTTCATTATTGCAAAATCAATTTTAAATCCAGTGTCTGTTGTTATGACCGTAAATCAAGCAATGTTTTATAATTTCAGCGTGTTCACTTCAAATGTTCATTATGTTCAGCTGGGGCAAGTGCACTGGAATATTCTTCGTCGAGTTACAGCGTCGCTTCAAGTCTAGTTCTTCCGCCACTAGTGTTCTCTTCAGTCTTCAAAACGCCTTCTTTAGTATTACAGGTAAATTTGGATTGGCAAAGCTGCACCTTGAGAAATGTCGAAGGCTTGGCATAACATAGTTATTATATATTCTGGTATAGTTTCTTTGCATAACAGTTCTAAATCCGTGTATAATAAAGCTGCTTTCTTCGCTTCTAGAAACAGGTTTATCTTCAAGATTATCAGTGTGATAGGATTCCGACGAAACGTCGTATTATTTCTTTCGCTGCCTAAATGTGCCATCTGCAAACTTTGTTGCCTGCTTCAATTTTTATCTGGATTCATTTTTTGTTTAAAACACCAATATAAGTAGCACACATTTTGGATTTGAGTTACTTCGCGTCTCATCTGGATCCATACTGTTTGTGTAGGTAATCACAGATGCGACATTGGCAACGAAAAGCATCTTTATCCAAATCACTTGCCAAGGTGATCACACAAAATCGCCCATAAGGTGTAACAAAGAAACAATTCAATTATACGTGAATTTAGAAATGTATTGGAAGTTTGAGAAACAATGCAGACTCAGACTAGGGTATATGACATCGTTTTAATGTTGATTGCGATGGTCTAAAACGGTCTAGGCATATCTTGTCAATGAAAACAGCTTTTCAACAATATATTTGTAAAGGGAATTCTTTTTTTATAAAAGAGCAATAAACGTCAACATAAGTATTGTAGGTTGTATTTTGTCATTAGCACCATAATCGACGCATAATCATATAAATGTAGAACAATCGTTCTTTATATATCAATCCTCCATCTGCTTCCAGTTGGCTTGCGGTAGGTCGGTGGTTCAACCCCTGTGATTTCTGCGCGAAACATGCAATGCAATTTGTTCCGTACACGGAAGAACATTTGGGGTGATCTTCTACCTGTAATCAGTTGTACGTCGCGATATGACTGAAATACTGTTAAAGTGAAGAAATAGTAACATAGTTGATATTAATTAGCTCAGGTTTTATAATGCAGATAAAGCAGACCCTGATCAGACTAAAAGGTGTACCATTAGAGTACATGGTTAGCAATACATTTATACTGTATTTTGTCTTCAGCCTTTGGTGTGATGACTGTTGGTAAATCAATGAGCAGTCGGACGTCCGTGACAATTGGAGCGACCATGGTTTCCGCATGCTTTTTGTTGACAGCTTTTGCACCAAGTCTTTCCGTGGTATATTTTACTGGTGGAGTTTTGTCAGGTGTGTACAATGTATAAACGTGACTTCCACTGTGAGCATTTTAAGTAAGACACATGTTTGTACTTAAAAAACTAGGTTACTTTCTTTTTGCTTGAAGCTACCGCTAGTCATGTCTCTAAACAACACTCAAACTATTCATGTGTCCGTTTAACTATTTACCACATAGAGATGTTTAAGCACCATTATAAACAGAGTTGATCCAGATCAGTCGGTCTCCTTTATGAGCGGTCTGATGAAGGTCGGTTCTGTAACCTTATAAAATGATATATATCTTATTCAACAGTTTCTATAAAGATAAAACGGTGCCTTGTTCAAAGTGTCATTATAAGAATTCTGCAAATTCATATTCATAAAGTCATTCTTATTCATGGAGTAAAGAGTAAAATAATTACAGTACTTAACTGTTTTAGAAGATAAATCCAAACTATTACAATACTACTGTAGTGAATACTAAATATATAAATATTACTTAGCTAACATTTTAGAATTGCATATCAACACTTGATATTTTGGACATCGCAAACGCTGTAGAAGGATATCTGTATTATCACATTAGTCAAGAAAGCAGACCTTGATAGACAACGCCTGCGGATGTTTGCAAATGCATCAATATGCGTCTTTATAAAGTAAAGGGATAACGAATCTGCATTAATAACTTCATATGCTGTATATTTTGATGTCATTAGCTAATTTCATGGAACTAAGAGGACAACTGTATATTTGCAAATAGTGTACACCCTGCTCGGCCATTTCCGTTCGGAGCAGAAACCACTGTATTATGTTTTCCATCACTTAATACTTATCATGATAGGATACTGCTTTCAAACACGAGCTACACTGTTTGAAAATGTCAGATTATTCGATGTCTTACAATGCCTGATATTTGTGTTGATTTTGTTTCTTTTAGGTGCATTCTTTGCGTTTATGCAGCCTCACATCATGACAATGCTTAACACCTACTTTGATAAGTACCGGGGCCTTGCAAACAACATTGCTGCTGCCTTTGTGAGTGTTGGAGCGCTTGCAATGGCACCGCTGTACACCAAACTGTTTGAACATTACGGATTTACAGGAACGTTTATACTCTTAGCAGGAATCATGCTAAACATAGTCGTTACTGCAATGTTACTCAGACCAGTAGGAATATACAAGAA
The DNA here is from genome assembly GCA_963576725.1 of Azorinus chamasolen. Lineage (NCBI taxonomy): Eukaryota > Metazoa > Mollusca > Bivalvia > Cardiida > Solecurtidae > Azorinus > Azorinus chamasolen. The sequence goes on along the minus strand of OY755251.1, from coordinate 18,956,583 downwards.
AAGTATACCTTCTGTACAAGAACTCGTCAAAGGTAATAGTGGACATACAGTTTTATTGAAAAACGGAGAGCAAAATGTAAATGATGTGCAAAATGACAATGGAAAACAAAGCACACATGGCTCGACTGTCAGTTTAGCATCAGTTGGAATCCAACAGGCAGGCGTGATACACTTGAGGTCTTCAAATACACAGATATCAGTAGTCTCGGAGGACAATGTAAACACATCAAACGCTAAAAGGACAGTAAATACACTATCACAAGCATTTGCCCAAGTGAATGGTTTGTTACAGAACCGAGTGTTTCTCTACTACATTTTGTGCAATGTGTTTTTAAGTAGCGGCTGTATTGTAGCAGAGGCTTATATAGGACCTTATGCAGCGGATATGGGCATGGGCAATGAAAGTGTAGCAATGCTTATCAGCTCCATAGCCATTGCGGACCTGTGCTCTAAGGTCTTTGTGGGATATCTCTCCGACAGAAAATGGATTCAACGATCAACAATAATGGCGATAGCAGCAACAACACTGGGAATCGTTTCATTTTTTGTGTACTTTATGAGCTCTTTCTGGAGTCTTTTAGTGTTCGCCATCTTAATTGGTATTCTACAACCTGTGTACTTTGCCCTTTTTGCAGTTGTTGCAATAGATATACTTTCACTAGAACAATTAAAGGTAAGAATACATTGACCGTATCCGCACTATTTACAACAAATCAGTAACGGCATATTGATATTTTATCCCGCCATTCGCGCACGATTGCACCGGTTCCATGCGCGATATTTTACATTCAACGTTCAATTTCTTTCAGAGTGTCCTAGGTTTCCTTTCCTTAGTTCAAGGTTCCGCAGTTGCGTCAGGTCTGCCTGTAGCAGGTACGCATGACATCTTTCTAAATACCTATATTATTAGTTATGCAGTGCCTAGTGTCCCTAATATGGAATATACACTGCCAGCAAATATTCATATAAATATTTGCTGGCAGTGTATAGTCCATATTAGGGACACTAAGCACTGCATAACGAATTTATCTTACCGACTACCTTTAATTGCATCATAGGCCTACATGTATGGCTTTGAGCGGACGTATTTCCGAGGAGTAACAAGGGAATTAACTATTGCGACCTTGATATGACAGTAAGCAGAATTAATATTCTTGTAAATTAATTACCTCCATTTAATAGAAAAAAAAGATTTCTTTCACTCAAATTTCGTTTATATGTTTTTTATCATTATAAACTAACTAATGTTTATATTTCAATGCCAATAAAACATAAATTATATGTATGCATATTTAAAACCTATGTTTGGATAAACATAAATGATTAGATAAGCTGGAGAAAAGCATATGGCTGTCAAGCAAGGGAATTGACCCTTGTAAAGATGTGATATGGATTTTAGTAACCCTTTATGGGTTTTATGGGGTTTTCACGTGACCTCAATTGACCAATGGAATGACTAGAATTCAGTAGAAGGTAAGATAATAACCCTTATCCCTGTGTATAAAAATAGCGTTCTAAATAAGGCAACTACAGAACAACAGATTATCATTACATAGGTAAATGAACGAGTGAAAAACACCGGTTAGTCCCGATTTTTAGGCATGAACAATGCCCTAGATAACACATATGTAGCCGGATGCTAAAACCGAAATATGAACAATTTGCAAAAAGAATATGTCATTTCTTGGAAATGTTACTACATCTGGATCCAAGATGAACGTCAATGATAATTTATACTGTAGAACTATTTAAATATACGAGTATCGGTCATTATTTTCGGATAAAAACACAATATATGTACAAAAATGAGTCATGCAGGAAACACTACATACAGAACAAACAGTCGCCCGAACAGCAACACAAGGAAACAGCAAATGTACATAACTATAAAAAACATCAAGAGACGCACAAAGACAAAACAAACATACAATAGGGGGAAGATGTAAGTACCGCCTTGGAACGGTCAGTGACAAAAGTCACTGGGGGGGGGGGGTAAGGGTAAACCGGCTCTTCAAGTAGAATAAACCACCCATTCTAAATATAAACGATACTTATACTGTCCATGAAATCAAAATATAAACGATACTAACAGAACAAACCATTATGATGTATTTCAGGCTACCTGCGTGACTGCACTGGTAGTTACCACGCAACATTCTGGTTTTGTGGTTCCCTGCTTGTAGTTGGAGGCGTCCTTTGCTTCTTCCTGCCAAACGTAAAGGCCAAGAGTGACAGCAAGACGAGGGGGAAACGCTCATTTGCATTTAGTTGTGAAAGTCGATGATACTGATCAACCATTACATATCACAGAAAATGTTTTTGACAAAAACTGGCTTGAAGTTTTATATAGCCAGATCCTTTTCAACCATAGCCTTATGTAGAGTGGCCCATTAACAAAAAATTAGAATATCTCCGAAACTTTATACTGTTGAGTGATATACTGTAGAAAAAGACCTGCGTGGTGGGATAAATTATTGAATCACTGCATGGAGGCTGTATATCTGTACCCTGATATCCATTTTTGTTTTGTGATTTTAATTTGAAGCTGGTTAACACATTACTACAGAACTATTAACCCAGCAGAACCGATTGCCAGTTTTCTCTTGTCGTATTGCTGCTTTTGATTTCGAAGGATCCCCTACTTTAAGAACATATGTACTTCAAAACAGCAGGTATTAAAAGTACATGTATGAGTCATGCAGGAAACACCACATATAAAACAAATAGCCCCCCGAAGTACTCGCGTGGCGGCCGTAAAAGTCGCCCCGTACTTCATTCACAGTGTTATATTTTCTGGCCCTTCAGAATCATTAGTTTCGATGTTATTAATAAGGCAATTTGAATACTGGTTAAGTCGGTGTTAAAAACGATAGAAAATAAAAAAAATGATATCTATTAAAGAGGAAGTCCCTTCAACGAACGCATATTTTCAATAATATCATAAAACGTGGTACTTCTTATGCTCAATCATTATAATAAAGATTGTAAATTTGAACTTGTATCGAAAATTGACCCAAAATACACGTCACATTTTTGTTACATGCATTCAACCATAAAATTAAAGAGAATAATTTGATATAAGCTATTCAAGTATTTATGTATTATATTAATTCCCTTTTTGGAAAATGTTCTTTATTGTATAATTTTTGTTCTACAACAAAGTATTATCGGCTTTTTCCGTTCAAATTTTCCGGGGGGTTTTCCCGATGTTTATCCGATCCCTGCATTGTTTACGTTTAAAGCTTTTCTCGGAAGTGGTCGGAGAGACGCGAATAGCGCGAACAGATACGAAACTAAAACCCATCCCGAATGAAACTGAAACATCGGCAAATAAAATCGGGATCGTCGATATCAAACACATGGATGTTTGTCGTTTTCAACGTTTATTATGCCACCACTTCTAAAGAAGTGAGGGGGCTATATTGGAATCGCGCATGTCTGTTTGTCCGTCCGTACTCCTGTGTGTCCGTCCGTCCGCATTACTCCTAAAGTATTTAGACATAACTGTGAAACTTATATGGATAGAGGGTGATGAGGGGATGTTCAATCAACAAGGGTTGTAACTCAAAATTCATGTTTGAGGGAGTTACTTCCTTTAGTTACTTTTCAGAAGCAATATTTTGTCTGGAGCATAACTTGTTAAGTATTGTAGACTCAACTGTGAAACTTAATATATTGATAGAGGATGATGTGAGGATATGCAATCAACAAGGGTGTACTTAACAGTGCTTGTATGGCGGCCGTAACAATCGCCCCGTACTTCATTCTCAGTATTGTAATATTTTCTGGTCCTTCGGGATCATTAGTTCTGATGTTATTGGAAATTGAAAACTGCTTAAACCGGTGCTAGGGGCGTGAGTAGTGTTGCACTTTTAATTTCTTCTCATGAACAGACTCAATAAAACCGAGTCTGCAATTTTTTCTTTTTGCATTTCTACTTTTGCTTTCGAAGGATCACCCATTTTCAGAATATATGTACTTCACAACAGCAGGTGTTAAGTGCTTGTGTGGCGGCCGTAAAAAGTCGCCCCGTAATTCATTCTCAGTGTTGTTACATTTTCTAGTCCTTCGGGATCATTTGTTTTGATGTTATTAGTTTTGAAAATTGAATACTGCTTAAGCCGGTGCTAGGGGCGTGAGTAGTGTTGCACTTTTAATTACTACTCATGAACAGACTCAATAAAACCGAGTCTGCAATTTTCTCTTTCTGCATTTCTACTTTTGCTTCGAAGGACCACCCATTTTCAGAATAATTGTAACTCTAAATTTATTTTAAGGGAGTTTTCCAACTTAGTTACTTTTCAAAAGTATCTTTTTGTCTGGAGTATCACTTCTCAAATATTGTAGGCACAACTGCGAAACTTTATATATGGATAGAGGCTGATGAGAGGATGTGTAGTCAACAAGGGTTGTAACGATGATGAGAGGATGTGCAATCAACAACTCTAAAGTCATGTTTTGAGGGAGTTATTCCCTTTAGATACTTATCAGTAGCAAGTTTCGTTCGGAGCGTAACTTCTCATGTATTGTAGGCATCACTTTGTATGGATAGAGGGTGGTGAGAGGATATGCAGTCAATAAGGGTTGTAACTCTAAATTCATTTTAAGAGAGTTATTCCCCTTAGATACTTTTCAGAAGCCATTTTTGTCTTGAGTATAACTTCTCAAGTATTATAGGCACAACTGTGAAACTTTATATATGGATAGAGGGTGATGAGAGGATGTGTAGTCAACAAGGGTTCTAACTTTAAATTCATTTTTGAGTGATTTATTCCCCTTTGTTACTTTTCATAAGCAATTCAAGTATGGATGACAGGACTATTGAGCTATTGCCTCCTATATTGAAGTCAATGGATATTGTGACAAGGTTATGGGTGGGGGTATTAATCATTTTAGTGATAGCTCTAGTTGGATAGGTTTTCATACGGTATACTACTTTTCAGCATATAAACAAATGAGGTTTGTATATTTAGACATTTTTGAAACACGTCGAATGTAGGGACTTTCCCTTTAAACCCAACAGTGCAAACGGAAAACATTCGATCACAAAACGAAAACATGACCGAATGCCACATTTGGTCGAAACGATTTGGAACGAAAACCAAAATATCTTACACGCATTCTAAAGAGAAGGACCAATGAAATTCGAAACTAAATATTGCGGAGACAATAACCATACCGTTGAGGACTTTCTGTTTCCGGTATTGCACCATATTTCAGCACGCTGTCTCGCCCACGTCATATTCCCATCGACGCTAAACTTCAATATCAAATGGTAAAGTGTACAAAGTATCCAAAATAACACGCAATTCGTGTACACATTGTAGCGATTCAATAAAGAAATAATATGTTAATTGAACTTAATTTATTAAACAGCTAAACAAAAACAGATTTAAATGATTTAGATTTACTTATGAGACTGACATAACAATTTTGATTATTAACCAATTGGGTCCGAATATTAACTGATTAGGTCCCTGGCTAGATAAGGGCTTTTCCAAACTATATTTAGATTTTCTATTTAAAGCTGTATGTTTATTTCCCCCTTTGTTTCCAAATATTACAATACGTGTATCAAATTGTTCGAAATTATATACTAACCAGCGGTAACAGTTTTTATCTGCACCTTTTCTGAGAGTGGCGGCAAACCCGACACAAAATCGTTTCCCATTCTTAGTAGTATAACTAATCAGGTATATATATTTCAATTACATATGTATCTAATTACAAGTGCAAGACACACGATGTTTAACACAGTACAGTGCGTCCTCCCTACAACGACCCTCTCTATAACGATTCCCTCCTTACAACAATGCATGCCACTGTTTCCGAAACAACAAGGATCCAGAAACAACTTTTCCATCGTATTTTCTTTATGCCTCTATCAAACCCTATGTTGTGACCACTCTTTAGAATCGTCACTTTGTGACGATTCTAAAGAGTGGTCACAACATAGGGTTTGATAGAGGCATAACGGTTTTAGTTCTCGAAAAACGCCTTATCTGGGGATATGCAAACAAGCTAATTGTGTTTGATTTTCCCTCCCTATAACAACTCCCTCTGAACAACACATACAATCTCCGTATCCCAAATGGTGTCGTTGTAGAGAGGGAGCACCGTAGTAACAGTTGTATAAGCGTTATCTAACTGCAGTTATCTCCCTCAAGAAAATATTATCTTAACCGATATCGGCATATGAAGATATTACGTTAATAAGAAACACCATCAGCAAAACAAGATCATATCAGTCCTTACTTGAAAAATTATCTTTGAGTCCATTTGACCTTTTTTCACCATTATGGGAAAATGAACCAAACCCCTGAAATTGGGAATTTAATCAGGCCGAAACCTTTAAAATTCATAAACAAACAGCAGACCCAGATCGGACAGCTCCTGTAGAAACTGGATCTGCTAATTATGAATTTTAGGCGGTTTTGCCTTACTGACTTTTCTGGTAATACACTTTTACCTAAGAATCTGGATTTTTTTCAATCAAAATTTGGAAAATAACAAACTGTTTGCCATTGGTAACATATCCCTATAACATAAAATTACTTGTAAAAAAAACTCTGCCAACATAAACGATTATATGATAATCTTTGCAAAGAGTTAGGACCAATATGAGACACTGAGATACTCATTAGGATCCAATCTCTTTGACACTCAGACCATGTTTCCGAAAAGAACTTGAATACACATCCACTATAAAATTGTCACATGCTTCCTAAAAAAAAGTTCTCTAATTTCTTTGCAAAAATATGGCATTAAAAGTGTCCTAATGCGGCGTCTCATCTTGATCCATACTGTTTGCATAGTTAATTACAGTTTCGCCGCTAGCGTGCAAGAAGTTAATTCTTCGTGATATGATTTGCTAACCCTTTTCTTTTAGTTTTATTCAAGGAGATGTCGAACACATTCAAACGATGTTACACATTAACACTTTGTTAAAAACTAGTACTACCATTTTAAAATTGTTGCAACACTAATCTCTGCAGAGGAAAACACTATTGCTTAAAGGGTTTCAATCGTATTTTACAGGTACTTTACAGATATTCATTAACCTGGGTCGCATTCGCAAACAACTTGGAAACAGACGAGACGTGGAATAATTCGGTGTCTCACCCGGATCCAAGCTGATTGCCAGTCGCTCAACACTTTCTCAATAGCTTGATCGAATTGGTTGACATTGTACAAAATCTAATTTTGAGCAGACTTCAGTTTTTCACAGGTTGATAAGGGTTAACCCTTATTTTGCGGTACACGAGTCACTAATGTCCTTTGCAAACAGTATAGACCCAGGTGAGAGGGCTCCTAGAGGAACCCTCTCATAAGGGTCTGCACTGTTTGCCATGTTACACATTTCTTTAGAAAAAACCCTAAATATTCACCATAAGCTGGACCTGTTTTAATTTTGGAATAGTCCATTTAAAAGTCAGCGTTGTAAGGGTTAAGGTTATAACAAACAGTGGCGATGACTGCCAGTGCTTATTAATAGTTTTATTTTGTGTGCGCTCGCTAAATATGGAATAAAAGAGATCTTTAACTGCAAATTAACGCTTTCACCACCGAACTCGCCAGAAAGCTATCCACAGGGTATGCTGCAATGGGGAACTATGCGCCATTTGCAAACACGTTTAGGGTCCTTGGAGACGCTGAATTATTCGGTGTCTCGTCGGGATCGAACCATTACGTTTGAGAGAAGAGCAGATCACACTGATATCTAAAGCAGGCGGCATGTTTTGCAGACAAACTATATTAGTTTGGAGCCAACAGTTGTATTTGCTCTTGGTATTGTTTCTGTCAGCAGCCTGATATTTCTGTTTACTTTTATCTTATACAGTCACGTACGAAATTAAGACGGTATGACAATTTAGAAGCTGAATATATATAATGGAATGACAAAAACAGTAGAAACTAATCAGAGCAGAAACTAATCAGACGGTTCCTTACAGGAGCCGTCGTCTATCTGTGTCTAACCTGTACAGGAGCCGTAGTCTGATCTGTATCTAACCTGTACAGGAGCCGTCGTCTATCTGTGTCTAACCTGTACAGGAGCCGTCGTCTGATCTGTGTCCACCCTGTACAGGAGCCGTCGTCTGATCTGTGTCTAACCTGTACAGGAGCCGTTGTCTGATCTGTGTCCACCCTGTACAAGAGCCGTCGTCTGATTTGTGTCTAACCTGTACAGGAGCCGTAGTCTGATCTGTATCTAACCTGTACAGGAGCCGTCGTCTATCTGTGTCTAACCTGTACAGGAGCCGTCGTCTGATCTGTGTCCACCCTGTACAGGAGCCGTCGTCTGATCTGTGTCTAACCTGTACAGGAGCCGTTGTCTGATCTGTGTCCACCCTGTACAGGAGCCGTCGTCTGATCTGTGTCTAACCTGTACAGGAGCCGTAGTCTGATCTGTATCTAACCTGTACAGGAGCCGTCGTCTATCTGTGTCTAACCTGTACAGGAGCCGTTGTCTGATTTGTGTCCACCCTGTACAGGAGCCGTCGTCTGATCTGGTCCACCCTGTATGCATATGCGTCAAAGGGCATTTTTATGACGTAACGGGTTTGACTGGCTACTGTGTTTAACCCTTTCGCTGCCAAGTTCTGTCGTCTGCTAACTTTGTCGTCTGCTACAAAACTTCATTTTTTTTTATTTTCTTCATTTTGTTTCAAAAACCTAGTAACAGTAACAAACAGTTTGGATCCTGATGAGACGCCGAGTTACTCGGCGTCTCATCTGGATCCAAACTGTTTGCATAGGTAATCACTGGCTACTTTGTTTAACTCTTTCGCTGCCAAGTTCTGTCGTCTGCTAACTTTGTCGTCTGCTACAAAATTTCATTTTTTTTATTTTCTTCATTTTTGTTTCAAAAACATAGTAACAGACAGTTTAGATCCTGATGAGACGCCGAGTTACTCGGCGTCTCATCTGGATCCACTGTTTGCATAGGTAATCACAGATCCGGCATTGGCAGCGAAAGGGTTAAAGATTACAACTCCGTGACATGTTAGTGTCAAACTAAGTAGCAACAATGTCTTGTAAATATTTAGGTAATCATACATGTAAAAGTTACAAACGTTTAACAGTCACTACTATCTTATACAGAAGACATTTGTACCTCTTGTCCAAGATGGGCTTGCCGTAATTTTACAAGCTTGTGCAATACGATTGCAGGTTAACCTTAAGCATGTCAAAAACAGCTCTTGCAAAAGCACTTCCTTTGTTTCTGATTCTCATACGACTGTTTCTGTTTCTGTTTGGACCTTTATCTACACACCAGCATTTCAAACAGTTTTGATCTTGGTAACAAGCCGAGTTATTCAGAGTCTTATCTGGGCCAAAGCTGTTTGCGACAACTACCATGAATATTCCATTAAAGTTCATTAGATTAAATAAAAGGACTTGTGCGTATGGCAGCTTTCAGACGGAACAAAACCACGGCATCTAGTCGCTTACGCTTGCCATTCCTCGACCGTTAATTGCAAAAGTCAAAATGGGTGCACTAGAAGGAACGAAGGAGTCAGACAGCAACGACAATGCAGATACTGATGTGAACCGCGCGAACAAGAACATTAAGGAAAACTTGCCGATTGACAGAGGATGGGCTTGGGTAATTCTCTTCGGTAAATGATAATTAACACCAAGTTATTAAATGTTTAATATATAGTTAAATATGTGCGTATGTGCTGACTTTGTCTTATCTCCATTGTAAGACTATACACATATGTGTTTGAACTAGATTTCATTATCTTGAATACTGAAATGCGTTGACATTTTTTCAATACACATTTTTCTTGTGCTGCTATTTTATCTTGTTATCAGTCGTTTTTTGTTGGCTCCCCCATGCTACAACATAATAATTATGACCAAATGATCTGCGGTGTTTAAATGGTCACGTGTTCGATTAGGCTTCGTCAAATTAAACGACATATATTCCTATACCGTGGTTGGGTATATGAGTTTGTTTAATGCCAGTATTTAGCTATTTAAGCTGGGGTGGGGAATGTGCTGATCCATATGAGGATATACTATTATAAAACTTCGGTCAACCATTACTCATGATGTCATTATTTTATACATGGATAGTCCGGTTAAACACCCACACAATCTCGCTATCCTAACTTACCTAACCCAGAGGTTAAGTAGCTTCCGAGTTTCAGCTTGTCTTAAATTCTCAAGTATCAGACTTAGGCAGAACATTTTGTAAGCTATGACCCTGTCCCAGTCCTTTTCAAATAAGTGTTGCGTTCTTTCACCTATGTGCTGGAATTTGAAAACAGTATTGACCCAGATCAGAGGGCTCCTAGAGGAGCCCTCTGATTAGGGTCATCACTGATTGTCATTCAAAATGTTTCAGTAATTTTAAACATTTCATATTGAGTGGACTCACTGATGAGCTATTCCACTCTATGCAGCTTTGTAAGGGTCGAAAGCAATCCCATAGCAGATATTATATCATTGACAAATGTCATGTGGAAGTTTGTTAATTATTTTCGTTGTTATGATAAAATGTACCAAATAACCAGAAGCATTGTAACTATAGTAACTTTTATTTCTTTGGCTATTTATGATATGTTGGATAAAACTGTGTACCCAGATGAGATTTTGAACGGAATGAAATTTGGGTATATTGCATAGATTTTGTTAGATTCTAAGTTCCATTGATATAGATCTTTGAAGCTTTGCATTAAACTAAATAAAAAAACAGTATAGGTACAATAAAAGTGTGTTAATGCGAATGAGCAAATAAGTCCTGCATGATGCCCAATACCAACATTTCAAAATAGCAACATAACAAAATATAATACAATATAATTTCTTGAATGCGACCAATGAAATGATATTTGCATCCAGATGAGATGTAGAGAATGAAAACTTGACAAAAATCTGAAAATTGAAGGAGCTGTTACAAAAGTGTTTTCGCTAAGTCCTTTACATGTCAACATTTTATCCCTTCGCTTGCTATTCACGTCAATATACCTACCTGTAAAAAGTGAAGACCCAGATGAGACAGCTCCCGCAGGAGCTGTCTCATCAGGGTCTGTACTATTTACAAGTTGATTGTGCAACCAGTGCACTCCACAGCAGTGATTACACAGCGAAATACTTGTACACAGTGAAGATATATGTAATTATACAACAGGGCATGGGTAAATAAGGAGAAATGTATTTTAAAATTCAGCAAGAGAAGGGTTAAACACAGGCACATGGGCTCATCTTACTAACGGTCGAACGGCTGCAAACTTCTGCACCTGGAAGTCGCATTTTAGAATTTACGAACATTTCTGTCCTACAAAGTTAGCCTTAACCAATTACCTCATAGGCTATTTTAGACACAACCTCTTTGAACAAATCTACTGAAAAGGAGCATTTACTAGAAAAAAGAATTGTGTTGTTTTGAAACCATTATGATAAATCGAGCATTTGCTCCTATATTTATCGCAATGGTTTCAAAAAGTGACTTTTACAGATGTGTCAAAATGCGCCAGTATGAGGGAATATGTTAATTGCTACTTAATTTCGGTATCCGAGTAGTAGCAATTATCGTATGAAAGAAATTGAGAAATATTTGGTAGTATGGTCTAAAGTAATACAGGTCTCGGACCTAGCCATCAATTGAGTTTAACCCTTTCCCTCATCTAGACGACTTTTGACACCTTTGCAAACAGAGAATATCAGACATGTATTGTGTGAGCTGTTTAATCAAGATCTTCCCTATTTGCTTATGACATAATATAGATTAGAGTCTGATATTTCAGTCACAGTCACTATGTCATTGTTAATATGTGATTAAATATTTTGTTCATGAATATTCACGCAGTAATAAATTATTGAATTATTGTTCATGATGGGGGTGGGGCACAGTAAGGAAGCCAGTGCGTTTTTAAAAATGGTACTCAGTACAGTGTGTGTTAAGGGATGTACTTTTGTATGAATGACCAATAAAGAGATACCAATCACAACATTATCGAGGAATGCATATGAGTCGCCGTTTCTCATAACGAGTAATATGGTAACTACTCAGGATCTGAAACTCTTGTTGACGTGTCTTTATCATTTCCGCATTGATGCCTCCCTCTTGAAAAAGTAAACAAGTTGCTAACTGTCTTTGATATGATATCCGATCAAACATGTAGATAAAATGCAAGACATCATTTAACATACATATATGGTTTGGGACTTAATTGACCCGTACCTTGTGCCATGGCACCTTCTAGTGTTCGCAACCAGACAGTATAAACTGAAACTCATAGTTGACAAAGTGTTTCAATGTTGCAATATCACATGAATATTACAAAAACTATACAGACTTTCTCCATGATAAATGTGTACCACAAGTCATGTTTTTCATCATTACAGCGTGTTCATTTCACCTTTTCATTGCTGTCAGCTGGTTCAAGTGTTTCGGTATATTCTTCGTTGAGTTACAGCGTCGCTTCAAGTCAAGTTCTTCCGCAACTAGTTTAATCTTCAGTCTACAAAACGGCTGCTTCAGTATTACAGGTAAGTAAGCGTCAAGCAAACAAAAATAGAAGGATTCAAAACAATTACAAGTTCAGTTTCGAAAATAAGACGTGATCAAGCAAGTTTTACCAGGTTCTCTTAGTGCCCTTACGGTTTTACAGATGATGCAGAATCCGGTTTGCTAGTTGGTGACAGTAAGTCACGATGGTGCACACTAATTTAGAAGATACATTTTACAAATTTAGAAAACTATTAAACTGATTGCTAATTTGTTTTCAATATAGCGTTGTAAGTATATGAGAATTGAATATTTTAATGTTCATGTAAACTGTTCGACGGGCCAATTTCATAGTCAACAGTCGCCAGCTTTGTTTATTCACTGTATGTTTGATTACATGATGCTTAACCCTTTCACCACCAATGTCGCAAAAATGCACCACGACAAATATTGCAGTCCTAGATCAGACGCCGCCTTTTCAAAGCGGCGTCTGACCAGGAACTTCACTTCTTGTCTCAAACTCTATTTCTATACCTGTACTTTTCCATTGACATTTATATTTATCTATCTCATTTCCTTATTTTACCATATGATTTAAAAAAACTGCATTGCAGACGACAATTAGAAATTTGGTGTCAAAAGGGTTAACAATAGTTTGTTTTCAGCCTTTTGCGTGATGACAGTTGGGAAGTCTATGAGCAGTCGAGTGTCTGTTACAATTGGAGCAATCATGGTATCGATTGGCTTTTTACTGACAGCATTTGCCCCAAGTCTTTCAGTTGTCTATATAACTGATGGAGTTATGATAGGTATGTTAAACATTATAATACAAGTGTACGAGTAGTGAATATTGTAGATATAGTGTACGTAAAACCTCTCTATATATACTGAAAAAAATACTTTATAAGATATACTGTAACACACTTCTCGAAAATATAAGTAAAACCTCTCTAAATTGAACAGTAAAACCTCTCGTAAAATCCTTCTAAATTATAAACAATAAATTATTTCTTAAATATACAGTAAATGCATTCTTTAATATACAGAAAAACCTCTCTAAAGTATACGGAGAAACCCTGTCTAAAATCTACAGTCGATCCTTTCTTAAATATACTATAAAACCTCCCAGAATATACAGTACAACCTCTCTAAAATATACCATTAAAATTCTGAAAAAGGAGATCGAAAGCAAAAACAGCAATGCAAAAAGAGAAAATTGCAGACTCGGTTTCATTGAGTCTGTTCATGAGCCGTTATTTAAAGAGCAACAGTAGACATACCGGCTTAAGTGGTATTAAATATTTATAACGAATAACATATACTGTAAAACATGTTTGAATATAAGTAAAATCTCTCTAAATATACGGTAAAAGCTCCCAAAGTATACAGATATAAAAAAAAAACGTAAATGTTTTCTATATAAGCCGAAAGACCTCTCGGAAAATACATTAAAACCTCTGTAAATTCTACAGTAAATATTCTCTAAAATATACAGTATAGCCTCTATATATACGGTAAACTTTTCTAGATAAACAGCTATGATATATAGTAAAACTATTCTAAGTTAACAGTTACACCTTTTTGAATATACAGTAAACCTTCTCTAAAACTTAAGCAAATCCTCTCTAAATATATATGACATCTCTCTAAAATATACGGTAACACCTCTATAAAATATATGGTAAAACATTGACTATCCAGCAAAACCTCTCTAAATATTCAATGATCCTTCGGCTTCAGGCTTTAACTATTTTCGGACTGACTGGTAGGTCACTATAATGCAATAAGGCCCCCATAGGGCTGTTCTATTTCTTATATAGTATGCCCTTAGTTGCTACAAACTGTATAAACCATAATCATATGTATTTAAACGTCCAAGGTTTTCGCCAGATATCAGTTTACGATGACATATGTTTGATTTTTTCAGGTATGTTTTTCGCGTTTATGCAGCCTCACATCATGACAATGCTGAACACCTACTTTATGAAGTATCGGGGCCTTGCAAACAACATTGCTGCTGCCTTTGTCAGTGTCGGGGCGCTTGCAATGGCACCGCTGTATACCAAACTGTTTGAACATTACGGATTTACAGGAACATATATTATTTCAGCAGGAATAATGTTTAACATGGTAATCGCGGCAATGTTGCTCAGGCCGATGGAATTCTACAAAAAAAGGATACCTACAGTACAAGAATTCGACATGGATAAAAGTGAAAACATGGTACTAATAGAAGCAAATGGTGATGTTTCGCAAGGAGACAATCCAAACCATCCGTATGGTGGTTCTACTGTAAGTTTAGCATCACCTGGACTCCAACATGCAGGCGTAATGCACAACTCTATCACAGACGTACGCTCTCCTGAATTAAACGGAGAAGAATCAACGGTATCAAATGGCAAGGCGGATATATCATGCGCGAATAAGGTAGTGAATGCAATAAAACAAGTACCTGTCGAGTTGTTTAAGACGGGTTTACTTAAGAAGCGTGTGTTTCTGTACTATATTCTGTGCACGATGTTTATATGTAGCGGTTGTATTATAGCAGAGGTTTATATAGGACCCCATGCAGCGGACATGGGCATGGACAATGAACGTGTAGCCATGCTTATCAGCACCCTTGCTATTGCGGATCTGTGCGCTAAGGTCTTTGTTGGATATCTCTCTGACAGAAAATGGATTCAGCGATCAACAATAATGGCGATAGCAGCAATTGCACTAGGAATAATTTCATTCTTTCTGTACTTTATGAGTACGTTCTGGACTCTTTTAGTGTTCGCCATTTTAATTGGTATTCTGCAACCTGTGTACTTTGCCCTTTATGCAGTGGTTGCAATAGATATACTTTCACTGGAAGAATTACAGGTGAGAACATGTGCCTGCATTTTTTGTCTTTTTAACTGTTTACTCCATGAATATTCATGTTAGAAATGATAACATCGTGAATATTAATTACATAAAGGGCGAACAGGGAACGGTTCTGTGTAATGCTTGTATGCTAATATTCGTATTATACAAACCAATGATCAAAAACCTAATGCCATAAACAGATATAAAATCATAATTCAGTCTCCGAGCGATACATTGATGTATTTCAATAGATAAATAGACTAAGCCTACAGTAAAACCCCGCTAAAGCGACCACCGAAATCGGGTTTATGTCTTGTTCAAGCAGATCAAATGATGCAGAATGTTCGTGCAAGAACTTTAAGAATTAAATTGCGTCCTGCATTAAAGCAACCACGTTCTTTCAGAGATCCTAGTATTTATTCATAAAGTTGTCGTTTTACAGATTTTACATTTTGATCGTTCAACATTTGAAGCCGACATTATATTTCAAATATTAGAGCAATATATAAAAGTTCGTATTCAAATACTAAAATCGTCATTTTCCCCCACAGATCCTATGGTGTAACCACTCCTTAGAATTAGAATCAGGGACAATCCTAAAGAGTGGTCGCAACATAGAGTGTGGTGGAGAAATGATGGAGCTATTCTTGATAAGGATTTGGATATAAGCAAACGCCCCCCCCCCCCCCACCCACCCACCCCCGCACCCTCGACCCCGCTTGTTTGTACTACATTACAAGTGCACATATCATCTCTCTATAACTTGCTGAACTAGGACGTCCGTGAACCGGTTTAAACCCCCAGTGGTGATTTTGCCACTGACCGTTCCAAGGTGGTACTCTCTTTGCCATCCTTGCTTTTGTGTTTGTTTTGTGTCTTTGTGTCTTTGTGCCTTTGTGTTTGTGCTTTTGTTCGTGTTTGATGTTTTTGTCTCGTATGTTTGTGTTTGTGTGCGAGTGTCTGTGTGTGTTTCGTTGTGTGGATGTGTTGCTTGCTTTCTGTTGGTGTTTTGGTGTTGGTTGCGTTTGTATGTGTCTTTTCCTGCTTGACTTAACTACCTTTTCATTAAATACATGTGGCTGCTAAATGCAGAACTAAATTCAAACTGAAATCTCAATTGCGACCTTTCTACACCCGTTTATCCTGCATTGAGCTACCATCTGTATTAAAATCCCAAAGTCTGTTTCTTCGTAAAGGCCGGTATAGAAAATGTTATCTTCATTAATAGACAACATGTTTTTAATTTTACGATCATAGCCAATCATTCATTCTCTTTCAGGGTGCCTTGGGATTCTTGTCATTAGCTCAAGGTGCCGCCGCAGCTTCATGTATGCCTGTAGCAGGTGTGTGTGATCTCTCACGTCAATATCAATTGTAAATACGTGATCTGTACATATTAATTTAAACTCGAGACAAACCAGTAAAATGTTATTCGCACAGGTAGGCGTGCCGTTTAGTGCATGCATATAGAATGGTAAACAAGCCAGTAAAACAAGTGGTTATGTCATTTATTATGAATAACAGTAAACATATGACAGATTTAAGAGATATCTTCTTATGTGTCTAAAGGTCACCATTGTACTGTTAGGGAATATCGGCTAACACAATTATGGTAGAAAACTATTTACAAATTGGTCGCTCAAGATATAGCAACTTTTGTCCAAGAAAACTGGGTTTGCTTCAATTCTCAAAGAATTATATATATATTTTTAACAAACGCTAATTCGCAATTAATGGTAGTCAAAGGTAGTTACATAGTTGCTCGTTTTTTGCAAAGCGAACCAACTGAAGGGGCTGTTCCTTTCAATAGGGGTGACAATATAATAAACAACCACTCTATCTTTACCTTTCAATTTACAGATCGATCCCGTCAACATGCAATAATCTTAAAAATAGAAATAACAAAATTCTTGCACATTTCAGGCTACCTCCGTGACGTCAGTGGCAGATACTACGCTACGTTCTGGTTCGGTGGCTCCCTGCTCATAGTCGGTGGCCTATTGTGCTTCTTTCTGCCAAACGTTAAGACCATGATTGAAAGTAAGCCGGGTCATTTGCTCAAGAGTGTTGACGAGGAAAAGGCCAATAAGCAATCAGTCGCTAATTGATGATACTATTTTAAGCTATTTTAAGAAAATATATAATACCGCAAAAAGCCTCTAATGATTACCAAAAAGAGGCTTTCCGCATTGCCTTCGTCCTACAGTAAGCAGTTACCTTTTTGAAGACACACATCTTTAGTGGTTATTTTAGATGGGTTCTAATGTAATGGTATGGTCATATATGAAAACAAATGACATTTTGTAAATATATTCTGAAAATGAGTGATCCTTCGAAATCAAAAGTAGAAATGCAAAAAGAGAAAATTGCAGACTCGGTTTTATTGAGTCTGTTCATGAGTAGTAATTAAAAGTGCAACACTACTCACGCCCCCTAGCACCGGCTTAAGCAGTATTTAATTTTCAAAACTAATAACATCAAAAACTAAGTAAAGTTTTGAATAGCTAGTTAGATCCGTTCCTAAATTTGCTGAGAACGTATGATGATGTCCAGCATTCCCAACCAAATATGAAAATTTCAGATGAATCAAGTCAGGAACTGTTTTGTATTTAGTTAGTCATTGACAGTTGCAGTTTCATTTCTTGACAGTTACCTTTCTGAGAAAAGTGTTCGATGTCTACACATCTTGGTCTGTTTCATATTTTAAGATATGAGATAAACTGATTTGTTTGTGTGTTTAGACATGAAATATGTCTGTCAAACAGATGGCATCTTGCACGACGCCTACATCTAACTCTACACTAAAGTTGCCATTCAAAGCATAGTATATGTTAATCCATACCATTGTTACATATTGATGTGTGCAAGTTTTATTACTTTCGATCAGATCAAACTTTTTAGAAACTCTTAACCCATTCCCTCATATTGACGACGTTTGACGACTCTGTAAAAGTCACTTTGTGAAACCATTGTGGTCAATAGAGCATTTGCTCCTATAGGAGCAAATGCTCTATTTATCACAATGTTTTCAAACTGCACAATTCTAAAATGTTTCTTTTCTCTAGTTAATGCTCCTTTTCGGTAAGATTTATTCAAAGAGGTTGTATATAGAAATAGCCTATGAGCGAATGGGTTAACTGTATGTCAAACAGCTTAGATCCTGACTGTTTGCAAATTTATGTTTGCTTGGTCCCTGATGAGACGTAGAGTTACTGTTGACGTAGAGTTACTGTTGACGTAGAGTTACTGTTGACCAGTGCAGTAGAGTCGCGATGAGTGGGACATTGATTAAGTCAGTTCCATTGTCATCAATAGGTATACAGTATAACCTCTCTAAACCGGGATTCTAATAGAGAAGAATTGTGATACCTTTAAGCAGGTGGTTCCTTAATGCAGGGTGAAAGTCATGCAGAAAGCTCCTAGAGGAGCTTTCTGCATGATTTTAACCCTGTATTAAGCTTCCACCTGTCTCCAAAACTGATATTTATAATAAATGTAAAGCCCAGTTTAGAGAGGTTTTACTATACAACGTGTTTGTTAAGAAAATTGGGTGTGTGGGTCTTGGAGGATGTCTCGTCTTTTAGATGTATCAATAAAGACTGTGTGTCTGTATTTCATCTTCTTTTTTGTTAAACGATAGTTTACATTGAATTAAGTGTATCGCGTCATAGGGTCGTTTTAGGATATAAAAGTTACAGAAAAAAAACTCTCCAAACCGAACTTTCAAATTAGTACCAACGCGAGCATTTTAACCCTTCGCTTGCTGTTCACGTCAATATACCTACCTGTAAATAGTGAAGACCCAGATGAGACAGCTCCTGCAGGAGCTGTCTCATCAGGGTCTGCACTATTTACAAATTGATTGTGCAACCAGTACACTCCACAGCAGTGATTGCACAGAGAAATAATTGTAGACAGTGAAGATATATGTAATTATACAACAGGGCGTAGGTAAAGAAGAAGAAATGATTTTTTAAAACTCAGCAAGAGAAGGAGGTTAAGCTTAATGAAGAATAAAAGTTACACAGAAAGCTCCCAATCATGTTAGAAATAATGGCATCATGCATATAAATTAACTGAATTGTATAAAGGCGAATATGAACAATGCAACTTTTGTCATAACAGAGCCTGTAGAATAAGATTTGTAATATTTAATAAGCAAACAGAGTAGTACCTGATCAGATGGCTCCTACAGGAGATTATGATCTGTTTGCAAAATAGTTAAAATGCGTATTTATGGAGGAAAGGACTAATCAGCCAACTGTCTAAAAGATTCCTTTTTTCTTTGCTAATAGTCTAGTTGGGAGAGATTTTACTGTACAAGTATGTAGTTTTCATCAATCAACTTTACTATGTCAAGCTTTATAAACTGCCAACAAAAGACACGTGGTTTTACTGGTTTAAGGATGACACATTATAGTTGAACTTCGATATCTCAAATTACAAATTACCATACAAATTACTTCGAGAAAACAAAGTTCGAGTTATCCTATTTCTAATCTGGACCATTACTCAAGTTCACAGCTTAACCCTTTCCCTCATATTGGTGACATTTGACGACTATGTAAAAGTGAAACCATTGTGATAAAAAGAGCATTTGCTCCTATAGGAGCAAATGCTCTATTTATCACAATGGTTTCAAACTACACAATTCTAAAATTTTCCTTTTCTCTAATTAATGCTCCTTTTCGGTAGATTAATTCAAAGAGGTTGTATATAAAAATAGCCTATGGGGTAATGGGTTAATGCAGATCTAAAGTAGTATTGAAAGCGCTCCAGTAGGAGTACTTTAGACATGCATTAAGCTGTCACAAGTGTTTCCAGATATGCATTTTAGAGCAATTCTTTATTGTAAATTTTGGAAGTTCCGAACTTTTAGTTCGACTTATCCGAGTTCGAGTTATCGAGGTTCCCCTGAATGCCCTCATAAAAGACAAACTCTAGTTTTTTATCAATATCTAAACCGTCGTTTTAATAGTGTTCCTGGATTAGCCCTTTTCTTCATATAAACGCCTTTTCTCGCCCTTGCAAACAGAGTAGACCCAGATCAGGCTGCTCCTATGGGAACAATCAGGGTATTTTCTGTTTGCATATGAAATTGTAATAGATCTAATTCTACAATTTCTGCAAATGCCAAAATATTCATGTGTACACGTGTCATTATAAAACACCAGTAAATAAATATCCATGACATTGTTATTTCTGATATGAGTATTCCAAATGAAAATGATCAAAATACAGTAAAACTCCGCTAATGCGACCACCAAAAAGGGGCATACTTCTGGGTGGCAGAGGCAGGTGGTAGCTTAATGCAGGACGAAAGTTATGCAGAAAGCTCCTCTAGGAGCTTTCTGCATAACTTTCGTCCTGCATTAAGCAACCACCTGTTTAAACGACACCAGTGGCTGTTTATTAAGTGGTCGCATTAGCGGGGTTTTACTGTATTATCATTATTTATTTCTGATATGTGTTGTGGAATTAATCGCCAATCAACACATACACGACCGCCTTTAAAGATAATGATTTTGTAAGAGAATATAAGAGAATACAAAGGAGTTCCTAACTGCGTGACGAAGGTACAGGATGTTTCTGAATACTTTCTCAATCACCTGATTGGTCAGCTTTTGAACTTACTCAACTTCTGACCAATCAGGTGCCTGCGAATGGCTCAGACTCAAAACTTCTGGACCTGGTATATTGCCGTGCACACAGTGTAGAGCCGTGTCACACGGATACGCGGGTATGAACAGACTTTACAGTGTTTCAAACCCATGCCTATCTGCATTATTTTGATGTATAGCCTAGCAAACATTGTGGATCTTGATCAGAGATAGTTTTTTTTACTATCTATGATGCGGCATCATGATTGTGTATGGAACTCAATATTTTACCTGATAGAGATGCATTGTACGCCTGAACAGACATTTTGAAATGGCATAACCATTACACAGGAGACTGTGTCTACTCTGTTTGCAAAGGCGCAAAAAGACGCTTGTGTGAGGGAAAGGGTTAATTTTACTGAATATATCCTGAATCAGCAAACCTCAAAATGCCAACACCTTTAAGTGTGGGGTTTCGGTACGCTTGGGTTTGATTTATTTGTTTAATCTTTAACACGGTACAAACAACATCTTGAGTATACTTCAATCAATTTAGATATAGAAAAGATGCCGAGTAACTCTGTGATTCATCAGGCTCAAACTGTTTAACTAATTGTCTCTTCGAAACATAATTGGAAAGATAACACCATCGTACTATTAGAGCGGCAATATGTTTAACCCTTTGCCTGTTCTTCGTTTATTCCTAACTGCATTACCTTCTGAATATGTATGGAACGAAAAATGTAATGTGGACCATTAGGACCTATAGGAGCCGTCTGAGCTGGGTCTACCCTGTTTGCAAATGCGTGAAAATACATTTATATGAAGGAAAAGATGTAATTAGATAATATATAGTAAGAAACCCTGAGAATGCGAGAAATGAGTTAGATGTCTTTTGCAAACAGTATAAACCCAGATCATCCAGAAGAACCCTCTTATCAGAGTATGCACCGTTTGTCATTCAAAATCCTCTCACAAATTCTACCCTTTCACACTAAATGAACTTTGCCTTTAAATAATGGTGGATTATTCCACTTTAGAAAGTCGGTTACTTTGGTTACAACGATATATTTAGGATAGCAAATAGTTCAGCAGGCTAAGAGAAAACGACCGAGCGACAAATAAATATGTGTACTCAAATACTAATTTAGTCATTTCTCCACAAAACCTTATGTTGTGACCACTCTTTAGAATCGTCTCTTCGAGACGATTCTGAAGAGTGGTCACAAAATAGGGTTTGGTCAAGAAATAAAGGAGTTGTTTTTGAAAATGTTTTAATTTACGCATCTTAACTGGACCTTTGGTAAACACCTTATACTATATATTATCTAACCATTAGCCCGCTGTGAAAATGTCGTCTGCTTAACCCTTTATCTGTTAACCCTTTACCTGATAGAAGCGGCTTTTAGCGTGTTTGATTTATTCCTCCGCTGAAGAAAATAGTTCAAATTCATACAGTCATGAACATATTGCATAATAAATATGTTCTATATCCTAGTAGGTGGTAGCTTAAAGCAGGCTGAAAGTAAAGCAGAATGCGCCTTAAGGCGCATTCTGCTTTACTTTCAACCTGCTTTAAGTGGTCATATGTCTTCAAAACTAGAAACAGGCTATTGGGTAAAGGGTTAAATAGTGTCGTCTACAAAACGTGTCGTCTGCAACAATTTTCATTTCTTTAATCGTGTCCACTTTTCTTTCAAACACATTATCACGACATTAAAATGTTTGTATTGATAAAAACAGAACCGCCGTTGACAGCAAAATAGTTACATCGAATTTGTCGCACTTTTCATTTCTTAAAAATCTGTTCTGTTCTGTTCTTAAATTTGACCAAGCTTTTGAAAACATTTTGACTGAGTGTCAAAAAGCCTTGACCCTTCTAGGCGTCTTGTCTGTATCTAAGCTAGTGAAATACAGTAAAACCCCGCTAATGCGACCACCTGAAATAGGTATATTTTGGCTGCTAGATGCAGGTGGTAGCTTAATGAAGGACAAAAGTAATGCAGAAAGCTCCTAGAGGAGCTTTCTGCATTACTTTTGTCCTTCATTAAGCAACCACCTGCTTTTGAAGACAACCATGTTGATTCATTAAGTGGTCTCATTAGCGGGGTTTTACTGTACCAGCCAGGTCGCTGTTAGCCTAATGGTATAATACAACCGAATAATATCGAAACTCGTCTCAAATAGTATTTCAAATAAAGCAAACAAGAGGTTGTAATGTGAAGCATGGATAAGATTCTATATGGACAACAATTAGTTAATTTTTATAACGGTTTATGGTCAAGAGAATGTTAAGCCGTGGTAGAAATGGAAGATCTGATCTGGGTCTACTATATTTGCAAATGCGTACCTATGGAGTAGAGAGTGAACCATTTCCATGTTCTATATTTATTCCAAATTTCAATATCCATTGACTATTCATGCTCAAAATAGTTATAACAAATATGGAATGTATACAACAATATAGCCATTGTAGAAACTAAAGAAACAGATCTATCAATTTCCATTAGCAAACAGAAGAGGCCCTGATCAGACGGCTCCATTGGGAGCCGTCTGATCTGGACCTACTCTGTTTGCAAATGCGCGAAAAGGCGTTTATATGAAGGTAAGTGTTAAAATAACACACCGCACGGCTATGTAACTAACCGAGTATATAGCTAGTGACCGCAGCAGTCGGTACCAGCTCATTGAAAGCGAGAAACCAGCGTAGTGGCGTTAGCAAGCAGGGTAGTCCCACATCAGGCAGTTACTGGAACCCTCCGTTCAGGGTCTGCATTGTATGCTATTCAAACTCCTTTCTTCTCTCAGATTATATCATTACATACTGGACTCTATCGTTAACAATGCCATATTGAAAATTCAGCGTTCGTTCAAAGGGTAAGATATAGCCGGGTGTTTACTGATAAAACATGCCAGATGTAAGATATAGTTAGATACAGTCGGGAGAGATGTGTCCCCGAGATGCCCCTGAACACTTGAAGTAAGTAAATTTATAAATCATTTATAAATAGCTATCGGCTCGTTGGACTTCTGTCATGTTGCTATATAATTACAATCGAATGGCAATTTATTAAATCTCGATTAAATGATATGTTTCCTCTTAACGTTATATGTAAGGTAAGATTTTGTGATTAGTGTAGAACCCGATCACCCACTGCATCGGATACACGGCGTCTGATGTATACGATGTATGACACACAACAGTGTCTATATACAGTAAAACCCCGCTAATGCGACCGCCTAAAAGAGGTATAATTCTGGGTGCTAGATGCAGGTGGTAGCTTAATGCAGGACAAAAGTAATACAGAAAGCTCCTAGAGGAGCTTTCTGTATTACTTTTGTCCTGCATTAAGCAACCACCTGCTGATAAAGACACCCATGTTTATTCATTAAGTGGTCGCATTAGAGGGGTTCTACTGTAGTATGTCAATTGTTCACGTAGACAACCAGCGTAGTCGATAAAGCGTATTTTTAATATTTCAGATAATAAAATCGTCATGTATTTACCAAATGACAATTTAACAGTTAACTATATCATTACTGAGCTACAGTTAAATTTTATCCATTAATATTCGTATAAAAGTAACGCCGTTATGAAGTTTGAATAAGCTTAATCTTTAAAAACGGCATAAAGAACGCATGGCATACGCTGTATAGCCAGATTTAACAAACGGGGCAAATCCTGATCAGAAGGCCGTAAGTCTACCCTGCTGCATAGGCGTGAAATACGTATATAGAGAGTCAATGCCTAAGTGGCGTATTTCAAATACTAAAATCGTAAATTCGCCACCAAACAATGATTCTAAAGATTAATTACTAATAAGTTAGCAGTCATGTTAAATTCTAATATTGGCATTTCTACACCAAACCCTATGTTGTGCCCACACTTTAGAATCGTTTCTAGTATTCAAAACAATCGTAGAGAACTAAAGGAACTCTTCTTCTTGAAAAATAGTTTAGTTTACGCAGGTAAATTTGTGACTCTAGCGTATATCTTAATCAGGTCGGAATATCAGCGAGGGGAGTTGTGGGTCTATACAGTTTACAAAATACCAAGACATAGTGTCCCGTGATAGAACTTTGTGTGTACTATAATGTGTGTGTACAAAGGGTCGTCACCGTGGATTTGAAATCTTTACTTGAGCACTGTACACACTCCAGGGCTTAGAGATTGTGGACTTCGTGGATAAGTAAGCCGTTATCTTCTTGTAGTGAAGAAGGCCGTGTGAATATATCAAACCACTCATCTTCACTTGATGATACAAAGGTAAATAAGCTATTTGTAAATCAGAACACCGACTATTAACGAAAATATATTGAAGAGTAGTCTTAACCCTTTGTCCCATAAGTAAGCATTTTAACGTCCATGCACACCTAGAAGACTCAGATCAGACGACTCCTGTAGAAGCCGCTTGACCAAGGTTTACCTCGTTTGCTTATGAAATAGAGAAGATCCTGATTTTATAATGTCTGCCTTGGGCAAAACTTCCCGTGTTCGTATGTCATTATAAATATGCATCTATTTGATATGCATTATGTTATTATTTCTGACGTGACTATTAATGGCATAATTGGCGAGGGATTCATTGAAACCACTTTAAGTCGTATGTATGACCCAGCTGAGGATCAACCCATTGAATTCGCGTCAAAAAGCGTGTATATTTGTATTATGAAACTACTATCAGACACTATTGTGACTTTAAATAATATGTCCAAGGTCATAGGTCATGACACCGACGCATTTCGTTAGAATTACTCAATTCAAAGGATATTTTTCTCTGTTAATTGCTTTGCAAACAATTTACTTACGTTTATTCGTTGCATATACTTCCATCTAATACTATGATGCTATGCCAACACCTCTGTAATAGAGGATTCTTAACAATTATCCCACAGCAACCGTGATGAAATGAATGTGTTTTTCATCACTGCATATACGAAGTACGTCCGGAAAGTTCGTGGACAATGTCGATACTTAGAAAACTAACGTACTTCCGCATATTGTATTGTCTTGTATACCAATGGTCATATCTTAGGCATATTCGTACATAAATACAATTGTATCAGTTCTGTTGAAAACAATAACAAAACCATAATTATAACTGTAGCCATGAACAGTGACTTTGTTATCATTCTCCTTTCATATGTGCATCATTATACGAAATGTCCGTCCGTCTCACTATCTGACAGTATGCTCACCCGTCTAGAAAATATTCACTGTATGATAAAACAGTACCACGCTCTTGTTGGCGACCTTTTTGCACACTAAGATATATGGTTACAAGAGCAAACTTTTGTGTACAGTTACATGTGCATCTTTTTTGTTCTACAATAATAAAATGTATGACAACCAGTTGTTTTTAAGTTTTGTATAATCAAAATGTGCCATAACAACTTTTGTTTGCACTAAAACGAGTGTTGCCATGGAAGACTTGTAAAAATTATAAATAATACAAATAGAATCAAGGCGTACCCCGATATCATGCTCTTTGACCTTATATATTCGTACATACATGCGTAATTTGCGTTATCCTCGCCACTCGTGACTAATAAAGTACTGTGAGCTTACAGCCATACGTTTGCTTCTCGGATCTTGCGCACATTTTCGAAAGTAACCAGACACCTTAACTATGCCGCTATCAATAGCCAAAGTACTGTTTTAGACACATTATGTAAATATTCGCAGCTGCAGTTTTGTTCTGCACACTTGCTGCGGTTTATAAACCTGATACACAGTATATTTGTTTTATTGTACTGTAGTTCAACGCCGTAGATAAAACTTCAGTTCAAATACTTAAAGCATCATTTCTCAGTATGTTATGGCCATTTTTTAAAATAGACTGTTTTAAAATGTGGCCACACCATTAGATTTAGAAATCAAGTACCTGTTCTTGAAAACACTATTTTCGCAATTTAGTTATGTTTCAGATAGTCATATTAGTACATTGTAGTAAGAAGCAGCCACCTCTTCATGAGCCCTTTCATTCATATAAACATGTCCTCACGCATTTGCAAACAGAGTAGACCCAGATAAGACGGTTCCTATGGGAGCCATCTGATCAGGTGGTTCTGCTCAGTTTGCAAGTGGAAATTGAAATTGAAAGATTTGTTTCTTTACTCCCTAAAATGACTACAATATTCCGCCTTCCATATTATAGTATAACTATTTTGTCCATGAATATTCAGTAGGTATTAGCCCATTTTCTCTCTGATCAGAGGCCGTATGATGCGACGTCTTCTCAGAGTCTACACTGTTTGCTGATAGGAAATTCAATATAAAACAAAACAAAAATTTAGACCAGACATTCCTTAGGTAAAAAATGGACTAATCCGATATATAAGCATGGAAGAATCCACTGGGAGCAAATGGGTTAAGATTTGGACTAAATATAGAAAAGGGAAAGGATCAATACAGTAACCGTAGGTAAAACCCCTTACTTAACAGAGGCATGTTGTGGCGCCTTCACAAGCAGAGGAGACCCATGCTCTTAGGTATCTTATACAACAGTTCAGTTTCACCCATGACTAAATAACCTTGTCTTCATATGCCTTAATAAAAACACCAGGTACTGTAAAACACATCTATACCGGACGTTAAATTTAATATAAATAGCGGTCTTGGAGACAGGTGGCAGCTTAATGCAGGATGAAAAGTGGGCAAAAAGCTCCTCTTCACCCTGCATTAAGCAGCCACCTGACTAAAAGTATCTGAATTCTTCCCTACTACAATTCCGGTTTAGAGGGATTTTACTGTAATGAATATTCATGATGCCATTATTGCTTACATGTGTTTTATTTAGATAAATGCCTAACAATTGAAACTATAAATGGCGTCAACAAAACAATCGAACGTTACGGAAGAAGAAACTAAAGATCTCCTGGATAAGAATGGTCAGACAAAGGAGAAATTGGAAGAGACAAATGAAGACAATAAAAGTGCAGATGAGCTACAGGGTCTCCCGGTGGACAGAGGATGGGCTTGGGTTATTCTGTTTGGTAAACTTCGATATTCTCAAATTCTGCTTTGTCAATCAGTTTAACCTTCTGTTGATCAACTAATCAGCCTTTATGTTTATTTATATGGAATGTTTATATGGAATGTTGTAAACATAAGCAGAGTAAACAATAGGTTCTACATGCACTGTGTTAACTCTGCTTATAGTATGCCATTCCTAGGATTTATTTACTATATATCTAATAGAGACACCATTCCCTTACTCTGCAGAGTAAACCTAGATCATTGGTATGTAGATGTGTCGGATTAAATGTAAATGTTTGCACATAACATCGGTATATTACATAATGCTACAGATAACCGCGCGTACTCAAATACAAAAATCGTCATTTTCCACCAAACCCTATGTTGTGACCACTCTTTAGAATCGTCTCTTCTAAAGAGTAGTCACAACATAGGCTTTGGTAGAGAAATAAAGAAGTTATGCTTGAAACAATCTCGATTTACGCATTTTATTCTGGAGCTCTGTATAATAATGTAGATGTGTCAGATTAAATGTAAATGTTTGCACATATATGTGTGTGTGTGTCTGACCAAGTGTTAATGTTCGCATGTCACATTTATGTGTAGATGTGCTTGACTAAATGTAATTTCGTTTCATATAACATTTGTGTGTAGATAGATCTGACTAAATGTCAACGCACAACGTTTTTAAAACAAACATTAAATTTCATTTCAGCTGCTATCTTCGAGATTTTTATCTACGGTGGTATAATGAAGTCATACGGCGTGTTCTTCGTGCAGTTTCAGCAACGGTTCGGATCTAGCGCCTCAGAAACGGTCCTTATACAAACAGTGTCCAACATTGTCATCAGCGTATCAGGTAATATGTTAACCCTTTACTCCATAAATACGCCTCCCTAAGCCTTTGCAAACAGAGTAGACCCAGATCAGAGGGCTCCTATAATAGCCGTCTGATCAGGGTCTGCTCTGTTTGTTAATTATATAATATAGATCTAATTCAACAGTTTCTGTCTGAGCCAAAATGTCATGCCATAATAACAAATAATCCAATTGATAGTCATGATGTCATGATTTCTTACATGAATATTCGTGGAGTAAAGAGTTAATAAATAGTACTGCAAGCACAAACTGTAGAATTATATCTATATTATTATATTCTACAAATGAATGATAACACGTTACTTAAACAGGTATATTTAATGCTAAAAAATGACACTGATAACAATACACATACCCGCGGTAACTGGGCCATGCAGGTAAAAATCATGCTCGATAACTTAGGATTGTCCTATATATGCTTTAATCAGCTAACCGATGAAACAAACATCACAACAATACAAACGAGAATAAACGATTTATATAAACAAACATGGTATGTCAACATAAATAACTCCACAAGACTAGAATCATATTGCAGATATAAACACGAACTAACGCAAGAAAAATACCTTAATTGCATAAGAAATAACAAGTACAGAATAACGCTAAGTAAATTTCGACTATCGTCTCACAAACTCGCAATAGAAACCGGGCGCTACCAAAACATACCACGTAACGACAGAAAATGCACACTACAACTAACATATAGCTCAAACATTATTTGGATACAATGAACAATAAAGTTTACATTAAACAACAGCACTGTGCAGTACTTGAAGCACGCCAACATCAACGCTGGGTCACGCTGACGTTATTTAAACGTCAACGTCTAGTGTCCAGTTAACTTTCTCGACTTAGGCTAATCACCACCTGTGATCACATGCGTTTTGTTTTATGTCTATGTATCCATTGGTCGAATGTTACCTTAAACAACATGCCTTGTTGTGTAATGCTAAAGGGGTTTCAAAGTGTTGGCCTCTACATTCCTTCTTCAGATCGGGCAACAGACTAAAGTCCAAGAGGGCTAAATTTCGTAATCAAACACTGAGGTTCTACCATCCCTAAACCGCTCGTGCCATTTGTATACATTTTTTCCCATAGGTTGGTGATGTATCCGAATTTTTAATTTGTTTCGATGTTAGCTTGAGTCTCATACAAAATTTGACAATCGCACGCAACTCAATGTCATCTGTTGACGTAATGCGCCGTTTTTGAAGGCATAGCCACAAAACGCTGCTGCGAAACAACCGTCCAACAAAACATCTTCAAATGTTCCGAAAATGACGTTAAATAGTCACGCTAAAGTCAGTTGTCTTCGCGTCAAATTTGCGCAAAATTTGACTGCGCACTAGCATGTTAATGAATTCAGAGTATGTGAAATAAAAGCGTGCTTCAAGTTACCAAACAATGATGCTATGCCAGCTATAGATACAATTTATTCTTCTTAAGTGTAAATATCTATTCACCTACCTGATAATGAAAAAGAAAATAAGATGTTTTACTTGTAAACTAGTTTTCTATGGCGTATCAGGCGTTGCAATATTGTATAAAATATATATTTATTGTATAATTTTATTTATTACATGATGGCTAAAATGAAAACCCACCACATTTACATCTTTACATTTTATTAACAAATTACGAAAATCTAAATACTGAATCAGCATTTGCTAACATGAAGAGTGTGGCAGTTATGGTTCTGAATGCCGCGGAAAACCCCGCAGAGATGTAAATCTTAACTCCTTAAAGGAACTAGCTGCGACTCCCCAAATACTCCCCGGAAGGGTCCAATCCCTATCCGACATCCGGCGTGGGGTCCAATCCCCATGACCACCTCCTGCCTGGGGTCCAATCTCCATGGCCACCTCCGGCCTGGGGTCCAATCCCCATGGCCACTCCGGCCTGGGGTCAATCCCCATGGCCACCTCCGGCCTGGGGTCCAATCCCCATCGCCACCTCCGCCCTGGGGTCCAATCCCCATCGCCACCTCCGGTAGGGTCTAATCCCTACCAACCCCTATACAAACTTCCTTCCCAACCCTCCACAGATGTTTTTCTCATATGGAGAGTACTGACCAACGGACCCAGCGTTAGGATAATCATTGGATCAGTTGGCCAGCCAAAAATACTGACCGACAAACCCAGCGTTAGAATCAATCACTGGATTAGTCGGCCAGCCAAAATACCCATCCCTGTATCATCCCTAACCCAATGGATCGGTCGGCAGCCAGTTCCTTTTCCACACCGTACAAATTAACAATAACTTTTGATAATATTAAGCAATAAGAACTATAAATCAATACATCTCTCCGGAATTTTCCGCCACACGAACCACTGTTCGCCCCAAAATTCCGGACCATCATGTTATTACTGAGTATCCATTATGAACTGCAGCTCAAACATTCTGTTTACCAAGAAACATGTACAAGCCTTATTAAATAAATACGCAAAAACACAACAATGCATAATGTTCATATGCAAAACTGTCATAATAGCAAATTATAAATTCACAATGATCCAGTTTAAAAGAAACATCCACGAGATATGTCCTATTCACGAAATATTGAACTTAACACTTCTTCAAACTGAAGAAGTAACACATCATTGCCAATATCAGACATATGCACACCATCTCTAAAGTAAAGCCCTGGTGTATCATTACTTATGTCCTCATGAGACATGAAACGCCCCCCCCCCCAATATACAAAACCAGACGCTTTAAAAAACGGTTTAACAACTTTCTTTTCCTCTCAATTTTCTCCACTGGAATAGATGAACTGCCCCAGGACAGTCTTGGAAGTAGTGCAGAAATAACTATCATAACCTGTGGGAACAGCTCCTGCAAAGCCAGTATGTCTTGTCTCATGACTTGCCGGAGCTGGCTACATGGGACAGATGTAAGGTCATTGGAACCTAGGTGAAGCACAATCACTCGGGGGCTGAGGTTACTGATAGCCAAATACTGAACTTTATGCATAAGCTGGTCCCAATGCATGCCCCTACTACCAGACCACTTAATGTTCCTGATGTTTCTGTCACCTAGGTTCTCACACTTGTTGCGGAAAACTGCCCGCTTCTCTGCCCAATATACATATGAATCTCCGATTATCCAAACATCTGAAAATATATCTTAAATATGCGTCAGAAAAGGGGATCTAAACTTATAGACATATATCTCCGTAATATACATACATATACACACAGTCATCCCACTTAAACGGTTTATCTTATATATCTCTTAAACGTATCGGAAGACCATCTGCCCATCTGTTTGATAGTCACTTCTGCAACACCCTGCTTGTATAACCATGTAGCAGCGCCATTGCGAAATGAATGAGTTTTATAGTTAGCAACACGCAAGCCTAGCTTTCGAACAACCTTGCTCAAAAACAGCACCAAATTGGTACCTGGTTAAAGGAGAACTATCACTATGGCAAAACAAGAAACTATGATCAAGT
Source organism: Azorinus chamasolen (assembly GCA_963576725.1). Taxonomy (NCBI): domain Eukaryota; kingdom Metazoa; phylum Mollusca; class Bivalvia; order Cardiida; family Solecurtidae; genus Azorinus; species Azorinus chamasolen. The sequence continues at coordinate 18,924,358 of OY755251.1, read as the reverse complement.
GACTTTGGCCTACACTGCATATACTCAGTCATGGCTTTCACTGGACATGCAATAGTTTGAGTGGCGACTATACTGACAACATGAGGGGTGCCACATTGATTAGTTTTAGACCTGCGCAATGTAACTTGAAATGATTTATTGGTTACAATATGGTGTATATCACTGATAAGCAATGGCTTATCATTCTTTGTAGAACTCGTCACTAGTTCCCCAACCCTGAAAAGATAAAAAAGGCCAAGGTATAAGCTGCCCTAAAGAGAACCATTTCATAATTAGAGTAACATATATGATTTAGCTCTGCACAAATCTTTAGTAAAACATCATATGTAATTGGTAATCGTGAATCCTTTGAAATTTTTGAGCGACGGTACCCTTCAAGCATTTTAGAAAGCGAGACTACAGATGCATAATCTGGCATACCCATCACCCTGTGCTGAAACCGAAGTGCTGAGATGTAAGTATTAGCTGTGCTATATGCATACCCCTTATGAAATAAATATGATAAAAACATCTCCCACTGTGAGAGGGGTGCTGGCCAAGTCTGAACAAAGCCATGATAATCTCTGAAACCCGAAAAGTGTTCCAAGGCCTGACGATATACCGACTGAGTATTGTTGGACAAGCCGGCTCTCAAAAGCTGTCTGGCTCCAATTCGAAGATATTCCAGAGATGGCTCGGCACTGGAACCGGATGCTGATCTGCATCTGGTGCCAACTGTCGAAAGCGCTCCATCTGAAAACGAGACAGGCTATCAGCAATGCTATTGTGGATTCCTGCTATGTGCTCCGCCTTAAGTACAATATTCATTTTCAAACATTTTAGTGTAAGTGCCCTAACCAAAACCGTCAACTTTGTTGACTTTGACGTCTGACTATTGATGACCTGCACAACTGACTTATTGTCGCATCTAAACAGCACCTTTTTATTCATCAACTGTTCGCCCCAAATATACAAAGAAAAATTATTCCAAAAGTGTTATATCCTCAGTTAGTCCCTGTTGAAACCACGAACAAGGCCAATGTGCCGCTGTCCAATGACCCTGAAAGTATGCCCCAAAGCCCTTATCATTGGCTGAAGAGCTATCTGTAAACAAGCACACATCTGCATTTGCAAGCCACATTCTGTCATGGAAAATTGAAATACCATTAAATTCCTGGAAAAAACGTAACCACAATTTTAAATCCTGCCGCATTCCAATTTTTAATTGAATGTGGTGATGTGGACTACTAATCCTACATGTTGCATTGATCAATCTCCGACAGAATGGTCGCCCTGGAACAACAGCACGACACATGCAATTCAAAGAGCCTAGCAATGACTGCAACTCCCGTAAAGTGATACTGTGTTTATGTTTCAAGATATCCTGAATCTGAGTAATAATCGTTTGTATTTTTTCTATAGGAATTCTAACCTGCATTAATTCTGAATCCAGCTCTAAGCCAAGAAAAACCAAAATTGTAGTTGGGCCCTCTGTTTTATCCTCAGCAAGAGGCACACCAAAGCTCTCACAGCAATTGAAAAATGTATCCATCACACACACACAATGATCTGTATCCTTCTTCCCACCGAACAGAAAATCATAAAAAAGAAAATAAGATGTTTTACTTGTTTTCTATGGCGTATCAGGCGTTGCAATATTGTATAAAATATATATTATTGTATAATTTTATATATTTATTGTATAAAATATATATATTCATTCAATATACATTAAATATATATTTTATGCAATAAATATATAAAATATACAATAAATATATAAAATATAGACAATAAATATATATTTAACACAATAAATATACATGTATATTTTATACAATAAATATATAAAATATACAATAAATATATAAAATTATACAATATATATATATTATACAATAAATATATAAAATATACAATGAATATAAAAAATTATACAATAAATATATATTTTATACAATATTGCAACGCCTGACACGCCATAGTTTTCATGCGATTTGATAAAGAAATAAATTCTTGAGAGGATAATTTCGCGAATTTACCATTCAGCCCTCGTATGTGTATTTAGTATGTTTTGCCGATAGAAAATGTGTTCCCAATCAGATGAGTGTGCATGCACATTTGTATTTTCGGATATGTCAAATGATTCTGACTGATGTTTTGTTTCTTTTGTGGATGCAATGTACATATACATGTTGTATTTTACTTGTAATTATAAAATATATTATCTCTAGGGTACGACATTAAATTACATATATTAAGCTTTTGAAGTTGTCTAATCACACAGAAAAAAGTGGATGCGCATCTCCTCTTCATGATAAAGTATCGTGTCAAGTTTCGTACGATTCCAGTCAGCAGTCGCTGAGAAACCGTGCGGAATAAAAGTCTTTTAAACAAAGGGGCATGACTTTGTAAGAAAATCAGGCGGCTGGAAAACTCGATGCAAAATAAAATAATTACATGGATCGATTTCGCCCCTAACCACGGAAGTTACCCTTTGTGATTACGAATTTATGTAAAACATTTTGCTGTTTCCACAGGAATATTCGTGATGACAATTGGTATGAACCACATGACGGCCAGGACCTCCGTGTGTATCGGCGCGGTAATCACTACAGCATCCTACATTATCGCGGCTTATGCCACAAGAATTGAAGTACTCATCTTCTCCCTCGGCGTGATGGCAGGTAAGGAACTCATTACTTCATGAATATCCATGTAAGAAATAATGACATCATGATAATTAGTAAGTTGAATTTATATAATGGTATGACACGAGAATGTTTTGCCATGGTAGAAACTTTAGTATCATATATTTATAATGCCATCAGCAAACAAAAGATGACCATTGTCAGGCGGCTCCATCTGATCCGGGTCTACTCAGTATTTGCAAAACGTGAAAAGGGTATATATGGAGTCAAGGGTTAAACCTTTATTTCATATAAACGCATTTTTACGCATTTTCAAACAGAGTAGATCCAGATCAGACGACCCCTGTAGGAACCGTCTTATAAGGATCACTCTGCTCTATTTGCCTATGAAATTATATGGATCTGATTCTTCAGTTTCTGCCATTACCAGAAATTCCTGTGTTTATATGCCAGATAGAAAATCATTCTTGTAAATATACATGAAGTCACTAACTTGTATAAATATTAATTAGGAAAATGGTTTAAAATGTCATTGCTGACATTATCGGTTTATAGACAGATTCCAGCTAAACGCAGAACGAACGTCATGCAGAATGCTCCTCTATGTGTTTTAACATGACCTTCACCCTAATTAAACAGCTAACTGCCCAAACCTTTCTCAGTTCTTCTTTGCTAAACGTTAGGATTGACGAGGTCATACTGTATATGTTTTTGTTTTTCAGGTGTTTCGGTAGTCATGATCTACCTTCCGATATTGTCAACCATTGGCGTCTATTTCAACAAACGCAGAGGTTTAGCCAATAGTGTGACTGTTGCTGGAGCCTCGCTCGGTTCTTTGGTGTTCGGCCCATTGTACACTGTGATGTTTGATTATTACGGTTATACAGGCACCATGCTCATTACTGCCGGGTTATTGCTCAACATTCTGGTCAGTGGCTGTCTTCTACGTCCTCCAGAATTTTACACAAAGCGAGCGAGAAAGTTAGCAAGCAGTGAGGTAAAAGAAATGAAAGATTTGTCGAAGTCGAAAGACCGTTTAGAAAATGACTCTGCAATCGGTGGTAGCCATGAACTAGTCAATGCTATGTCATTGCATAATAATTCTCTTCAAGATGAAAATGAGGATACTATGATTCAAGACAGATTACTAAAACGCAATAACCATTTCATGAGGACAATATCGGAACCAGCTGACTCGAAAAAGCCGAATGGGTCACCGAACCTTGTTAAACGGTTGCCCCATTTTGCTCTAAACTTCCAGAGAGCAAGAACGCTTTCGTTTGATCCGGAAACATCAAGAGACCACACTCCTCCATCTCCAATGTTACAAAGAGCACGTGCTGAGACTTTCTTACACAAACGTAACCGGACAGTGAGCGAAACCAGCCATGAACACAGTCTCATTGACACTATAAATGAGTCAAAAATCGCACTATATTCAGCGGCTGATATTATGTGCGGATCTCTAGCAAGTCTTAATTTCACCAAACCAGCATTAAAAGACCATATCATTGAAACAGAACAAGACCATATCATTGAAACAGAACAAGACCATACAGACATTCTTGAAAAGAAAGCATGTTTTCGTGTTGTTAAGTCGGCGATAATAAACTTCCTGCGGACCGTGTTTGACATGTCCCTCCTGAAAGATCCTGTGTTTATACACTATATTATCTTTGCATCGGTGTCTTTACCAGCTTCAATAATAACAAACGTTTATTTCATTCCTTTCGCAAAAGACATTGGAGTAGACAATAAGAGGATTGGGATTCTCTTGTTTGTAATAGGTGTCGTTGACTTGGTCAGTCGAGTTAGTGTGGGTATATTTGCCGACAAGAAATGGCTTAAGCCAACCACGATCATCACAGTGGCATTCACCATCATGGCAGTTGTCAATAGCTTCACTCGTCTGATCCATACCTTCTGGACATTGTTAGTGTTTGTAATAATACAAAGTGAGTACCGTTGAACTTTATCAATAGCTTCACTCGTCTAATACATACCTTCTGGACAGTGTTAGTGTTTGTAATAATACAAGGTGGGTAATGCTGAACACTGTCAGTAGTTTCACTGGTCCAAGCAATACCTTCTGGACATTGTTAGTGTTTGTAATAATACAAGGTGAGTATTGTTGAACTTTGTCAATAGCTTCTCTCATCTAATACATACCTTCCGAACATTGTTAGTGTTTGTAATAATACAAGGTGGGTAATGCTGAACACTGTCAGTAGTTTCACTGGTCCAAGCAATATCTTCCGGACATTGTTAGTGTTTGTAATAATACAAGGTGAGTACCGTTGAACTTTGTCAATAGCTTCACTCGTCTAATACATACCTTCCGGACATTGTTAGTGTTTGTAATGATACAAGGTGAGTAATGCTGAACACTGTCAGTAGTTTCACTGGTCCAAGCAATACTTTCTGGACATTGTGAGTGTTTGTAATAATACAAGGTGAGTAATGCTGAACATTGTATAATACAAGTTCACCTTCAGCTTGTTCTGCAAGGTTGGCCTCTTTAGAACATGCATCTTACCCATTTCACACATTTTCAAACAAAGTAGACCCAGATCATATGGTTCTAAAGGGACCGTCTGATCAGGGTTTGCACTGTTTGCTTATGAAATAATACAGATAAAAAATCTAGTTTCTAAAAATACCATCAAATGATGTGTATAGTTACAAAAACAGTACTAATTAATATTCATGAAGTCATCATTTCTTCCATTATTATCAAACAGGGAAAGGGTTAATTTAGCTTCAGAAACAGACTTTCTTTCGTGTTTTTTCAAAGGCGAAATCACAGTGTCAACCCAGTGTAGATACTGGTGAGAGGCTGCACTTACTCAACGCCTCATTAGGATCCAAACAGTTTGAAAAGATGATAATGGATTTATCCACAGCATGCTTAAAAGTTCAGGGGAAAACACTGTAGACCCAGATCAGAGTTCTCCTGAAGGAGCTGTCTCATCAAGGTCTGCACTTTTTACTGAAACCATCAAGGCATGATAAGCAGCCAGGGAATAAACAGACTTCCATATTCGGAGTCCCCTTCTTGGAATGTGTAGTACTAACCTTTAGATCGAGATAGATAGATTTATTTCAATATTGTGCAAGTAACATGGTTACAATAGCAATACACTGGGAAAGAAAATAAAATTACCACCATTTGAGAGACAAAGTGTACACATGTTCAACTAACAAAGGTGGTCAATATTCCATTTCATAATTCTATTGAAAATGCATTATGAAATTTAATACACTTTATGTGAAGTTGTGTGTTATGTAATACTTTTCAGAAAATGTTCTTATCAATCTGCAATGATATTGAGGTATTCTTTTGCTTTGGGTGTTTGTTTTAACTGTTTGGTTTGTCCCAGCTGAGTATGTTGCTTTTGTTTGTTGGAGTCAGTGGCTCGTTTGGGCTACAGTAAAACCCTCTAAACCGGACGTTAAATTTTAGTATTCGTATCAGTCGTGAAGACAGGTGGCAGCTTAATACAGAATGAAAGTCATGCACTTTCACCCTGCATTAAGCAGCTACCTGCCTAAACCCGTCTCAATTATTTTCTTTTTTACTAGAATTCCGGTTTCGAGGGGGTTTACTGCATATCTATAATATGTATGCATCGTTAATCCATATCACGTAAATAATGTCTGCTCAAATCTTGATCTGGTGCAATTCCTATACGAACACGCTTATGGAAACTATTATCGAGTGTCAAACAGTTTGGATCCTGATGAGACACCGAGTTACCCGGCGTCTCATCTGGATCCAATTTATTTGCTTACGCGAGTAAATTCGTGGTTTGCGGGAAAAGGGTCACACGCAAAACATTAAGTATTAGTTTAACCCTTTACTCCATAATTATTACTGTAAGAAACAATGACATCATGAATATTAATTAGATTAATATCTATAATGACACTAATTATTGGCCATGGCAGAAACTTTGGAATCATAATCTATATTATTTCATAAACAAATCTGGGTCTACTCTGTTTGCAAAGACGTAGAAATGCGTATTTATGGAGTAAAGGGTTAACCTGCTTTTCTCGGATGAGGCATGTACTTAATGGAAGTCAGGATAATTAGAAATTGCTCGTCTATTTCCTGTCCACAGGTTCCCTGAGTGGTGTATACCTAGCACTCTTCGCAGTCATTCTCATAGAAATCCTTGGCATAGACAAGTTTAAAAGTTCCCTGGGGTTTACGAGCATGTTCCACGGCGTGTCAGTGGCAATATTCTTTCCAGTAACAGGTAAGTACAGTTTCACACTTTCTACATTGGAACGAGTACCATAAAACAGTACCGTATGAATTCATTTTTAACCCTTTTATTTACGAAATGAATATGTATGCAAGAAATAATGACATCATGCATATTAATTAACTGATTTTTATAATTGCACTACAAACAAGGGGATTTGTATTATGACAGAATCGGTAGTATTATACATTTAGCATTTCATAAGCAAACAGCAGGTCCTGATCAGTCGGCTCTTAAAGGATCCATTTGAAATCGGCCTACTCTGTTTGCAAAGGCAAATAAAGGCGTATCTACGGAGCTCTACATAAATGTGATATAATAATAAACTATAGAGTTAAACAGTGAAAACATCGAATAGCAATAGTTCATATAATATATTTAATATACCCCTGAAGCAATCTGTTTTAGGTAAGCATGCACATTTACTTTTTACAATGCATCGTTATTAACAGAGACAATAAACACACACATTGTAAATTTAGATAGGTAAAGACGTGTCCCTTTATTAGCGACCTCACTTGCATTTTCCCAAAAGCTTGGTCAAAACGGAAGTAATCCATATTGCACGAGAGCAAACTTTGAGCAGACAGTATGGTTTCATGGCGGAGCAAGGATTAATTCTTTCGCTGCCAGTGACGTATCTGTGATTACCTATGAAATGCAAACAGTTTGGATCCAGATGAGACGCCGAGTAAATCGGCGTCTCATCAGGATCCAGACTCTTTGTTACTTACTGTGGTAGAGTTTAACCAAAGAAAAAGGAAAATTTTAGCAGACGAAAGAGTTAATTGATTGAACAGTGTAAACTCACTACTGTTTTGCCAAAGACGTTTTGGTCTCATTGAAGTACTTGTTTCAAAGCATTCCTCCGTTTCAGGGTAATCTGTTTGCACAGACAGTCGTATGTATGGAGAAAAAGAATTGAAATATGGTGTGCGATATTGTAAATCATAAGGGAAGATAAATTATATGCGTATTATATACACGAGATAACAATTGGTAATATGAAAGCCTTCTGACATGAGTAACTGCGTTAGATTGAATATAAATTCAGTATAGCAGTGACCTCCCTTGAGAACGATATATGTCGTGACACAACTGGTTTTAGATAAGAGCCATTGGATTTAGTTCACTATACACCATGTTTAAAGAAATGTCAGATTATTGCAAAAACGCTCATATCAACTTGATGCAGAGTAGAAGTAGTGCAGAAGACTCCTATAGAAGCATTCTGCAGGGCTTCCACCACTTTCCCTCAAAAAAATCAGAATTAGACAGTAGACTGAGTTGGGTTTTCTTATTTATGGTCGTCGTGGAAATGCTCTACTGTATATTTATATGTACATTGCAAGTCAAGATAAGCAACTATTGTACTGCGTCTCTGTATCGCTTATTTTCCTTTGCATTTTGTCTAGACATTCTTATACTATTTGGTTATTCGATTTAGATCACTTAGTCTCAATTATTGCCTTCATTTTCCCAAATCACGCATACAAGTGCATAATTTAAACAGATTACAGAAAAAAACCTCGAAACCGGACCTTAAATTTGGTATAAATATCGGTCTTGGAGACAGGTGGCAGCTTCATGCAGTGTGAAAGTCATGCAGAAAGCTCCTCTAAGAACGTTCTGCATGACCTTCACCCTACATCAAACAGCCACCTGCCTAAAGTATCTAAATTCTTCTCTATTAGAATTCAGGTTTCGAAGGGTTTTACTGTAATTTAAGATGCCATGGCTGGGTCAAAGTCGAATAACATGCACATGAATACCGCGGGGTTTAACCCATTCCTTCAAAGAAATACCTTTTTACCACTTTTCAAACAGAATTACTTCACTTATTTACATGTGCCCATAGTGATACAGTTGTATGTACTTGGTATATTAAATGGAATTTGACATGAACACAAAACTACGTACTAGCTCAGCGAGCTACAGGTTAACCCTTTCCCTATTGCATATTCTTGTAAGAATTAATGACATGATTAAAATATTTATTAGCTGAAGTATACTGGTATATGCAAATTTGAATGTAGAAACTGTAGAAACTGCAGAGTTAAATCTATTATAATTCCACAAGCACCGCAGACCCTAATCAAATGGTTCCTAGTGGACCTGTCTGAAATAGGTCTAATATGTTTGCTAAATCGTGAAGAAGTATTTATCTAAAGGAACGGTTTTAAGGAACAGAGATACCAAGGTGTAGTCTTCTGCGTCTGGGCCCATGCTTATAAAACTTTTAGTTGAGTCTGAGTTCGTTCTCAAGTTTTTGATTTGTCAGATTTGAGCCTTTGGCTCAAATCTCACCAATCAAAAGCTTGAGAACCCAAATCTGACCAAATCTGACCAATCAAAAGCTTGAGAACGAACTCAAGCTTTATAAGCATGGACCCAGACTCAAGCTTTATAAGCATGGACCCAGACTCCCTTATCGGTGTCCGTTAGCAGAGGATGGCAAATGACGAACGGCGTGAAACAATGCATCATTTTTATTTCTCCAACAGGCTCACTTAGAGACAGTTCAGGGACATATTACTGGACGTACCACTTGCTAAGCATTTTGTTGGTTCTGGGTGCTGTACTGGCGTTTACTCTTCCAATCACCTACAGGAGAATAAGGAGAGAATCAAAAGAAACCACCAAAGTCACAGCTTGAACATCCCTTGTGAAATATTACCTAAAGAAACCCCGAGAAGGGATGTTCGGAAACGAGAACGACGGCTCTTTGCAATAACTTTAATATGAAAGACGCCTACGAAACGAATGCAATGACCAGCGGGTCTTGTTTCACAATTTAGATCTTCACTCAAGTTCAAAATACGAGTCTTTGATATTGTTTATAATGCTGATGCAACTTGCATCCAATGACATTCATAAATAACAGTGTCCTTCCAATTTACTGCAGGTTAAATTACGTTAGAGGCGTGTATCAAAATTACAATCATGTACAAATGTTTGGCATGAGTCTAGTATCGAGTTAAGAAGCTTTGTTCTAGGACCTGAATGTTTATTGCAAAGATGAAATGGCATTCTACAATACTTACTTGATTGGCATTGTATTCTGTTTTGTAAACATTACTCTATGCATACAGTAGAGCCTGTCTTAAACGGCCATTAAAAAGCGGTCTAAGAGTGGGTATGTAAGGCAATTGGTAGTTTGATACAGGTCAAACATATAGGACATTTCAGCATTGCTTTTGTCCTGCAATAACCAACCACCTGTTATTTAACACTTCTATGTTCAATAAATGAATGGCCGCCTAAGACAGGTTATTCTGTATATAAATACACCTGATTGTACATACATTGTATATAAAAAAAATAATTTTTGGTTTTGTCCCTTAACAATATTATATGATTGTATAAAGCATATTCTCTATTGTGTGTAAATTAATGAAATAAACCTTCAAAAATCTTGACTTTCATATTACAGCAGGCGGTGTATTGTTGTTGTTGTTGTGAATATCTTGTTAAATAATGCTCCAATATTTGGTTATACACTGCGTTTGTCACAGGGTATTCTGTAAACAGTAATGATTGAATTCGGCATCCACTTGGGTATGTCTGCAACAGTATGGCACACTTCCGATTAATCATATGAACACCCATCTTCAACATACTCTTACATTGTAGGTGTAGGTGGCGGTGGTCTAGTGGTAACGCGCTTGACTATCAGTCCGGAGGTCTGGGGTCCGGTACTGCGGCTGCATGATTGCGCCATATGTTAGCAGTGCTCAATATTGTAGGCCAATGACTCAATGACCAGGGGAGTAAATGTACAGTCGGCTGAGCGGTCATTCGGACTGAAAGTAGACTATAACTAGGTACTTTACTTTACTTTTTCAGGTACTTTACATTGTAATATCGTTTATGGCTGTAAAACAACCGTATGAACTGCGATTAAGATACATGAAATCGCATTGATGTCGAAAATGTAATAAAATGTCAAAGAATATGCAATACGACAACAATAGTCACGGTGTTTATGACAATGACAACGTCGATGCGAAGGCTTTGAGATACCTCAGCGTAAACTCGCAATAACTTTGCAAAACGACTGCGCCCTGACTAGACGTCTCGAGGGATCCTACCGGTTTAACCCTTTGCTTGATCTATGTTTATTCCTAATTTCAATACCCACTGAATATTCATGGACAAAATGTTTATAATGAAATATGGAAGGTAGTACATTGTAACTATTTTAGAAAGTAAAGAAATAGAGGATCTTACATGAGTGTGCATTAAACATTGTTTTTATGAAACGAGTTTACTATAATAATATGACACGAGCTTTAGCGAGTGTCATATTCATTATAGTAAACGAGTTTCATAAAAACAATGTATAATGAACACGAATGTAAGATTCGTTTTATCACATAATCCTTAAAATGTCATAGAAAATAAAACATACTAGCTGACGGCTGTTTCTGCCATTGCTTTACACACAGCGTAGTAATACAACGGACGACCCGCATGGAGTGCTATGATTGGCTAACGCTTTTTAAATGAGCGCTACGATTGGCTAACTTGCTAATTTGCATAAAAAATGCACTAGTGCATTTCTGCGAAATACGGCACTCTGTTACGGCACTCCCACATGGTAGATTATGTGATACACAGATATATCAAGTTCCATTAGCAAACAGAGCAGACCCTGATCAGACGGCTCCCACAGGAGCCGTCTGATCCGAGTCTACTCTTTTTGCAAATGCGTGAAAAAACGTCTATATGAAGGAAAGGGTTAATAATAGTCAGGCTAATTGTTTTAAGGGCAATTCCAACAACATTAGACATTTGAGTCTAAAACACGCTGGGGTCTGATAACAAGTGCGTTATGTCTAACGCACGGTGGGAAGGGAAACCGAAGTGTGTCAGCACCGAACTGTGGGGTCCAGCGTACTTTGGGCTATGACCCCAAAGGGTGATGGAGTTAGCATCACACTATGAAATCTAAAGTAATTTGGATACCATTTTGAAAAATGCGATTTTTAAAACTAAAATGCTCTGTATAATTTGGGTGGAGAGTTACCCAAGTACCATTTCTGTGGAACTTTTAAGGCTTTCAGAAGAGAATAATTTCAGGTTTTTTCGTAACTGTCGAAATCGACAAAATGGGACTAAAGTTGTTGATCCCGAATTAAACATGAAAGTTTAACTCGAATAGTCGAATAGTGGCGAAAGTAGTCTTGTATTTTGGAGGAACTGGGAGACACGAAGAAATCCCATGTATGCGGACGGGTGTGCCCTACAGCATACTACTCCGATCCGGAATCGAATCGGGGTCCATTGGTGACAATCGACTCACACGACCATCGGAGGAAAGACGTACGATTTGACAACGAGACATACCGTACATGAGAACGCATCTCCCCAAATACACGACCGTCTTATATGCCGATGATCAGTTAATCCCTTCCATGTTCTTTGTTTATTCCCAATTCCGATACCTACAGAATATTCATGGACAAAATAGTTATAATGAATTATGGAAGGTGGAACATTGTAGCCATTTTAGAATGTAAAGAAACAGATCTTTCTCATTCTATTAGCAAACAGAACAAATCCTGATTAGACGGCTCCTATAGGAGCCGTCTGATCTGGATTTACTCTGTTTGCAAATGCATGAAAACACGTTTACACGAAGGAAATGCCAAGTCGCATGACAATGCCTTAGCCCTTTCTCTTATGAACATTTATGTGTGAATTAGTCAATTCACGAATATTCATAAACCTCATTTGTATCATGTTAAATGTTCAAGAATTTGTTTCTCAGTGGTATATAATTCCATAGGCTAATACAGGGGCCGTGTGATCTGAGTCTAATATGCGTGAAGTAGCATTGATAAGAGCGAAGGGTTAACCAATTTAAAAGGCTTCAACCAGTTTGACACCCGGTGAATAGTTTCCCAAATAACTACAGTAAATATTCGATATTACGAATACTCAAATACGAACCATTATTCATCTTTAACAGAACAGAACAGATGTTTTATTTTTGACTTAAGCATACAAGCTCATCATCATAACATCGTAACATACACATGACAGTCACGCTAATATAATTATACAGTGCCAGTTTAACATACATAATAGTATACCCTGTATTACGAGAGTGTTCTATATTAGCCAAATACCTCAACTGATAATAAACATATCATAATCCTATAATACACTAAGAGTATCATTTCTTAGGTTGAAGCTTTTGATGCAATATAGTGCCAGTCTGTTTAAGACTGTTTTACTTTCTGAATTTAACAAACTTACTAATTTAAACATGCTCGGGTGATCTGAATAGAACCTTTGAATATATATCTTTCTCAAATGGTTATACATAGGACATTTCAGAATAAAGTGATATTCGTCTTCTATATCATTTAAATGACATAATGTACATAGTCTTTGGTTCCTTACCACATTTCTATGGCGGCCAGCTTCAATATTTAAATTCTGAGAATTCAATCGTATCCTTGCTATAACGTATCTATATTTTGGATTTTCAACAATGTGTAGATAATACGCTCGACTAATATTTGTATGGATATGTCTGTAAAGTAATAAAGATGTACATGCTTCAACTCCAGTGTGTCATTCTGTTTGATGGCACACTGGAGTTGAAGCATCTTTATTACTTTACAGACATATCCATACAAATAGTATTACTTTAACACAAGTGGCAGCTTGATGCAGAGTGGAAGTCATGCAGAAAGCTCCTCTAGTAGTTTTCTGCATGAATTTCACCCTGCATTAAGCGGCCACCTGCCTACAAAGATATAAGTTCATCAGCACTACAATTTCGTAGTATCGAGTGGTTACTGTATTTGTATTGTTAGTCCAGTCGTACTTGGCGAGATAGGGATGAGCTGAAATAATATACTGAACACTATAGTCTTGAAAATTAACCCTTCACTACATCAATACTCCTTTCTACGCATTTGTAAACAGAGTAGACCCAGATCAGACGGACCCTGTAGGAGTGGTCTGATCAGAGTCTGCTCTGTTTGCTTATGAAATAACATAGAAAGGATTCTACAGGTTCAATTCCACAATTTCCCGTATCCATGTACCATTATAAAAAAAATCATCTAATTATTATTCATTATTTTTTACATAAATATTCATGGAGTACTGGGTTAAGTAACATACAGTAAAACCTCGATTATTCGAATTTTCGGTATAGAAGAATTTAGACCCTTTTAGGCAGGTGGCTGCTTAATGCATGGTGAAAGTCATGCAGAAAGCTCCTCTAGGAGCTTTCTGCATGACTTTCACCATGCATTAAGCTGCCGCCTGTCTTAAAGATCGATAATAATACGTATTTTAGTGTTCGGATAATCGAAGTTTTACTGTATTGCATTAAACATACATCTCAGCATTAACACAATCTCAGCTGTTGCCCCATTGAAAGCTTTCTATATACATTATTGCATGTTTGCAAGTATTGCATGATTTATATCTTTGTCGTAAATTATATATATCTTGATATGTTACCATGACTACGAAATGATGTAACGAGAGGACATGATATATCAGTCCAACTTGCGCATAACTAATCTGTAGGTAATAAACTTCGACGGATTAGACTTCAGTATACATGTAGGTTATTACTTTCATTCAGATATTTCTCATGTTACACAATGCAGGGTTTAAATTTCCGTTTTGCTAGGGTGAAAACGGGTTAAGAGTGAGGTTGGACGCGGCCCCTTTAGCATAGTTTAACCCACATAGAGGTAGGTTTTTCGGCCGACGTGCGTGCGTGCGTGCGTGTGTGCATACGTTTATGCGCGTGTCCGTGTGTGTCTGTGTGACTGTTTGCATTTGGGTCTGTGTATATGTGTCTGTGTGTCCGTGTTTTTGTCTGTCTTTCTGCCTGTCTGTGTGTGTGTCTGTGTGTTTTCGACCGACCGTTCGCCCATGTGTATGTGCGTGTTCCTGTATGTACGTGCGTGTGTATGTGGTGTGTACATACGTGCGTAGCCATGTGCGTACGTGCGTGCGTTGTGTTGTGTTGCCGTTGTTGCGGTGAACTCCTGCCTGGTTTCCACCCTATTATTTCATATGAGGCAGTACCTATTTGTATGTCGTAAACCAAGAGAAATGCTCCAAACTCATCAACGAACTACATTACTGCTAACCGTTTACGTCTATCTACGCCTTAATACACAGAGTTGACACAGATCAGACTGTAGGAACCGTCTGATATCATTGTCAACCCTTTTGAAACAATATAGATGTGATTTTATGGTTTCTGCATTGGCCAAAATTTCCTCCACCTTACTGGGTATATCCAAATATACGATAGAGAACTAACTAAAGATTATGATGACCAACAATGCTTCTTTACTAAAAGTCCGATTTAATTGGGTTTTACTGTACTTTTGAACTTTACCTGATTGTAATATACAAACATTACCCAAAACCAAATACCCAAGAGTGCAAACACTATTGAGTTAAAATCCAGTACATTTGTTTCGGGTATGGTTGTTAAACCTTTATCACGTTAAACCATGTAACAACGGCTGGCAGTGTATTACGTAACAAGCATTACATGTAATAGATTGTCCCACTTAAGTGAAACTTTCGCCAGTAACTAGGCACACTATAAGTGACTACTGCAAAGGGTATGGGGCATTGCCGGGTGTTTTCTGATAAAACATGCCAGACATAAGATATGGGTACAGAGATCTACGTGTCCCCGAGATGCCCTCTGAGCACTTGAGGTAGGAATGTTCGTATATCATTTGTAGCTGTCAGCTAATTGTATTTCTGCTGTGTTGATTTATAGAGTGTTTGTTTACCACCATCTAGAATAGACATATAGTTTATTTTAACCCTTTCCTTCATATAAACGTGTTTTCACGTATTTGCAAACAGAGTAGACCCAGATCAGACGACTCATTTAGGAGCCGTCCGATGAAGGTCTGTTCAGTTTGCTAAGGGGTTTTGAAAGATCTATTTCTTTACTTTCTAAAATGGCTACAATGTTCTATCATCCGTTTTTCGTTGTAACTATTTTGTATGCCCCTAACGGCGGGTATATAGTAATCACATTGTCCGTCCTTCCGTCTGTCTGTCCGTCTGTCCTTCCATCTATCCGTCCGTCCATCCGTCCCAAATTTCGTTTCCCGTCTATAACCTTTTTTTTAATCTGTGAATGGATTTCAAAATAACCTGGTGCAAATGTCACCACACAAAGACAATGTGTCGCGTTCAACTCCCTGGTCTATGGGTCAAATGTTAAGGTCACAGGGTAACATTTTTTTTTATTTTTTTTTTGTGGGGGGGGGGGGGGGGGGGCATTTGTCACGTGACTGTGACAGCTCTTGAATATTCAGTAGGTATTGAAATTTGGAATACACATAGAACAGGGAAAGGGTTCAGGATATATTTCCTCAAATATGGATAATTCTCTGAGAAAATGGTCTTATTGTATTGTAACAGTGTATAACAAGGTCAGACACCACGTCACTGATGAGGTACAGTAAAACCTCTCTATAACGACCACTAAATTACATCAGATATTTTGTGTTAAAGGCAGGTGACAGCTTAAAGCAAGATAAATAGAGAATAATAGGTTAGTGCCGTAGATGGGACGCTTTATCCGACGAGGGGAGAAAACGTTGAGGCGAGGCTTGCCGAGCCTCAACTGTTTTCTCTCCGAGTCGGATAAAGGCGTCCCATCTACGGCACTAACCTATTATTCGATTTATCCAGTCAATATAGTTAAATGTCTTTTATAGACTCATAACACTCTTGAAATAATTTACATTGAAAATGCAGTTTTTCGATCAACGGATCCCTCCCTTTTCACTTCCATTTAGACGTAAATAGATCTAATGAGCTACCGCAGAGGAATATAGTTTCGATACTTGTATTACTAGAAGGGAAACGTGGTTGAATTTGAAAAATAAGATGATTTGAATCGAGGGTCGATAAGTTATTTCAAACAGACATGATTTATATTCTTTGGTCAAATTCGAGTTACGTAGTCTCGGTTTCTATTTTTAGATTCTACCTAACGTCACTCAGAAATCGATGGAACTGAACAGGCTATATTTAGGTTTATGACTATCACCGCCCCTGTAAGAGTTTATCAATCAAATAATCGTGAGAGTAATAAGAAAACATTTACTATTTATCTGTCAATCTTTGGTTCCAGGTTTGATTTTATCAAAAACGGGTTTTGCCAGCGGTGGATTAAATTAATAAAAGTGATAAATCAACGTCATTTTGTATGTGGCCTCAGTGGCGTAATCGGTAAGCGCGACGTCTCTAGAGAGATTAGAATTAGTTTTTGTAGGATCAGGCGCGGGTTCGAATCCAGCTGTAGCCAATTATTTTTATTTTTTCCCATTTGAATAATTCTTCTGGTGACCAAATAGATCTGTTAGATATATTCCATCAACATGTTTATGAATATTTACAGAAAACTAAAATAGTTCCATGGTTATAGAATCATTACGCCCATCTACTAACCTAATAAACCTTCCACTACCGGAAGTAACCAAATAAACCTAAGTTTATTTGCACCCCCTTTATTATGTCACTAGAGAAGCCTGGTGACTGGATAAAAGTAAAACAGAACGCTCCCACAGGAGCGTTCTGTTTTACTTTCACCTTGCTTTAAGCAGTCACCTGCCCTAAATACCAACTAATTAACATAATTCAGTGGCCGTTATAGAGAGGTTTTACTGCATCTCATCAAAGGTTACATTGTAAGGGCAGATACAGCACAGACTATTACAGATTCTTATGACTGACAAACAGTGCAGACCCTGACCAGGTGTTGGAGACGCGGCGTCTAGGCTGGGTCTACACTGTTACACTCGTACCTTCCGATCCATTTTCCCAGAGAGTACCTCATTCATCTTCGGGTTTTGTAGAATAATTTTATATTAGGACAGCATGGACAGCACATAGGCCTTCTCTGATTCGAGTCTACATGGTTTGAAATCCGCGATTATCTGAAGTGCTTAGTTATCCCCTCACTCCTAAAATAGTTTTTATATGCCTTTGCAAACAGAGTACACCAAGATCAGACGACTCCTGTAGGAACCGTCTGATCAAGGTCCACTCTGTTTGCTTATGATCTGATATAGATCCAATTCTTAAGTTTCTACAATGACTAAATATGCATGATTGCCATTTATAATGCCATTTTATTAATTCAATTCATTAATATTCGTGATGTCATTATGAATTTCCTGAATATTCATGGGGTGAAGAGTTATTCAATTGGACAAGCCGTGGACACCCATACCATCACACGAATACCAGAACATTGGCAATTCGGTTTTACTCCGATTAACATTTTACCTATTAAGGACATATTTTGACACATTTGCAAACAGAGCAGACCACGATAAGATGACTCCTGTAGTAGCAGTCTCATCAGAATAGTTTTCGTTTTTGCTTACAGTTACAGTAAAACATCTCTATAAAGGCCACTAAATTACATCAAGTATTAACTAATTAACACAGTTTAGTGGCCGTTATAGAGAGGTTTTACTGTATGTCATAATGTCTTACAACGTGTAGAATATTGCCTAGGTAAAGGTTTAAACACGCATTTATGCTTAAGAACAGAGAGCGCATTATTAACTTGAAATCTCTCTATACCCCGGAGATTTTAGTTTATAATTTATTTACAGTTTAGAGAGATTAGAGATATTGGACTTCGTGGACATGTTTTATGAGTTTGTATTGAGGAAGACCATGTGAATAATTATACCACCTGATAATACAAAGGTAAATAAACAGTATATCGATCAGTCGGCAATGAATTAGCTATTTGTAAATCAGAACACTGCATTCCGGTGATAACAAGTCAAGGATTTTCTTGAGAAACACATGTCGCATAACGTGTCCATTCAAAGTGAGTTTGTATCAAGGCTATTTGCGACTGTAATATTAATAACTTTGCTTACTTATCATGTCATTATCGCTAATATGATATTCCCTGTTGAATAATCATCCAAGAAATAATGACATCATGAATATTTATTCGCTTATTTGTCATAATTGCATATGTGCACAGGATTAGTTGGTAATGGCAGAAACTGTAGAGTCGGGTCTATTATAATTTCATAAGTAATCGGTGCCGTCTGATCTGGGTCTACCCTGTTTGCAAAGCGGTAACCCTTTCCCTGTTCTATGTTTACTCCAAATTTCGACACCTACTGAATATTCGAGAACAAAATAGTTATAATGAAATATTGAAGGTGTGACATTGTAACCATTTTAGAAAGTGAAGCAACAGATCTATCAAATTCCATTAGCAAACAGAGCAGACCCTGATCAGACGGCTCCTATAGGAAATGCGTGATATATAATGCGTGAAAACTCGTTTAAATGCGTTTATATGATGGAAAGGTGTAACGTGATACAGACACATACATGTATTTACTTATTTGAAAAGAGGGTAGATCCTGCAGAAGATGTCCGATATAGAGGGTCTGCTCTGATTGCTTGTGTGAGCAAACTTTTGTTGGTAGAAAATGCCATCACATCAGTTGATCTATCATTCATTTCTATTCAGCAACACGTTGAGAGTACCGAACAATTAGGATCCTGATGAGACGCCGAGTGACGCGTTGTCTCATCTGGATCCAAACTGTTTGCATTCACCCGCAGTATGCTAAAGATTATTTTACATGTACATATACCATGAACATTTATTCACCCCGAAACAATTTTCACATTCCCCTCCCCCTTGCCAATGCTTCACTTCTAACGAATTGTTTTAGTTATGTGAGGTCGGTTATGCGAACATCAACCAAATAATGTAGAACCAAATCAGTCGCCGCATTTATTCACAGAAGAAATAATGACATCATGAATATTAATTAGATTAATTGTAATAATATCACATAGACACGGGAATTCTTGGTCATGACAGAAACTGTAGAATCATTAATTTCATATTATATCATAAGAAAACAGAGAAGACCCTGATCAGACGGTTCCGATAGAAGCCGTGATCTGGGCCTACTCTGTTTGCAAAGGTGCAGAAAAGCGTATTTATGAAGTAAAAGGTTAGAAGGAGGCGTCTGATCTAGTTTTGTACTGCTTGTCTCACCTGACAGTAAAACAGATTACACTCTGATGGCTGACAATCTATTATCGTAAAGCGAGACTCATGTTTTGTATATGGCGTGAGTCTAAAACACAAACGAATAATACTGGTCTTCATATAAATCAGAACACTGCATTAACCCTTTGAGATAAAGCTTCTCATGCATTTCCAAACAGAATAGACCGAGATCAGACGACTCCTATAGGAGCCGTTTTATCAGCGTCGGCTCTGTTGAACATGAAATTAGTGTAGTTTCTACCTATACCAAAATAGCTTATGTACTTATGTCATTATAAAAGTGCCAGTGGGCACAATGTACGCCCGTCGAGGTCTTGTTCAACATAAACTGAGGTTAACATATTTGCTAATCGCAAATGCTAACCGCAAATTCTAAGTCCAATTGTGCGACCTTGACCTTGGATATACATCTTGAGATACACCAATGCTACTGTGGGATGCCCAGATAAACATTGTGGTGTAATTTGAGAAGGATCCAACAAACAGAATGTGAGTTAGAGATGTTACAGACAGACGAACATACAGTGCCATTCTATAATACGTCCTAGTTTTTCTGAAACAGATGAAGCTTGTTATGGTAGACAAGTGTTTCAAGTTTCAAAGCTTTATCTCAAAGGGTTATGTAAACAGGTGTACTTTAACAAAAAAAACCTTAACCAAAAATTCTGAATTAAAAAGGGCCATAATTCTGTCTAAATGCTTAAGAGTTTTAAAATTTTGCCTACAGTTTCAAAGCTTTATCTCAAAGGGTTATGTAAATAAGTGGACTTAAACAAACACCTTAACCAAAAAGGGGCATAATTCTGTCAGAATGCTTGAGAGAGTTATGTACTCTTACCTACAGGTGAAGGTTGTGATGGTGAACAAGTGTTCCAAGTTTAAAAGCTTTATCGCAAAGGGTTATGTAAATTAATCAATTGTATTGCATTAAACATAAAACAATGTTTATAGCAACTAATAGTGTCAATTACAAATGGATATTCACAGAAATGTGGTGACACGTTAACAATTTCTATATCTTTTCAGAGCCTTATATGAAGTTCAAATACTTTCTATCAAAGACTTTAAAAAGTAGATTCTTTATATTTATAATCTATCCTGTCCAGCCTACTATAAGTGAACTTACAAAAATTTGTTCCACATAAACTGAGGTTAACATATTTGCTTAACGCAAATGCTAAACGCAAATTCAAATTACAGACAGACAGGTTAACATTTATGCTAAACGCAAAATCTAAGTCCAATTGTGCGACCTTGGCCTTGGATATACGGACCGGGACTGGGTATGCTACTGTGGCATGTCCAGATACACATTAAATTTGAGAAGGATCCACCAGGCAGAACTTGAGTTAGAGATAATACAGACAGACGGACGGACAGACGGACGGACAGACAGCGCCATTCCATAATACGTCCCGTTTTTTCAAACGGGCGTATAAAAAAAACAGCTAATAAGCTTTCATGATGTCATTATTTCTTACATGAATATTCAACAGGGAAAGGATTAATAGGAGACTTACCATGTGAGTTTGGCCTACACTGTAAACCAAATCGTATAGGCGTATTTTATCTTGGTCTACATGACTGATATTCACCAGCATCTTCAGCCGTCGTTCAAGAAAATGTAAACCCTGATCAGACATCGTTCCTGTGACGCGGCTGCCTGTCTGGTTCTATTATGTTTCAAAATGCATGAATCGTGTTAACCCTTCGCTTGCTGAATTTTAAAATACATTTCTCCTTCTTTACCCATGCCCTGTTGTATAATTACATCTATCTTCACCGTGTACAAGTATTTCTCTGTGCAATCACTGCTGTGGAGTGCACTGGTTGCACAATCAAGTTGTAAATAGTGCAGACCCAGATGAGACAGCTCCTGCAGGAGCTGTCTCATCTGGGTCTTCACTATTTACAGGTACGTATATTGACGTGATTAGCAAGCGAAGGGTTAACAGATTAACCCTTTACTCCATAAATACTCCTTTCTATGCGTTTGCAAACAGAGTAGACCCAGTTAAGACGGCTCCTATGGGATCCATCTGAGCAGGGTCTGCTCTGTTTGCTTATGGTATAATATAGATCTAATTCTACAATTTCTGTCTGAGCCAAAAAAGCCCTGTGTACATATGCCGTTATAAAAAATCTAATTATTATTGATGATGTCATAAAAAAAATTACGTATGAATATTTATGGAGTAAATAGTTAAGAAGAAAACTAAGCAACCTCAATTTCAGGGGTTAACGGCAATTTCAGCACAGGTTCAACTACTGAAAACATAAATGGCGTCAACAAAACAACCGGCAGTGACAGAGGAAGAAACTAAAGATCTGATGGGAAACAATGATCAAACAGACGAGGAATTAGTAGACACAACTGATGACAACAAAGCTGCAGAGGAGCTGGCGGGCCTTCCGGTGGATACGGGGTGGGCTTGGGTTATACTGTTTGGTAAATTCGTGTTTTTGTTCAGTCAGTCCTGCTACCTTTCCATCATACAGTTTTCCTATGGGCATACATGTACATATCTTACATCGTTCATATTGTTGTTGCAATCTTGTTTTATTTGGTTAAGACACTTAACCTTTTCCTTCATATAAATGTGTTTTCTGCAACAGATTAGACCAGATCAGACGGCTTCTATGGGAGCCGTCTGATCAGGGTCTGCTCTGTTTGCTAATTGAATTTGATTGATCTATTTCTATACTTCGTAAAATGGCTGCAATGTTCCACCTTCCATATTTCATTATAACTATTTTGTCCATGAATATTCATTAAGTATTGAAATTTGTAATAAACATAGAACAGGTAAAGGGTTAAGACACACATTCGACCGTATTTGCAAACAAGGATTAAACCTTTATTTCATTGAGAACCAGGTCATACGGCTCCTATATGTCCTGTTTATGAAATAACATACAGTAAAATCTCGACTATTCGAATTTTTTTGTATAGAAGAATTTTGACCGTTTCAGGCAGGTATCTGCTTAATGCGTGGTGAAAGTCATGCAGAAAGCATTAACCCTTTCACTACCGCAATCGCATAAATGCACCACGACAAATAGTGCAGTCCAAGATCAGACGCCGCCTTGAAAAGGCGGCGTCTGATCAGGGACTTCACTATTTGTCTTAATCTCTATTTCTATATAATATTATGTGCTTTATTCCTTTGAAATTTGCATTTATTTATCTCATTTCCTTATTTTACTGAATGATTTAACAAACTTGGATTGCAGACGACAATTGGAATTTAGCGCCGAAAGGGTTAAGCTATCATCTGTCTTAAAGATCGAAACTGATACGTATTTTAGTGTTCGAATAATTGAGATATTACTGTAGTTGCACAATTTTTGCACTAATGAATTTCTGCCATGGTATAAATCTCCTTGTTCGTGATGATGCCATTATTGAACGTCAGCTTCATAATTGAAAAAATGCAAAATCAGATCTATATCACGTTACAAGCAACCAGAGCAGATCCTGATCACACAGTTTTATTCGGCGGAACCTGATATGCTTGTATTTACAGTTCAATGCATAAGTTAGTATTTCAATGCAATCTAAATTTGAAATGTAGATAAAGCTAGGTTCCAATTGCCGATCAGATCAACTCGATCAAGCACGGTCAAATGATCGGGGACTGGTCTAACTCGCTCGGCAGTCGAGTAGAGGGTCGAGTTGATCGGGAGACAGTCATGTAGAGATCTAGTGTGGCCGGGATGAACTCATTTACCCAATCTGTCATTTCGACCTCTACTCGAGTAATATCCGATCGATCCAAGTACGACCATGACGATCTGGTCGGGTAGAGATCGAGCAGAGGTCCAGTTTGTCGGGTAGAGATCTAGTAGGGATCGTATCTGGGTCGAGATGATCGAGCATAGATCGGAGTGGTTGTTAAAGTGACGTCGTGGTGGAGTCGTGAATGATCGCGAAGGGGTCGTGTATGGTCGAGTAGAGGTCGAGAAGAACTCGTGTACATGCCTTCGGTCGAGTTTGTTCGGGGAATTTGGGTGATCGGGATGATCGAGTTGATCTGATCGGCAGTGGGAACCCACCTTAAACATGTCTAGATGTCAAACAAGCCGCAAATGTTCACAGCTTACGATTATGCACGTGTCTAAGTATTGATTAAAAAAAATTGTTTCTTCATTTATCAGTACATAAATATATATATCAATAGTCACCTACGAGGGTTTCATTTCAGCTGCGATCTTCGGGATTTTCATCTTCGGTGGTTTAATGAAGTCATACGGTATATTCTTCGTGCAGTTTCAACAAAAGTTTGGCTCCAGTGCCTCAGAGACGGCCCTCATACAAACAGTGGCCAATACTATTATCAGTGTATCAGGTAATATAGAGTCATATTATCCAGAAAATATCTGTACAAGCATAATTAAAAAAAACTTCTCATCTTTAACACATATGAAATAGTCCACCCATTACATTATGGATATTCATGAATGAATATGACATCATGTATATTAATTAAACTAATGTTTATATTGGAAACCGAAGACAGGAAATTTGGCCATGGCAGGAATAATAGAATTGTATCTACATAATGACATAACCAAAACAGACGGCTACACCAGTTTGATCTGGGTCTATTCTGTTTGCAAATGCGTATCTATGGAGAAAAGGGATAAACGTTCCCTTCATGTAAACACCTTTTCACGTAGTTGTTCCTACTGGAACCACCTGATCAAGGTTAGCTAGGTTTGCTTAACCCTTTCCCTGTTCTATGTTTATTTTAAATTTCAATACCTACTGAATATTCATGGACAAAATAGTTATATTGAAATATAGAAGATGGAAAATTGTAACCATTTCAGAGGGTAAAGAATCAGATCTCTAATTCTATTAGCAAACAGAGCAGACCCTGATCAGACGGCTCCTCTAAGAGCCGTCTGATCTGGGTCTACTCTGTTAGCAAATGCGTGAAAACACTTTTATATGAGGGAAAGGGTTAATGAATAATATAGGTCTGATTCTACAATTTATGAAATGGCCAAAGCTTCATATTTTAAAATTTCAGCTAGTAAATATTTATGATTTCATTATTTCTAACATGAAAAGAGTCGTCAAGAAGGTTGATCTTGATCAGACTACTGCTAATACTACTAAAACTACTACTAAAACTACTACTACTACTACTACTACTACTACTACTACTACTACTACTACTACTACTACTACTACTTCTGCTGCTGCTGCTGCTAATATTACTACTACTAATACCACTACTATTACTACTACCACTATCACCATTACTACTACTATTACGTCTATACTACTACTACTACTACTACTACTAAGTGGAACTACTACTACTACTGGTGGTGGTGGTGGTGATGTTGCTACTACTACTACTACTATTACTACTACTTATATTAGTAATATTACTACTATAACTACTACTGCTACTAATACGGCTACTACTGCTGCTGCTTCTATTATTATAATTATTATTAATACTCTTACTACGGCTACTACTACCACCAGCGTCTTATTTGTACAGTGCTCCCTCCCTACAACGACCCTCTCTATAACGATTCCCTCCTTACAACAACGCATGCCACTGTTTCAGAAACAACAAGGATCCAGAAACAACTTTTCCATCATATTTTCTTAATGCCTCTATCAAACCCTATGCTGTGACCACTCTTTAGAATCGTCACTTTGTGACGATTCTAAAGAGTGGTCACAACATAGGGTTTGATAGAGGCATAACGGTTTTAATTCTCGAAAATCACCTTATCTGGGGATATGCAAACAAGCTAATTGTGTTTGTTTTTCCCTCCCTATAACAACTCCCTCTGAACAACACATACAATCTCCGTATCCCAAATGGTGTCGTTGTAGAGAGGGAGCACTGTATCCAAATGATTTGCACGTGTGTCCTCAATTCGCTCAAACCAGCGTTGAAATTAAACCATGCAAATGTGACAATTGTTTCTTTCGTTATGTGAGGACATTGCCCTTTACAATTGCAAACTCTATACAGAATGTTTTGTTCTGTTCACAGGAATATTCGTAATGACAATTGGTATGAACCATATGACGGCCAGGACCTCCGTGTGTATAGGCGCGCTGATCATAAGCGGGTCCTATGTTATCGGGGCGTATGCCACAAGGACTGAGGTTCTTATCTTCTCCCTCGGTGGGATGACAGGTACGGGAATGCCACTTCTGTAGTATATAACCCAGTACCAAGAAAAAGTAGGGCTTGAATTTACCAGAACATTCTCGACGTAAGTTTATAGACAATTTGTTTAACGCTTTCATCCATAGAGACGACTTTTGGTTCTGTTGCAAACACAGTACACCCAGGATCCGTCTAATCACGGTTTGTTCTGTTTAGTTTAAACATATTTTATATCATAATATCCAGAAATGGGGTAGGGCAACAAGTTCTTCCAACTTAGATAAAGCCCTTCCCCTACAGTGAATGGAATAATATAGTACAAAGTAAAATGACAGTCACACAAATATACGCATTTAAATTCAAAAGATCAGAGTGAGAGAGAGTGAGTAGGTGAGGGAAAGATTGAAAACTTCAGAGAAATTGAGAAAGAGAGAGATGGAAATAGAGAGAGAGAGAGAGAGAGAGAGAGAGAGAGAGAGAGAGAGAGAGAGAGAGAGAGAGAGAGAGAGAGAGAGTGTGTTCAGTCTGCAAGGTAAACCAATGGGAAATAGGAAAATGAAGATGAAGGGGCCTTTTTTAAGCAAATACTCCCCCTTTCCTCCATTGGCTATGTTACAACCGTTAAAGTTTTACAGGGTCGACAAAAGGACTCAATTAAGGGAATTGGTAAGAAGCCATTTAACGTCAATGTATTAAAGGAACTGTAAAAAAATAAATATATATTAGATTTTCAGTAACTGAATCTTTTCGACCTCAGTATATAATGTTGAACTGCTTCAAATAAAACACAATTTTGCTCAAAAGACAAGGCCTTATCACCAAAAAAGTAGTAAATCAGTATTTAATGGACGAAGTGTTCTTGTTTCATGAAATAGTTGTATTCGTTGAGCAGTATAAAGTCTGCAATTAAAGAAATAATGAGATGCATTCTCTGGACTGTTTTGACATGAGCAACATGGACCAAACCTAAGATGGTTGTGGTATAGATCTTCATTTAGATCACTACAGTTGTTCCTAATTCTGGCATGCATGATTGATAAATATCTCTTAAGACTAAAATAAAAATATCGAGGAATAGTAGAACAGTCTGAAAATGATTTAATTGAGTTTTTAAAACTAGATATTGATGTGCTTTGTCTTATAACAGTATCTAAATTATTCCACAATTTTACTGAGGATGGAATACACGATTTATTGTATATTGAGGTCCTGGTTTGGACAGATTCGAGATCGTTCCTGTTTCGAAGTTCATAAGGTGTAATGTCTCTTATTTGTGGTGGAATAATATCTCTTATATATGATGGTACTGATTCTGTAAAAGCTTTGTACATGAAACAATCTTTTTGTCTTTCCCTTCTTTTCTGTAAAGACTCCCATCCGCATTCTCTATAGAGATTAGCTAGAGAAACAGATCTAGTTAGACCGGTAACTATTCGGGCAGCTTCATTCTGTATTTTTTCCAATAACTCAGAATCGTTTTGAGTACAGCCGTCCCAAACTATAGCAGCATATTCCAATATTGGTCTAATATATGATAAAAATACAAAATGTATTTGGTTTAAAGCGGCTCTTGAGAGGGTAAATTTTAGTTTTCTCATGATGTTTAGAGTTTTAAAAGCAGTACTAAAAAAATATTTTCAATGTGGACTGACCACTGGCCATTATGTTTAAGTGTTAACCCTAAATGTTTATGACAGTCTACAAAAGTTATGCTAGTGTTCTCAAAAATCAGTCTGGGATTAATAGCATCCTTTTTTAGAGAGAAAAGTATAGCTTCTGTTTTGTCAGGATTGAATTTGACAAGCCATTGCTTTGACCACACAGAAATTTGCTGTACGTCATGATTCAGCATCCCTTCAATATCTTGAACATTAGAAGCTGAACAAAAGAGGGAGCTGTCATCCGCGTACAGTCTTGTAAGACATAGGAGTGAATCAGTTATATCATTGACGTAAATGAGAAAAGATAGCGGACCGAGAACAGAGCCATGAGGCACGCCAGCAGAAATAGACTGTGAAGTAGATGTTCCTGACTGAAGAACAACTTTCTGGTGTCTATTCTGCAAATAATTAGAAATCCAGTCAAGAAGTTTACCATCAATGCCATTTTCATAAAGCTTAAATATAAGGCCTTTGTGCCACACCCTGTCAAAGGCTTTAGAGATATCACAAACAAGAGGGCCAGAATGGCCCTGATGCGCTCACCAGACAATCAGAGGAGAAGATTTTCAAAGTTTTAACTATATGTTTCTATAGAAAACTAGCCTGCCCTGGGGCTGGGCTAATTTTGACCCAAGAGGCGCAATTTATATAACTTTTGTAGAGGACCTGAACATGATGCTATGTGCCAAATATGAAAGCTGAGATTAACCTTCCAGTTTCAGAGAAAAAGATTTTCAAAGTTTTCACTATATGTTTCTGTTGAAAACTGGCTACCCCTGGGGCGGGGCCAATTTTTACCCCAGGGGCATAATTTATATAACTTTTGTAGAGGACCTGAACATGATGCTATGTGCAAAGTATGAAAGCTGAGAACCTCTCAGTTTCAGAGAAGAAGATATTCAAAGATTTCACTATTTGTTTCTATTGAAACTGCCCACCCCTGGGGCTGGTCCAATTTTGACCCCGGGGCCATTTTTTATACAAGTTTTGAAGAGAACCTGAACATGATGCCCTGTGCCAAATACCAAAGCTGAGAGCCTTCCAGTTTCAGAGAAGAAGATTATCAAAGATTTCACTATTTGTTTCTATTGAAAACTGCCCACCCCTGGGGGGCCAATTTTGGCCCCAGGGCCATAATTTATATAACTTTTGTAGAGGACCTAAACATAATGCTCTATGCCAAATATGAAAGCTGAGAGCCTTCCAGTTTCAGACAAGAAGATTTTCAAAGACTTCACTATTTGTTTCTATTGAAAACTGCCTACCCCTGGGGCGGGGCCAATTCTGACCCTGGGGCCATAATGTATATAACTTTTGTAGAGGACCTGAACATGATGCTCTGTGCCAAATATGAAAGCTGAGAGCCTTCCAGTTTCAGAGGAGAAGATTTTCAAAGTTTTCACTATTTGTTTCTATTGAAAACTGCCCACCCCTGGGGTGGGGCCAATTTTGACCCCGGGGTCATAATTTATATAACTTTTGTAGAGGACCTGAACATGATGCTATGTGCCAAATATGAAAGCTAAGAGCCTTCCAGTTTCAGAGAAGAAGATTTTCAAAGATTTCACTATTAGTTTCTATTGAAAACTGCCCACCCCTGGGGCGGGGTCAATTTTGACCCCGGGGCCATAATTTATATAAATTTTGTAGAGGACCTGAACATGATGCCATGTGCCAAATATGAAAGCTTAGAGCCTTCCAGTTTCAGAGAAGAAGATTTTCAAAGATTTCACTATTTGTTTCTATTGAAAACTGCCCACCCCTGGGGCGGGGCCAATTTTGACCCCAGGGCCATAATCTATATAACTTTTGTAGATGACCTGAACATGATGCTATGTGCCAAATATGAAAGCTGAGAACCTTCTGGTTTCAGAGGAGAAGATTTTCAAAGTTTTACTATATGTTTCTATTGAAAACAAGGCACCCCTTGGGCGGGGCCAATTTTGACCCCAGGGCCATAATTTATATAACTTTTGTAGAGGACCTAAAGATGATACTATGTGCCAAAGATGAAAGCTGAGAACCCTGTAGATTCAGAGGAGAAGATTTTTAAAGGTTCAAATTGTTGACGACTGACGACGCACGACGCACGACGCACGACAGACGACGGACGACGGACGACGCACGCCGACGGACGACGGACATCAGGCAATCACAAAAGCTCACCCTGAGCACTTTGTGCTCTGGTGAGCTAAAAAACATACAAGAAAATTGGTTATTTTCAAACCCTTGACAGATATGGTGAAAGATATCTATCAATTGGTATACAGTTGAATGATTTGGTAGAAAACCTGACTGGTATTTATATAAGACATTGTTATCAATTGTTCTGTTTGTTTAAGAAATTGTATACATCTAAATCTATTTTTGCTATTTTGCCATGGACAAACATGTCAGTGTTCACATTGCATTATAAAACATAAGCTTAAACTAATTTATAAGGTGATCATTTCTTATATGAAAAATCGTGGGGGAAATGGTTAAAGCGAGGAATAGAATAAATCATTAGCTATAACATATAAATATTTTATTACTGTTTCTTAAGTCATGGCATATCAAAAGTCTGTATTTCTATATCGATTTCCATTTCAGGTGTTTCGGTAAACATGATCATCCTGCCTATAGTATCAACCATTGGTATATACTTCAACAAGCGCCGAGGCTTGGCCAATAGTCTTACAGTTTCTGGTGCATCCCTCGGCTCTTTGGTATTTGGCCCATTGTACACGTTTATGTTTGATTATTACGGCTATACGGGAACCATGCTTATCACGGCCGGGTTACTTCTGAATATTCTGATCAGCGGTTGTCTTCTGCGTCCTCCGGACTTTTATACAAGGCGAAATAGGATGTCTGACAGTAGTGAAGAAAAGGAATTGATGGATCTATCAGAGTCGAAAGAAAGTTTAGATAATGGCCATGCACTCGGTAATAGCAATGAGCTGGTCAGTACTTCGTCGTCATACAAACATCCTCGCAGAAATGAAAATGAAGATAATCTAATCCAAAACAGATTACTGAAGAACAATAACCATCTAATGCAAAAAATATCAGAATCCCCCGAATATAAGCTGCCGATTGATTCTCAAAACCTTCCCAAACGAGTTGCTCTGAACATACAGAGAACAAGATCGCAATCATTTAATTCGGAAACGACAAGAGACAACACCCCTGCATCACCAATGCTACAAAGAACACGTGCTGCGTCTTTTTTACACAAACGTACTCGGACAGTGAGCGAAACCAGTCATGAACACAAACTCATTGACACTATAAATAAGTCAAATATCGCATTATATTCAGCGGCTGATATGTGCGGCTCTTTAGCAAGTCTAAATATCGCCCAATCAGAATTAATCGAAACTGTAACTGCAACAGAACACGAAACATCAGACAACCATCAAAAGAAAACATGTTTTCAGGTTGTTAAGTCGGCGATTAAAAACTTCTTGAGGACTGTTTTTGACGTGTCTCTCCTGAAAGACCCCGTCTTTATACACTATATATTGTTTGCTTCCGTCTCTTTACCGGCATCTACAATATCCAGCGTGTATTTCATTCCTTTCGCAAAAGACATTGGAGTAGATAATCAGAGGATTGGGATGCTCTTGTTTGTCATAGGCTTAGTTGATTTGGTCAGTCGAGTAAGTGTTGGTGTAATTGCAGACAAGAAATGGTTCAGACCAACCACGATCATCACATTCACCTTCATGCTCATGGCGGTTGTCAACAGTTTCACCCATGCAATCCACACCTTTTGGACGCTGTTAGTGTTTGTGATAATACAAAGTGAGTAATGTTGAACATCGTTTTTAGTAATACCAAACATTTTTACCTTCAGTATACTGATAAACATTCGAAAAACTCTCCTACTTTAGATATTAAACCTTACAGTTTTGCATTGACTCTCAAGGACGAAATCAAAATGCCAAACTGTTTGGATCCCAGTGAGATTCATAGTTAATCTTTGTCTAAACCCAGATACAAGCTGTTTGTAAACTGTGTACATGTATTCTCGAATTTTCCCATACTGTGCTAAATGTGGTTGGTTTTCTTGCTGAACTATCATCATATAAGTGAAGTGCTAGGACAATGCCATGTTGATTTCATAGTTGTTTGACAGGGTACAGCCGTTGGACTGGTACAGGCTAAATCTAAAGCGTGCAGAAGTATTTTACAATATATACTAGGACCTATAGGCAATCGGGGAGCATATAGGTTTCCATTATGTCTGAGTGCTCATCCGATGCGTAAGCACTAGGCAGATAGTTTCACAAATATCCTAATTGTTTATGTGTTAACCCTTTCACTGTAGTCTACTGAGCATATTTTCTTCGTGATTTAGAGTGGGAGCTTGTTCAATTTATATAACAATAAACGATCTGGATGCTGATAGGACGCCGAGTTCCTCGGCCGTTCATCTATATCCACACAGTTCGATATACAGATGTTACAGAACCGTCTTTACAGAATGTTTTTTTTGTTATACATGCACTTTACCACTGTATTTGCTGTCGCGGTTGTTGTAGATTAGTCGGAGAGGGGATACGTTTATTTACACTGTTTGTCTTTTAGGATGGGGATGGAATAAGGGTGAGGTTGGGCGCCCATAAACCGGTTTAAACCCCCGGTGACTTTTGTCACTGACCGTTCCAAGGCGGTACTTCCATCTTCCTCCTATTGAATGTTTGTTTTGTCTTTGTGCGTCTCTTGTTGTTTTTTCTACCCATGTACATTTGCTGTTTCCTTGTGTTGCTGTTCGGGCGAGTGTTTGTTCTGTATGTGGTATTTCCTGCATGACTCATTTTTGTACTTTTATGGCAGTGAAGATGGTGTTAAAAAGGAGAGAAACATCTACATGTACTTTGAAACAAAAACAAACAGTCGGTTATCTTAGCAGACATTGTTTTTTTGGCTTCGAAAAGTTTAAACAAACAAAACATGAACGGATTCCCGTTTTATAAAAGACGTATCACGAGCCAGTTTAAACGGGAGTATTATCTTTAAGGTGTTTCTTGTCCCATAACCCCTTTCAATGCTGAAATAACAGTGGAATAGCCCATAGACAGAAAGATAGAATCCAATCAGTATTAAAGGGTATACTTTGTGAGAGGAATCTGAGTGACAAACCGTGCAAACTCTGGTCAGAGGGCTCCTCTATGAGCCCTCGGATCCGTATACTTTTTGCAAATGACAGTCATCACAGCAACAAATAACGGTGCGTACTAAAATACTCAAAACAACATTTCTCTACCAAACCCTATGTTGAGATCATTCTTAAGAATTGCCTCCACATAGGGTTTGGTTGAGAAATGAAGAAGTTATTCTTGAAAATGTTTTAATTAACGCATCTTGTCTGGACATCTAGCAGTGCTGCACCCCGCATGCAAATGCTTAACGTTGGGCAGTACATTTAGGATATTTCACATTCGTCTATGAAAACGCGAATGCCTGAAAACATATTAACATGATTCTTTCTAAAAACAGTTTATTTTTACAGGCACTGTCTACTTCAGTCGGCTCATGCAACGTATGCATATGTGGGGGCGATGTTTTGATGAAGCACCATTGTTTAATTATATCAGTTGTTTATATTAGATCCGAACATGAAGCATGAAGCATGTTTTTATTAATTTTAGGGTATTTATTGGGAATAATTTTCCTTTTTTGATATGTTTTTGTTATTGTTGTGTCCATTATTAATTTAATCTAGTTTGGTGGCGAGGCCCATCCTATTTTGGTAGATCTACACCATAATGCATGGATTACCGAGTTAAGATTAAAACAAAACATCGATTTCATCAAATATTCTAATAAACTACTCAACTGGATACCAATAAATACTTGACAGCTTCAGAAATATTCAACTCATGTGGTAATCGTGTTATATTATTTTTTTCTTGTCAACAGGTTCGCTAAGTGGTACATACCCGGCTCTGTTCGCGGTTATTCTGATTGATCATCTCGGCATGGCCAAGTTCAAAAGCTCCCTTGGTTTTACCAGCATGTTTCACGGTGTGTCAGTGGCAATATTTTTTCCAATTACAGGTGGGTGTATTATGAAACTACTAGACTTATCTGTTAGAAGAAAACAATATTTTCGCACTGTATTTAATTATAGATAAACACAGATCTAGTAAATTTCTATAACGAAATATCACAGGCTCAAACACCGACCAGACATGTATGGGTATTCACCGTCCGCAAAACCTATTATTATCAGTTTTCACGGTGGTTGTTTCAAATTTAGGTGTTAGGATAATGTTGCAGTATATAGGTGCGGATCCCACCATATACCAGCGCTTTACACATGGTACCTTTTTATTTTTATTTTGCAAACAATTAACCCTTCTCTTGCTGATTTTTAAAATACATTTCTCCTTCTTTACACATGCCCTGTTATATAATTACATATATCTTCACTGTGTACAAGTATTTTGCTGTGCAATCACTGCTGTGGAGTGCACTGGTTGCACAATCAACTTGTAAATAGTGCAGACCCTGATGAGACAGCTCCTGCAGGAGCTGTCTCATCTGGGTCTTCACTATTTACAGGTAGGTATATTGGCGTGAATAGCAAGAGAATGGTTAAAATCCAGTTGAGACGCGATATGAATCGGTATCTCATCAGGGGCCAGACTACCCTGGTCATTGTAATGAAATAAGAATAGAGAAGATATTTTTGTAATGATATAAACGGGTTTTCTGTCAATGTAAAGGTTAAGCTACTAGGACAAGCCAATGGGACTCTTTTTACATCCGGGTCTCCTCTCGGCGTCCATTTACCCGGGATAAACTTCCAGCTGACTAGCGTTAAGTCGGTGGATCTACCCGGATGGTGTGTGCACAGAACAGTGAAAGTTGTCCCATGCATAGAAAGAAGCGCATGTCTCTTCACCTGCAATCAGCCGCACGTTGCGATCTGACTTAAATTCCGTTAAAACGACGTAAACCCCGATATAAACAAACAAGCAAATAGCCCGAGGTAACAAAATTGATTTTGAACAAACGAATGAAACAATATCATTTCATATTGCATCATTTTTATTTCTCCAACAGGCTCACTTAGAGACAGTTCAGGGACATATTACTGGACGTACCACTTGCTAAGCATTTTGTTGGTGCTGGGTGCTGTACTGGCGTTTACTCTCCCAATCACCTACAGGAGAACAAGGAGAGAATCAAAAGAAACCACCAAAGTCACAGCATGACCTTGTGAAATATTGCATAAAGAATACACAAGAAAGGATACCGATGCTTCGAAATAAAAACAATAGACTTTTTAAGAATATAAATGTGAAACAAATCTGCATTACATAACTTCTGTTTAACAGAAATTGAAGAAAGCCTTGAGCAGACGATAAAGTAGCAGATGAAACCTATTGTCAATGTTTACTTCTGATCTTCTTTGCCAGTACATTACCAAAACGAGGCCACGGTTAGGAAATTCACCGAGAAATGGATTTTTGTGGGAAATGAACGGCACATTAGCAGGTGTAATTGTTACGGAAATGTGTCAAACTGCATTGCCGAAGAGATCACTCGGTCTTCTACCTTGCAGCGTGCGTTACCCTTTTGCTTAATGAATATCAATGTAAGAAATAATGATATATGAAATATCAATGTTTGTACAATTACACATGAACACAGAAATGTTCAGAAAATAGATCAGATCTTGATCAGACACCGCCTACTAGAGCCGTCTGATCTGGTCTACTGTGTCGGTAAAGGCGTTTAAAACACGTATGTATGATAACCATTCCAGCAAATTGTAAAGTCAGTATTAACACTTTAAGCTATTGCATATTGATTCAATATAGGATGGTTTTAAAACGGATACATGTAGATTGCAAATTGCATAATGCATTGTGAAAGTAATACAAAACGTTGTTATCACGAAAGAAGCTACCAATCATAATTAAAAGCATTTATGTGAGTCGTTTTAGACATGCTTAATGTCTTGTTAGCATTGCCAATGAACCATTTTAGTATATATAGGACTATCCAGTGTTAACTATTTACCTCATATACCTTTTAACGCTTGCACAAAGTAGACGCAAATTAGACGGCTCTATTTGCTTATGGAATAATATAGATCTGACATGGCTTTAGCGTTCTTATGCCATTGTACATAACATCAATATTCATGAGAGAAATGGTTAATTGAATCCTAATTGAAAAGTGCAGACAGTTAGAATCCGGGCGAAAATGCTGAGAAATCTTATCCGACTGTGACAAACACATTGCCTCACCACAAGAATGCACTTTTGTAAAAGTATTAAAGACAGTAAATTCTAGACAATCCGAACTTTCATTATCGGTTTTAAAGATAAATGGTAGCTTAATGCATTGCTGGGAGCTTTCGGTACAACTTTCACCCTGTATTAAGTAGATGTTTTGTATGTCTAACATGTTATTGACTTTATAACTCATTGCCTCATACACATTTGACACCCGGTCATTATTTTGTCAACGACTTGATTGAATCTAACAAATGTTACATTTGCAATCGATCATATTGTACGCAGACATTATTTTAACAACTGGATATAGGTTAAGCGCAGTTTTAACATATTTTGGACCAATGTAGCTCATCTGCAAAACTTTTCTTCTGTCACTATTTTCAATGTTTTGCTCCTGACGTTAAATTTAGGAAAACTTTGTCATAAACTCTAATTCGCACAAGAAATGGCAACTTTTTCTATGGATACGGAGCGTTGCATACCATCTTAAGAACTCTTTGATCTTGACCTTAACATCAGGCCTAAAACTTAAAAAACATCCGTCTTTTAAAAGCATTACTCTTTTCAAGGAATGCCAACGGTTGTTCGGTGGATGCATATTTGGACTGTGGAGTAACTATAATGTGTGACATTGACCATGATCTCGTAACTCAAACTTAAGAAACTTAAACATTACAGATTTACAATTCGTCCAAGGAGTGCCAGTTTGTTCTATGGATAAAACACTAGTTTTTCAATATTTCACGGGCAAATCGAATAAATACAGACAAGATCTTTCTGATCTGAGTATGCTCTGTAGACACGTAAAATGAAAAAATACGAGAAATGAAAAATATTTCAAATCCCGTTAAGAAAGGGGACATCATAACGAGAAATGAAATATTTTTTTCAAATCACGTTAAAAAATTTCGGCAACGTAACGTATTTTTTCAAATTCCGTGGACCCGGTGCCTATCGTATATTGTGTTAATTTAAACTGAAAACAAAAAGTTAATATAAAATAAGTAAGCAGCAGCATATAGATTAAATACAATACTAACAGAAACTACATTACATGTATTATTATTTATATATTATAGTTTATATTAGTAATAATGAACCAAACTACGTATATCACCAAAACAAGCACATATACATACAAAGTGATATGCGTCTTCTAAATCAAAAGAATTACAACAATGGCAATATCTTTCGTCACGTGGCACGCTATTTCTACTATAACGGCCAGTTTGCATATGAAATGGATGTACAGACAGTCTTAATCTACAAAAATAAAATCTATATTTTCTAGGTAATATTTCTAAATATTCCTCATAACCAAACTGTGTCTTATAAAGGTTATAGCTACTAAGCACAGAACTATGATGCAGTACACCGGTCCACTCTTGTTTAAAGTTATCAATTAACCCTAGTTTTAAACTCATTAACAAACAAGTTAGGGTTATCAATATAGTTTTTTATCAAATACATAAGCAACCCCAAATTCACTGAGAAGTTGCTTAATATTCGATACCCAATTCTTGTAACCCTTCCTGCAGTCAAGCAGACCTTGTTCATACAGATTTTAATATTATATTATCAGAAGTATGGGTACCGCCCAAGCTCACCATATACTCCTGCAATACATGTGTTTATTTTTACTCTCAACAGTCTTTTACAAAATTTAAGATGTATTCTCTCTATCTCCTTTGATTTAGTATAACCCCAGATTTCCGAAGCATAGCCTAAAATAGAACCAACGAAATCATCAAATAACTGGCACATTGTTTTTGATTTTAAATTCTTAAGGGAGGTGATCACCCGAAAGCAAAAATTGCAACACAAAAAGAGAAAATTGCAGACTCGGTTTTATTGAGTCTGTTCATTAGTAGTAATTGAAAGTGCAACACTGATTACGCTCCCTAGCACCGGCTTAAGCGGTATTCAATGTTCAGAACAAGTAGTACTGAAATTCATGATCTCGAAGGATCAGAAGGTATAACAACACTGAGAATGAAGTACGGGGCGACATTTTACGGCCGCCAAACAAGCACTTAACACCTGCTGTTGTGAAGATTATAAATTCTGAAGGGAGGTGATCCCCCGAAAGCAACAAATTGCAACACGAAAAGAGAAAATTGCAGACTCGGTTTTATTGAGTCATTATTATTGTTCATGAGCAGTAATTGAAAGTGCAACAGGTCAAATTTCCCGCAATTATATAATAAAATGTTTAAAGCTTTTAGTGTTTTACCTATTAAATGCTCTTGATTTAGCGTAAAATTACCTGTATAGTTAAAAACAGTGCCTAAATAATTAAAATCGTCAACAACATCTATATAGGTCCAATGTTCGCATTGGAACAAACGGTCACGCTTACGGAATACTACAACCTTTGTTTTAGCGGTGTTAACCTTAAGACCCCAAGTACTACAATAAGTATGTAACAGATCTAAGTGATTCTGTAATTCTGAAGGTAATTTACCTAGAATAGCCATGTCATACTACCGAAGTAGTATTAACACTATATCATCTAATATAAGACCTGAGTCAACCTTGTCTTGTAAATATAATTCTAAATCCTCTACAAAGAGAGAACATAATATCGGCGAAGTTAATTTTGAAAATGGACAGAGCGCGTTATTGTACCTCTACATAAGAATGGCATGATTGATGATGCTAATAATTATAGAGGCATCACACTGGTTAGTTGTTTATCAAAATTATTTACATATGTACTTCATAAACGTATTGAAGCATTTTGTGAAAATAACAGTGTCATTTCCAATGCACAATTTGGGTTTCGGAAAGGGCGCTCTACTGTGGACGCTATATATGTTTTTTTCTCTAATACATATTTATTTGAATGATAACAAACGGCTGTATGTCATGTTTGTAGATATGATGACATGCTTCGATTCTATTTATAGAAATGGTTTATGGTTGAAAATGTATAGACTTGGTATTCACTAATCGTAATTGGCTGATCAAGTTCAGTTTAAAGAAACGTCTGTGTTGTTAAAATTATTCTCACTACAAAATCCTTCAGCTTCATCATTACTAAAATTAAAAAAAAAATCCACTTATATTCTCAAAGTACTCCTTGAATTCGTCTAAATGTATATTACATGTACTTCCACTGCCTACATTTTTCTTTTTAAAATATTTCCAAAACCGCTTTGGATTACTATGTTTTAATTTTTCTAAGTCAGACATCTTTTTATTGTAAATCATCCGTTTCTTTTTACGAACAAGGTCTTTATACCCTTTTTTACATTTACAAAATCTATACCTATTGTCATCATTCTTATAAGGGCCAAAACACGTAACGCTTCTAAATACACACTTCTTGCATTAATGCATTCTGTATCGAACCATTCAGCCGATTCAAAACACGATTTGTCATCAAACTGAACCTTATAATTGTTACTACAACGTTTTTCAAAAAAGGTATCAGCTACATTCCGTAAAACTGACGTAAAATTATTAATGCCGTTATTTATAGAGTCCCGGCTTGTAGGATCTACATTATACAACACATTGTTAAGCTCAAGTAACTTTGAAATCAGTCTAGTGCGAAATGTATCAGTATGAGCGTTATTCCATCTATATTTTACCTCATGCATATCAGACTGTTTGCTTGTGTCAAAATCACAATTCAAAACAACTTGCAACGGCGTGTGGTCACTCCATTCATTGATTGACTGAATAAAAAATCCTTTATCAAGGTAAAGTTGTGCTCGTGCGTTAAAACGTAATCTATTATTGAAGCTCCCTTAGTGGACACAAAGGTGTAACTGTTTGAATTGCCCACACGACCGTTTACAATTCGCATACATGTTGATTTACACAGGTCAAGCAGTTTTACCCCATGACTGTTGCTTACCTTATCAATCGAGGCCCGAGACGGGGTAGCGTCCGGGTTATAGTATACATCATCAAATACTGAATTTACACTATCATGTACAATAAAATCATTTTTTGCCGACCCTACTATTCAAATCACCGGCAATAAAAACAGACCCAAGGCATTCCAATTCAGAAATATCATTTTCTAAAATTTCAAATAAATCAACATTAACAACATTATAAGCAGGTGAATCCTCACCCCAAATATACGCACCACATATATAAATGTCACTCTGCAGATGGAAAAAATTATGATCAAGCTTCAGCCAAATGATGATGTCCGAGTGGTTTATTATTATTTCAATACCAGTTTTAATGCTATCTCTGTAATATAAAACAACTCCACCACTGCAACGCTTAGCGTTACGATGCTGGGATTTTCTATAGAAATTATTTGAAATAAAACCATTCAAGTCAACATTACTATAGGAATGCGTCCAAGTTTCATACAGAAAACATATATCGTTACTATTTATAATATTTACAAAATTTTCATCATCCTTTTCACAATTTGTCAGTCCGTTTACATTCCAGGAGAGAATGCGCAGCTCACCCCCTTGAAAATCCTATTTCTTAACGGGCTTACCGTTCACGTACAGGGTATCGTAGGCTATCCACGCCTCATTACCTTTATTCCTATAGTCTTTCATAATTGGTACAAGTTGTTTCCTCTTTTCCACGACCTCCTTCGGAAACTGTTCGATAAATAAGATATTTTGTACCCTCAATATTTTCCACTGTTTCCTAATAAGTTCTCTTTCCTTAAACAGCACAAATTTAGCCACTATATTCCTCACTTTTCCTTCTTTCTTCTCCCCGGTCCGATGCACGCGTTCGAATCCCATTCTAGCCACTAAATCCTCAGCGATCTGTAGTTTATCAACTAAGTGGAACCGTAGCTTCTCCTCCGTTCTGGCAGGCACCTCACCATCTTCCGATACGTTTGTAAATAGCAAATTGTTTCTCATAGACTGAGAAGTAAGGTACAACACCTCGTTTCTCAACTCATCGCGTTTCTGCTCTAAGTCCGCCACCCGATCTGTAAGCTGCGAAACGTTGAAGTCCACACATTCCGTCCGCACCTCTACATCCGCCACTCTCTGATCCAACTTCTTATTTCGGTCCTCCATCGTCACCCATATCTTCCTTAATTCCTTCTCAAACCCATCCTTCCCCAACGCACTAAGTGTCTCTAATTTGTTCTCAACCACACCGATCCTACTGTTCATCGTTTTCAAATATTCCATAATATCGACGTTTGTCGGCTCAGACTTCGATGTTCCTTCCGCCATATTTGAGTCTTTAAACACACAATTCCGCTACCATATAAGACAGAACTAGCCTCAGATAAAAGTTCACTTACTGACAGATCACATACTTCCGATTCCCCCGACGGGCCTCTCGGCTTGAAAAGTTTGGTCTGTTTGTTGTCACTGTCATTATTCCCACTATTTCTAGTATTATTCCGTTTATTTCCCATTTGTTACATCTTATTAACTATCTTTTGTCACTAAATATTTATCCGACCCTTCTCAAATATGGCTAGTATTTCCACTTTTTCTATATTCTTATCCCAGTTAAAAAACCACAACCGCCGCCATAAACATCACGTGACATTAAGCTGCTACCTGTTTCCAGTGCCAATATTTATACTATTTTTGACGTCCGGTTTAGAATTCTGTTACTGTATTGCACAATTAGACGAGCTTTCTGTGTGACTTTCACCTAGCATTATGCAGCCACCTGTATCTAAATTCTTCTCTTCTAGAATTTCAGTTTCGAGGGATGTACATGTATAAACTAAACATAAAGGGAATAATTTCACGCTCACGATAAATATGCTTATGACACTAAAATGTTAGATCTTGATGAGACGCCGAGTTGCACGGTGTCTCATCTAGATCAAAGCTGTTTGCAAAGGTCGTCACAATTTGGTCAAATTATAGAAACATTTCCTGTACTTGATCAGTTAGATAGAGGACGTTTATAATTTAATCCAAGGCGTGTCGTAGTTTTTTTAAGTAGAAATTGAACAGTATCACATCAAACGGTTTATTATTACTTTACTATGAATTTATTTCTATAAGATCGGTTTTATTATTTTTGGCTACTGACAGTTCCAATGCGGTACTCTTGTTGTCACTCATTGGTCTACTCTGCTATTTTATATGGTTACTGTTACATGTTTTTGTCATGGTGTGCGTTCCGTCACGTTTTGTCTTGTTATTGTGCTGTTTGTTGTTTGGTGCCTTGCGCTATTGTGTGTGGCTCTCCCTGTTGGATTGTTTCTTGTTTGATGTTTAGTGCCGTGCCCTATTGTGTGTGGCTCTCCCTGTTGGACTGTTTCTTGTTTGATGTTTGGTGCCGTGTCCTATTGTCTGTGGCTCTCCCTTTTGGACAGTTTGTTGTGTGATATTTGGTGCCGTGTCCTATTGTCTGTGACTCTCCCTGTTGGACTGTTTGATGTTTGGTGCCGTGCGCTATTGTGTGTGGCTCTCCCTGTTGGACTGTTTGATGTTTGGTGCCGTGCGCTATTGCGTGTGACTCTCCCTGTTTGACTGTTTCTTGTTTGATGTTTGGTGCCGTGCCTTATTGTCTGTGGCTCTCCCTGTTGGACTGTTTCTTGTTTAATGTTTAGTGCCGTGCCCTATTGTGTGTGACTCTCTCTGTTGGACTGTTTGATGTTTGGTGCCGTGCCCTATTGTGTGTGGCTCTCCCTGTTTCCGTGCCCTATTGTGTGTGGCTCTCCCTGTTGGACTGTTTGTTGTGTGATATTTGGTGCCATGCCATATTGTCTGTGGCTCTCCCTGTTGGACTGTTTGATGTTTGGTGCCGTGTCCTATTGTCCGTGGCTCTCCCTGTTGGACTGTTTCTTGTTTGATGTTTGGTGCCGTGTCCTATTGTATGTGGCTTTCCCTGTTGGACTGTTTTGTGTTTTTATGTGTTGTTGGTTTTTTGTTGTTTATTTTGTTTGTTTGTTTTTGTTTATTTTTTGTGGGTTTTTTTTCACTTTTACTCAATTAGCAAAGTCCTCCAGATGCGTCTCTTACAGCTAAATGATTGATA
Organism: Azorinus chamasolen; assembly: GCA_963576725.1. NCBI lineage: Eukaryota > Metazoa > Mollusca > Bivalvia > Cardiida > Solecurtidae > Azorinus > Azorinus chamasolen. The sequence continues at coordinate 18,881,363 of OY755251.1, read as the reverse complement.
ATTTCATCGTAAATCGGTTTCGAGACATTGTTCATTTTGATGTCTTCAATAGGTTTCGAAATTCATATTTCTCATAGTTTGTTTCTTTAAGAGAGTTACTAGATAATCAACCAGCTAGCTTAACCCCTTCCAGTTGAATATTTATGTAAGAATTAATGACATCATGTGTGTTTATTAGCTCATTTTTATAAAGGCACATGTACACAATATTTGTTGGTATTGGTAGAAACTTTTACGTCATACCTATAATTTCATAAACAAACCTGGCATGACGACTCTTACAGGACCTGGCTTTACTCTGTTTACTCTGTGTGTAAAAGCGTGAAACATCTTTAGTATGAATGGAACGGTTAAATATTTAAAATATTAGGTTAGGTCCAAATGATATGACCAGTGACTTAGCATTTCATCAGGATCCAAATTGTTTGACACCCATTGTATATTTATGAAAAGGAAACGAAGAAAGACTCACTTTAAAATCTAAAGCAGAAAATGAAACTTATTTGACGAAAATAATCCGTAAAACCATAACCCTTTCAGTCACTAATGCCCTGTGCAAACAGGTAGTTCCAGTTCGAGGGTTTCTAGAGGAATCCTCATAAGAGAATTAATTGGTCATCTTATATTTTTTTTAAAAAGAAACACTCGGAAATTCGCGCTAGTTTGACCTGTTTGAATTTTGAAACAGTCCATTTAAAAATTCAGACACACTATACCCGGTCAGAGTAGACACACTATACCCGGTCAGATTAGACACACTATACCCGGTCAGATTGAACTCACTATATCCAGTCTAAACTCCCTTTTTGGATTTCATGAAGACTATAAACGAGTACCATGTATAATGAAATCATAGGCGAGACAACCACCTTTATGTCCCTACCCCATCCTGGTGGCATATTGTTTTTGCTCGATTTGTCTCTTGGATTGTTGATTGGTTGGTTGGTTTGTTCCCAACTTTAACGTTGGCGACAGTTCTGTAGCCATTGCACATATATACTTCAAACTTGGCATGCATGTGCAACTTTTGGAGGCGAACATTTTAGGGGTGACTTATTCAGGTCAAGATTATACATCAAGGTGAAAGGTCATATCGAGGGCATAGTGTTTCACAAACATAGTGTTATATCTGAGACATATACATACATGTATGTACATGTATATGTCTCTGGTTAGATATGATTATTTATGGTCCAATCCTCTTTCTCATAAATATTCATGTAAAAAGTAATTACCGCATAAATACGGGTATCAATTAGCTCGGATTTCTATAATGGCATATACATTTGTACAATACAATACAATACAAATCTTTATTGGCATTAAGTATAAACATACACTTCTAGCCATCTAAAGATGGAAAAGGAACATGGATTATAACAAAACTGTAGACAAAGGCGATCAGATATATGGTTAATTGAAACCTATTTCGGGAATTTAGTTTGTTATTTGTGACTGCTCAAATTAATAAAGATATATGCAATGTAATTAATAATGCTTGTTATGGAAATAACACAGTAATTAATAAGGATCTATATCTGTAGTAACATCGTTTGAATCACAGTTTGTGGCTTTTATGTCACAAGTTGTTTCCAATTGGTTTTGGTTTATTTTAGATTATTGCAGAGGGTGTTATCTATTGCAGACAACGTGAGAAGATTCTCTATCAATTAAGTATGAAATACAATCGAAGTGTTGCTTGCAGTAGTACTCTGCCATCGTTGCTCATACACGTATGTGTAATACTTATTCCAGTGTTCGAATATACAACATTTTACTTACTGTACCTGTCTTTATTGATAAACGCAATCATGGACTGCGTTTGACAGTCTGTAACTGCTGAATGTCTTTATACATCAGTATTCGCTGGTACATGCCACACTAACCATTTAACGCAAACCTTGCATGTTAACCGCAGTCAACGGTTTGCTTTCTGTAATATGCAGTGTCCTGCTTTGCTATAAGTTCGAATTAGTGCGGAATTGCTGTATACTCTACATATATATTTACCTTTAGCGAAGGAATGAATAATATATCTACAACTGAGACAGTCGTGTCGACTTTGTGCGGGATAGAAAATATCACAGAAGTCTCAAATACCACAAATATATCTGCAGTGTTTGCAGATATCATCTTGCCTTCAACAAAGCTTTACAAAGCGCCATTATGGAAGACCAATTTTCCCGAAGCCGTGGTTTACTGTTCGTTAACGCTGTTTATTATTGTTGTTGGAACATTCGGTAATACGGCCATGATCGTCTTAAATATAATAGACAGTAACATGAACAACATTGGACGTATTTTCATTATCAACATCGCTATCGGGGATTTGTGTGTAGCTGCCATTGCTGAACCGGTGTGCATAGTGGGTAGGTCATTTGTCTTAACTCTTACAGATATGTGGTGCAATTTTAATCAATTCCCTGTTCAATATTCATGTAAGAAATGTTAATAAATCATAAACCTTATACGGTTGTTTCTTCGTTACCTTCGTTTTGCATTTAGGAACCTCCTGTTTATTAACCCTTTCCTTCATATAAAATTGTTTTCACGCATTTGCAAACAGAGTAGATCCAGACCAGACTGTCCCTTGACTATAGGAACCGTCTGATCAGGGTATGCTCTGTTTGCTAATTGAATTTGAATGATCTTGTTTCTTTGCTTTCTAAAATGGCTACACTTTCGTATAACTATTTTGTCCATGAACATTCAGCAGGTATTGACACTTAGAATAGATTAAGTAGTCCATTTAGACAGGTTTTATTGTAGGCTATGTTGATTGATATCCAACCATGGATGATCTTAAAGCCTTTTTCATGTAAACATTAATGAAAAAGTATTACTTATTAGCATTATGACTCAAAATACACAGGCATTGTTGTCATGACAATGTTGGATCTGATCTATAACATCATATGTGTTTTTATTCCGTGTAGACACATTTTGATATCTTTGAAAACAGAGTAGGCCCAGTCCATCCAGTTTTGTTAAATCAAATGATAAAATAAGGAAATGAGATAAATAAATGCAAATTTCAAAGGAATAAAGCACAGATATACGTAGAAATAGAGTTGAGACAAAAAGCGAAGTCCCTGATCAGACGCTGCCTTTTCAAGGCGGCGTCTGATCTGGGACTGCACTATTTGTCGTGGTGCATTCTTTGTAATATAGCGTAAACAGGTCCCTATAACCACTGTCGCAGTTGTTCATTATATATTCAGGTGTTTACTATGGCGAGGAATGGTTTGATCAGTACTGGTTTATGTGCGAGTTGGTTGCCATCCTCTGCTTCATTGCCTGCATCGGTTCCTACCTCAGTTTTGTGTTAAGGGCGGTTAACAGGTAATGAGACATTAAGTGTTGAGATGTCACAAAGCAGCCATGATGAAAAATATATTTCATCGACTTGCAATTTATTCTCGTATTTGATTATTAATACACCTTCGTGAAAGAAAGAAAATATTTCAATAATTATAAAAACTGACACTGAAACGAATTTACAGAAACATACCCAGAGCTCAAGATAAGAGGCGTAAATAAAACATTTACAAGAACTCCGACAAACCCTATGTTCGAGACGATTCCAAAGAGTGATCACAACATAGGGTTTGGTGGAGAAATAACGATTTTATTATCTGAATACATTTATCCATTGCTTTGAAGAAATTCATGCATATAAAAACGCTGTGTCTTCAGTCTGATACTACAGTATCTTAACCCATTCTGCGCCAAATGTCTAATTGTCGTCTGCAAACCAATTTTGTTAAGTTCTTCGGTATCATAAGGAAATGGGATAAATAAATGCAAAATTCAAAGGAAAAAAGCACATATATAGAAAAATAGTTTGAGACAAAAAGTCTTGAAAAGGCGGCGTCTGATCTGGGACTGCACTATTTGTCGTGGTGCATTTTTGCGCCATTGGCGGTGAAAGGGTTAATCTATTATTTTATAAATTAACACGGGATTATTGAACAGTTCTTCTAACGTTTAACCCTTTCATTCATATAAACGTGTTTTCACGTATCTGCAAACAGAGTAGACCCAGATTAGACGGGTCTTATAGGAGCCGTCTGATCAGGATCAACTCTGCTTGCTAATGGAATTTGATAGACATGTTTCTTTGCTTTCTAAAATGGCTACAATGTTCCACCTGCAATACTTCATTATAACTATTTTGTCCATGAATATTCAGAAGGTATTGAAATTTTGATAAATGTAGAACAGGGAAAGAGTTAATTTGTCGGCGCCAATGTCGCCTGTTGGCACCATTGAAAACAGTGTAGTCCCAGGTCAGATGCCGCCTTTTCAAGGCGGCATCTGACCAGGGACTTCATTGTTTTCTGTATTATTTCAGCCACAGCATACATGTTTTTAAAAACAAGTGTTTTACTAATATGCCTTTATTATTTAGTTTAGAATTATATTTAATATGAAATTATTATTGCAGACGACACTTTTAAATTTGGCGCCAAATGAGTTAACATCATGGATACCCATGCAAGAAACAATGGCATCATGAATATCATTGAGTTGAATTATCATGCTGGCTCTATAAACATTCACTGTTGACAACTGCAGAAAGTTTAGAAACAGATCTATATTATACCATAAGCAAACAGAGCAGACCCTGATCAGACGACTCCTACAAGGTTCTACTCTGTTTGCAAAGGCATAGATAAGCGTATTTATGGACTAAAGGGATAAGAGATTTCTGAATAATTTCTTTGTGATACTATCTGTCTTAAAATTCATAAACTGTCTTGTGCGGTTGCTATAGAGTGGTCCTACTGTACAAGTCTACAGACTACCTTTATAATGTGTGTCTTGTTTGTACAGGTACGTCTATCTCTGTCGCCAAAACATCTACTACGACATTTACAGTAACAAGAGGGCTTTATTTGCCTGCGTCATCTGCTGGATAATCGCCGCCATCATAGATTCGGCCAATCTACTCGGATGGGGTGACCATAATTTTGATCTTAAATCTCATAGGTGATTATATACTGATTTTTACACTTGTCTGATGTATACCCTATGGCTTGCTAGTTATAATTGCACAATCGTCCTAATACAGATCAATTGGTTTTCGTCGCATATTTCAAATGAGGAATTTTATTTCTTAAGCTTTTTTTCAGTTTGGATTGTTTACTAAGCGTCTCGGGTTTTCAATCAATCAAACTTCATTTAAATGCTTTAACCCTTTGCTTCATGAATATTCATATTAGAAATACTGACATCGTGTTTATTAACCTTTACCCTGCTATGGACCGACTCTGTTTGCTTAACCCTTTCGCTGCCAATGCCGGATCTGTGATTACCTATGCAAACAGTTTGGATCCAGATGAGACGCCGAGTAACTCGGCGTCTTGTCAGGATCCAAACTGTTTGACACCCTGATTGCAGTTTGGTAGACATTTTGATTATAACTTGAATTTTGGTAATGAAGTAGGTGAAAAATTCTGTAAAAATAATTTGCTCAGCAGGCTAAATGTTAATTAAAATAGTTTTAATGGCCTGTAAAGAAATAATTATTTAAACGGGGTACACACTGTTTTATCATGTCCAGATTACGTCATAAGCGAACGGAGCAGACCCTGATCAGATCGCTTATACGGGAACCGTCTGATCTATGTCTGCCGTTTGTAAAGGTGTTAAATGTGTATCTATGGAAAAACAGAGGTCCAGATAAAATGCTTATAATTTCAACAATAACTCATCATTTCTCCGCTAAACCCTATACTGTGATCACTCTTTAGAATCGTCTCAAATTCTAAAGAGTGATCACAGTATAAGGTTTGGTTAAGTATTCCAACGACTGAATAGACTTTGTGACCGATAGTCCGAATGTGTATTCGATCTTCTAATGTTAGGGCTATGTTAGGCTGCCGGGCCATCGGGCCATTGCGCTATTCGCACATACATCTTTATCCCTTATTATACTGTAAAAGTGTTGTCTGTCCAATTTCTGATCTGCTGCAATTTTTATTTTACTGAATGGCTCTTACAATATTACGAGAAGCTATTGATTGGGTGGTGTTAAACAGCTTGGCTCCTAATGAGGTTTTACATCTCAATTCAAGATTTTCTGCAAATGAGTGGGAGAGAGGGCTTAAAATGATACACATTAATCCTTCTCATTGCAAGCTCGACCTGACATGCATTTACAAACAACCAGAATCCAGATGAGACGCCGAGTAACTCGGCATCTCATCAAGACCCAAAGGTTAAGTAACACTCGGTCAATAGTCTCCTAAAGGGTTGGGTGACTCGAAAAATCTCAATAAACGTTCATCAAGTCAGATATTGAGTAGATATTAATTCTTCAGCATGGGGAGGGTTAACACTTTACTCCATAAATTTAAACGTCTTTCTACGCCTTTGCAAAAAGAGCAGACTCAGATCTGACAGCTCCTGGTCAGGGTCTGCTCTGTTTGCTTATGATATAATATACAGTAAAACCTCTCTAAGCCGGACGTTCAATTTAGTATAAATATCGACATTGGAGACATGTGACAGTTTACTGCAGGGTGAAAATCAGGCAGAAAGCTTTTCTATGAGCTTTCTGCATGACTTTCACCCTGCATAAAGTAGTCACCTGCCTAAAAACATCTAAATTCTTCTCGACTAGACTTCCGGTTTTGGGAGGTTTTACTATATCTATAGACATAATTCTGCTGTTTCTGCCATGGCCCAAACTTCCGGTGTTCATGTGCTATTATAACGAATTAATCTAATAAATATTCATGCCGTCATAATTTCTGACATGAATATTCATAGAGGAAAGGGTAAAAGATCGAATAACATGACTAGAACTGTCTCAAAATAACTTGATTGAACTGTCTCAATATAACTTGATCAGAAATGTCTCAAAGTAACTTGATCAGAAATGTCTCAAAATAACTTGTTCAAATTTGATTTATCTATAGTATATGGTTATTTCATTTACAAAAATGTTTACTGTATCAGTCCTCAATGACTCTTTCTCTGGGGCGTCCAATTAGCCCATAGTTGGCAGAAACAAATGTTGATCAACACAGCCAAATTGCACCAACTAATCTTTTCGGTTTGGAAGAATAGTTTCTATACGTATATAACTTTCCTTTACCAGATAGAGACGCTTTTAAAGCTTTTTTGCAAATGGAGTAGACCCGAACAAATTGTAGATGTACCAATATTTAACAAACATTCTGATTATGTGTCGATATTTAACAAATAAAGTTTGATAATGTACCAATGTTTAACACATAAAATATACTTATGTACCAATGTTTAACACATAAAGTATTATTTTATGTTATATTATATTATATTATTTATTACATTGTATATTATATTACAGTTATGCCATATAAGTGTATTATGTTGTTATTATTATAGTACATTATATAATAATTTATATTATGTCATATCATATGTGTGTTTTCAGGTGTGTCTGGGATAGAAATGCCAGTTTCTCTTACACGATGGTTATAGGTGTAGTCCTGTTGGTTCCGTTTCCGCCAACTGTCGCCTGCTTCGTCCTGATATTTAAGGAAATATTTAAGCGCAAGAAGATGTTATTTTCATTCAATACCGAAGATCAGCATCGGTAAGTATACGATCGTATCCATTCGGCATTTTCCGATAAACGTCGTATTGTATTTCAAGAATATATATGCAATCGACTGGGTCTTATATTTTAACCCTTTACCTGATAGAAGCGGCTTTTAGCGTGTTTGATTTATTCCTCCGCTGAAGAAAATAGTTCAAATTCATACAGTCATGAACATATTGCATAATAAATATTTTCTATATCCTAGTAGGTGGTAGCTTAAAGCAGGCTGAAAGTAAAGCAGAATGCGCCTTAAGGCGCATTCTGCTTTACTTTCAACCTGCTTTAAGTGGTCATATGTCTTCAAAACTAGAAACAGGCTATTGGGTAAAGGGTTAAAACATCACAGACGCTGACGTGATAAGATTTAATGTTTACAATAGGCATACTAATATCGGTGGCCAGCAACAGTACTTTAGCACGACTAACTCTTTCGCTACCACATAGTCATTAGTGTCGTCTGCAAAACGTGTCTTCTACTACCATTATCATTGTTTAAGTTTTCTTCCCTTTTTTGAAACATATGAGCACAGTAACAATCCGTCGAATCCTGGAGCTACGCCGACTTACCCTGTGTCTCGTCTGAATGGAAACTGTTTGGTACATGTATTAGGTAATAATAGAGTCGCCACTGGCACAGAAAGGAATAAGTTGTTAGTATATGTACACATTAACCCTTTCACCGCCACAGTCGAGTAAATCCACCACGACAAATAGTGCAGTCCCAGACCAGACGCCGCCTTTTCAAGGCGGCGTCTGATCAGTGACTTCACTATCTGTCTCAATCTCTAGTTCTATATATGTGCTTTATTCCTTTGAAATTTGCATTTATTTATCTCATTTCCTTATTTTACTGAATGATTTAACACACTTAGATTGCAGACGACAATTAGAAATTTGGCGCCGAAAGGGTTAATACGAAAATAGAAAGAACATTAGATCTACTTTATACGACTAAATGTAAACAGGCAATACTTTATTCAACTACATGTATAATGTTTTACTTTAAATTTTTGTAAAACTAGGAAATGGACATTGTATTTTCCTATTTTTCTTAATTTTGTCAGATGTGGAGTATGAAGAAAAATGTTTTACTTTAAAATTTCGTACCAGAATTTAAGTAAACTAGGAAAATACAATGACTATTCCCTGATTTGTGAAGTAAATGAGTATTTCACAGACAAAGTAAAAATTGTTAAATTGATTCCACAAATTAGAAAATGGCCATTGTATTTATCTATTTTTTCTTATAAAATAATATAGTTTATTCTTTTGTCAGATTGTGGAGTATGAAGAAAAATGTTTTATTTTAAAATTTCGTCTGAAAATGCAGATCATGTAAATGCAATATATTAAGAGATTTTATATAATGTTTTATCAGAATTATTAAGGAAAATAACATGACAAATTTCTAATTTGTGAAATAAAATTAATACTTTTCACTTTAAATAAATGGATGTGTTAAACTGAAAATTATTTAAAAGTTTCACAGATGAAAAAAATTGTCACTGTCTTGTTTCTAAATTACAAATACATGTAAATCGAATTTTAACACAATACAATTTTAATATTATTTTATTGCAAAGCATTAACATACAATGAAACAATGGCACATTTTAATCTTTATTATAAAGCAAAGCAGTGATGTAATAAATATATAAATATCATTAATCAGAAAATCTGCAAATCTAGTGTTCTGAATTTGTTACATTATAAGTATTCAGCTTATAATACATGGCCCAAGTTTATATTGACCCGTTACTGCAAAACTATGTCTTTATGAACCTTTGCAAACACAGAAGACCCAGATCATATGGTTCCTTATTAGGGCAGTCTGATCAGGACCGAGTCTGCTATGCTCGCTTTTGAAATACAGATCAGAATCTACAGTTTATGACATGTCAATATTACTTATCATTTGATTATCCATGTAGTAAAGGGTTAAATGACATTGACTTACACTGGGTATATTAATATTTATAAACTTTATGCAAACAAAAGAGAAGCAGATTAGATGGCTCCTATGGGATCCACCTGATCAAGGTCTGCTCTGTTTCTTATGAAATACAGCAAAACCCCGCTAATGCGACCACCTAAAAGAGGTATAATTATGGGTGCTAGATGCAGGTGGTAGCTTAATGCAGGACAATAGTAATACAGAAAGCTCCTAGAGGAGCTTTCTGTATTACTTTTGTCCTGCATTGAGCAACCACCTGCTAATTAAGACATACGTGTTTATTTATCAAGTGGTCGCATTAGAGGGGTTATACTGTATAATATAGTTTATTCCAAGCATACCTGTGTTCATGTACCATAATATTAATTATGCAATTAAACATTCATGGTGACATGATTTTTCATGGAGTAAAGAAGTAAAGAGGTAAATGTCTATTTCCCTCACTAGATCAAATAAGAGGCTGCATCTGCATACTGCATGGTATCAATGTAACTATAAAGCAATATATGCATTGCTTTAATTGTCACAATGTTGATAATTGTTTCGTTTTTCCTTTCTTTTTGAGTGTATTGCTATTGTAACCATGTTACTTGCACAAAGTTGAAATAAATCTATCTGTCTAATATTTAATAGCGAACATAATGAAAATTTAAGCATTATTTTTGGGAGACTACCTTTAATTTTTCATACAGGTAAGGTCTCATTTTGCAGCACTTGCTAATTGGGCCCAATTACCCTAATAGGTGTGAATTTAGAAATGTGGGGAAAGTGAGAACAAACAAAGACCTATGATAACACATCATATCATAGGTCTTTGGAACAAACCGCCGATAAAGGCAGATTAGCGGTTTTTCACACCTTGTTATTGGGCGGTTTGCTGACCTGTGATCATTGACAGTAAGCACTTTACATTCAAGTAGATGATATGTACCATTAATGGGTCTAGGGTAAATTGACCGCCATTTACAGATTTATATTGGTATCGTCATTGAAAAAAACATGTATGTGCACATGTAAAAAATGGCAATACCAAATTATTCAGCGTCCGGATCTATGCTTTTTGCTAATTGTGTAAAAACCAGCGGTGATGGTCCGCATATACATGTATCTGTGTAGAATCCAAACTTGTAAATAAAATATACTGTAGTACGAATGTTCCGGTGTTTTAGTCGAGCCCTTTATACATGTGTGTTTACTTCCGATTGTACGCTTAATACGTTATGCCTATAGTTTACATGTACATGTAGTTCAAAAGACAATAGACAAACAGCGTAGATCCTGATCAAATGGTTCCTATTTAAATGGAGCTATCTGATCAGGTTCGGCGCTGTTGTATATATTTATATGTAATTTGTGAATTGTCATGGTGGAATTCCCCTCGCAACGAAAAAAGGACTTGCTGGAATGAATCTTTGGGTACGTAAACTTGTGAATCTAGGCATAATTCTGTTAACCGGCACCCTCTCTTAACCGGCATACTGACGTGGAACCATGGGGTGCCGGATAACAGAGGTTATACTGTAAATATAAAGAGCATTACTTTATTAACTAAATACAAATAACATTACTTTATTCGCTCTATATACGAGTAAGTTGCAAGTCGTCATGTTTTTGTTTAGTTTCTTGAAACACACATGTTACGTGATGATTATGTTACTTGAACTCATTTGCATTTAGTGGACGATCTGTCTTCCTGTATATTTTCGTGGTAATTCCTGCTCCTTTCTTCGAAAGGAAACATTTTTTTCGAGTATCGCGTCTTGTTTGAAAATAACGTGAAACTATCTTTGGACAACAAAGTCGATAGTTTCAATTAGTGATACTAAAAGACAATAGGACTTTAATCCTTCTCTTGCTAAATTTTAAAATACATTTATCCTTCTACACCCATGTCCTGTTGTATAATTACATATATCTTCACTGTGTACAAATATTTCGCTGTGCAATCACTGCTGTGGAGTGCACTGGTTGCACAATCAGTTTGTAAATAGTGCAAACCCTGATGAGACAGCTCCTACAGGAGCTGTCTCATCTGGGTTTTCACATTTACAGGTAGGTATATTGACGCGAATAGCAAGCGAAGGGTTAACCCTTTCACTGCCAAATGTCGCATAAATGCACCGCGACAAATGGTGCAGTCCCAGATCAGACCATGCCTTTTCTAGGTGGCGTCTGATCAGGGACTTCACTTTTTGTCTCAATCACTATTTTTATATTTGTGCTTTATTCCCTTGAAATTTGCACATATTTATCTCATTTCCTTATTTTACTGAATGATTTTTGAAAACGAACTTGGATTGCAGACGACAATTAGAAATTTAGCACCGAAAGGGTTAAAAAAAAGGCGTCGCTATGAAGTTAAAAACACATCGGATGAACTCATAGACATAATTGTCGAAAAAGTGCTCATATCTACTTTTAAATGTATTTCTGTAGCTTTGAAGCCCTGACTGCAGTTTCTACCTATTCCGAAACATCCTTTGTAGATATGTCATTATAAAATATAGCTTATAAATATTTATAGTGTCATTATTTCTTACATTGATATTCATCCGGGAAAGAAGAATAACGATCGCAACAGTTGTATACTGTTGGAAACAGACCGTAGAGTTTTATCTGAATTTGACGGTACAGATGAAAAATACTAGGGGCTGTTATCAACACCATTACGTGAGCGTTATCCTGATCTGAACATTTTGTTGATTCTATATTTCAGGCAACGCAAAGCTTTCATTGAGTCTTTTCGAGCCTCTCGTACGCTTCTGCTTGGGTTTATATCATTCCTTGTGCTCTGGGCCCCAGCCGGAAGTCTAGTCTTGATTGACTTTGCTGACACAGTCAAGATGGAAATTTATCTGTTCTGTGTGATGCTGGCACATTTCCATTCCTGCTCAGACTTCATCATAGATTTCGTTGTGGATAAGTATGTATAATTGACTTTAATCTTTGCTGAACTCCCATATTCATTAGCCCTTTATTACCTAAACACCTTTTGACGACTTTGCAAACAGAGTAGACCCAGATCACACGACTTCTGAAACACACATTATTAAGGTAGTTTGTCTTTCTAATGTGTATCAAACAGATATAGCAAAAAGCAAACAAATAGTATGGTCATGACAAGCTAGACATAAATCAATTTTTTTAACCATTTACTCCATAAATACTCTTTACTACGCATTTGCAAACAAACTAGACCTAGATAAGACGGTTCAAACAGCAGTCATCTTCTGCAATGGGAAATATTTAATTGGTTTTCATGACGCTATTTTAAAAAATAAACCAGCTTAATTCATATTCATTCTGTAAATATTTCTTCGTTCATGAGGTATAGGAGGTTAAACACAGGTTAGAGTCTACATGGCACGAACATATATACAGAAATCTATTTTGTAATACTGCATTCGGCATTAACCCATTCCCTTATATTTACGACTTTTGACGACTCTGTAAAAGATACTTTGTGAAACCATTGTGCTAAATAGAGCATTTGCTCCTATAGGAGCAAATGCTCTATTATCACAATGGTTTCAAACTACAAACTTCTAAAACTTTCATTTTCTCTAGTTAATGTTCCTTTTCGGCAGATTTATACAAAGAGGTTGTAATCTAAAAATAACCTATGAGGGAATGGATTAAGGTGCGCCTGTTAGAGAAGGTTATATCGCCTTATGGCGGTTCTTCTGTTTTAAAGTCATACGTTACATATGATCTTATAATGCTATAAAATGTCCTTGTTATAAAATGCACATTCACTGTTCAGGTACATGCTAAATGAAATGCGTGTTTTACAAGCGTGTTTTATTTTTAATTTTGTAGGAAATTCCGGCAGAAAATCATCAATTTATTTATCAGACGAAAACTCCCGGCAAAGAAGAAAGCAGTTGGTACAAAAGCCTAAAATTTGACATCTGACATTTTTCCAACTCAAGAGAGTAGAGTACTAATAGATCACAATGCGGCATGTGAACCTGTATAACACTGACAGGGAAACTCACTGTACATTGTAATTATTTCTGAACACCTTAACCCTTTCCCTCATATAAACGTGTGTTCACGCATTTGCAAACACAGTAGACCCAGATCAGACGGCTCCTAGAGGAGCCGTCTGATCAGGGTCTACTCTGTTTGCTAATAGAATTTGATAGATCTGTTTCTTTCTAAAATGTCTACGATGTTCTAACTTTGATATTTATTTATAACTTTTTACCTTTAACCCTTTGCCTAAAGAACATTTATTCATGATTTGATCACTTCATGAATACTAATGAACCCAAATTTTATTAGGTATTTTTAAAGGGAATGTTTGACTCAGACAAAACTGTAGGACCAAATCCATATATGTTTATAAATAAACGGAGCAGACCCTGATTAAACGACTCATACAGGAGCCGGATGATCTGGGTATACTCTGTTTGCAAAGGCATGAACAGGCGCTTATATGAGGGAAATGGTTAACCCTTTACCTGGTGAATGGTATACGAAATAATGGCACCACGTTATATTATTGCTGAAATAGTGCGACGGCATTTATGAACAAGGGAATATTTAGCCATTGAAACCCCTCTGTACTCTATATCATTACATAAGCAAACAGCAGATATAGCCCTACTCTGTTTGCAAGGGCGTTAAAACACATATATGAGGTAATGGGTTAAACGGTATGTTGATATTTTCGAACCAAGTTCGTTGAACGAAGTTGGGATATCCCACTATGAAATCAAAGGGATGCACGCACTGATGTATATACATCTTTCGTGAATGACAGTCTTAGATTTTACACGTGGATCACGTAATGATCACTTTCAGCCACATGAGCATGGTGCTGGGATTGCTTAACATGTTACTCCATTGATATTCATGTAAGAAATAATGATATCAGGAATGTTGGAAATAATGACATCGGGAATGTTAATGAAATATTGACTGGCATATACACGCAGGTTTAATGAGACTCTTGAGTAATTCAGTGTCTGTTCGGGTGGCTTATGAAATTACAATTAACCTGGCTCTACAGTTTCTACCAATACCAAAACATCATGTGTACATATGTCATTATAAAAATAATAATCTAATTAAAATTCATGATGTCATCATTTCTTACAACAGGGAACCTTTATTACTTACCTGATGAATATTCTTATAAGAAATAATGGTAGTATGAATGAATTAGACTGATTGTTAATAATGACATAATGAATAAACAACTCTTGGCCACTGCAGAAACTGTAGAACCACACCAAGGGCGTGGCTAGTGATACGAACTTACGCACGTGCGTAACATCAATATGAAAGGTGAAAACATTTGATTGTTTGTTTCATTACCTTCAAACGGTATTTTCTACATTTCATCACAGAAATATTATGGCAAAACTGGAATAAAATCGAAGAGCCGACATTGATAAATGTTCTGTCTGGACATGTAAGCTTTAACCATTTCCTCATATCGACGCTTTTTGGTGCATCTGTAAAAGGCGCCTTTTTTAAACTATTGTGATAAACTTGCTTCTATAGGAGCAACTGCTTTATTTATCACAATGGTTTCAAAACTGCACACTTTAAATTTCCTTGAGTACAGTTTCTAATAATAACAAAACAATCCTGTGTGCCATTATAAAATATAAAAAATTCAGCTGATAAATATCGTTGATGTAATTGTTTCTGATATCACTATTCAACAGAGAAAAGGTTAAACTACTGGATTAGATCCAAGCCGATGTGCAAATGCGGGTCCACGGGATAGTCGTTAATGCTCTGTCTGATACACATGCTGACGTACTGCGAGTCCACGGGATAGTCGTTAATGCTCTGTCTGATACACATGCTGACGTACTGCGAGTCCACGGGATAGTCGTTAATGCTCTGTCTGATACACATGGTGACGTATTGCGAGTCCACGGGATAGTCGTTAATGCTCTGTCTGATACACATGCTGACGCATTGCGAGTCCACGAGATAGTCCTTAATGCTCTGTCTGATACACATGCTGACGTATTGCGAGTCCATGGGATAGTCGTTAACGCTCTGTCTGATACACATGGTGACGCATTGCGAGTCCACAGGATAGTCGTTAATGCTCTGTCTGATACACATTCTGGCGTATTGCGAGTCCACGGGATAGTCGTTAACGCTCTGTCTGATACACATGCTGACGCATTGCGAGTCCACGGGATAGTCGTTAATGCTCTGTCTGATACACATGCTGACGTATTGCGAGTCCAAGGGATAGTCGTTAACGCTCTGTCTGAGACACATGGTGGCGCATTGCGAGTCCACGGGATAGTCGTTAACGCTCTGTCTGATACACATGCTGACGTGTTGCGAGTCCACGGGATAGTCGTTAATGCTCTGTCTGATACACATGCTGACGTATTTCGAATCCACGGGATGGTCGTTAATGTTCTGTCTGATACACATGCCGACGTATTGCGAGTCCACGGGATGGTCGTTAATGCTGTCTGATACACATGCTGACGCATTTGCAAACGAAATATCCAGATCAGACAGCTCCTGTAGGAGCCATATGACCAGTGTCTGTTTTGTTTCTTATGGAATAATATACATGTAGATATGATTTTGCAGTTTCTGCCATTAACATACACACCTGTATTCATAGGCAAGCATATAATTAACCTAATTCATATTCATTGTACAAGTATTTCATAACCCTTTCCTCCATAAATACGCCTTTCTACGCCCCTGTAAAATACCTTTTGAAACCATTGTGATACATAGAGCATTCGCTCCTATAGGAGCAAATGCTCTATATATCACAATGGTTTCAAACTACAGATTCTAAAATTTTGCTTTTCTCTAGTTAATGCTCCTTTTCGGTAGATTTATTTAAAGCGGTTGGATCTAAAAATAGCCTATGAGTTAATGGCTTAATTTAATATTAATCAGGTAGGTTAGCTGTTAACACACTAAACGAACGACGTCGGAAAATGACTCTAATGGTGTCTGTTGTTTTGTATTCGACATTAAACAAACTTTCATGAATTTTGCACGATTCTCGTCTTCTTCGTAATGTTTACACTATTCTTGCTGATTTGTAATATTTAACTGAATTTATGAAACAATATCTGTCCTTGGAGAGTACAATGTCCTCTGATCTGACAAAGTTACAGTATGCGCCTATATCCCTTGGTTTACGGACATATAAAGTTACAGAAGCGGATGATTTTGTTTTATCTATGATTCTTAAATGAATTCCATTTTTAATATTCCTATCGATATCTCTATCTTAAATTTCATTTGTTTTAAATATTCTATACGCATTATATATACTCAGTTTCGTACATGCAATTTATCCATGTTAAGCGCTTTTGAACGCACGTATCCTGTGTGAAAAGAGCGCTACATGTATATAAATGTGGTAGAATAATAATAACAAGAAATGTCGACACGACATCAAACCGGGGTTTCCTTCAGTATTAACTGGTGATTTATAAGTTCAAGGGGGCATAACTCCCAGAACAAGAAATGTGTCACAGTACGTGACAAATGCCCAAAGCAAAGCACTGACAATACGCGTTTTGTAAGCAGGCCTGCAATATGCAACTGAAACATGAAAATAAAGATTGCATAGTAAGACCACAATTTGAACTCAAGTTACCCTAAATGTCCTTGTTTTGGTGATATACGTAGTAAATATATCAGTAAATATTACTATACTAGACCATCTATGTATAAACATTTAGAACTACTTAATACGCATAATAAATCTAATCTGATAAAAAATATCACTCTTTGTAAAGGAAGCTAAGTCCTTACGAAATGTTATTTTAAATTCCGGTTGATTTCTAGATAAAATATGATCATCCTCGTTATCTGAATTCCAATTTTAAAATCCGTAGTAAAACCAAACTGAAACTTTTGCTTTGTATATTTTCTGTTGCCTTGTAAATATTCACGTGTTATTAATATGATGTACAATGTAAACTAGACGATATACATTATGTATAAGTCTTGAATAAAATATCTGTTCTGTTCTGTTCTGTTCTGTTCCTAAATGACAATCTTTTTTTCATATTTGAGGTCAAAGGGCAAGGTCATGGCCACATGACCTACAAAAAGTATGCAATATTCCAGCATCCGAAGATGAACTCATACATCATATTTAGTGATCCTAGCTGATTCGGTGTAGGGATGACAAGCTTTTTTGTAAATTAAGTCAAAGGTCAAGGTCATGGTCACACTGATCTTTAAATATTATGCGACACTGCTATCCCAGGATCTACTCACAAACCATATTTGGTGATCCTAGCTGAAGTAGTGTAGAAGATATGCTCCGGACAAGCCATTTTTTAAAATGAGGTAAAAAAGGTCAAGGTCATGGTCACATAAACCTATAACTAGTATGTGATCCCAAGACAAACTCACACACCACATTTGATGAACCTAGCTGATTCAGTGTAGGAGGTAAGCTCAAGACAATTTTATTTTGTAAATGAAGCCCAATGTCAATGTCACATTGACCTATAAATAGTATGCGACACTCTGCCATCCTAAGATGTACTCACACACACCATATTTGGTGATCTTAGCTGAAGTAGTGTAGAAGATATGCTCAGGACAGGCTTTTATTTGTAAATGAGGTCAAGGTCACATTAACCTAAAATTAGTATGCAACACTCCGCCATCCCAAGACAAACTCACATGCTATATTTGGCGATCCTAGCTAATTCGGTAAAGGAGGTACATATGCTTCGGACAATATTTCTTTTGTAAATGAAGCCCAAGGTCAAGGTCACATTGACCTATAAATAGTATGCGACACTCTGCCATCCCAAGATGTACTCACACACAATATTTGGTGATCATAGTTGAAATGATGTAGGAGACATTTTCCAGACAAGCTTTTTTGTAAATGAGGTCAAAGGTCAAGGTCACCTTGACTTATAAATAGTATGTGACACTCCGCCGTTCCAAGATGTACTCACACACCATATTTGGTGATCTTAGCTGAAGTAGTGTAGGGGACATGCTGAGGACAAGCTTTTTTTGTAACTGAGGTCAAAGGTCAAAGTCACATTGACCTAAAAATAGTATGCAACATCCGCCATCCCAAGATGAACTCGCACACCATATTTGGTGTTCCTATCTGATTCCGTATAGGAGGTATTCTCCGGACAAGTGTTTTTGTAAATAAAGCCCAAGGTCAAGGTCACATTGACCTATAAATAGTATGCGACACTCCGCCATCCCAAAATGTACTCACACACAACATTTGGTGATCCTAGCTGAAGTAGTGTAGGAGATATGCTTCTGAAAATTATTTTTTCAAATGAGGTCAAAGTTCAAGGTCAAGGTCACATTGACCTAAAAATAGTATGTGACACTCTGCCAACCCAAGATGAACTCACACACCATATTTGGTGATCCTAGCTGATTCCGTATAGGAGGTATGCTCCAGACAAGTGTTCTTGTAAAAAAAAAAACAAGGTCAAGGTCACATTGACCTATGAATAGTATGCAACACTCCGCCATCCCAAAATGTACACACACACCAAATTTGGTGATCCTAGTTGAAGTAGTGTAGGAGATATGCTTTGGACAAGGTTTTTTGTAAATGATGTCAAAGTTCAAGGTCAAGGTCACATTGACCTAAAAAAAGTATGTGATACTCCGCAAACCCAAGATGAACTCACACACCATATTTGTTGATCCTAGCTGATTCTGTATAGGAGGTATGCTCCGGACAAGTTTTTCTTGTAAATGAAGCCCAAGGTCAAGGTCACATTGACCTATAAATAGTATGCGACACTCCGCCATCCCAAGATGTACTAACACACCATATTTGGTGATCCTAGCTGAAGTAGTGTAGGAGATATGCTCCGGACAAGCTTTTTTTGTAAGTGAGGTCAAAGGTCAAGGTCAAGGTCACATTGACCTAAAAATAGTATGTGACAATCCGCCATCCCAAGATGAACTCACACACCATATTTGGTGATCCTAGCTGATTCCGTATAGGAGTTATGCTCCGGACAAGGTTTTCTTGTAAATAAAGCCCAAGGTCAAGGTCAAGGTCACATAAACCTATAAATAGTATGCGACACTCCGCCATCCCAAGATGTACTCACACACCATAGTTGGTGATCCTAGCCAAAGTAGTGTAGGAGATATGCTTCGGACAAGCAAAACATATTAATCCAGTTAAAATATACATGATTTTGACCTTTGACCTCTAAGTATGACCTTGACCTTTCAGCTATTGACATGTTTTTTCATGCGACACGCCGTACCGTCTAGAGGAACATTTATGCCAAGTGATTTCACAATCCATCCATGGAGTTCTAAGTTACAGCTCGGACAAGACCAGACGGACGCACATATGAACTGACACATTTTTAAGTTCAAAGGGGCATAATTCCAATATAAGTGAAGCCAGAGTTATGGACATTGTGCATGACACTTCCTTTTATCATGACCTTTCTATGTATGAAGTTTCAATCCAATGGCATGAGCCATTTAGGAGTTATCGTCCGGACAAAACTGGCAGCTGCCTGCCCGTCCGCCCGCCCGCCGTACATCAGCATTTCAATAACCGGAGTTTTACCCGGTTTACCCGGGAAAACCCGGTAATAATAATAATAATAATCTGTGTCTACACTGATTGAAAATGACTGACATGTTTCAAACGTGCTGAAATTTTAGCATCTCCCCAGTAGAATATACAGTCATTAATGCTGTAACATAGTATACCTGGAGAATGGATGTATGAACAGAGTAGAACCTGATAGATGACTCCTACAGGAATCATCACATCTGAAATCTGTTTCCTAAGCCGCCAGAAGGCATGTCTGTTAGGAAATGGGTTTAACCGATCGTCTCAGTATTAACCCTCTCCTTCATATCAACGTGTGTTTTCATGCATTTGCAAACAGAGTAGACACAAACCAGACGACTCCTACAGGAGCCGTCTGATCAGGGTCTGCTCTGTTTGCACAGAACTGGAAGGGTTAAGGTACCATTTACGTCATGCTTTAGTATCTTCATCCGAATTTCGCCTGCAATGCAAACTCGTCTGCTTCCATTCATAAAGTAGATTTTCTCTTTACAAATATATCACGTCAAACAATTTATTTCATGGAGTTAGTTTCATACAGATTGACACAGTTGCGCAGTATGAGATATTAAATTGCAGAAGCAGCCTAATCAGGGTTTGCTCTGTAAGCCTATGTTATAGATATTCTACCATTTGCCATCGCAACATATTTCTTGATTGTCTATTTTTAAAAGAATCAAATAAGCAATTATAACGGGTGGAATCTTACATTTATACAAACAAAATGTATTTATCTGGAAAAAGTTTTAGTTCCATAGATACGCCTTCAAACGCCTTTGCAAATAGAATCAAATAATTTTACTCCAACTGCAGCCGCTTGACCAAGGCCTGCTCTGTTTGCTTAATGAATAATATATATTTAAATGTAGTTTCTGCCATAGCCAAAATTGCCCTTAGTTCATATACCATTATAAAAACGAATCTTATTAATATTTTTTATGTCATTATTTCTTACATATAAAACTAAAAAGGGTCAAACCTTTTACCACCAATTTCGCAAAAATGCACCACGACAAATAGTGCAGTCCCAGATCAGACGCAGCCTTTTCAAGGCGGCGTCTGATCAGGGACTTCACTATTTGTCTCATACCATCTCTATTTCTATATCTGTGCTTTATTCCTTTGAAATTTGCATGTATTTATCTCATTTCCTTATTTTACCATATGATTGAACAAAAACTGGATTGCAGACGACAATAAGAAATTTGGCGCCAAAAGGGTTGATATGAATATTCAAAGGGTAAATTGTTAAAGACCCAGAATATGACTTCATTTAGTGGCCACTGTCGAGTTGATTAATTGTATGGGTTAATTACGTATAACTATGGAAACGTGATATGTAATAAAATAATCAACAGGTTATAAAAGCAACAGGTTATGACAGTATTAACCCTTCGCTTGCTATTCACGTCAATATACCTACCTGTAAATAGTGAAGACCCAGCTCCTGCAGGAGCTGTCTCATCAGGGTCTGCACTATTTACAAGTTGATTGTGCAACCAGTGCACTCCACAGCAGTGATTGCACAGCGAAATACATGTACACAGTGAAGATATATGTAATTATACAACAGGGCATGGGTAAAGAAGGAGAAGTATATTTTAAAATTCAGCAAGCGAAGGGTTCACAGATTTTCCTTTCAGTGCGGGAAACGAGTCACTATGTTCTTTGCAAACATTGTTGACAAGATGAGAGGGTTCCTAGAGGAGCCTTCTCATCAGGGTCTGCACTGTGTGTCATGTTACACTTTCCTTTTTAAAATTCCCGGAATGTTCACTGTAAGCTTTACCTGTTTGTGTTTTGGAATAGCAGTCAATTTGAAAATTCAGTGTTGAGTGTGTTAATGTCTGGAGGGAGCGGTACCAAAGTTATTAAAACCGTCATCTCTTAACAGCGAACTAATTGGAAACTATCGGAATATGGAATCATATTGTGTTGTAACAAGAGATTTTAATTAGTTTACCTCTTATAAAACGTTCATAAAAATGGTCCAATTCTGAGTTTTAACCCTTTCCTTCATATGTACGCATTTTCATGCATTTGCAAACAGAGAAGACCCAGATCAGATGGATCTTATAGTAACCGTCTGATCAGGGTCTGTTCTGTTTGCAAATGGAATCTAATAGATAGATGTTTCTTTACTTTCTAAAATGGCCACAAACAATGGGAGCTGGGGGCATCTTTAGATAATCAATTTAAAACTCGAGGGCTATGATAGCCCTGGATCGCTCAACTAGGTTTTACTTGCCTTTGATACATACCAATACCTTAAATAGATATTTTGACCAACTTTATGAATATTGGGCCAAATTACTGCTTTCTACGACAATCTTTAATAATAGTGTATATGTTTTGATACTATATAAGCCACAGCAAGGGGGAATGTGCCTTACGTATAGAGTTAAACTGGCTTCCGCGTCTCCGCTGTGGCATCTGATCCAGCCTACTACTTTTTGCATTAGTTGTAGTTTGTATATACTATACAGTTTAGTGAATCGGACTGGGTGTTGCATTGGTGACGTGGTTGCTGACCTGTTTCTCAACTATTTAAATCATAACGCCTATTTTATCTTGACACTGCTTGGATATGAAAACTGAATAGAGCATATTGAAGTACATAATGCAAAACAGTATTGAATGCAATACATTTTATGATTTTTGTCTATCAAAGGGGAATAACTCCTAAAAGCCGCATACCATCTGAAAAAGAAATACATGGGAAAGATGCCATGGAGATAACAAATATTAATTTTGAGTTTAATTGAATTCTGTCAATCCATTATAGAGATATAAGATCATATGAAAAAAAATGATTTTTGAGTGTCAAAGAGCAATAACTTCTAAATGTTAAAAGTGACCTGACAAAGTAATACATGGGAATGATGCCCCAGTGATAACAAATATTCATGTCGAGTTTCATTGAATTCTGTCAATCTGTTACAGAGATATGGCATCGGACGGGAAAAAGATGTCACTTTTGCGTATAAAAGGGCAATAACTTCTAAATGCCGCAAGCGATATGGAAAAGTAATACATGGGAACAGTGTCCCAATTATAACAAATATTCATGTCGAGTGTCATTGAATTCTATCAATCCGTTACAGAGATATGGCATCGGACAGGGAAAAAATGTCATATTTTGCGTATAAAAGGGCAATGACTCCTAAATGACACAAGCGATCTAAAAGAGTAATACATTGGAACGATGCCCTAGTGATAACAAATACTCAAACCTACATCCATTGAATTCTGTCAGAGACAATCCGTTACAGAGATATGGCACTGGGCGGGGAAAAAATGTCATTTTTGCGTATAAAAGGGCAATAACTCCTATGTGCCGCAAGCGATCTGGAAAAGTAATACATGGGAATGATGTCCCAGTGATAACAAATATTCATGTTGAGTTATATTGAATTCTGTCAATCCGCTAGAGATATGGCATCGGGCGGAAACAGGACGGAAGGAAGGTCGAATAACCCTTTGGCAGGGGATAATATGTTGTTAATGAATATTCAGTAGGTATTGAGATTTGAACAGGGAATGGGTTAAAGGCATGTGGTAGATTAATGTAGGCTGAAAGTTATTCATCTAAAGTTCTTGCAGAAGCCTTCTGTATTAAAATAAAACCTCTCTATAACGATCATTAAATTACATCAAGTAGTTTGTGTTAAGGGCAGGTGGCTGCTTAAAGCAAGTTGAAAGTAAAAACAACGCTCCTCTGGGAGCGTTCTGTTTTACTTTCACCTTGCTTTAAGCAGCCACCTGTTCTAAGTACCAACTAATTAACACCATTTGTTTCTGCATTTATACAGCAATAACTCTGTATTTTTTAAACATGACCTGGTTAAGTTGGTAATCAGTAACAATATTAGTAAGGTTGCTGCTGCTAGATATTATTGGAGGAATTCAGATCAAGATATGAACTAGGATCTGACAAAGGCAAATTTTGAGATAGATACATAGGCAGCTTAAAGAATGAAGGTGTTGTTGAGAGCTACTGGACTCAAAATGGACATGTGTATGCCAAGATCACCAGTAACTGTAGGCCGACCAGAATAGTGACATTCTCCGACATTGAGTCTAAAATAAAGGTCATCAGTGAACTGTTGAAACGCGTGATAGAACTCAAGGAAAGTAACGGAGTTATTAGCTGTTGGTCACATAATGGCTTTGTATTTGCGAAAGTCACCCGAGATGGTAGACCTGTCAGGCTGACAGCTGAATCTGACGTTGAATCTGAACTTGGCATTGCTGGATAATTACCCTCGCGTTTATTTTTGATGTGGTGTAACCTTTAGCCTGCTGGCCAAGTTAATTTTGCGGGGTTTTTTCAGTTATGCATAGGATAAGAATTTTACTGGGGTTTCTGTTTGCTCTAGTTTATCTGTGTTAACCCATTTTCTTCTTATACTATAGCCGCATTCGTACATTTGAAGACAGAGTAGTCTTAGATCGGGGACTTCTATAGGGGCCGTCTGATCAGGGTCTGATCTGCTTGTTTATGGTATAATATGTTCCTCGTTCTACATTTTCTGCATGAGTCAAATGGTACTGTGTTCATGTGCAGTTGCACAGAATAATCTGGCTGGCATCTAATCAATTACCTCATAGGCTATCTTAGATACAACTTCCTTGAATTAATCTACTGGAAGGGAGCATTAATTAGAGATAAGGAGTATTTGAGAAGTTTTAAGTCTGAAACCATTGTGATAAATAGAGCATTTGCTCCTATAGGAGCGGGTGCTCTAATTATCACAATGGTTTCACAAAGAACGGTACAGTAGCTGTTTGCAAATTGGGAAAGGGGGACAACCTACTTTCGGGTTTCAATGTATATCTATTTTGATGCTATGATTTGTGGTATGTTGGCAAGCTGACACAGGTAAATTTGGAGGCAATTAATATTTATGTTATTATGGATTTGTAGTCTGAATGCATTACCAGGATTTTTGTTTGTCAGAGTTTCGCTCAGGATGTTAAGTATTATAATTAGATTCTGCACAGTTACTCCTTGTTACATCAGACGACTCCATCCTGCAGTGGACCAGACCCAATGAATATATCAATATTGATACTATTTTTACTACCTAATGGGTAATGATTTATTAAGTTGGAGATGTTCCATTGGTCTGTTCCATGGCAGGAGATATTATTATTATTATTATTATTATACCACATTTATATAGCGCTCTTTTCATACAGGATATGTGCGTTCAAAAGCGCTTCACAAAGATACATTTTCTGTACAATAATGCGTAAATTATAGAACATTTAAAATAAAATATATTTAATACTTATATATAGATAATAATAATAATAAAATAGAATTTATTTAGGACATTGGTAAATAAGCTACATCTTTTCCGTAAGTTTATCTGTCTGCGCAGTACCAGTACGTCCCATAAATTTGACCCAGACTCAACAGACTTGGGTACATTCGTTTAGCATACAACACTGCACATAAAATATTGCCGGAAAGTTGGGTAACAGAACAGATCAATTTGAAGTTCATGCATATAAACTAAGCAATACAAATACACAACTGTTATATACGTGCACTATGCAACCCCTCCAGTCAAACACTATTCGACCCGCTATGGCAATGAGGGAGTACACAGCGTATATTATTTTAATAGAGTTGTAATTGGGTATATCCAAAGTTTAATTACAGAATAAAATGTCTTATTATGGGAACCCAAAAAGTCCAGCCAAAGTAGAGCTAAAGAAGGTATCCCGTATACTGTTCCTGCAACATATCCCACCGGCTGCAATGGCAAAGGAATCACATCGGACAAATCGAGACTGAGTGAGACACGCGATGCTGCATTAGACCGTACAGGCTTAATCTGCCCGCTGCCCATATATTACACGACCCAGTTCACTGGTAAGCAAAAATACGGAAACTGGGTTAGCTTAACAGGAATCCCTGGATATTGCTTTTATAGAAAGACGCATGTGAGGGTAAAGTTGTTTAACTTCTCGATTATGTTTAATTTATTCGCAGACGCGTTCTCTGTTGTTAGAGAACGTTTTGTTGCTATGTTTTATGCTGTTCTACTAACTATTTTGCTAATGCAAGCAGGGGATATTGAGTGTAACCCAGGGCCGATTGAATCGGATACAAATAATCTATCTATCTTACATTGTAACATTAGAAGTATACGACATAAATTAGAATTCATCCGAAATAACTTTGCTGATTTTGATATATTATATTTCACAGAAACTCATCTAGATTTATGTCTCAGATGAATTCTTATGTTTGTCTGAAATGTTAAGTTGTCCTTTTAGAAAAGATAGAACGAATCATGGTGGGGGATACTTATTTACCTATCGTCTAATTTGATTTATGAAAGAGTACCTGATCTTGAACAATTTTGTACTGAATCCATCTGGATAAGGGTCAAAGTTAACAAAAACTCATATTTGATTGGAACCTTTTATAGTCCTAAGACATCTGATGTTGACTTCTTTGTTAATCTTAATCGTAATATTGAGAAGGCATATGAATTATCCATGAACGTCATTTTACTTGGAGATTTTAATGAAGATTTGTTAAATCATACTAGGCGAAATCTGAAGGATATTATGTTAACAAATTCTATGATCAATACTATTAAATCACCAACAATACTTAATGCACTACTACATCCTATTATTATCCCTTCTGACATGCTATATGAGGACTCTGGGACATTAACAGTACCACCTGATATAAGCGATCATAGTGCTACATATATTCCTTTACCTTTTCCATATGAAATAAAGGGTAGTTTTGAGAGAAAAGTATACTTATACAAAAGGGCCAATTTTGATCTTTCAAATGCAAAATTATCGTCTTTAGATTGGCAGTGTCTTAATGATGGCTCGGTTAATGAGGCTTGTGATTTGTTTACTGAAACATTTCACCAATTTGTTCATGAATGTATTCCATCACAGACAATTACAGTTCGCGAAGACGATAAACCTTGGTTCGATTCTGAATTACGTAAAGCATGTAGAGTAAGGGATAGGCTTAAAAAATAGCGTTTAGAACCAAGAAACAGCATGATATTTATAGGTATAAGCATATTCGTAATAAGGTGAATAATATGAAAAAACATGCAAAGCAAACATTTTTCAACTCATTGGAACATAATCTAGAAGGATTAAGAACAAATGATAAAAAAGGTTTCTGGAATATTATTCGGCACTTTATAAAAAACCAATAGCTGCCCATCACATATACAGCCGTTGTACGAAACTGGGCCCAGCGGAGAACTTCAATGGTCCATATCAGGGAAACAAAAGGTTGATTGCTTAAATAATTATTTTGTTTCAATATCTAATATAGATGATAAAAATGCTCGTCTTCCTCCGCTGTCACCTAAAACTGGAAATAGATTGACAAATATTGATATTTCTGAAACTGAGATCGAAGAAAATATTATTTCACTTGCTGTAGACAAAGCGTCAGGACCAGACAGACTTTCACACAGAATGCTTAAAGGATCAGTAAAATCGATATCGAAACCACTTGCAATACTTTTTAATAGATCTCTAAATGAAGGTGTTTTTCCAGATTCTTGGAAATTAGCAAATGTAATTCCACTGTACAAAAAGGGGGATAAATCGTTACCATCAAACTATAGACCTGTTTCACTAATCAGCTGTTGTGGTAAGGTGTTCGAAAGAATTGTCTTCAAACATATGTACAACTTTTTCTTTGAAAATAACCTTATCTATAAATATCAATCTGGGTTCCTTCCTAATCATTCAACTGTATATCAACTGATTGATATAGTACATCATATATGCCAGTCCTTTGATAAAAAACAGTATTCTTGTATGGTGTTTTGTGATATTTCTAAGGCTTTTGATCGAGTGTGGCATAAAGGCCTCATCTTTAAATTACAGGAAAATGGCATAAACGGACACCTTTTGTCATGGATTTCTAATTATCTGAACAATAGATCTCAAAAAGTTGTTCTTCGATCTTCAAATTCTGATATAAAGACTTTATCAGCCGGTGCTCCTCAGGGATCTGTGTTAGGGCCTCTTTTATTTTTAACATATGTTAATGATATATCGAACTCTCTACTGAGTTTAACCAGATTATTTGCAGATGATAGTTCGTTGTACATTTCTGCCTCTAATTTAAATGACATTGAGGGTGTGTTAAACCACGATCTAAGATTGATTTCAGCTTGGGCAAAGACGTGGCTTGTCAGTTTTAATCCCAATAAAACTGAAGCAATGATGTTTTCGCTTTGTAAAAATGATGTTGTGCATCCAAATCTTATTTTTGAAGATTCTAACATTAAATTTGTTGAATCACATAAGCACTTAGGAGTAACCTTGACTTCAAATGGCCAGTGGAATAACCATATTGACAATATATTACAATCAGCATCAAAAACAATTGGAGTAATGAAGAAACTTAAATTTACTTTGAATAGACATTCCTTGAATCAAATATATATATCTTATGTTCGGCCAATACTGGAGTATGCTTCAATAGTTTGGGATGGCTGTTCTAAACATTGCTCAGAGTCTTTGGAAAAAATGGAAAATGAAGCCGCTCGTATTGTAACTGGACTCACCAGATCTGTATCCCTTGACAATCTCTATCGTGAATGTGGATGGGATTCTCTTTCAAGAAGACATAAAATGCCGAAATTATCCTTCATGTACAAAACTCATCATAATATGGTTCCATCATATATAAGCGACTTGTTACCACCCAGTGTAGGGGAGATAACCCACTATGCTTTGCGAAATCGAGGAAACACCGAAGTTCCATTTACTAGAACAACTATTTCAAAACATTCGTGTATTCCATCGTCAATAGGTTTATGGAACAATATTAACATTGATATCAGAAATTCAAATACGTTGAGTTCTTTTAAGAAAGGCTTACGCGATAGCTCTTATAGCCCAAATAATTGTTTTGTTCCATCCTTTTATTGTATTGGAGATAGACGTTTATCTGTAAATGCACGCTAGAATAAGAAACCACTGTAGCAATTTGAACAGTGATTTATTTAATAATCACCTTAACCCAAACCCAATGTGTAATTGCTCAAATGAAATTGAAGATGCACATCACTACTTCTTTAGATGTAGAATTTTCCAAGAACAGAGAGTAAACCTTTTTAATGCCACGCGAAATTACCACCCTCTAAACACGGATACTTTGTTGTTCAGTAAATTAGAATTGAGTGATGATGACAATAAAACATTTTTTTCTGCCGTGCATGCTTACATTAAACAAACTGGGAGATTTTAATTTGAATTTGAATCTTTACCTCTAATGTGTCTTTCTTTATTTATGTATTCAACATCAAATGCTTTAGTCGTCTGATCATTTGCTTGATTCAATGATAGTTTTTATACTCTGTCTTTCTCTCTAACATGCAACTTCTCTTTCTCTTATACTCCCCTATTCTCCTCTTTATCCTTTGTCTGTCATTCTCCTACACATTCTTTCTCGTTTTCATTTTGGTTTTTTTTTCACTTTGTTTTGTTATATACTTACTAGCTGTATGTCATGTAGAAATCGCCATTGTATTTTGATTGTACACAATTTTGTAGGGGGAGGGTCGAAACTAACGTTGTCAGAACTTGTGACCCAACCCCATTTCCAATATATGTATAGAATGGAAATAAAATATGTTTAAACTAACTTGTATACATTGTACATGTATTCAAATGTTTTATCACACCCCTATAACGGTCCATTCCATTATACCGTACATTCAGATTATCTCTGTCTATTTATAGCAACCACCTGTTTTTAAATATGTCTATGTTTATTCACAAAGAAGTAGCATTAGAGAGGTTTTACTGTACTTGGTCATCCTTAACCCATTCCCACATAAGCTATTTTTAGATCCAACCTCTGATTAAATTTACCAAAAATGAGTATTTAGGGAGAAAAGGAAATTTTCAGAATTGTGTAGTTTTGAAACCATTGTGATAAAAAGAACATTTGCTACTGTAGAGCAAATGCTCTATTTATCACAATGGTTTCACAAAGTGACTTTTGCAGAAGCGTCAAATGGCGTCAATATGCGGGAAAGTTTTAAGCATTAAGCATTATATGCTATAGACGAATTAGAGATAACTTTTAAACAAGAAAACACTTTAATTTACATTTTCGCTAAATGTGAATTGAGAAGAATGTAGCCATTCTGATCATGACATTGGTCCAGTATTGAAACTGCAGCAAAATGTCGTTCTTTGCACAAAGAATCAAAGTACTGACAGTACTGAAGGTTTCGGACATAATATATAGAATTGTTTTATGAACATGTCACACACAGGCTCCAATAGCTCAACTTGCCACGTTGTGCCAATAGAGCCAAAATTGATAGTTTAATGTAGTAAAGAGCCATCACTCCATTATTTGAAAGTAAGGGTCATACTTCTGCTACTATCTGGTGGATCTTAACAGTAACTAGCATGCATCATTCACTTATCCATATATACACTTCCATGAATTTTAGACATATTCCTTATGATTCTAAATACCCTACAAATAATTGCCAAATATACTGTGGGGTGATATTACCAATATGACAAATTATATTTCAACTTAGCATGGCAGGATACAACAGGGAAAATAAAATTAACTAGAAAATTGTTTCCAAGACACTGATGCACCCCTCCCCCTAACAATATTGTCTCTATATCAAGCACTTTTGACTATGTGTAATATAGTGAAGAAAACTTCAGAGTCCCATAACTCTGGTAAAATGGTCAGAGCAATAATTACATTCTTTAAAAAAAATCTTCACATCAAGGTTGACAGCTTATCATGGGTGTAAATTTGAAGTAAAACCTCCCATTGGTATATGGGTTGTTAGACACATAATATTGTTTCACTTTATATTATATAGTGAAGACGCGTTCAGGGTTCCATAACGGGTACAATTGGTCTGAGCAAATGTAGCTATAGTGTTGTCACGGTTATCTCCCGAATTCTCTTAGGGGGGATTCCCGCTAGGTATAGCTCGTGCACTAGGGATTTTCTAGGAAGTTTGAGTCGCAATCCATTTTATAAGGATTTCGGCAAAGCCGAAACCCTAAAAAGGGTGAAGATATCAAGGCTATAGCAATATCATGACATTTTTTGTTTTGAAAAACAAGCCAAAACTTCAAAAACAGCTCCGCAAGCTAAAGGCTTATATGTAGGCATCGGAGTATAAATTTGAAAAATTACTTCTAGATATAGTGCTGTTTAGCATGCTTTTACGGACACCAAAGAAACTACACTTCTTAGAACACATTAAATAGTGGCCCCTTTTGACCCCTATCACCCAAGTGTGAAGTTTCTACTGATAACTGCTCTAACTTTTCATTTAAAACTATGCATCTTGTAAGCAAAAATGTTTTAAACATTTTGATACCAGATTTGTCTATGTTGATGTCTGAAAAGGCCTTCAAATATTCTTAACAAGAGTGACAGTGGGCACAATATACGCCCGTCGAGGTATTGTCGAGGTATTGCCTGTCAACATAAAATGAGGTTAACGTTTTTGCTAAACACAAATTCTAAGTCCAATTGTGCGACAAAGTTTCAAGGCTTTATCTCAAAGGTAAATAGGCGTAATTTAACAACAAACCTCAACCAAAAAATCTAAATTAAAAAGGGCCATAATTCTGTCCAAATGCTTGACAGAGTTATTTACTCTTGTCTACAGATGAAGCTTCTGATGGTGAACAAGTGTTCCAAGTTTAAATGCGTTATGTAAATAAAATTTTAATGGACTTTAACTAAACCTTAACCAAGAACTCCAAGTTAAAAAGGGTCATAATTATGTCAAAAGGTTGGACAGAGTTATGTACTCTTGCCTACAGGTGAAGCTTGTGATGGTGAATAAGTGTTCCAAGTTTCAAAGCTTTATCTCAAAGAGTTATGTAAATAAGTGGATTTTAACAAAAACCTTAACCAAAAATTCAAAGTTTAAAAGGGACATAATTGTTTCAAAATGCTTGACAGAGTTGTGTACTTTTGCATACAGGTGCAGGTTGTGACGGTTAAAAAGTGTTCCATGTTTCAAAGCTTTATCGCAAAGGGTTATGTAAATAAGTGGACTTACAAAAATATGTTCCACATACATTGAGGTTAACATTTTTGCTCAACGCAAATGCTAAACGCAAATTCTAGGTCCAATTGTGTGACCTTGACCTTGAAATAAACGTACTTGGAAACACTAATGCTACTGTAGCATGCCCAGATAAACATTGTGGTAAAATTTGAGAAGGATCCACCAAGCAGAACTTAAAGGCATTTCGAAAGGAATGTTGACCCATTAACCCCATGCTGTGTATTTCGGGTGCTCTATGGTGTCACACTGGGAATTTCACAGCTGGATATCAATAGTCAATTATCAATTCTGCCATATGCAGTGGAATTATTGATAAAATATCTACAGGTAAATGAAATGATAGTTTGATTATCTTTGATTTCTTTATATAATGTTATGTTTATTTCTGCAGTTAATTTATGTGACTGAAAAAAAGTATTTAGTATCATTATGATCATTTATTTTAATTATTTTTGATTATGCGAGGCATGTAATATAGTCTATTATTGGCATTTGGTTGAAATTTAGGTGTTTGATAAAGACTATTCTCCTTGCTATTAATTGTATTTATTTGAATTTGATTTTTAAAACAAATAATGATTTAAGTTAATCAAAATTATTGTCAATTAATAATTACTGTTACTCAAAAAATGAGTAACTCTTCTCAATTTCATTTGTTAAAAAAATAATGACCCGTTTAATTGACTGATTATCAGATATTCACACCTAGAGCTAGAATTATTTCTATAAACCTATTAACCCTTTCCCTGCTTGCTTTGATAAAAACTGATCTGGGTCTACTATGTTTGCTAATGCGTAAAAATATGTTATTTCCATAAAGAGAAGTTTTAGCTTTGATAAAAACTGTAGAATCAAATCTATATTGTGTCAAAAGCAAACAGAACAGACCCTGATCAGACAGTTTCTATAGGAGCCGTCTGATCTGGGTCTACTCTTATTTTTTAATGCGTAAAACACATTACATATGTATTTCTATAAGAGAAGTTTTGATTTGACAAAAACTGTAGAATCCGATCTATATCATGTCAAAAGCAAACAGAGCAGACCCTGATCAGACGGCTTCTATAGGAGTCATCTGATCTGGGTCTACTCTGTTTGCTAATGCGTAAAAACAGGTTTATATGAGGGAATTTTAGGGTTAAATTTTTTTTAAAGATATTTTTATTGGTCATTTCACACAAAAACAAAGAGTGTACAGCCATGCACTTTATATGCCTATCTACCTGGATCAAGGTATAATTGCATAACTTTATCTCATATGGTCATTGACCCTGACTGGACACTGCAGGAGCACTCCAGGGAATCAATCAGCACAGCTGGATACTGTGTATATAGGGGGGGGGGTCACTTATATAAGGAGCTTTGAAATGCCTTTAAGTTAGAGATGTTACAGACAGACAGACAGACAGGTTAATATTTTTGCTAAACACAAATTCTAAGTCCAATTGTGTGACCTTGACCGTGACCGTGGATATATGTACCGGGACTGGGCATGCTACTGTAGCATGTCCAGATAAACATTCTGGTTAAATCTGGGAAGGATAAATCAAGCGGACCTTGAGTTAGAGATATTACAGACGGACAGAGAGGCGGACGGACGGACGGACAGACAGTGCCATTCCATAATACGTCCCGTTTTTTCAAACGGGGGTATTAAAAGTCAAGAGTACAGTCAGTGTATCCATCTCAATAAAAAAGTCAAGAGTACAGTCAGTGTATCCATCTCAATCAAGTAAAGGGTAAAGTCTTGGCGCTCTAGTATCATTAAGTGTTTCATCAAAATCCAAACTGTTCGACGCTTTGACTATATTTTAGCAAAGTAATGAAATAGAAGTCAAATAGACGACTATTGTTTTAGACGTAAAACTACTAAGTGTGCAAAGAGTTAAAGTCCGTCATCACCCCAATTCTGTTCAACTGTTTCATATAAAGTAAGTGCTTTTGAACACACATAAATGTGGTATAATAATAATAATAATAATAATAATAGTTGTCCATGACTTAACCCTTTCCCAATTCTATGTTTATTTAAAATTTCAATAACTACTGAATACTCATGGACAATATAGTTATAATGAAATATAGAAGGTGAAATATTGTAGCAATTTTAACAAGAGTGCCAGTGGACACAATATACGCCCGTCGGGGTCTTGTTCAACATTAACTGGGGTTAACGTATTTGCTGAACTCAAATTCTAAGCCCAATTTTGTGACCAAGTTTCGAGGTTGTAAATAGGCATACTTTAACAAAAAACCTTAACCAAAAATTCTAAATTGAAAAGTGCCATAATTGTGTCTAAATGCTTGACAGAGTTGCATTGTATTTACTCTTGCCTACTGATGAAGCTTCTGATGGTGAACAAATGTTTCAAGTTTAAAAGCTTTATCTGAAAGGGTTATGTTAATAAGTGGACTTTAACCAAAACCTTAACCTAAGTTAAAAAGGGGTATAATTTGGTCAAAATGCTTGACAGAGTTATTTTTTCTTGCCTACAGGTGAAGGTTGTGACGGTGAACAAGTGTTCCAAGTTTAAAACCTTTATCTCAAAGGGTTATGTAAATAAATGGACTTTAACAAAGCCTTAACCAAAAATTCTAAGTTAAAAATGGGCATAATTCGGTCAAAATGCTTGACAGAGTTATTTACTCTTGCCTACAGGAGAAGGTTGTGACGGTGAACAAGTGTTCCAAGTTTCAAAGCTTTATCTCAAAGTGTTATGTAAATAAATGGACTTTAACAAAGCCTTAACCAAAAATTCTAAGTTAAAAAGGGGCATAATTCGGTCAAAATGCTTGACAGAGTTATTTACTCTTGCCTACAGGAGAAGGTTGTGACGGTGAACAAGTGTTCCAAGTTTCAAAGCTTTATCTCAAAGGGTTATGTAAATAAATGGACTTTAACAAAGCCTTAACCAAAAATTCTAAGTTAAAAAGGGGCATAATTCAGTCAAAATGCTTGACAGAGTTATTTACTCTTGCCTACAGGTGAAGGTTGTGACGGTGAACAAGTGTTCCAAGTTTCAAAGCTTTATCTCAAAGTGTTATGTAGATAAGTGGACTTGTTCCACATAAATTGAGGTTAACATTTTTGCTTAACGCAAATGCTAAACGCAAATTCTAAGTCCAATTAAGCGACCTTGACCTTGGATAAATGAGCCGAGACTTGGCAGGCTACTGTAGCATGTCTAGATAAACATTATGAGTACATTTGGGAAGGATCCACCAAGCGGAACTTGAGTTAGAGATGTTACAGACAGACAGACCGGTTAAATTTTTTGCTAAACGAAAATTCTAAGTCCAATTGTGTGACCTTGACCTTGGATAAACAAACCGGGACTTGGCAGGCAACTGTAGAATGTCTAGATAAACATTGTGTTAAAATTTGAGAAGGATCCACCAAGCGGAACTTGAGTTAGAGATGTTACAGACGGACAGACAACCAGACAACCAGACAGCGCTATTCCATAATACGTCCCGTTTTTTCAAACGGGCGTATAAAAAGTAAAGAAATAAATTTTTCAAATTCCACTAGCAAACAGAGCAGAACCTGACCTATAGGAGCCATCTGATCTGGGTCTACTCTGTTTTCAAATGCGTGAAAACACGTTTACATGAAGGAAAGGGTCAGCAGATATCAAAACCTCTTTATTGATTTATAATACTGATATTCATAGGTGCACCCTTTGACCTGATAAAAACGCTTTTAGGCACCTTTTCAGGGCACACCTATAAGATGCTTATTGATTTATATTGATTTGTTTCTTCAGTTTCTGCCATAGCCAACACTTCTCTGGTTCAAATACCAGTAACAATGCAACTAATAAATAGTTACTTTTACTGCTTGCAGGAATATTAATCAGGTAAAGTTTTAAACCTTTTCTTCCTGTAATAAATAATGATATCATGAATGTTAAATAGCTTAATTTTAACCCATTCCCGCATAGGCTATTTTTAAATCCAACCTCTTTGAATTAATCTACCGAAAAGGAGCATTTACTACTGAAAAGGAAAATTATAGAATTGTGTAGAGTTGAAACCATTGTGATAAATAGAGCATTTGCTCCTAAAGTTTCTGCCACGGCCAAAATTTCCTGTGTTTATATTCCATAATTAACCCATTCCCGCATATAGACGCCTTTTGACACTTCTGTAAAAGTCAATTTGTGAAACCATTGTGATAAATAGAGCATTTGCTCCATAGGAGCAAATGCTCTATTTATCACAATGGTTTCAACTCTACACAATTCTGTATAATCATATCTATAATATTCATCAGAAAACAGAGCAGATCCTGATTGGAGCCATCTAATCTGGGTCCACTCTGCAAAGACGTATAAAGGCATATTTATGGACTAAAGGGTTAATATTATGAAATCAGACAATTCTTAATTAATGCCTGTCCCCTGTGCATTATGTAAAGCAAGTAAATTTGTTCTGCATCCATATGTATGTCTTTCTACTAATCCAGTCATCAATATCCTCCTAATGCACATTGGGGGCCTCCGTGGCCGAGTGGTTATAGTCTTCGACTGACAATCGCTTAGCCCCTCACTGCTGTGGGTTAGAATCCCAGAGCAGGCTTGCAGTGGGTCGGTTGTTCTACCTGGATGTTCTGTGCACGAAACAGTGCAATTTGTTCCATACACAAAACATCTGGGGTCTTCCTCCACTTGTAATTAGCTAGGCATCGTGATATGACTGAAATACTGCCAAAGCAACATAAAATCGAATAAAAACCAAACCAAACCATACCTAATTGCACTTCCCTTTGGTGTCTTTCTACTGACACTCCATATTTCAAATGTTTACCCCTGGAAGTACACTTCTCTTCCAGAAAAGAAAATCAACACAATAGATTTCAATATAAATAGATTATTTATATAGTTTGAATTGCATGCAGAAAGAAAGTTTGTGGTTGATACATCGATACAAAAATATTATTCAATGCTTATTCCATGTGCAATCTGACTAACATATAAAAATAACAAAGAACATTTCATTTACAATCTTTCAAACATTTAAAAAAAAGTCTGCCAATTTATTGACCCAGAGGAATGATATAAACTATGATTGTTGAGATATTTCAGTGTATTCATCCAGACCCCTAGCAAACTGTGTATGATTTGGCAAACATTTCCGTTACAAAATTCATTCAGATAGCTTGGAACCTGGTGATATGCCAAGTTATTCAATAACCCTTAACTCCATGAATATTCATGTAAGAAATAATTATATCATGAATATTTAATGCATTAATTGTTTAACAATAGCATTATTGATTATGAACACAGTACATTTTGGCCATGGCAGAAACAGCAATAGTATCTATATTGTTTCATAAGCAAACAGAGCAGATCCTGATCAGACAGCTCCTATAGGAGCTGTCTGATCTGGGTCTACTCTGTTTGCAAAGGCACGGAAATGCGTATTTATTGAGTACTGGGTTAAGTTGCTTCCCTTCCCTTTATCTTGCTGCACAAATAATATCTGCTTAACCATTTCCCTGATGAATATTCATGAAAGAAATAATGACATTATGATTATTTATTACCTGAACTTTTATAATTGCATATGTACAAAGGATTTTCTGGGTTAGTAGAAACTGTACAGTCAAATCTTTTATACAATATACATGTATTATGCAAACAGAGTAGATCCTGATCATTCAAATTCATTCAAGAGTATAAAAATTAAAGGTAAAACAAGATTCAGATGCAACTCTCAGTTATCTCAAACCTTATCTAGATCCAAGCTGTTTGGAAATGCCAGTCAGGTTGCAGTATGCATAAAAGTTATGGGCTGAAGTGTATCACTATGTCCAAAGTTTCTTTCCGACAGTAGAGTTTATATTTCTTTCTGAGTCCTAGCAACATAATCAAATATTAGGAGCATTTATTTCATTTTTTTTCATGCTTACGTTCATAATGATTCACAGACAAACTGACCTAAACTAGAACTATCACGAAAGGTGATTAATACCCCGGACTAGCACATTTGACACAGAGATGGGATCAATGCAGGACAACTTCAGTCCGTAGTACTACCCATCAACTAAGATATTATTATTATACCTATCTCAAAGTCTAAACCGTAACTTAATATGAGGGGAGATAATTCAATAATGATGTGAAGAAGAAAAACCAAAAATCACAGGAGTACAATTTCAGATGGTATTTAACAATACAGCAAAATTTTTAAAAAAAGTTCCATTGAAGTGTGTATGTGTTTCAGTTTCATTTATTAGCATACCAAAAGGGAGGTAATTAGCGGAAAAAAAGAGACGAATCAAAATCCTTATCACAGGAGCACAACTACAGATGGTGTTCAATAATACTTAAAAATTCAAAAAGGTTCTGTTGAGGTATGACAGAGTAAAGCTCCGGACCGCTAAATTTTCATTTTTTAAATTGTGAAAAGGGAGATAATTCATTCATGCAGGAAGCGACAAATCAAATCCTTTATAGGAGTTGCACAACTTTAGATTATCTTCAACAATAGTGCAAAATTTAAAAAAGTTCTATTGAGGTATGACAGAGGAAAGCTCAGGACAATTTCATTTATAAAAATTAAAACAGGGAGATAATTCATGAATGAAGAATCAAATCAAAACCGCAATTGCAGGTTCACAATTTCAGATGGTGTTCAACAATCCTACTTAATTAAAAAAAATCTGTTGAGACATGGCAGAATAAAGCTAAGGACTAAATTTCATATATTAAAGTTACGAGAAGGGAGATAATTCAATAACTAAATGACGAATCACAACTGTAATTGCAAGTACACAACTTCAGATGGTGACCAACAACACTGCATCATTTAACAAGAGCCGTGTGGGGCGCCAAAGCTCATCTGATTTGGTGCTTGTCCAGCTAATTTCAAACAAGAGCTGTCCGCAGACAGCGCGCTCCACTTTCTTTAGTGCTGGATTGTGTAGTGGAAGTCTAAGTCAGAAAGGGGAGATAACAACAGCAAAATGAATTTTAGGGTTACCTACCCTGGTGAAATGGGTCCCCCTTGTAATAGTTAATATGTATACCAAAGATGAACCAAGTATCTTGGACAGTTTCTGAGACATGGACCTGAACATAAAACTTAACCAACAATGAAAATTGTAA
This sequence comes from Azorinus chamasolen, assembly GCA_963576725.1. Lineage (NCBI taxonomy): Eukaryota > Metazoa > Mollusca > Bivalvia > Cardiida > Solecurtidae > Azorinus > Azorinus chamasolen. The sequence continues at coordinate 18,842,041 of OY755251.1, read as the reverse complement.
GTCAAAAAAGGGGCATAACTATGGCAAAATTAATTTTAGAGTTACCTACCCTTGTGAAATGGGTTCCCCTTGTGATAGTAAACATACATACCAAATATAAACCAAATATCTTTGATGGTTTCTGAGAAAAGGACCTTAACAAAAAGGTTAACCAACGCCGACACCGACGCCGACGAGAGGGTCATGACAATAGCTCCACTTTTTGAAAAAGTGGAGCTAACAAAATGAAAAAATAAAGGGCCATAACTCCAAAATTTTGAAATCAAGAGTTATGGTTCTTATGTAGGGGCCTTTCCTTCAACTAACCTATGAAGTTTCATGTTGATACCTCTTATACTTTTCGAGTAATGAACAACATTAAAGTTTTTGCACGCTGCCGACGACAACAACAACGATGACAACGCCTACAACCCAGTGATCAGGGCTTTTGTGCAGTGTCATTGGCTTCCTTGAGATCTATCATCATATGAAGTTTTGTCGCCATAAGTTAAATACTTTTCAAGTAATCAGCTACACAAAATGTAAGTATAACAAAATACAAAGGGCAATAACTCACAAATTTAGAAATCAATAGTTATAGTTCTTATGTAGGGGCCTTCTCCTGAATGAGATCTACTAACCTGTGAAGTTTCATGTTGATACCTCTTATACTTTTCGAGAAATGAGCTACATTAAAGTTTTTGCACGACGACAATGACAACAATGACAACGCCTACGACCCAGTGATCACAATAGCTCAACTTTTCTTCGAAACAGACGAGCTAAAAATGTTCCGTTGAAGGATGGCAAAGTAAAGCTCCGGACAAATTGCCTCTATTGAAATTACGAAAAGGGAGATAAATCAGTAGTGAAATGACAAATCAAAACTGCAATCACAGGTGCACAACTTCAGATGGTGATCAACAATACTGCATAATTTAAAAATGTTCCTTTGAAGGATGGCAGAGTAAAGCTCCGGACAAAATTTCATCAACAGACGGACAGATGGACAGACGGATGGATGGACAGACCCGACAGATGGAGTGATTCCAGTATACCCCCCACTTCATTGTGGGGGGTACAATTACTGGACCACAACACCATCTTTTACCATCTTCACATAATTTTATGTGATCACATGAATCGCAGCAAAGTGTTTGAGGTCACAGACTCACTGCTCTGGACTGAGGCCTCTCATCAGGTTGGTTGGGTGGTTTGGGGTTTACTGTCACTTCCAGTCACCAACTTACACTACCATATGCCAGTTGGAAGACTTCCTCACATAATAAGTGCTTAACCATGATTCGAACAGCAGTCAGAGACTACGAATAATTAATTACAAGTCAACAACTATGGCAACCCAGTCATGGAAGCCCCCTTCTGAAGTTAAGGCATCTCAACTGGATTATGTCCATTTGCAATAGATTACATGAATTTGTCAGTAACATGAATCAGTGTTTCTCAAGCATATGGTCTATGTCCTTTATAATGTTTGAAGTTCTCATCAAGGCTTGCCGAACAGCATCAAACCCTTCCAAACTTGAACCCTTCAAACTGCTTGAAATTTGAGAGTCTGGAAATGCTTGTCTTGAATATACAGTTTGATTCCATGGCTGACCAATCACAGATGACCTTATACTTTGACCACTTTGGGATGATGTATTATGAGACACATGATTGGTTGATGCAGTAACCAATGAACGAGGAGGAGAATATATTTGAACACTTCTGATTGGAACATTGCCCTCAGGCTCATGACCTTCACTGGGTTTGTTTGTACTTGAGTTCCTCAAGATGCTTGGTCCTGGCTTAGTTTCTTGTTTACTGTATGGCCTGAAAGCTCCTGAGTGATCTTGATCAATGACGCCAGTGCCTGCCTTCTTTAACACTGCATTGTCAAGCACATCTGAGATATCATGTTAATAACATAACTGTAAACAATGTCTACATAATAAACACAAAATGCTGATAAAATACTCAGAAAGCATTCTCTTTACATAAGCATTTTCATTAATGATTTACAACAAAATTTTGACAGTACCTTTAACATTTAACCCTTCTATTGCTGAATTTTAAAACACATTTCTCCTTCTTTACCCATGCCCTGTTGTATGATTACATATATCTTCACTGTGTACATGTATTTCGCTGTGCAGTCAATGCTGTTTCACAATCAACTTGTAAATAGTGCAGACCCTGATGAAAACAGCTCCTGCAGGAGCTGTCTCATCTGGGTCTTCACTATTTACAGGTACGTATATTGACATGACTAGCAAGCGAAGAGTTAAGTGTGACCTTGACCTTGACATAGCACCACTCAAAAGATGCAGCTTCATTAGATGAGTAAGTATGCCAAATACAAATCCTTTTATCTCTATTTGTGCAGTTGTTATGGGTAAGGTTGAAGTTATAAAAACTTAACATTTGACCTCAGTGTGACCTTGACCTTGACATGGCTCTTCTAAAATGTGCAGCTTCATGAGATAACTAAACATGTCAATAATGAAATCCCTATCTATTAAAAGTTATGTTCAAGGTTTACATTTCTAGAATTTAACCCCTGACATTCATCTTTACATGGCTCCTACACAGATGTGCAGCTTCATAAGATTAGTATGCATGCCAAGTATGAAGTTTATATCCCTAATAGTTCAAACGTTATGGCTGAAGCTATTGGTTTAGAAAATTGACCTTTTGTCTGAACTTGATCATTTACTTGGGGTCAGCTACTCATCATGGCCAACCTTCAAATCAAATATGAGCATTCTAGGTGAAAAGTTCAATGAGCTATTGGTATGAAAGCATATAGTCCAGTATGAATGTTGACTTGAGGTATCACCTTGAACTTTCACCTACTGACCAAACATTCAGTATGTACCAACTACTCATGATGACCAACCTTCTATCAAACATGAGGCCTATAGGTAAAAAAGTTGATGAGTTATTGATCAGAAACCATTTGGTCTAATTTGACCTTTGACCATGAGGTATGACCATAAGAGTTCAAGTCATCTACTTATCATGACCAACCTCTTTACCACATATAAGGACTCTAGGTGATTGTTTAAATAAACATTTCTCTCAGGAATTTAACTCTGTTAACTCATTCAATGGTGAATTCTCAAATGGATTATTCCAAAAAATGAAACAGGGTCCATGCTTATAAAGCTTTTAGTTGAGTCTGAGTTTCGTTCTCAGGCTTTTGATTGGTCAGATTTGAGTTCTCAAGCTTTTGATTGGTCAGATTTGAGCCAAAGGCTCAAATCTGACCAATCAAAAGCTTTAGAACGATCTCAGACTCAACTAAAAGCTTTATAAGCATGGACCCTGGTCAAGTTTACTGTGAATATTCAGGATTTTTTTTAACCCTTTCAGCGCCAAATTTCTAGCTGTCGTCTGCAATCCACTTTTTGTTAAATCATTAGGTACAATAAGGAAATGAGTTAAATAAATGCAAATTTCAAAGGAATAAAGCACAGATATAGAAATAGAGATTGAGAAAAAAAGTGAAGTCCCAGATCAGATGCCCCTTAAACAGGTGGCGTCTGATCTGGGACTGCACTATTTGTCATGGTGCATCATATGCGACATAGGCGCTGAAAGGGTTAAAGAAACAAGTAATATGACATACAGTGCAGACCCTGATGAGGAGGCTCTCTACATTTTTTGCAAAGGACATGTATGACTCATTTCCAACACTGAAATAGTCAAGAATAAAAAACTAAAATTCACATTCTTGCTACTACTACATGCCTAGTATCTTTGATAAGGATACAGTTAAAACACTGGATTCTCTGAAGCTCCCTTTCCACCGAACTGAAAACAAAGAAAGCAAAGTATCATTGCATGTTCACACAAAGTCATTTCATTTTTTAACTTTTCTCCTGCCGTAAAAATACTATCTGCTTAATACTTTCCTTCATATAAACGCCTTTTCACACCTTTGCAAACAGAGTATATCAATATCAGACAACTATAAAAATTCAGCTAATGAGTATTTATGATGTCATTATTTCTTACATGAATATTCAACAGGGATAGGGATATATCATGTAGTTACACAAGGTTTTGCAATATACTCTCGATAAGCTTCACTATGGCCATTCCTTGTTTCTATACTGAGATCAGCACAGGTGACCTGTACTTACAGATTCATGTTTTTGTCATGTCTGCTCTGGTAGAATGTCCCCCTCTGTGCTGGTGAACTGTTCACCCAGTCACCCCACTCTTTAGCTACATCAGTATATCTGAAACACAGAAATAGTACAAACATCACAGAAATGACGGGAAATCAGTAATAGGAGAAATCACAGAAATGGCACAAAATTACAGAAATGGTAGCAAATAAATAAATACAGGAAAATTATAGAAATGGAAAAAAAACTAACAGAAATTCACGAAAAATCAACAAATTGAAAGGAAAAAAATATATAACAAGAGCTGTCACAGGACAGCGCACTTGACTATTCTCAGAATTGTTAGTGTAAAAATGCTTGATAGAGGACTAAAATAGTGTCCAATGATACTACCGTGAAGCTCACTTATAACGAAATCCTGGGGACCTTAATATTTATTTCGCTATATCCAAACTTTGTTATATCGATAAGACGAAATTTCGTTATAAATGTTTCGTTATAGTATACCAAGGTTATGCAAATTCTGGTCCTGACCAGAAGCCACATTATAATGTACTGCTGACCAAAGTCTACATGCATTCAGCTGGGTTTGCCATGTGTTTGGTAATTTCATAGCATGTCTCTTATAAAATGTAAAGGGAAAGCAATTTCACATCAGTTATACTTATAAATAACAATATTAGTGAAATGAGTTGACCATTTTCTTCCCTATATCAATGGCTCGATGCAAAACTAGACTGACTCTATAGTTATTCTAGTGAAGAGAATGTCTTATATGCATGTAAGTGCACACTTCAATTATTTATCACATTTATGTTTTTATTCCCGGTGTCGTGGTGATTCGTGGTACCTTCAATCATTTTTTATAAATCTATAGTATGTGCTAATCTATGTATCACGACATAAATTATGAGCACCAGTGTTCAGCCAAGTGGCAGTGGTCTCGCTGGAACTACATGGTGTATTGGTCTTACCATCGGATTTTGGCTATTTCGGTGCCGATAGTCCGAAAAATATCTTAGAATAGTTATCTGCGGCTGCTTCAATGCAAAGTATGAAGTTGCATCATATATTCTGACAATCATTTCTATTGGCCGAAATCAAAATATATGATAGGAAATGAGAACATTCATCCAATCAGATGCACTGTTACTAGTCGATTACGATTGCAACTGGTTTCAATCACGTTATCGAAATTGTTAAATAAAGCGGGATACCACTCTTCAATTAGATTCATCCCTTTTGCATTTGGACTTGGCAGCATGTTTGTGCCTCGCACGGTGCCCACAATGTATATTTTATGCACCGTTTTCATTGTTTGTGGGAATGATGCAATATTGTGTCCTCGACAAAAAAATTGACCATTAACAAAGATTGGGACATATGTACATGCAGTGTTGTAAATTACATTCATTAAGTTGTTTGACGCCCGAGGGGATAGTCGGTGAAGATGTTTGCTGTACGGTTCTTTATCGTGGTAGGTGTGAAAACTTTTCAAGCTACGACATTCAGTTGAGTTTGTAATAACCGAACTATTTTTCATAGAAAGCTCGTTCTCGGGACAAGGAAGTAACTCTGTTTTAGCCAAATTTTCGCTATAACCGATTTTGTATTAAGCAGGCAGATGTGAATAGAAACAAAGAAGGAAAAGATCAGGGATTTTGTTTTCTTTTGTATTATCCGGTCTTTCGTTATATCCGAGTTCGCTATAAGTGAGCTTCACTGTAGAAGCAAGTAATCAAAGTCTCAGTAAAATATCTATAATAGTATTCAGGATATAGGATCTCTCTGAACTCTTTAATAAAAAAGAAAAACCTAAGTAAAAAAGGGCCATAATTCTGTTAAAATGTTTAACAGAGTTATGTACTCTTGCCTACAGATGCAGCTTGTGATGACAAACAAGTGTTCCAAGTTTCAAAGCTTCATCTCAAAGGGTTAAGTAAATAAGTGGACTTTAACAAAAACCTTAACCGAAAATTCTAAGTTAAAAAGGGCCATAATTCTGTCAAAATGCTTGACAGAGTTATGGACTCTTGCCTACAGATGAGGTTTGTGGTGGTGAAAAAGTGTTACAAGTTTCAAAGCTGTATTCCAAAGGTTAAAGGCAAAATGTGGACTTTAATAACAAGAGTACCGCATACGGTACATAATACGCCCCACTTGCAAACTTTCCCTGATTCAACATAATAATAATAATTATAATAATAATAATAAAGACTTTATCTCAAGAGGGTAACACAATTAGTACAGGCAAGCAACTAATCTCCCTTGTGGCCCTCAAACATATTATAATGTACAGATATTTACAGAAAATGCACAATGTATCTACTGTAGAATTAACCTAACTATACCTGCAGTAAAACAAAGACCATGTTAACACATGTGATTAGAGAGCTGCTTCATCAGAAGCATGTGACTTTATATATCAGAATGGTTATGAATAACAGCTTGGTATAGATAAGTTAATTCACAGTAAATTTGTTAACATTTGTAAACATGTTTAGATTACAAACAAATAAAACCCACATGCTATCCATATACACGCACATGCTTGCAAGCACGCAAACTCGCTTGCCAATAACAACAATATGCCAGCATTAATCTGAATGAGAGGTGGCAGTTTGCTGAGATAAGTGTTCGAAAAGAGATTTGCATAGGAAATCATTGTAAACAGACTCAAATGGAAATAGTTTGACCAATGTCTTCATCCAGGCATTTAAGTCGAGGGATGCGTGCAAGACTGTACTCGGTGAATAGATTTTCATATGCACTTAGTACAGTCCTGCATGTAACATTTGATATGGACAAAACACAGATAAAAATGCTAAACACAACTTAATGAAATACTTCCGGGGATGAAGAAGTCCTAATGAGTTGATGGCAGTTTGCTGAGATAAGTGTTTGAAAAGAGATTTGCATGGTGAAACCACATCGCTAGATTAAAATATTGTCAACAGACTCAAATGGAATAATTTGACCAACGTCTTAATGGATCCAGGCATACAAGTTGAGGGATGCATGCAAGATTGCACTCGGTGAATATGATTCTCATATGCGCTAAGTGCAGATTTGCATGTAACATTCGATATGGACAAAATACGGATATAAATGCTAAACAATCAAATAAGCAAATGCATATATTTACAAACAAAAAATATACCATGAGTTAATAAAAGTAGCTAGTTTTTACAAAAGGAAGAAAAACTGTGCTATGACAAAATTAGTTATTGCTATCATTCTTCATCCAATGAATGCACCTTTTATGAAATACTTCCGGGGATGAAGATATTTTAATATGTTGTGGAAGACAGTTCCAAATAGTCAGTCCAGCAAAAGCAAGACTTTTTCTGTACATTTTCGGTTTTCGGCTGAGGAAGTAAATAATTATTTAAGGTTGTAGATCTTAAAGATGGAACTGTTTCATCCTCTTTATTTCTCCTTTGAAAGAGTTCTTTAATGTACGGAGGACATTGTCAAGTATTCTTTGAAACTTTGTACACAAATTTAGCTTTGCGTAAGTAAATCCTTTCATAAATAGTCAAAATATGAAGATCATTCATGGACTGCTTTATATCATCATATTCATAATCATCAATAAACTTACATGCTCTTTTTTGGAGTCTTTCAATCTTAGCAAGACAGGTTTGAGTACAGCTAGACCACACAATGTTGCAATAATCAATGTGGGTTTGAATGTAGCTCTTATAACAGACAATTCTGTGATCAATAGATAGATATTTACTTATTTGTGATAATAGCCAAATGTTTCTTGACATGTTTAAGGTTACAGATTGAATGTGTTCTGCCCATGTCAAGTTTTCATCTACTTGAACTCGGAGGATTTTATCACACGAAACCATTTATAAGTTTTTATCATTATTCATCTTTATATTAAGTAATTTAACTTCAAGTTGGTCTCGCTTTTGCCTTGTAGTAATCAACATTGATTTTGTTTTATCACCATTCCATTTTGTCGGCACCATATTGATAACCTATTAAGAGCTTCTGATAAATTCCTTTCAACGAACTGTTGAGACTTATTGATATCATACAGAGTAGTGTCACCGGCATACATATCCATAATTACATTGTCAGTGCTCAGTGGCAAATCATTAATGACCAGTAAAAACAGTAAAGGTCCAAGAATAGAGCCTTGAGACACTCCACAAGTAACAGATTGAAAATCTGATACTTCATTTGCAACTTGCACAATCTGCTTTTGATCAGTTAGGTAAGATTTGAACCAATTTATTGTTGAGTTACAGAGTTGATAGGCTTTGAGTTTACTAAGAAGAATGTTATGATCTACAAGATCAAATGCTTTTCTAAAATCTACTAAGATAACGCCTACTAGTTCCCAATCATTTAAATTAATGCCTTCAGCCATTTCTCAACTATATTGATAAGCGCTGACTCGCAGGAATGGTTCGGCCTGAATCCAGATGTATTGGCATACTAAAGGAATTTCAAACCAATTGTTTTCAGTTGCAGCAAATTTCTCTCCAATTTTGTGCCAGTTTGTATGCTTACATTACAAAGGTGGGTTACATTTTCAGCTATATATGGAGCTGCAATACGCAATAATTTTGGTCCTATACTGTCATTTCCGTTTGCCTTAGATACATCAAGGGTGGATAAATATTTCAATACTTTGTATTGGCATACTAAAGGAATTTAAAATCAATTGTTTTCAGTTGCAGCAAATTTCTCTCTACAGAAATCAAAAAGTTTTTCATGAGAGGTAGGGTCCTGTGGCTCTTGAGATTGCTAGCAATAGATATGAAAAAAATATTAAATATGTTAGAAATTTCCTTGTTGTCATAAACTTGTTCTTCCTCATGTCTTATTGAAAAGATAGTGCTTTTATTAGTATTATCCCCCTTCCCTGCTCCAAATTCTTTGAAAACTTTCCATACATTTTGCGGATTATTACCGGATTGTTCAAGGATTGTTTCATAATTATTTTGTTTAGCTAATCGAATTAACTTGCATACATTATTTCTTGCTGTTTTGTATTCATCTTCTTTAACATGCCTTATAAGTGTTGACATTTTCTAATCTGTGCTTCAGATTTCCATATTAAGGTGATACTATTTTTAAAAAAATTGAAGTGAATATCTTATTAAATAAAAAAAGTTAGCTCATCCACATATATGCAGATTTTTGTAAAGTGCAACAGCCATAACTCTGTAAAGACAAACTGAATGAACCTCAAAATATACTCAGCTTCAAATTTTGTTGCTTAAAACATTTGTGTTAAGTTTCATTTATATCATTTTAACAATTTTCCCAGAAAACAACAGACAAACTAAAAGTTGACCGACAAACAAAGCAACAAACACACAAAGTGCAAGGACCATAACTTTAGAATAAAATGACTTATCAAAAACCCAGCAATATACGTGAAAATTCATATTTAGGTTTAACCATATAAAAAATTGAAGTAAATATCATTTCAAATGAAAAAGTATATGGCCATCCTCATATTTGCATAGATTTGCATTATTTATTTTGAGTGCAAGGGCCATAACTCCGAAACAACAAATCAAATGATCCTCAAAATTGACCAAGCTTCAGGTCTTGATGCACCAAATATGTGTGTGAAGTTTCATTAATATCTGTTGAACAGTTTTCCCAGAAAACAGCAGACAAACTATATATGCATATATTTGTATTATTTTAAGTAAAAGGGCCATAACTCTGAAATGACAAATCAAACGAACCTCAGAATCGATTCAGCTTCAGATCTTGATAGATTAAACATTTATGTGAAGTTTCATTAATATCTCTCAAATAGTTTTCCCAGAAAACAGCGGACAAACTATTTGCATGTATTTGCATTATTTTTTAAGGACAAGGGCCATAACTCTGAAACGAAAAATCAAATGATCCTCAGAATCAACTCAGCTTCAGGTCCTGATGCATTAAACATTTGTGTGATGTTTCATTAATATCTCTCAAACAATTTTCCCAGAAAACAGCGGACAAACTATATGCATATATTTGTATTATTTTCAAGTAAAAGGGCCATAACTCTGAAACGAAAAATCAAATGATCCTCAGAATCGACTCTGCTTGAGATCTCGATGCATTAAACATTTATGTGAAGTTTCATTAATATCTTTCAAACAGTTTTCCCAATAAACAGCGGAGAAACTATTTGCATGTATTTGCATTATTCGTTAAGGACAAGGGCAATAACTCTGAAACGAAAAATCAACTCGGCTTCAGATCCTGATGCATTAAACATTTGTGTGAAGTTTCATGAATATCTCTCAAATAGTTTTCTCAGAAAACAGCGGACAAACTATTTGCATGTATTTGCATTATTTTTTAAGGACAAGGGCCATAACTCTGAAACAAAACCTCAAATGATCCTTAGAATCAACTAAACTTCAGATCTTGATGCATTAAACATTTGTGTGAAGTTTCATAAATATATCTCAAATAGTTTTCCCAGAAAACAGCAGACAAACTATTTGCATGTATTTGCATTATTTTTTAAATACAAGGGCCATAACTCTGAAACGACAAATCAAATGAACATCAAAATCGACTCAGCTTCAGATCTTGATGGATTAAATATTTGTGTGAAGTTTCATTAATATCTTTCAAATAGTTTTCCGAGAAAACTGCAGACAAGCCAAATGTTGACGGACAAACAAACAAACGAACGAACGGACGGACGGACAGGGCCACCCCAATATATGACCACCTTTATTCGGTGGGTGTATAAAAACCTTAACCAAGACGCCAGGCAAGTAGGATAGTTCCACTATTCTTCGAATAGGCGAGCTAAAACATGACAGAGTATATCAGAGAAATGGTTGATCCTCAGAAATGTTCATTTCATATCCATTAAATGTAAAATGTTCCAACCTTCTTCACTTGTACAAACATAAGATACCCAATAACAGAGGTCCAGATAAGATGCGTAAATTAAAACATTTTCAAAAACAACTTCTTTATTTTTCCACCAAAATCTTTGTTGTGATCACTCTTTAGAATCATCTTAAAGCGATGCTTCTAAAGAGTGGTCACAACATAGGGTTTGGTGGAGAAAGGATGATTTTAGTAATTGAAAATAGTAATAGTAAACATGAAAGTGCCAGCAGAACTTTGAGGGAGAATTTCAAATTTAAATGGTATATGTCATAGTGTGTTGTTGTTGATCAACATTTTTTCAACATTACTATGAAAGCTAGCTTTCAAAGAGAGGCTGTAGAAGTGTCATTAATCTACACATCGCAGAACTTGTCTCCTGTCTAAAAGTATACAGGGTCCATGCTTATAAAGCTTTAGTTGAGCCTGAGTTTTGTTCTCAAGCTTTTGATTGGTCAGATTTGAGTTCTCAAGCTTTTGATTGGTCAGATTTGAGCCAAAGGCTCAAATCTGACTAATCAAAATCTTGAGAACGATCTCAGACTCAACTAAAAGCTTTATAAGCATGGACCCAGATCTGTCTCAATCTCTTATTTCTACCCATTAGAACGAGATTCTGTGAAAGTCATATGGATAATTACACTTGAGAAAATATTTTATCAGAGCCCAAGATAAGATACCTAAAATTCAAACATTTTCAAGAGAACCTCCTTTACTTCTCACCAGATTCTATGCTGTGATCACTCTTTAGAATTGTCTCATTGAGACAATTCTAAAGAAAGGTCACACAACAGGTTTTGATGGGAAAAAACTGTTTTAGTACTTTAGAAGAGATAATCCTAAAAAGCACCATTAAAATGGGGTTTAAAGGAAACAAGAGATGTTTGTAAAACATGTATACCCCCAGACAGGGCTCTAGAAATTTTCAAATCCCAACCGGTCCAGCCGGTAAACGGACATTAGCCCCCCCCTTTTCCCCGGACATTTGCCACCTATTTCTTGATGAGCGGACATTTGCCCCCTTGTCTTCTTGTGATATGCGGACATAAGCCACCCGGTAATATGTTTATGAGGGGCTATTGCCAACTTATAGTTTGTATATAATAATATAGCATGAAATATCGAAATTTGTGAACACCATTTGACATTCGCGAAAACTAATGACATTTCAAGTTTTGATGAATGGCAGTTTTGAAGACTTTGATAGAGAAGCAAGAAAACAAGTTTGTATTTAAAATCTTACATGATTAGTTATTATCATTTAGCTTATGATGCATACTTATTTCTTATCAGATAAACGAAAGCAACAAGCCAACATTGTTTTTCTGTTCACTGCAGCATATTTTTGGCAGATAAATGTAGATCTACCTACAGGGGTCTGAAGTTTGCCTGGACCCCAAAATGACACACCTGTGTAAAAAAATCCATTCTGGGTCGAAGTCATTGATTACATATATATATATATATACATTCTTATGTATATATATGTAATCAATGACTTCGACCCAGAATGGATTTTTTACACAGGTGTGCCATTTTTGGGTCCAGGCACACTTCAGACCCCTGTGGATCTACCTAAGGAGCTCTTTAATGTGGAGTCTCAAAAATAGGTCAATCTTTACCTTGAAACAAGCGGACATGTTGTTGACTTTTTGTTATGATTGTTCAAAGTTAATTGTGTTGCTGATGGATATCAAGAGAGTATTTGCTCTTAAAAAACTGATTACCCAATGCAGACCACCTGGCCTTTGATCTAGTGACCTTAACTATAGAGGTCATCTAGTGGTCACGACTAATCACCACAGCAACTTTGAAGATCCTAAGCCAAACCATTGATCATTTATTGATCTGAAAACATTTCACAAGCTAAGGTCATGGTGACCTTGACCTCTGACCTAGTGATCTCAACAACTATAGGGGTCATCTAGTGGTCACGACCAACCACCACAGCAAGTTTGAAGATCCCAAACCAAACCATTGAGCAGTTATTAAGGTGATGGTGACCTGGACCTTTAACCTAGTGACCTCAAAAACAATAGGGGCTATCTAGTTGTTATGACCAACCACCACAGCATGTTTGAAGATCCTAAACCAAACCCTTAAGCAGTTATTGATTGGAAACCATTTCACCAGTTTAGGTCATGGTGACCTTGACCTTTGACCTAGTGACCTCAAAAACAACAGGGCTCATCTAGTTGTCATGACCAACCACCTAAGCAAGTTTGAAGATCCTAAGCCAAACCCTTGAGCAGCTATTGATCTAAAACCATTTTACCAGTTAAGGTCATGGTGAACTTGACCTTTGACCTAGTGACCTCAAAAACAATAGGGGTCATCCTAGTGGTCATGACCAACAACCACAGCAAGTTTGAAGATTCTAAGCCAAACCCTTGAGCAGTTTTTGATCGGAAACTATTTAACCAGTTAAGGTCATGGTGACCTTGACCTTTGACCTAGTGACCTCAAAAACATTAGGGGTCATCTAGTGGTCATGACCAATCACAACAGCAAGTTTGAAGATCCCAAGCCAAACCCTTGAGCAGTTATTGATCGGAAACTATTTCACCAGTTAAAGTCATTGTGACCTTGACCTTTGACCTAGTGACCTCAAAAACAATAGAGGTCATTCAGTGGTCATGACCAACCACCACAGCAAGTTTGAAGATTCTATGCCAAGACGTTTATTAGTTATCAATCGAAAACCATCGATCTACCGACTGACCGACAGACCGACATGTGCAAAGCAATATACCCCCATTTTTTCAAAAGGGGGGTATAAATATAGAAAAGTTCAACCTAAATATTTAAGAATAGTCTTATCTTAATCATTGCTATTTTTTACCTTTTGTATGCTCCAGGTTGTTTGACATCCACCATCTGATATTGGCCATTGGGTAATAGAAGCCTGCATGTCCCTGCCTTCTTGTCAGGAGCTGGAACCTATAAAACTCAAAACTATAAATCTGGGTCCATGCTTATAAAGCTTTTTAGTTGAGTCTGAGTTTGTTCTCAAGCTTTTGATTGGTCAGATTTAAGCCAAAGGCTCAAATCTGACCAATCAAAAACTTGAGAATGATCTCAGACTCAAATAAAAAGTTTTATAAGCATGAATACAGAAAGAAATTCTTTACAAGCTGATGTAGAGTGAAGACTGGATATTCGAATATTAAGGGTAATTAGGATAGGTATTGTAGTGAAAGCTGACAGTTTCAGCTGGAGTCAGCAAGTAAGAATGAATGCATGTGTCTAACAGAATGACAAGGTCAAGACAAAATTTGGTTACTTCCTGTCAGATAAACCTGATATTCCTGATGTTCTAGGGGAACAAAAAGAACAATGCTGTACTTATAAATTACGTATTCTGACAGGCAAACTAAGGCATACAGTGCAGACCCGGTCAAACAAGTTATGAAGGAACTATTTGATCAGGGTCTACAATATCTGATACCATGTCAGTATCAAAGTTATCAAAATAGTTTCCTAAATGGTACAGTACTAAATTGAATCACTTAACCTTTACAAACTGGTGGAGAGTGGATATTAGATGTTTGCATATTTACTCTTCAACCCATTGCCCCACAGCACTTTTGCAAACAGTAGACCCAGATAAAGCAGCTCCTGCAGGAGCCATTTATTTAGAATCTGCTCTGTTTGCTTACTAAATAATATCAATCTGATTCTACAGTTTCTACTACTGCTAAAATTCCTCTATTCTTATACCATTACTAAATTTCAGTTAATTAATATTCATCATCCAATTACAGTAAACCTCTAAACCAGAATTCCAGTAGAGAAGAATTTAGATACTTTTAGTCAGGTGGCTGCTTAAAGCAGGGTGAAAATCATGCAGAAAGCTCCTAGAGGCTTTCACCCTGCATTAAGCTGCCACCTGTCTCCATGACCAATATTCACACTAAATTGAATGTCCGGTTTAACCCATTCCCTCATACTGATGCCTTTTGATGCCTCTGCAAAAGTCACCTGTTGAAACCATTGTGATAAATAGAGCATTTGCTCCTATAGGAGCAAATGCTCTATTTATCACAATGGTTTTAAACTAAATAGTCCAAAATAGTCTGAAAAAAGACAATGAGTAGATAGTTGAATCTCTCTGACAGCCAAAACATGTAGAATTCTTGATTTTTCTTCAGATAGGTAGTATAATCTACCCATTCCCTCATAGGCTATTTTTAGATCCAACCTCTGAATAAACCTATCGAAAAGGAGCATTAAGTAGAGAAAAGGATTTTTTTTAGAATTTTGCAGTTTTGAGACCATTGTGATAAATAGAGCATCTGCACCTAAGGAGCAAATGCTCTATTTATCACAATGATTTCAAAGTGTGACTGGTACAGAGGCATATAAAGGTGTATTTATGGCGGAAAGGCTTAACCCATTCCCTGATATTGACGACTTTTGACGACTCTGTGAAAGTCACTTTGTGAAACCATTGTCATAAATAGAGCATTTGCTCCTATAGGAGCAAATGTTCTATTTATCACAATTGTTTCAAACTACCAAATTCTAAAATTTTCCTTTTCTCTAGTTAATGCTCCTTTTCAGTAGGTTTATTCTAAGATTTTATCTTAAAATAGCATATGAGGTAAAGGGTAAATGCAGAACAAAAGTTATGCAGGACGCGTACTACAGAGCAACAGGTGCAGAAAGTTTACTTAAGATCAACAGATAAAGGTGCATACTCTGATACTAAACTCGTCCTTTCTCCAACAAACCCTATATCTACAAGTTAGAATAATTATTGTCTCTTTGACATAGGGTTTGGTGGAGGAATAAAGAAGTTAGTCTTGAAAATGTTTAAATTTAAGCATCTTTTCTCGCTTCTCAGACTTGCTAGATAAGCTGAGTTACTAAAAATAGCTGTACTAGAAATCCTTATCTGGAACACCCTTGTCTAGTGTATTCATTTGCGCGATTAGGCAAAATTAATAAAAGGGAAGTAACTCTTACAGAATTATACCAACATTTCTATAGCCAACAACCTCATAAATTAAAATTAATATAAGTAATTAGCATGAATATGAAATTCTATTAATCATATAAACATTTTAAAAGCCCATATAATCAACCGAAGACATTGTTTTGTAGTCACTCAGTAATAAAGATGTTACGCCAAAACGTAACATTTCTGGTTGTCATAAAAAATGACGTCAAATGGTGTCACGCTTTTATGCTGCAGGTTGTTGCTATTAGATATGGAAGTCGTATTACTCTATGTAAAGTAGTACTTCTCAGACTAGCTAAATAAGCTGAGTTACTAAAAATAGCTGTACAAGAAATCCTTATCTGGAACACCTTTGTCTAGTGTATTCATATGCGCGATTAGGCGAAATTAATAAAAGGGAAGTAACTCTTACAGAATTAAACCAACATTTCTATAGCCAACAACCTTATAAATTAAAATTAATATAATATATTATTTACCATATAAACATTTTAAAAGCCTATTAAATTAACCAAAGACGACATTTTGTAGTCACTCAGTCATATATATTTCACGCCAAAACGTAACGTTTCTGGTTGTCATGACAAATGACGTCATTTGGTGTCACGCTTTTATGCTGCAGTTTGTTGCTATTAGATATAGAAGTTGTATTACGCAATGTAAAGTAGTACTTCTCTCATTTTCGGACGCAATGGAAAAAATGAGTTCTCTTAATAGTCATGAGAGAATTATTTTGTGAAAGGCTAAATTTATGTACAAGGTATCGGTTGGACTAGTACCAGACTACGTTCATAATATGGTTGATAAAGAAAACAAAGCGTACGCCAGTTTACGATCTTCATGTAATGCCAATTATAAAATCCCTAGACCAAGCTAGAACAATTTAAAGAAAGTATGTCTTATTCAGGGCCTTTAGTGTGGAATAAAATACTGGAGTTCATTCGGTGGCTTAGACCTCAGAGAAAATGATAACCAATAAAACATAGATTACTTGACTAATAATATATCCCTCCACCTCACTGACTCCAATTGCTTAACAATTCAAAAATATACCTTTAAAATGATAACTGTAGCTTTATGCTGCTCATGTTTATCCTCATAGTTTGAAGGGTCATTGGAATGTTGAATGAGTTGAATCTAGCTAAGACACAAAAATTCAGTTTCTATTCTGGATTCAATCTATTTAATGGTTTCTACCATGATCCTTGAGTGATAAAGACTTATAAATAAATATTGCCAGGTATTAACAATAGCTTTATATGCTTGTGACATTTGCCTTAACCTTCAGCTTTTCAGTGTTCAAATCTGTCGCCCTTTAGAACAGTTTGAATCCTTATTTTACATAGGGTTAATCGATATATAATTAGGATCCTAATTGTGTGACACTGATATTGCACTAAGAATCTATTTTCGTAACTTTACTTAACTTTGGCAGCCGACAAAATTAAGCACAAGACAAATTCTCTGCAAGCTGAAAGTCACAGGGTTTTCTTATGCCAAGTGTGTTTGTTTTAAAATCGTTTCATAAATATTTTGTATGCAATAACGGTAGGGTTTTTCTTTCACCCATAAATTTGCAGTGTGGGACTGGATCAGACACTTAGAGGTTTTAGTGTCTGGTCTGGCCCTTTATTGTAAACATAATCCTCATTGCCCGAGTCTCTTATTATTTGTCTGGAACAGAAGAGCGCTTTTGCACATTGTAACTGAATTGTTGCTTTGTTTAATGTTTGGTACTTTATATGAGATTGTTTTAATTGAGGGACTCAATAAAGATTAGTTACCCTTGTTAATAACGTCGTTCATTTCATTCAATGTTCATTCATAGTAGACGCTGTTCAAGTTTCTTGTCTAAATCTAGGGGACGTATGTAGGTTTGTAACTCACATACACAATGTTGGAAGTCGTCTAGCATTTTTTTGTATATGTTACTAATATACTGTTGTTGTTGTTTTTAAAGAAAATTTTAAACCAGTTCAATGCCACACAATAATCACATTAGATTATTTACTAATTTTTTTTCCAATCCTAATTCTTTTCCTGAATAAATATACAATTTCTTTGTAAAGGTTACATAGGGTACATGGTTTGATATTTTTAATCTTCTTTTGCATCAATCAAACTTTTTTTTTTTTTTTTCAAAGTTAACATTTTAATAGAACAACCTTTGATTACTATTAATGATAATTACAACATCAAAACAAAAGTATAAATGTATTTAGGCACAGGGCGCAAATGGAACGGATCCAATTAGGAAACTTCCAACAGGTTTCTGGCTTGGTTCAGTTCTATTTATTCCAGTAGTTTGTATAAGTATACTTATTTCATTTTGCATTATTGAAATGGTTTAATAGCGTAACTACTGTACTTGACACACTGTTTAATATGTTCCGTGATTGATATTTTTGCTCATAAATGTATGAAATGTACTGATTCAGAGGACCTCGGGGTAGATTAGCCATTTGGCTAACCAAGTGTGTACATTGTATAATAATATGTTCTGTGATTGATATAATATGTTCTGTGATTGATATTTTTGCTCATAAATGTATGAAATGTACCGATTCAGAGGGCCTCGGGGTAGATTAACCATTTGGCTAACCGAGCTACCCTTATTAATTAAGGTATTTTATTCATTCATTCATTTAGATTTATTGAGTTACTCTGAAAGCTGTTCATTCAGTCATTCATTCATTCAACCCGTCATAAACCTTCTGCATACAGTTTCGATCCAGACGAGACCTTGAATAACTCAAAGTCTCATCAGGTTCAATTAGTTAACACTCCAACTGCATTTTTCAAAATTTGAAGCAGAGGTCAATTTAGTTTAACTAATACTGAGCAAAAATATTTTCTCATAATTATAATAATGACAGCGTGGGTATATGACGTCACAAATATGTGATTTTAATAGCGCGTGCATTCATCCACCTGAATCGGGGTCAGATGTCATTTATGCATTTCATTTTTTTTATGTGCAACACTTTATATATTATAGCTTTATATTAACTATTTGGATGCAAGTGGCAAATCAAATCTAGGATAACAGATTGGATCCAGATTAGACGCCATGTTACTCAGAGTTTTATCTGGATCCAAATGCGTGTCTTTAAAGAATAAATCTACCAATTGAAGCAGACAACATTTATTAATTATCCAGACGCAACATAACTGAATTTCTGAATATTGATTTCTTGTGCATATAGATCTGTGTTATGGTTTTGCATTTTGTATGAAATGCTTGTTTGAGGGCCTCAAGGTAGATTAGTCATTATGACTAATTGAGCTACCCTCGTTAAATAAAGTCTTTCATTCATTCATTCAGTCATTCATCGTTCATTCATTCATTCATTCATTCATTCAATCATTCAGACACGCTAGATAAGCTGAGTTACTAAAGATAGCCGTACTAGAAATCCTTATCTGGAACACCGTTGTCTAGTGTATTCATACACGCGATTAGGCGAAATTAATAAAAGGGAAGTAACTCTTACAGAATTATACCAACATTTCTATAGCCAACAACCTTATAAATTAAAATAAATATAAGTAATTAGCACGAATATGAAATTCTATTTATCATATAAACATTTTAAAAGCCTATTTAATTAACTGAAGACATTGTTTTGTAGTCACTCAGTCATATATATTTTACGCCAAAACGTAAAGTTTCTGGTTGTCATAACAAATGACGTCAATTGGTGTCACGCTTTTATGCTGCAGTTTATTGCTATTAGATATGGAAGTACAGTGCAACTCACTTATAACGAAGTCCTCGGGACCCTCTTATTTCTTTCGTTATATCCAAATTTCGTTATATCAAGTCCGTTTTACTATGCGTAATAAGAGAGGGGGAATAAATTCTATTTTGTTATAAGCAGTATTTCGTTATATCCAAGTTCGTTATAAGTGAGCTTCACTGTAGTATTACGCAATGTAAAGTAGTACTTCAAAAATCCATTAATTTACTTTGTTTTAGTGCGTATTTCAGCGAGAAAAACTAAAGCTCATTTCCGACTAGAACAGACCAACCTCGGGTATAGAAACCCCCATCTTTAACAAAAACCCATGCTTGATTCTATTAATCTGGACCTCTCTTACTACATGACTCTTGTTCTGTATTTCTCTTCCCTGCAATAAACCTTTCTTCTGCATTTAACCCATATAAAACGCCTTTTCCAATGCCAGTCAGTCTGATCAGGGTCTCACTCTGCTGTTTGCTTTTGATATAAAGCATATGATTCTACAGTTCTGCCATGGTGAAAAATTCCTGTGTTCATGTGCTATCATAAAAAAACAGGTAATAAATATTCATGATGTCATTAATATTTATGTAGTAGAGAGTTAATAAGCATAAGGGGTACCTGTATGTGTGTCTCGTCACTGTGGTCAATACAATTACGTATCCGTTTGGAGAAGTCACATGTCATGTCAAGACATGTCCTGTCTTGGAAGACAATTCTGACCTGTCCATTAGACATGGCGGTGAACTTGCCATAGCCAGGTATCATACATTCCTCTAGTATTGTCGTTGACAGTGGCTCCACAATGGTCACCTCCTCATGCTGGAAGGATAGTAAAAAGGGCCCGTATCCATAAACATACTAAATTGAAAAAGTCTGTGAATATTGGTCCAGAGATTAATCCTATATGTAATATATATTCATGTACAAAATTGTAACTTATTAATTGCTACATTGATTAGCTGAAATTCTACAGTGGCATACAAACATGATTTTTTGCCCATGATAGAAAATTGTAGATCTGATTCAGGTCTACAATGTTTACAAAGCAGAGCTCAAGCAAGAGGGCGATTTGGGAGAAAAAGTCTCCCTAACCCTGCTGACTTCTCCTCATTTTGAGTTTAGGGAGAAGTTTTATTGTATAGAAAAAATTAGGAGATACAAAATTAGAACAAAAACTTCTGCCTGATGGAGAGCTCCATCTTGAGCCCTGCAAATGTTTCAGAAGAAGTCTCTATCATGTAACCGGTAACCAGTCAACCCTTTCAAAACTATAGACAAACTTGTGATGACTACTGCAAACAGTTTGAATCTGGTTCCATGCTTATAAAACTTTCAGTTGAGTCTGAGAACGATCTCAAGCTTTTGATTGGTCAGATTTGAGCCTTTGGCTCAAATCTGACCAATCAAAAGCTTGAGAATTCAAATCTGACCAATCAAATGCTTGAGAACGAAACTCAGACTCAACTAAAAGCTTTATAAGCATGGACCCAGGTTAACCCTTTCCCTGTTCTATATTCGTTTAAGAAATAGTGACATCATGAATATTTATTAGTTGGCATATGTACACAGGTCATTTTGGTATTGGTTGGAACTGTAAAGTCAGATCTATCAGAATTTCATATTAAGCAAACAGAGCAGACCCTGGCTAGAAGGCTCTTATATGAACCAACTGATCTGGGTCTTCTCTGTTTGCAAATGCGTGGAAACACGCTTATATAAAGGGTTTTACGGCCAAGGTATCAGCATCTGATCAAGATACATTTTGTTTCTTTACTCTATAAATATCAGTTTGTTTATGGAACAATATTGTCCGATTCTACAGTTTCTGCCTGAACAAAAATGTCCTGTGTTTATATGACATTATAAGAACTAATCTAATAATAATGATGTCATTATGTCTTACATGAATATTCAACAGGCCAACAATTTCCTTGTTCATCTGCAATTTGTAAAGTTAAGCTAATTATTATTCATACATTCATTTTTTCTTAAATGAATATCCAAAGTAAAGGGTTAAAGTTTTGTGAAATGGAAGGGAAGAAAATTCAACAATGCAGAGGTACAGATAAGATGTGTAAATTAAAACATTTTCAAGAATAACTCCTTTATTTCTCCATCAAACCCTATGTTGTGACCACTCTTTAGAATCGTCTCGAAGAAACGATTCTAAAGAGTGGTTACAACATAAGCTTTGGTGGAGAAATGATGATTTTAGCATTTGAGTATGCACCTTTATCTGTTGCTCTGACAAGGACAATGACAATACACCTGACAATTATGTGGCAGTAAAAGAGCAAACCCACTATTATCCAGCCTAGCAAGACAACTAAAATTTTCAATCAGCAAGGATCCAGACAAGATGCCGAGACACTTGGCATCTAATCAGACTCCAAACGGTTTGTCACTCAGTCAATGGTTATTCATGCATATTGGGAGAATCGAAAGTAAGTAAATACAGATCAAAGTTTAATACTTTGCTCAATATATATGCTTTTTAACACCTTTTAAAACAGGTCACAACTAAATGAAGGTAAAGCCCATGCAGAAGGCTCCTCTGGAAGCTTTCTGCATGACTATCACCCTGTATTAAAAAGACATTTGCCTAAAAAGTTCAAGTCATTGTAAAAATTTAACCAAAGCACCATATGTGGTTGCCAACGCTGATCTGTTTACTCCATCAAACACTTTTCTACCCCTCTGCAAACAGATCAGACCCAGATCAGATGGCTCCTGTTAGGAGCCATCTGATCAGGGTCAGCTCTGTTTGCTTATGGCATAATACAGATATGATTCTACAGTTTCTGTGTTAGCCTACCTTTTCTGTGGCAATATGCTTTTATAACAATTAATTTAATGAATATTCATGATGCATCGACAATTTTCTGCATGAATATTCATGGAGTAAAGGGTTAAAAGGTGACAGACGTTGTTACGATGGTTTTGTGATAGGCCCTCGATGTTCACTACTTACCTTCCAGCAGCAAAGTCCAGCCGATATTGAATGATCTTCCTGTTTCACATATGACAAGAACCGATTGGCCCGACTGATGAGACTTTTCACTGAGTAGTTCCCACACAATAACTGCGGCGGCGATTTCAGTGAGTAAGTCCTCTCTTCAATCTAGATATACATAGAAATATGCTAAGAACTCATTTCCTCACACTATCACCTTCTGATGCTTCAATAAATATCAATTTAAAAACCAATGCGATGAATACAGCATTTGCTCCATAGGAGCAAATGCTTTATATATCACAATGGTTTCAAAATTACATAATTCTCAAATGTTCCTTTATTCAAATAAATGCTCCTTTTCAGTGAATTTATGCAAAGTGGCATGGTCTAAAAATAGACTACCAGGAAATGGGATCTTTATGATGTATTTTGCTATATCCAAATTTTGTTATATCAATATAACTTTAACCCTTTCCTTCATATAAACATGTTTTCACCCATTTGCAAACAGAGTAGACCCTGATCAGATAGCTCCTATAAACTGTTTGCTAACGGAATTTGAAAGATCTGTTTCTTTACTTTCTAAAATGGCTACACTGTTCCACCTTCTATATTTCATTATAACTATTTTATCCACGAAATATTCAGTAGGTATAGAAATTTGTAATAAATATAGAACAGGGAAAGGGTTAAACCTTTTCCTGATGAAGAAATAGTTTCTACATGTACATGAATAATGAGTACCTGGCAGTATGTACAAGGCAAAATTTGGCCATGACAGAAACTGCAGAATCAGATCTATAAATTCCTATAATCAAACAGAACAGACTCTGACCTCCTACAGGTGCCATCTGACCTGGGTCTACTGTATTTGCAAATACTTCTTTTTCAAGTAGAGGTTTAACTCTTTCCCTCATAAAAAAAATTATATACGTGTTTCCACGTATTTGCAAACAGAGTAGACCCAGATCAGACGGCTCCTAGAGGAGCCATCTGATCAGGGTCTGCTCTGTTTGCTAACAGAATTTGATAGATCAGTTTCTTTGCCTTCTAAAATGGCTACAATGTTGCACCATCCATATTTCTTTATAACTATTTTGTCAATGAATATACAGGAGGTGTTGAAATTTGGAATAAATATAGAACAAGGAAAGGGTTAATAAAGTATACGGAAGTTAAAATTAATTTAACTATGAACTAACACTATGAATGTGTAAACTTAGCATACTGACATTTATTAACAGTCTAGACCCAAATCAGAGGACTCCTGGAGGATACTACCAGGTGGGTACTACGGTATCTGTCATTCAAAGGCCTCTTGGAAATTTAACCCTTCTCTTGCTGAATTTTAAAATACATCTCTCCTTCTTTACCCATGCCCTGTTGTATAATTACATATATCTTCACTGTGTACAAGTATTTCGCTGTGCAATCACTGCTGTGGAGTGCACTGGTTACTGGTTACAAAATCAATTTGTAAATAGTGCAGACCCTGATGAGACAGCTCCTGCAGGAGCTGTCTCATCTTGGTCTTCACTATTTACAGGTAGGTATATTGATGTGAACAGCAAGCGAGGTTTTCTTATTAAATCATAAATGGACTCTTTATTTCACCCATTCCCGCGTAGGCTATTTTTAGATCCTATCTCTTTGAATAAATCCACCGAAAAGGAGCATATACTAGAGAAAAGGAAAATTTTAGAATTGAGTACTTTTGAAACCATCGTGATTTATCACAATGGTTTCAAGAAGTGACTTTTATAGAGATGCAGAAATGTGTATTTATGGAGGAAAGGGTTAAGGGACAGACAGACAAAATGGCCACGGAATTAGACTGTATAATTCCGTGCTTAAAACCAAGCTTGATCTTTTTTTCTTATACATACGACAAAGGGAGGCAAATCTGTGTAGACACTTTTTACTATGTCAGTATTGTCTCCCTTTACCTATTAAAATGTGATCCTTCACTTGCTATTCACGTCAATATACCTACCTGTAAATAGTGAAGACCCAGATGAGACAGCTCCTGCAGGAGCTGTCTCATCAGGCTCTGCACTATTTACAAGTTGATTGTGCAACCAATGCACTCCACAGCAGTGATTGCACAGCGACTTACTTGTACACAGTGCAGATATATGTAA
This sequence comes from Azorinus chamasolen, assembly GCA_963576725.1. Classification (NCBI taxonomy): domain Eukaryota; kingdom Metazoa; phylum Mollusca; class Bivalvia; order Cardiida; family Solecurtidae; genus Azorinus; species Azorinus chamasolen. The sequence continues at coordinate 18,817,238 of OY755251.1, read as the reverse complement.
TTAATACAACAGGGCATGGGTAAAGAAGGAGAAATGTGTTTTAAAATTCAGCAAGAGAAGGGTTAATATACAGGCATTAATAATTTTAAAGACAATATTGTCTTAGATCTCTTTTCTTTTGGAGACTTTTTTAAGTGGTGGAGACTATTTAATTTAAACCTGAGATTTTAAATATAACTATATATCTTATATGTATTGTTTAAATATGCTAAACTTATCCTTTATTTAGTTTTTTGTTGTTGTTTTTTTTTAAATGTTAATGTTTTATGTTACTATAGTCAGCAAATAGCTTCTGATAATAGCTAATGTTATTTGTTGTAAACCCGACTGAAAATAAAGCTTCTTGTATCTTGTATCTAAACCTGATTCCAGTTTACCGTACTCCCCAATAACCCTTAACTCCATTGTGTGGAGGGTATAATTAAAATCATGTAAGTAGATTGCAAACTCAAATTAGTAGCTATCCACAACAAGTAAAAACTGTTCAGCAGGGTCATATGTATCCAATAACGCCCTTAACCTTTTTCTTCATTCAAATACCCTTTCATGCCTTTGCAAACAGAGTAAACCCAGATCAGACGACTTGTGTAGGATCTGTTGTGTTCCTGATTCTACAGTTTCTACAAATACCAAAATATCCTGTGCACTTTTACAATGTATGCCATTATGAAAAATTAGCCAATGAAAAGTCATTGTAGGTGGCGGTGGTCTAGTGGTAACGCGCTTGACTATCAGTCCGGAGGTCCGGGGTTCAAATCCCGGTCTCTCCCGGAAATTTCAGAGACGCTTTTCCGTGTCTCCCACCCGCACATCCTCTCCACCCAGGGGGTTAAAATGGGTACCTGTGAGGGTCACTCGCCGGTACTGCGGCTGCATGATTGCGCCATATGTTAGCAGTGCTCAATATTGTAGGCCAATGACTCAATGACCAGGGGAGTAAATGTACAGTCGGCTGAGCGGTCACTCGGACTGAAAGTAGACTATAACTAGGTACTTTACTTTTTTTTATGTCATTATTTCTTACATGAAAATTCAATGGGGAAAGGGTTAACATTAATTATGGGTATACATCCTACAAGACAAACTTTGGTAAATAGTCTAGACCGAGATCAAATTGCATCTTGAGGTGCAGCCCCTTCAGTCTTTCACCATTTGCTACTCTGACACACTGCAGTTGCAGTAAACCCTTTCCTCCATAAATACACCTCTGTAATAGTCACTTCTTGAAACCATTGTGATAAATAGAGCATTTGCTCGATAGGAGCAAATGCTCTATTTATCACAATGGTTTCAATACTACACAATTCTAACATTTTCCTTTTCTCTAGTAAATGCTCCTTTTCAGTAGATTCATTCAAAGAGGTTGGGTCTAAAAATAGCCTATGGAGGAAAGGGCTAAAGTTATCAAGAGTAATGAATTGACTAACTCAACTATAAAACCTGGTGGACAGGAGCGATTGGGTGTTCTAATAATTAGGATGAATACCTTGTCTCCTTTGGGTATTACGTGCTGGAAGAAGTGGGCAGACATTCCCTGTGACACAAGCACGCTTCCGTCGCCAGGATACACCTCAACCACATTGATAGTAGCCAGACGCACTATCCTGTAAAAAGAATTATTCCATCTGTGAAAAGATGCCTAAATTAAAACATTTTCAAGAATAGCTCATTTATTTCTCTCCCAAACTCTATGTCGCAACTACTCGTCAGAACTGCTTCTTCTAGACGATTCTAACATGTGGTTACAACATAGGGTTTGGGGGAGACATTATAATTTCAGTTTTTGAATACGTATCTTTATCTATTGCTCTGGTGAAAGCTCCGTACCTAACTAATGTAACTGTAATGGACAGGGCCAATTTGCAAAACAGTTATAATGGACCAAGATAAGTTGCAAAGTGACTACCGGTAGGTGTCTCATTAGGATTGAAACTGGTTGACATCCTGATCATGTTTTCCAACCTCATGAATATTCATGTAAACAAGAGTGTGTTTGTGAAACACTTATGCCCCGACCTTTGACCTAGAAAGATGACCTTGTCCTTTGACCCATGGACCAGGGAGTTGAACGCGACACATCGTTTTTGTGTGGTGAAAATTTGTGCCAGGTTATTTTGAAATTCATTCACAGACAAAAGTTATAGAAGGGACACGCAATTTGGGATGGACGGACAGACCGATGGAAGGACAGACGGAAGGACGGATGGAAAGATGGACAATGCGACTACTATATGCCCACCGTTGGGGGGCATGAAAATCATAAATTTGAATTAGATGAATTTACATATTGGTGTATGAATACAGGAGTGCTTGACTATAGCATAAACTGTGGGATCAGTCATCAGATCTACAGTATCTATAGTATACCATTCCATAAGCAAATAGAGTAGACCCTACAGGAGTTATCTGATCTCGGTCTACTCTGCTTACAAAGGTGACAAAAGGTGTCTCTATGGGTAAAGGGTTAACCCTTTACTCCATAAATAAGCCTTTCTATGCCTTTGCAAACAAAGAAGACCCAGACCAGACAGCTCCTATTGGAGGTATCTGATCAGGGTCTGCTCTGTTTGCTTATGATATAATATAGATATGACTACATATCTGTAATGGCAAAACAAAAACTATGTCCATGTGCTATTATAACAATTAATATAATTAATATTCTTTCATAAATATTCATTGAGTAACGGGTTAATGAGTAAGTGGATGCTGTTTGCAGGTTTTACAGAAGCTCTGTTTTGTTACCTGTATATTATCCCATCCATCAACAGAACCTTCAGCTGACCCTGGTTGAAGGTGGAAGGGTCTTCTAGAGGGTCTTTGTCATCTTGATACACCTTTCTGGCCTGGGTCTTGTGCAGGTGCTGTCCAGGGCAGCTAATGGGGAGGGGCAGAGGTAGGGAGGAGAATGTGCATATGTCACGCCGGATCTTCCGCAAAACAGATGTGTTGACTGCCTTCTTAGTGCCATTTGATTTCCCCTGACCTTTCAAACAATTATGAAAACCAGATTTTTTGCCTATGGCAGAAATGGTAAAATCAGGTCTACCGTTATATCATTCCATTTATCAGCAAACAGAGTAGATCCTAATCAGATGTCTGATCTGGGTCTATTCTGTTTGCTAAGGCGTCAGAAGGCATCTACATCAGGTAGAGTTATACCAACAGTTTAACCCTGTCCATGCTGCATATTCATGTCAAAAATAATTACATTAATTTATGAATATTTATTACCCGACAGAATTTTTCATGGGAATGTTTTGCATTGACAAACACTGTAATATCATGTCATAAGCAAATAGAGTACACCCTAGTCTGAAAAGGTGTTTAACCCCTTTCCTCCATAAATACGCCTTTCTAGGCCTCTGTAAAATTCACCCATTGAAACTATTGTGATAAATACACATTTATCACAATGGTTTCAAACTACAAAATTCAAAAAGTTTCCTTTTCTCTAATTAATGCTCCTTTTTAGTAGATTTATTCAAAGTGGTTGGATCCAAAAATAGCCTATGAGGTATGCTAATGCAATTTAATAGGTCTGTTTCTTTTTTTTCTAAAATGGATACAATGTTCCACTTATATATTTCATTAAAACTATTTTGTTCATGAATATTCAGGAGGTACTGAAATTTGAAATAAACATGTAACAAGGAAAGGGTTAAAACAAGATTATATGTAAAAGCACCCATCCCTTTCAGAAGTGGAGACATAAGAGATAAAAATTATAGATCAGATGCTTTTACCATTGACCTGATAGATACCTTTGCAAACAGAACAGACCAACCCAGGGTATAGAACCCCCGGCTTTAACAAAACCTATGCTTGATTATTTTTCTCACTGAAATACGCCCTAGAACCAAGTAAATTAACGGATTTGTGGAGTACTACTTTACATTGCGTATCACGACTTCCGTATCTAATAGCAACAAACTGCAGCAATAAAAGTGTGACACCATATGACGTCATTTGTTATGACAACCACAAACGTTAAGTTTTGGCGTAAAATATAAATGACTGAGTGACTGCAAAACAGCGTCTTCGGTTGATTAATTGGGCTTTTAAAATGTTTATATGATAAATAGAATTTCATATTTGTGTTAATTACTTATATCAAGTTTAATTTATAAGGTTGTTTCCTATAGAAATGTTGCTTGAATTATGTAAGATTTACTTCCCTTTTATTAATTTTACCTAATCGCACGTATGAAGACACCAGACAAGGGGTGTATCAGATAAGGATTTCTAGTACGGCTATTTTTAGTTGCTCAGCTTATCTAGCCTGTCTGAGAAGCGAGAAAAGATGGTTCCCGTAGAAGCCATCTTATCTGGGTCTGCTCTGTTTGCTTATGAAATATAGATCCAATTCTACAGTTTCTACTATGGTAAAAATTCCCTTATTCATAATGTCATTACATGTGTATATATAATGACTGCTAATTAATATTCATACAGTCATTACTTCTTACATGAATATCTATCAAGTTATTCAAGTGAAGGGTTAATCCTGTCCCTGATGAATATTCATGTACATGTAGGAAATAATGACGTCATGAATATTAATAAGATTATTTTTTATAATGGCATATGAACATAGGACATTTTCGCTAAGGCAGAAGCTGTAGAATCAGATCTATATTACACCATAAGCAAACAGAGCAGACCCTGATCAGACGGCCCTTTAGGAGCCATCTGATCTGGGTCTACTCTGTTTGCAGATGCGTCAAAATGCGCTTACATAAGGGAAAGGATTAAAAAGAACTCCCAAATTTATGTGCAGGCTTTTGTCTGTAGTAAAAGTACTAAAATCATGCAATACCTGTGTCCTGTATTTTACTCGGGTCCTCTGCTACTGCCTGTGCTAATTTTAAAACATGACTCCATGTGAAAGGACACTCATCACATGACATATGTCGAGTCACCCAGCAATAACTACACCGAGTCTTTAGCACTGTCTCTTGTTGATCATGTGACTTATCACTGCCATTACTTCCCTGTGAGTTTATAGTAACATCTGCTTTGTGTAATTTAGACGATGCATTATCCAAGGAACCCAAATTCAAGCGAGTCTGAATTCCATGTGATGTTTGTAGAGATGTAGCTTTAAAACTTTTAGTATCTCTTTTTTGATTTTCTTCTTCAAGATAACTTCCATTCAGGTTGCTTTCACCAGTTTTGTATTTATGGAACACTGCTGTACTGCCATATGGTGTACAAGTTGGATCCTCACCATCGAGCTCTTGTGTCGGAGTTGAAAATGGTCGGAGATTTGCATGATTGTGATTCATACCCTCTAAAGATGTGACAGGACTTCCACTTGCATTACTGAAGGCCTGTGGACTATCAGCACAGCTTGCTTGTGTGATAGGAGATATATTTAAATCCTCCTTCATGTTCCCATCAAGTTTCCTGAATTCATCAAATTTACCCTGCTCCACATTTTCTGGTGTTTTGGTATCTTCCCTTCTAGAAATTACATTTGTATGTGCAGATGATTTGAATTCATACGAATGTCCAAATTTTGCATTGTCTCTTTTGCTACCATTTGTCCCAGTTGAGGTTTGTTTGTTTCTGTTTTTATCATGTCTGTCCCTTTTCTTCTCACCACTTAATGCAGACAGATAGCAAACTGTGAAATCTTTCCGATGTGGAGACAAGACAAGGCTTCCAAACTCATCATCTGATGTAATACGAACACTACCATCCTCAAGTACTTCACAGTTCTGACTGGTCACTTGTTTCGGCCATCCTACCTCAGAAATCTTGGCATATAAATCCTACAACAGCAGTTAAATTCTCTCTGTAGTAATCATGTAATACAGTAAAACCCCGCTAATGCGACCACTTAATAAACAGCTACTGGTGTCGTTTAAAGCAGGTGGTTGCTTAATGCAGGACAAAAGTTATGCAGAAAGCTCCAATAGGAGCTTTCTGCATAACATTCATACTGCATTAAGATACCACCTGCCTCTGCCGCCCAGAATTATGCCCCTTTTTGGTGGTCGCATTAGCGGGGTTTACTGTATATAACCCCAGAGATCCAGATAAGATGCGTAAATTAAAACATCCTCAAGAATAACTCTTTTATTTCTCCACCTAACTCTGAGTTGTGACCATTCTTTAGAATCATCTCAAGGAGACGATTCTAAAGAGTAGTTACAACACAGGGTATGGTGGAGAAATGACGATTTTAGATGACTTTCAGTATTTGAGCATGCACCTTTATCTGTTGCTCTGAGCCCTCTACCTGATACAGCGCTCCCTCTCTACAACGACACCCTTTGGGATACGAAGATTGTATGTGTTGTTCAGAGGGAGTTGTTATAGGGAGGGAAAATAAAATATAATTAATAGCTTGTTTGCAGATCCCAAGATAAGGTGTATTTCGATAACTAAAACCGTTATGCCTCAATCAAACCCTATGTTGTGACCACTCTTTAGAATCGTCACAAAGTGACGATTCTAAAGAGTGGTCACAACATAGGGTTTGATGGAGGCATAAAGAAAATACGATGGAAAAAAGTTGTTTCTTGGGCCTTGTTGTTTCGGAAACAGTGACATGCGTTGTTGTAAGGAGGGAATCGTTATTGAGAGGGCCGTTACAGGGAGGGAGCACTGTAGTCCCTTTTTATGCTTTTGCAAACAAAGAAGACTAAGACCAGATTGCTCCTTGATGAGCCATCTGATTAGGGTCTACTCTGTTTGCAAACAGCATAATATAAATCTGATTCTACAGATTTTGTGGTGGGCAAAATTTCCTGTGTTCATGTCATTATAGAAATTCATCTTCATTATGTCATTATTTCTTACATGAATATGCATCAGGTAAAAGTTAAACATGCTGAGGAACAAAAGTAATACAGAAAGCTCCTCCACTGGAACCATAACTCATTGCGAAAGTCAGCCGTATAAAGGGGTATAGTCTGTGGTTAGGATTTTAACCCTTTCCACCATAAATACGCCTTTCTGTGCCTTTGCATACAGAGTAGACCAAGATCATATGGCTCCTGAAGGAGCCATCTGATCAGGGTTTGCTCTGTTTGCTTATGGAATAAAGTAGATCTGATTTCTATAGTTCCTACTTTGTAAAAAAATTCATGTGTTAATATGCCATTTTAAAAAATAATCTAATTAATATTCATGATGCCATCATTTCTTACATGAATATTCATGGAGTAAAGGGTTAATGACAAACCTCTAGTAGCTCTCTGATCTTGGTCTTCATCGTTTTCAAACTTCATGTCAGTACATTCACTTCCAAAATTCACTTAAATCTGGATGAGACCTCAAATCACTTGATGCCCTATCAACATCCAAACTCTGACAATCCGACAAAATTTTTGAAAGAAACTGATTAGGACTGACACAATCATTAACTTTTGTGCAGGTGAATGTTACCTAGTGTTGAAAATGTCAAAAGGATTATATTAACCCTTACAGTGCGGGACCCGAGTCACTAATGTCCTTTGCAAACAGTGTAGACCCAGATGAGAGGGCTCCTAGGGGAGCCCTCTCACCAGGGTCTACACTGTTTGTCATGTTACACTTTTCTTTAGAAAACATCCCTAAATATTCGCTATAAGCTTGACCTATTTGAATTTTGGAAGCGTCCATTTGAAAATTCAGCATTGTAAGGGTTAAGGGCACAATGCAAATCTGCTCTAAGTAGTCTGTCAAGCCAAGTTGTAATGATCTTTGCAAATAGATTGGATCAAGATATGATGCTGAGTAACTGTTTGATAAACTTATCTCATTTTTAATACAAACGAAGAAAAGTTAACTGACGAATTTAGAAACATAATTATTTTGTAAATGCTTGTAAATATTAACTCTTTACTCCATGAATGTTCAGGTAAAAAATAATAAAACTATCTCGTTTTTATATTGACATATGAATACTGAATATTTTGTCATAATATAAATTAAGCAAACAGACACTTATCAGACAGCTCCTGTAGGAGCTGTCTTACCTAGGATTACACCATTTGCAAAGGCATTAACCCTTTCTGTGTTCTATGTTTATTGCAAATTTCAATACCTACTGAATATTTATGGACATAATAGTTGTAATGAAATTTGGAAGATGGAACATTGAAGCCATTTTAGAAAGTTAAGACATATTTTTCCAATTCCATGGGCAAACAGAGCAGACCTTGATCAGACAGCTCCTATAGGAGCCATCTGATCTGGTTTCTACTCTGTTTGCAAATGCATGAAAACACATTTATATGAAGGAAAGGGTTAAAAGGCATCTTTATGGAGTGATGGATTAAAACAATGTAGTTACAAGAGTTTTGCACTTTATATCAGAGGTCCAGATAAGATGCGTAAATAATAGCTCCTTTATTTCTCCACCAAACCCTACACTGTGACCACTCTTTAGAATTGTCTCGAAGACGTAGGGTTTTGTGGAGAAATGACGATTTTAGTATCTGGGTACACACCGTTATCTGTAGCTCTGTTTATATGCAAAGATACCAAGCCTGTCTTACTATGATCTGATCCTGTTCCTGCAGCTCTCTACATACATAGGGTCTCTCTGCAAACCTGTTTCTGAAATCAATGGCTGGCAGCACCATTCCTTTATACAAGCTTGTAACATACTGACATCGCTGTTGAACAGATTTCATCCCTGGAATTGTATAAAAAAAAATTCAAACACTTAAGTTGATGCAAATTCATGTGACTGCAGAGGCCATATTTTAAGGGAAAAACTTTTGTGATATTTAAAAATTTGTAGTAAAAGAAATTAATTATTTAACCTTTTACTTGATAATACCTAGGCATACATAGCCATTGACTATAAACCTTTCTGATTTTTTTAAAGAAAAAATGTCTATACACGATATACATTCATGAAGTGCTGCACAGTTATTCATAAGTTTAACCTTTAGACTGCTGAGAAAATTATTTTTATAGACTTTTTCACCAACTACATTTTCAAAATTCAAGCTATAATCATTTTGCCTATCAAAATGCAATCTGGGTGTCAAACAGTTTTGATCTTGATGAGACGCTGAATTACTCAGTGTCTCATCTGGATCCAAACTGTTTGCATAGGTATTCACTCATCCGCCAATAGTAGGCTAAGGGTTAGCATAAAAGAGTACAGTTATTCAGCTTTGATGTGTTAATCAAATAAAAAAACCTCTGCTGTTTGCTAATAGAATAATATAGATCAGATTTTATGGGTCTGCCATGGCCAAAATGTCCTGTGTTCATGTGCCATTCTTAAATATCATCAAACCAATAGTTATGATGTCATTATGTCATACAAGAAATGAAATGCATGTCTGGCCATTTTCTTTTTAATAGCAAACTAAAACAAGAGGAAAGTTTAGAAAACAACCATAAAAATGTAACTTTTAACTTTCCATCATGCAATACTTTGCAAACAGAAGCCATCTGATCAGGGTCTGCTGTTTGCTTATGAAACTATAATAGATAGATCTGCCTAACTCTACAGTTAAATTTCTACCAATCCCAAAACATAATGTTTACATAAGTCATTATGAAAGTTCAGCTAATAAATATTCATGTCATTATTTCTGACATGAATATTCAACAGGGAAAAGGTTTATAAACTGGTTATAATCTCCAAGTGTCATTTGGAAGCACCTGCATGTATATTCACTACTCCTTGCTACAGATTTGACTAGTTACCATGCACTGGATGGGCATCCTGACAGCTGTGATAGGAGAATGAAGAACCACATGGCAGAATGTGTAGCCTTGAGCCATCTGTGTACCTCACTTCTACGGCATCATTGGTGTACAGAACCATCAACACTGGTCGTACAGGCATGGTAGATCATATTTCTGTAATATGGTGAAAAAGTTGTTACTTCACTGGGACTTGAACCTACAGCCTTTAGCTTACCATGCCAACACTCTACCAACTAAGCTACTAAGCCACACACAGGCCTACCAACTGTTTCACCACAATCTCTACCCGGCTACACACACCCCCTCTACACAAGAATTTGTCCCAAATTCTTGCACAAAACGTGCTGTTGTAGTCCCGCTAGACCATGTATTAACAAGGTGATTCTCGTGCTCATGCGCTGTTGTTGACCGGTTTTAATTATACCTATTCGGGGCCTAAGGTAAACAATGGATGCGAATGCTATAGAGTTATGGCCTAAGCATATGTAAACACAGACAATTAACGATAAGTACAACTGTGGCATGTATATTAGGATAGGAAGCAGTGGTGTAGTGGTTATGCTGTTACACCTGGATTAACCTATACAACATGTCGCAGTTTAATTTATCGTTAATTTTCTGTGTTTACATATGTACTGTTTTGTAAACAACGCCATCTGAGCGTTGTACTTCTGTAGTGATAGACATATTGAATGAAAATCCGTGTAAACGGTATTTGACGTCATGAAATGACGTCAGAAAGAAAACAGTGGCCCGGAAACAGCATAAATCGAACAAAGTGTGTCAAAGAAGTGTATAGTTTTGCTTGTATTTGGACAAATTAAATTGATGCAGGAAAGCAGAAAATGGGTTTTATGCAAGAATAGCGTTAATACACGTTTGTTTTAGGCCAATAACATCTGCAGTGTCCCTCAGGAATGTTGTTGCCCTCGCCCTCGGGCTCGAGCCAACAACAGTCCCTCAGGACACTGCAGATGTTATTGCCAGAATAAACGTGTATTAACCCTCTATTCTTACGCAAAGACCACTCCACGAGTTTCTTATTATTCCTTTTAATTTACATATTAATCATCCTGCGAGTCCCATGTTGGGCGCCAAATGTAATATGGTGAAAAAGGTGTGACTCGACTACTCACTAGTGCTTGAACCCAGGGCCTTTGGCTTACCATGCCAACACTCTACCGACTGTGACACTACCAAGCCACACAGTCTAAGACATATCAACTGTTTCATCACAATCTCTACCCTGCTACATTTCTATAATTCATACCATATGTCTCATTTATGCTTCTTTATTTAATGTCAGCATTCATATGCTATAATATGTAAAGACGCAACATGCAATTTAAGAGAAAAGCATGTCATAGCAATTATACTACTCAGGTACTTATTGTACTAGGTGGACCTCATCATTAATTTAGACCGACACAAAACACAATTGCTGTTTTTGATACTGGATATTCTGATTGGTTAGCTCTATATTTACATTAGTTACACCAATACCAGTTCAATGCGCAGTAAATTGAACTGTAGTGAGCGAATTCTTGTGAAAACAACACTGGTACGAAAGTCAACGGGACGAATCATTATAGAAACCAAATAAACAACAAGTCGAAATATGTCTAAATGATAACATATAAGCCAATGGTTTATACGAGAAAAAAGTAAACAACAAATACCGAATACCTTAGAGATCATTAAAGAAGTTATCACCTTTAGCTCAATTTTGATTTCTGCGGGTTTAGACTATACCGAAATACTATCAGACACTAAACTCCTCACAGTGATCTCCCTTGTCAATGCAGCGTGTAGCGAATAGGGGAGATAATGCCTGAGAAATGGCAAATCTTCTTCTTCTTCTTCTTCTTCTTCTTCCTCCTTCTTCTTCTCTTTTTCTTTTTCTTCTTCTTCTTCTTCTTCTTCTTCTGCCATGTACCCTATGAAACTTGGCGATCATTCTTCTTCTTCGTCGTCTTCTTCTTCTTTTTCTCATCCTCCTTACCCTTCTCCTCCTCCTTTTTCTTCTTCTTTATCTTTCTTTTTCCTTCTTCTTCTTCTTCCCATCTTCTTCTTCTCATCCTCCTCACCCTCCTCCTCCTCCTTTTTCTTCTTCTTTATTTTTCTTATCCTACTACTACGTCTTCTTCTATTTTTTTCTTCTTCTTCTGCCATGTACCCCGTGTAAAATTAGATTCTTGTCTTGGATCTGTAATGTATGGCCGCTGAGGGTGTATGTTGTGTCAATAAGATGTATTTTGTGACGGATTCGCATCACTAAGAACTAGGGCTGAAACGTGAATCAGTAGTGTCTCCGATGTCAGCGTATATCAACATGCAGTACCATCGTCATGTACCAATCTTGATCTACACCGAGTTCTGTTAATATATACCAAAGCATTTCAGTGACTATGGAGACGATCTACATGAAAAAATAACGAGAAAAAGGGTATTCGAAACAGTAGATAGATTTTCGACATTGCCCGACTCCTTAGTGCAGCAGAGTAAAAATAAAGTGATATTTATATCAACTCGGGTACCCGAATATTAGCGGATAATTGCATGATGGGTACCCTAGCTGACCAAAAATTGGATTCATTTCAGTCTTACTTAGCACTTTATTTGCCAGTCATTATTTCTTACATGAATACTCATGCAGTAAAGAGTTATCATGCCTAGCGTAAAGCGTGGATTTCCGTCCACACCCAGTCGGATAATTCTATCACCGATCATTCCATTGTCCTCCCACTTGCTGAGCGATAAGCGAGGGGGTCACTGAAGCTATTTTAAAGTATTTCATCAAACATCCAATCCTATATTACTACCCACACCCACACCCACACCCACACCCACATCCACCCCACCCACCCATCCCGGCCAGCCACGTACTCGCACGACCACAAGCACGCTCGAATGAATGCGCGTTTTGCACTAGGCGATGGGACCATTAAAACCATTTTTTGCGCTAGGCGATGGGGACCATTATCACAAGCCACCCAACTCTATCACTACACTCACGTATTGGTCGCTTGGCGATGGGACCGACTTATTCATTTAAAAATCTGTCACCAGCCATTCAGTTCTTTTATTAACCCCCTCCCTGCACCCCACACACAAACCCATGCACACACGCGCGCGCGCACACACACATACTCGCACACATATACGCACACACTTATACACAAATACATATACGCACACACACGCACCCCACACCACACCACACACACGCGCAGAACGCTAGGCCCGGAGTACAGTTTCTGGTATGTTATTGACTATTTTTATAATGGAATATGAGAGACAACTCAACTGATGACTTGGGGGTTTTTTTCATAGGAGTGTAAACCATTTGCTGCATAAGCTGCATTTGGATGCCTTTGCAAACAGAATGGATCCAAATCAGACAGCTCCTGTATATTTGCTTTGTTTGCTTATATGGTGCAGATTTACTGCTCTGCTTTTTATGCTACTCTGTTTGCTTATTTACTGCAGATATAGGCCTACTGCCCTGGCTGTTAATATGCTGCAGATATACTGGTCCGTTTCCTTATAATTATACATGTACGCTACAAAAATAATGATCTACATGTATTTGCTTATATGCTTTAACCCTTTCCCTCATATAAACGTGTTTTCACGCATTTGCAAACAGAGTAGACCCAGATCAGACGGCTCCTAGAGGAGCCGTCTGATCAGGGTCTACTCTGTTTGCTTATAGAATTTCAAAGATCTATGTCTTTACTTTCTAAAATGGCTACAATGTTCCACCTTCCATATTTCATTTTAAATATTTTGTCCATGAATAATCAGTAGGTATTGAAATTTGTAATAAACATAGAACAGGGAAAGGGTTAAATATACTGCTCATTTAGCTTATATGCTGCAGATATTCTGCTCCATGTGATTATATGCTGCCGACATACAGCTCTGTTTGCTTAACCCTATCGCTGCCGATGCCGGATCTGTGATTACCTATGCAAACAGTTTGGATCCAGATGAGATGCCGAGTAACTCGACGTCTCATCAGGATCCAAACTGTTTGTTACTGTTACTATGTGTTTGAAACAAAAATGAAGAAAATAAAAAAAAAGAGGAAAATTTGTAGCAGACGACAAAGTTAGCAGACGACAGACTTTGGCAGCGAAAGGGTTAATATACTGCAGATATATACATTGTAGCTCCATTTACTTATATGCTGCAATTGCTTATATACTTCAGATGAACTGGTTTGTTTGCTTATATGCTGCTATTTGCTAATATGCTATAGATAGATTGCTTTGTGTGCTTATATTTTGTAGATGTACTGCTCATTTTGATTACATGCTGCAGATATACTTCTCTGTTTGCTTTTATGCCTCAAATACGCAACTGTATGACATGGCCATGTCAGTAACGCCCCTTATTTTTTATACAAAGGTTAAATTAATTGATATACAATATCAGCTAAAAACCGTCTAATGCGACCACCAACAAGAGCTGTCAAAGTCACATGACAAATGACCCCAAAGCATATCCCTGTGACATTTACCTTTGACCCATGGACCAGGGAGTTGAACGCGACACATCATCTTTGTGTGGTGAACATTTGTGCCAGGTTATTTTGAAATCCATTCAGATAAAAAAAACGTCATGACAAATAGAAAAGTTCAACGAATATTACCTTTATTTTTTATAAAGATATTTCATATTTCCAGCTTGCTGATTTTCTCTGCAAAGTGACAAGTGTCATTAGCACGACCCACGGTTTCATCCTGACTGAGCAATGGTCCGAGCACTATGTATTTCATCCATTTTATGTTTACCTTTAAATAAACCCACAGGTGCATTCTTCAACACTAAGCTACAGACACTTATATTCCAAACAAAGAATGTGTGATTGCCAATGTACTTGGTTTACGGACAAGCTTTTAATTTCAAAGTTCCAGGTCAATGCCACAGTGACCTGAAAATGGTACGCGTCACTCCGCAATTCTGAGATGTACTCACACACCAAATTTGGAATCCGTAGCGGGTAAGGTGTAGGAGGTATGCTCCGGAAAGGTTTTTGTAAAATCGAGGTCAAAAGTCAAGGTCACAGTGACCTGAAAATGGAACGCGTCACTCCGCAATCCTGAGATGTACTCACACACCAAATTTGGAATCCGTAGCTGTTGAGGTATAGGGGATATGCTCCGGACAAGCTTTTAGTAAAATCGAGGTCAAAGGTCAAGGTCACATTGACCTGAAAATGTTACGCGACACTCCGCCATCCCAAGATGAACTCACACACCAAATTTGGAATCCGTAGCTGGTAAGGTATAAGAGATATGCTCCGGACAAGCTTTTTGTAAAATCGAGGTCAAAGGTCAAGGTCACAGTTACCTAAAATGGCACGCGACACTCCACCATCCCAAGATGAACTCGCACACCAAATATGGAATCCGTAGCTGGTAAGGTATAAGAGATATGCCCCGGACAAGCTTTTTGTAAAATCGAGGTCACAGTCACCTGAAAATGGTACGCGACACTCCGCCATCCCAAGATAAACTCACACACCGAAGTTGAAATCCGTAGCTGGTAAGGTATAGGTGATATTTTTGTAAAATCGAGGTCAAAGGTCAAGGTCAAGGTCTCAGTGACCTGAAAATGATACGCGACATTCCGCCATCCAAAGATGAACTCACACACCAAATTTGGAATCCGTAGCTGATGTGACAAAGGAAATATACCCCGGACAAAAGGTAGGAGATATGCTCCGGACAAGCTTTTTGTAAAATCAAGGTCAAAGGTCAATGTCAAAGTCTCAGTGACCTGAAAATCGTACACGACACTCCACCATCCCAAGATGAACTCACACACCAAATTTGGAATCCGTAGCTGGTAAGGTGTAGGAGATATGCTCCAGACAAGCTTTTTGTAAAATCGAGGTCAAAGGTCAAGGTCAAGGTCACAGTGGCCTGAAAATGGTACGCGACACTCCACCATTCCAAGATGAACTCGCACACCAAATTTGGAATCCCAACTGGTAAGGTATAGAAGATATGCTGCGGACAAGCTTTTTGTAAATTCGAGGTCAAAAGTCAAGGTCAAGGTCACATGCCCTGAAAATGGTACCTGACACTCCGCCATCCCAGGATGAACTCACACACCGAATTTGGTATCCGTAGCTGATTCGACAAAGCAAATATACTCCGGACAAAAGGTAGGAGATATGCTCCGGACAAACTTTTTCTAAAATCGAGCTCAAAGGTCAAGGTCACATTGACCTAAAAATGGTACGCGACACTCCCACATCCCAAGATGAACTCACACACCAAATTTGGAATCCGTAGCTGGTAAGGTATAGGAGATATGCTCCGGGCAAGCTTTTTGTAAGATCGTGGTCAAATGTCAAGATCACGGTGACCTGAAAATGGTACGCGACATTCCGCCATCCCATGAACTCACACTATGAATTTACTATATGCCGCCAAAGCATAGCTTTGGGGGCATAAAAAGAGGTCTTAACTCTGATTCTTAAACGCAGGTGAAACTTAATGCAGGACAAATGTTATGCAGAAAGCACCAGTATGAACTATCTGCATTTACTTTCGCCCTGCATTTGGCAACATTTAAAGACATTTATGTTTATTCATGAAGTGGTCGTTTTAACCCTTTACTCCATAAATACGCCTTTCTACGCCTTTGCAAACAAGAGTAGACCCAGATCAGATGGCTCCTATAGGAGCCGTCTGATCAGTGTCTACCCTGTTTGCTCACAATATTGTAAAGATATGATTCTACAGTTACTGCCATGGTCAAAAATTCCTGTTTTCATGTGCTATTATAGCAAATTAATCTAGTTAATATTCATGACGTCATTATTTTTACATGAATATTCATGGAGGAAAGGGTTAAAAGGGGTTTCTGTATTAATATTCAATAAGGGCCAAGTGGTGCATAAATAAAGTACAGGTTCAAACACTTTTAAAGTTTACTACAACCCTTTGACAGTGTATTTCCATTACATGCACCAATTCGGAAAATCTATTAATGTACATATACAGTTGACTGTGTACATTATACACAAAACAATAGATAAAGGTGCGTACTCAAATTCTAAAATCTTTATTTCTCCACCAAACCCTATGCCGTGACCACTTGGAGACGATTCTAAAGCGTAGTCATAACACAGGGTTTGGCGAAAGAATAAAGGAGTTATTCTTGAAAATGGGTTTATTTACGCATCTTATCTGTGTGAATATAATCATATCTCCTAATATATTCCCAGTCGCTATAAGCAGGATCAGATGCCTTTGAGCTATAGTATAAAGTCAATCATATCTACAACGACCGAATTCCGAGTCTGTGACATGTGATAATTTAGCAAGACGAAATGTTATGCAGAAAACCCCCATCCGTATTATGTACTTTCATTCTGCATTAGCATAGCCTGCTATGAAAATGAGGTCTGCTTAACCCTTTCCTCCATAGGCTTTTTTAGACCCAACCTCTTTGAATGAATCTACCCAAAAGGAGCATTTACTAGAGAAAAGTAAAATTTTAGAATTTTGTAGTTTGAAACCATTGTGATAAATAAAGTACTTGCTCCTATAGGCGCAAATGCTCTATTTATCACAATGGTTTCAAGAAGTGGTTATTACAGAGGCGTGGAAATGCGTATTTATGGAGGAAAGGGTTAAGGATCTGTTGCCGTTGTCACTAAGTTCTGATTCGTTCAAGCTTTTGATAAACTATTGACAGAGTGTCAAACAGCTTGGATCTTGATGAGACGCCGAGTAACTCGGCGTCTCATCTGGATCCTAGTTGTTTGCATAGGCAAGGCAGGTCACGCTAAGTAGGCTAAGGGTTAAGCAATCACCTGCTTTGGAAGACACAATCATGTTTATTTATTAGTTGATCAGGTTAAAGAGGAACTTTACTTGGTCGACATATTGCATTACAACTACATGTGAACATTATATCATAACTACCAAACATGTATCAGTACAACTAGAGATACGTGTATTACAAAATGACATACATGTATATATGTACAACAAACCATACAGTTGAACTCCGATATCTAAAACTTCAAAGGACCATATAAATCACTTCGAGATAAAAAAAAAAAAAGGTTGAGTCATCCAATTTCTAATCTGAATAATTTATCAAAGTTCACAACCTATTGCAGGTCTAAAGTAATGCTGAAAATCCCACATTTCTTTCGACCTGCATTAAGCTGACATATGTGTTTCTAGACATGCGCAATGATACATTTTAAAACAATTCTGTATTGTAATTTTCGGAAGGATCGAACTTTTACTTCGAGTTATCCTGAAGTTCGAGTTATCCTGAAGTTCGAGTTGTCCGAGATCGAGTTGTCCGAGTTCGAGATATCGAAGTTCAACTGTTTATAAAATTACAATTAGACATATATCATTACAATTTGGCATAATATATCATTACAACCTGGCATATATTATTAAAACTAGACTTACATAATTACAACTAAACACACAAATGTTTTAATCAAACCAATATGCGACAAAAATGAAACAAATGCTACGACAGTTATATTTCAGAGTTCTGTGTCAATGTCGACAGCATTCTTTTCCATATTTCCTCACGACATCTCGAAGTACATGAAATTCTGCAATAGAAATAACAATAAAACGGCATAATTCTAATGTTCATACCAAAGCCGTCAATGCTGTTTTGTATATGCCCTTCAATGCATGTGTCTGTTTATGAAGTACGTTGCCGTGTAAAAATTCACTCAATGGATATTCATGGTATGAAAGATTATTGCATAATTTTGCATGAGGTTTGCTAAAAGAAATCATTTGTACACGAGAGTCTCTTTATAGGGAATAAACATGGGAGTGTTTTAACACTTTACCCCGTGAACAATCATTCTAGAATATATCACTTATAATTTTTATAATCTAAACAATGGTGTTTTAGCCATGACAGAATATTTACAATCAGTTCTGTATAGTTTTGTGAGCAAAATCAACAGATCCTGATCAGACATTTTGGCGGATGTTGTCAAGACGTTTAACTTATGTGCCATGCATTTACTAAGATATATATATTTATTTACCACAAATACCCAGTCTGGTCAGATGTTCATTTAATATCTTAAAACATGTTTTCAGTAAATGCACATACATGTATTTATGCAAAGTAAGTTGAAATTGAATGCATTGTTATGGTTAACCCATTACCTCATAGGTTATTTTTAGATACAGCCTCTTTGAATAAATCTACAGAAAAGGAGCATTTACTAGAGAAAAGGAAAAATTAAGAATTTTGTAGTTTGAAACAATTGTGATAAATAAAGCATTTGCTCCTATAGGAACAAATGCTCTATTTATCACAATGGTTTCACAAAGTGATTTTTAGAGTCGTCAAAAGTCATCAATATGAGGGAAAGGGTTAATATAAGTACGTGTATATGCAAAATAAAACATACAAAAATGAAAAAGAAAAGCATGATATACAATATTGACTTGCAAGAGCACCAGTAATGTATGACAATGCTTGCCCGTTACTACGAAACCCAATATTTTAAAGGACCGTAACTCCAAAAATATTCATGTTGCTCGTGTAAATGCGAAAACAATACATGTGTATTTCAAAGAGTCATAATAATTCTATGAATGTCTATGACACAGTTACGGTCTCTTACCAGGTTGACCCCGCCCCTTCCCCTCGACCTGGATGGAGAACAATTGTAAGGAGTTTGGTTAAGATAGCTGTAATGATGTTGGAACAGTGATAAAATATCTCTGCAAAGACGAGACCACACTAACACTATGACAATACCGCACCAGTTGACCCTGTGTCCCAATAGACTCCTTTTGACGAGTTTGCAAACGCGGACGATCTAAATCTGACGACTCATATACGTGTCTGGGTCTACTGTGTTTGCTGTGCTCTGTTTGCTAATGGAATAAATAATGTAGATATGTTTCTACAGTTTCCGTCATGACCAAAACATCATGTGTTCATATACACTGTACACATACAGCTAATAAATATTCATGATGTCATTTATTTTTTACAATAATTCTCATTAGGTAAAAGGTTAATTGCTAGATTAATATGTTCCAAAACTAAATTGTAATATGTTGTTCTTACAACATTAACCCTTAGCCCGCTATTCGCAACATGACTCGCTGTTGCAGACAGTTTGGCTCCAGATGAGATACCGAGTTCAGGACACAAGCTGACAGCTTGGCTCCAGATGAGATACCGAGTTCAGGACACAAGCTGACAGCTTGTGTCCTGAACTCGCAGGACACAAGCTTACAGCTTGGCTCCAGATGAGATACCGAGTTCAGGACACAAGCTGACAGCTTGGCTCCAGTTGAGATACCGAGTTCAGGACACAAGCTGACAGCTTGGATCCAGATGAGATACCGAGTTCAGGACACAAGCTGACAGCTTGGCTCCAGATGAAATACCGAGTTCAGGACACAAGCTGACAGCTTGGCTCCAGATGAGATACCGAGTTCAGGACACAAGCTGTTTGACATTCCGTCAGTAGTTTCTCAAAGCTCAATCGAACCGGAAGTAGTCAAAACCGCACAGATCAAAATTTAACCCTTACAACGCAGACTTTTCAAATGGACTATTCCAACATCCAGAGAGGTCAAGCTTATGATGAATGTTTAGAATTTTTTCTAAAGAAACGTGTAGCATGACAAACAGTGCAGACCCTGATGAGAGGGCTCCTCTAGGAGCCCTCTCATCTGGGTCTACACTGTTTGCAAAGGGCATTAGAGACTCGTGTCCCGCACTGTAAGAGTTAAGCAAATATTTACTGTTTAAGCAGCTTGGCGAGGAATAAGTTTATACTGTAAAATATATCAATATTATTAGCATTATGGGTAGAATATACATAATAAACTAAGAGAAATCCTTACCACAAGGAATCCTGCAGCAATAATCAGAGACTTGTCAACGCTTTCCAGCCAAGGAGGAACTGAAATTACAAGTTAATCCATTTGTACGTAACCCTTTTCCTGTTCTATATTTAGTCCAAATTTCAATTCATGTACCTACTGAATATTCGAAGATATACTGATTATTCAAGGACAAAATAGTTATAATAAAATATTGAAAGTGAAACATTTTAGCCATTTTAAAAAGTAAAGAAGCATATTTTTCAAATTCCATGCAAACATAGCAGATCATGATCATACGGCTCCTACAGGAGACGTCTGATCTAGGTCTGCTCTGTTTGCAAATGCGTGAAAACACGGTTGTATGGAGGAAAGAAATAATATCCAAAGTAGGGACATAGACAAAGTGTGTAGACGTCGATCAAATATCCCTCTGAGCAGGGTCTGCATTGGAGAATCTACACTACTGGCGCATTTTCATTCTAACTGACTTATTAAATGCTGTAATTCGAAAGGCATATATCGCTGAAATGTCATGCAATTTATAAAGACTCATCAAGGTTGTATGGATTCAAATTTTTTGCAAAAACTTAACAAGTTACCAGCCAGATGCATGAATGTTTTAACATTTTACGTGAACGGTCCTTTATGTTGAGTAAGTAGTCTTATTTTTTATTTATATTTATCAGATATGTATTTTACATAGTCCATATGAGGGTTGTTGATCAGGTCATTATTATTTATACTGCATTTCAATTCAACCTCTGTCCTTAAAACTGCTCACTTTTATTCACTGTAAGTGTAGATCATTTTAGCCGGGAGTGTTTTTACCGATTCGCAACACTCAGATAGACTTTATTCTGTTCTGAGTAAATAGGAACTGATATTATTTGTTATAAGAGATATACAGTCTCTTGTAATTCTATTATAGAATGATCATACATATACAATGGTCATATTACGTGTATTAACGTGTTGATCTATTTTATTGTAAATAATATCTACGACTGTTGTTTTAGTCTTTGTTTTTTTTAGTCCATGCTTATAAAAAGTTTAGTTGAGTCTGGAGTTCGTTCTCAAGTTTTTGATTGGTCAAGACCAATCAAAAGCTTGAGAACTCAAATCTGACCAATCAAAAGCTTGAGAACGAAACTCAGACTCAACCAAAAGCTTTATAAGCATGGACCCAGGTACAATGTCTCTGCTAATCAGTTTATCTCAAATCTGATTTGAAGTTATAATAGATTTCTTAAGAACTTTTTGTAAGTTTGCTTGTTTGGCCGTTTTCCGAATTCAGTTTTTATCTGGTTTCTGGTTTAAGTAGCTTTTAACCAAACATACATGCATGTATGTAGTCGTAAATGTACAGGTATACGTCTTGTTTGTTAGATTAACGGAGGCTATATAATCTTTAGCCTTTGTATAGCTATACATGTAGTGCAATAATTATGGAACAGTATGTTGTATAGTCTCTTGTAATTCAAATATGAATGGCATGGTTTCTTTATAGATACATTTCTGTCTTTATATGATTGTAGCCTTGATGAGACTTTAATAAAGATTATTATTATTGAATAGTGTAAATACGATCAAATTTCAAAATGACAGTATATCTAGTATTATCGAGTCGAGAATGGAACTCACGACTTTCCCGACTGTGTTGTAAGGAAGGTGTTATTCCCGACTGTGTTGAAAGGAAGTTGTTATAAACAATTTGTAATTGAAGCCCAATCAAAGTTTTAAAATATGCATTTTTTCAATAACGAGCACCAATGGTTTAGAGACGAGGCATGACAAACATTAACCCTTCCAAGGCCGAATATTTAGATGGACTACTCCAAAATTCAAGCTGGTCATGTTTACCGTGGATATTTAAAGAAAAGTGTAAAACACAGAGTAAACAAGCAGTACAGACCCTGATTGTATTTTGAACTATTTTCCCCTGTATATTCATGGTTTAAAATATGTGCTTGTTTCGGTTATTCGTTTATGTTTCTCGTGACTCGGTGCGTTTCACCACTAACTTCATATACATGTATAGACATATGTACGCTTTTTTTGCAAACAGAGTAAACCAAGACCATACAGCTACTGAAGGAACCATCTGATCAGTAGCTGCCATGGCTGCTTGTGAAATAATGTAGACTCATCAGTGTATCTCATGGTCAAAAGTTCCTGTGTATATAATATATGCATTTAATTAATGCTCTTTGCTCTTGCTCTTTATTTGATTGACCCATTACCTCATAGGCTATTTTAGATACAACCTCTTTGAATAAATCTACCGAAAAGGAGCATTAACTAGAGAAAAGGAAACCTTTAGAAATGTGTAGTTTGAAACCATTGTGATGAATTGAGCATTTGCTTCTATAGGAGCAAATGCTCTATTTATCACAATGGTTTCATAAAGTGACTTTTACAGAGTCGTCAAAAGTCGTCAATATGAGGGAATGGGTTAACCTGCGAGTATTTACTAAACCAACTTACATTTTATGTCAAAGTATTCGTGATCAACATTCACACTGTCTAGTCGGTCTCCGCCCCACTTCTTTTGTATCCTACCGATCTGTCGATCGCCTGTCTTGTTCAAGATCTGCAATCAGTGGAACTATATCAATCTATTTAATTGTAAGGGATTTCAATTTGACATGATGTGTTGCCTATAAGAGACACCCACTATACACAATGACTTCATAATGACTTGCATAATGCATTATACGGGTAACTATGGGCCAATATTCAGAATAATTACCTGGTTCAGTTTTTATGTGCATCACGTTTATTTCTTCCATTTCTTCAAATAAGCATATTTCTCTTTAAGACTTAAACTCTATTCAAATACACAGATAAACATCTCTTTAGCGACTATTTAACTCATTCTCTCCTAGGTTATTCTTAGACCCAACCTCTTTGAATGTATCTACCGAAAAGGAGCATTAACTAGAGGAAAGGAAACATTTAGAATTTTGTAGTTTGAAACCATTGTGATAAATAGAGCATTTGCTCCTATAGGAGCAAATGCTCTATTTATCACAATGGTTTCATAAAGTGACTTTTATAGATGCGCAATAATGCGTCACTATGGGATAAAGCTTAATACAACGGAAAGGTGGTATATAAGAGCACATGGTTGCTAAATGAAGAGCGAAAGTAATATAGAAATCTCCTAAAAGGAACATTTTATATAACTTCCGCCCCACAATTAATATACAGCATATTCTGTACCACTTTGTACACTTTGTCTTATTATATATGTATATGTATCACTGTGTCACACTTAATAATATTTCAGCTAAAGGTAGTTTGATTCGAATACGTACCGTCCGGTCACGCAGATTGATCTAAATACTTTTTTCTACCAATTTGTTTCCTAATCAGTTTTATATTATCTGTGCAAAAGTCAGGCGCGGATTTAGAGGGGGCGGAGCCGGCGTACGCCCCCCCCCCCTTTCCCCTAAAATTGCCAAAACAATTCTTTTAGTAATATTTTAGATCTATATACAGTAAAACCTCTCTATAACGACCACTAAATTGTGTTAATTAGTTGGTATTTAGAGGAGGTGGCTGCTTAAAGCAAGGTGAAAGTAAAACAGAACGCTCCCATAGGAACGTTCTGTTTTACTTTCACCTTGCTTTAAGCAGCCACTTGCCTTTAACACAGCTCTTTTTCAACCTGTATTACAAACACACTATTTATTTATGTCATTAAATATAAAAATCTACCCCCCCCCCTCCAAAAATATTTCTAACACCCCCCCCCCCCCCCACACACACACACACACACACACACCACTAATTTCTAAAAGCGATAAATAGCGAGTTCATATATATTGTACATCTTTCATTGTCTGGATAGTTAATCATGCGGATCGTTCCGGTTAGTGATTTCATCCATGTGAAGCGCTTTTGAACGCACATATCCAGTGTGAAAAGAGCGCTATATAAATGTGGTATAATAATAATAATAATAATTTGAAATCCTGGATCCGCACCTAAAAGTAATTACATGTATGTTCATACAGTGTGTCCTTAACAAGAGCATTGTTCCTACTCTAGAAACTTTGTGATATTTCGATAAAGTGTTGCTGTACAGTTTTTTTACTCGAATCCATTCAGCAACATTCTATAGTTCTTCTCATTTCATTAGATCTTACAAGTGTCAAACATCGTTAATGTTCTGTGACCGGGCTTGCATCGGATCTATACTAACCCGGAAGTTCATTTCTGTACAACATCTGCACGGGCAACACGGACCCAGAACTTTGAACATCACGTTGTTGTCGTGATCCAAAACATCAAACTTGGCACTGAAAACACTGAACCTGCAATATCGAACACACATACTTCATATTTAACCCTTCGCTTGCTGAATTTTAAAACAAATTTCTCCTTCTTTACCCATGCCCCGTTGTATAATTACATATATCTTCACTGTGTACAAGTATTTCGTTGTGCAATCACTGCTGTGGAGTGCACTGGTTGCACAATCAACTTGTAAATAGTGCAGACCCTGATGAGACAGCTCCTGCAGGAGCTGTCTCATCTGGGTCTTCACTATTTACAGGTAGGTATATTGACGTGAATAGCAAGCGAAGGGTTAAGCTTATAGGGTTATGCACTACTTGATTGGCAGTTGGAAACAACATGAATATCTTTTTTAAAATATTTTCGTCTGCGTCGGGGTCAAGTAGATTTCCCTTTACAAAACATAAAGCGTTTATTCTGCGCCCACGATGTTAGCAGATAGGATCATGGAATTGGCTATGGAGGCGAAAGAGTCATATATGTTTATTCTTTGTTCCCTTGACGAAGTTAAAAGATCTAGTCTGGCCAAATTCTTTAAGAGGTGCTCCACTTACTTCTGTTTGACGGCGCCCAGCGTTCGACCGAGGCAGTCAACAACGTAGAGTTTCTGGAGACACATAAAGCAGTCGAGACAACAACAACAGTCGCAACGGCAACATGAACGATGGAAACTGAATACAAAATCGTCCTGCATCGAGAACATCTCCATAGCGAGCTGGCGATTAGGACCGCATGCCCAGCGGCAAAAACAGCTCGAGTCTGTGGGGAAAATACAGAAAATCGACTTAATAAGTGAAAGGTTTGATACGTGAAATTTATTAAAAAATCATCAAATTCCAGACCTGTTTTCTTTTGTTTGACCTGCATTAGCTGGGTGACACTTAGGTGTCACTCAATTCTCCATTGTCTGTCAGTCCGTCCGTCTGTCCATTTGTCTGTCACACTTTCTTGCGTCACGCTTTTGTTCAGACATCTGCGGCAGGTGACACCCGTGATCCTCAGAACACACTTGGGTTTAAAATGGTTCTGGGTAAGAACAATACATGCTCAGTTCTATTTTTCTATAAATACGCATGACTATATAATCCCAGAAATAAGACAATACATCTCTGAAATACAGTTCTATTTGTTTTCTGTTTAAATATTATTTATATTTCAAATGTTATATACTAGAATCTCTTAAAAGTGATCATTTCATAAATTTATAAACATGTTGATCTTTAAAAACGGAGAGCTGTCTTAATGACCGACCATTATACGTCTTGACAATGGTCATTTCAGTGAGGTTGTACTTAACTTCGCATATTAGCTGTTATCGCGCACGAAACACAAGGAGCTACCATAATTGTATCAGATGAACATGGTTTGCTTCTTCACTTGATAACCCCACCTTTTATGCCTTTGTAAATAGTGTGAATCTGGATCAATCAAACAACCCCTTACATTTGGCCAACTGTCTTTCATATTTGCTTATATGTTACAGACCTGAATTACACTTTATAACGACAATAGTATTACAAGTATTACAGTAATTAATATTATATAATTGGTGGAATCTTACATTAGTGGTTTAATTCTGTTTGATGCGTACCTTCTCCTCCAAAGAAAAGCTGTTGGTGATTCATGTCCCAGATCTGATACGAATTTGGAGCGCCACATCCCTCTGCAAAAGTCCGATAATATTATGGTTAACCTTTTACCTGATATAGCCGAGACGATTTTTGACGAGTCAGGGTCTGCTCTGTTTGCTTACAGAATATATTAGACCTTGTTTTATACTACATTATATTTGCCATAGGTATGTATTTCTTTGTTTTATACATGTACATTGTATAACAATTTAAGAAACGTAGTTGATACTCATACTATGTGCTGTATGCAATGAATATTCATCGGGTAAATTGTTAAGATGGCATAAGTTACAGATCTATGCAAGATGTGAATACTTGTTAGGTTTGTTTATTGGCAGTGTATGTTTCTTTTACAGACACCTCTCTCATGCTTCTAGTACATGTACATATATATTGTGCTTTTACCAACAACATCAGAATCCATTCGCTGTCGAATGATCACCATCCCCGTGTTCTTCAGTACGTCTAGTCCTGGTGGACACATCATGCGAGGATTAAGAGACATCCTCCGCTGAAGAGTTGACTCAGGGTTGATATTAGTTTCGTCGTCCTCTTGAGATGTTTGATATGGGGCAGTCATAATTACTACGCCGGAAGTTGACCCTGCAGGGCTTGTGTAAATATCATCACCGTTTGTCACTTCTTCGCCATTGTTTGTATGTTCTTTTATTGGAGAATCATTTCCCATAGTTGTAGACTTCTCTATGCATTGCTGAGATGATGGGGAAGAAAGTAACGGACGAGGCTGGGCGATGACAGCAGCAACTCTGTTTTTCTTCCTGTTAGTGAGAAATAACGAAGTGATCCCTCGTCTTGTTGTGTGAATATCCTTGCTTTCAGAAACGTTCTCTCTCAGATCTGGGCTACTGTAATTAATTAGTAGCTTGTTGTCCACATCTTCTTTTTTAAACAGGGTATTGACGCGACTGTACTTAGCATCCCATTTATCCATCCCGGTCAGGTCCACAGCGAATTCTTCAGCTTCTTTAATTTCCTTTGTGTCATCATCCTTTTCAGAATTGTTCGTTTGCTCCTTTTCCTTCGTCGCTTCGTCTGAATCAGCACTTTGCGGATCTTCCTTTTTCATTTCCATAGCTCTGTTATCTTTTGTTTCTCCATTTACATTATTTTCATTTCTTATTTCATTAGTTTCACCAACTCTCGATGGAATTTCACCAACTCTCGATGGAATTGAATTTTCTGAGTTATCAGCAGCCTCTCCTGGCGAATAGTCTTGTTTTTCTTGGAAATCCATATTGCCGTTAACTTCACCGGTAATTTTGCTAATTTCTAGATACACTTTCCTTCATTTAGCTACGTCGCGAATTATAAAATGCATCAAGTCTGTGTTGCACATAGCGACCAGCCAATTTTAACCCTTCACATGAGATGTTGTCTAACTTCGTTTAATTTTCTTGATACAGTATTCAATATATCATAAACTTACATGTGCTTGTCTCTGCAAGTTTGCAGTAAAAGTGTCCATAAGACTGAAACAATTAATCTGTGTTTGGTTGTTTTTATCCACGTATATTGTGTATTATCGATATATAGTCAGTAACAGTTTAAATATAACCAGGATGATGGACACTGTTGTTCTTTTCTTGTATCTACGATTCTGGAATGCAATGGTGCAAATACGAAATCAATTCTGTATAGCAGGCGATGCTCGACAATAGTGGATTCTTTGTGCTAAGAGATGCAGCTAACGAGTCTCTACTTTAACCCTTTCCCTCAAAGAAACGTGTTTTTACGCATTTGCAAACAGAGTAGACCCAGATCAGACGGCTCCTAGAGGAGCCGTCTGATCAGGGTCTGCTCTGTTTGCTTATGGACTTTGATAGATATGTTTCTTTACTTTCTAAAATGGCTACAATGTTCTACCTTCCATATATCATTATAATTATTTTGCCATGAATATTCAGTGGGTATTAAACTTTGAAATAAACATAGAACAGGGAAAGGGTTAACCCTTTCCCTGTTCTATGTTTATTCCAAATTTCAATACCTACTGAATATCCATGGACAAAATAGTTATAACGGTGCATGTGTATGGAATCTTGCGCATTGTAGCCATTTTAGAAAATAAAGAAACAAATATATCAAATTCCATTAGCAAACAGAACAGATCCTGATCAGGTGTCTCCTATAGGGGCCGTCTGATCAGGGTCTACTCTGTTTGCAAATGCGTGAAAACACGTTCAAATGAAGGAAAGGGCTAACTCATTTTAAACCTTATCGAGCTGAAAAAATGTCTGCCAAAAAATGTCGAGTTATTCGGTGTCTCATCTGGATCCAAGCTGTTTGCAAATGCGAGCCAGGTCGCGCTTAGCATGATAAGGGTTAGTCTGTAGTCTAAGTGAACTAGTCCTGATATATATGTTGAATGATTCTTATCTTTATTGTGAGGAGTGTTCTTGCAATCATTGTTTTGCCGGTTTGATGTTTGGTAAATAATCAAACAGCGCAGAACTTCCATGATCCTTATTGTCTGGGTCTACAATGTGTGTTTATCTATGACGCTATATACTTGGCTAATGACATGCATGTATTTGTGTTTTGTTTAAAACTAAAACGGTTGCTTAAATTCTTTTTATTCATTACTTTGTTCATCTCTCAAAAAATGGTTTAGCCTTACAGTGTGGGGCACGGGTTACTAATGTCCTTTGCAAATAGTGTAGACACAGATGAGAATGATCCTAGAGGAGTCATCTCATCAGGGTCCGCACTGTTTGACCTGTTTGAATTTTTGGAATTGTCTGTTTGAAAATTCAGCGTTGTAAGGGTTAGTCTTGAAGTCTGATTTAGTTCATTGAAAGCTGGTGGTTGTCAGCTATTATGGTTAAAAGTGTAATCTAAATGTTTTAAAAGAACATGCACAATTTTGATTATTGAAAAACAATCGGGTCGTTATACATATTCAGATCTAATTCAAATACAGTAAAACCCCGCTAATGCGAGCACTTAAAAGAGGTATAATTATGGGTGCTAGATGCAGGTGGTAGCTTAATGCAGGACAAAAGTAATGCTGAAAGCTCCTAAAGGAGCTTTCTGCATTACTTTTGTCCTGCATTAAGCAACCACCTGCTTATAAAGACACTCATGTTTATTCATTAAGTGGTCGCATTAGAGGGGTTATACTATATGAGAAAAACATGGCTGGCTTTAGATGTCATATTGACTCTACGTGTCGTATTCACAACGACCTGTCAGGTAGCTATTATTTCCCGTTTTATCATTTTGTCCAGATAATCAAACTTCAATCATCTTGTATCAAGAACGTATTAGCCACTTGACATCGATTTTAAATAGATTTAAGTTGTCACTGAAAGTAACATTCAGTCGATACATTAATTAAACCCGCAAAGCAAGGGATGTGTCGTCTTTAACCTGCATCACAGAGGAAGAGTTTCATTTAAAACAGTGACACTTCTTAAGGAACTGTGTTATCTGTATCCAAACAGTTTGTGTATATGTCACTACGGTGTGATTATGTTTAGCCCTTCACCAAATGAATATTCATGTAAAAATAGTGACTTTATAAATATCAATTAACTGAATTGTTAAAAGGGCATTTTAATACTTGATGCTTTGACCATGACAGAAACTGTAGAATCAGACCGATATTATCCATATGCAAAATGTGCAGGCACCGATGACGGCTTGTCATTCGT
Source organism: Azorinus chamasolen (assembly GCA_963576725.1). Classification (NCBI taxonomy): domain Eukaryota; kingdom Metazoa; phylum Mollusca; class Bivalvia; order Cardiida; family Solecurtidae; genus Azorinus; species Azorinus chamasolen. The sequence continues at coordinate 18,787,094 of OY755251.1, read as the reverse complement.
TCAAATGATGTTTCCATTGTTTTCCTTCGTGTCTTTTCATAATCATGATTAGAGCGTCAACTTGTTTCCATCTCAGCGTGTTATCTGTATCAAACCATTTGCATATACAAATATATAAAACCCCGCTAATGCGACCACTTAAAAGAGGTATAATTATGGGTGCTAGATGCAGGTGGTAGCTTAATGCAGGACAAAAATAATGCTGAAAGCTCCTAAAGGAGCTTTCTGCATTACTTTTGTCCTGCATTAAGCAACCACCTGCTTATAAAGACACTCATGTTTATTCGTTAAGTGGTCGCATTAGAGGGGTTATACTGTATAATTATATCATCACGAATTCGTCCATCGTGTGGTAAGTTTAGCCCTTTACTTGATGAATATTCATGTAAGAAAAAATAATGACATCATGAATATTCATAATATTAACATCCATAAGGAAACAGAGCAGACCCTGGTCTGACGCCTCAGGACTGCAGGAGCCGTCTGATCTGGGTCTGCTATGTTTGCAAAGACATTAAAAGACGTATTTATGGAGTAAGGGGTTAACCCTTTATTTGATTCTTGCAAAAAAAAAAAATGACTTAATAATATCAATTAGCTGAAGTTTTATAACGGCATATTAACAAGAGACTTTCATAGCAGAAAATGAAGGATCAGATCTATGAGTCAATAAGCAAACTGAGCAGACCCTCGTTAGACTGCTCCTTAAAGAGCCGTCTGATATGGCTTTACTCTGTTTGCAAATGTCTCTTTCAGGTGAAGTTTTTAACCAATTTAACCTGTGTCTCTTACTGGGCTCATCCAAATATGTTTTAATGAAAGTTCATTTTGATGGGTGTTCCTACAATAATGTGTTTGCCTAATGACCACTGGAAAATAATTTGTGAAACAAACATAGTGCAGACCGTGATCAGAGAGCTCCTTAACCAGCCCTTTGATTTGGGTCATGCTGGTGTAGTATTGTTTCGCATTTGGCATGAAAACTTTAGCTTGTCATGATACACACATATTTTATATTATCGATGCTAGAGTCGGCAAATATCTTAACCCTTATCCTGCTGAGCAAACTATTTTATACTATTTTACCCCGTACATTTTCAAAATTCAAACTACAAGCAGGCTGTATACCAGAATTTCATCAGAGTGTTAAACAGTTTGGATATTGATGAGACGCTGAGTTACTCGGCGTCTCATCTGAATCCAAATTGTTTACATAGGTAACCATGGATCCGCTGGCAGCAGGCTAAAGGGTATTGAAAAGGTATGGCGTAACAATACATGTATATCATTTTATAAGGAAAAGTGCATACATACACGTGTTGAACAAGAGTTATCTTTACAATAGACTTTTATGCTATGCATATCATCAAACGTACAAAAATAAATTATACGGGTGGTGGTAGTTATAAACCTCTGAATATGAGTCTTAGATCATTCTCAAGTATCTGATTGGTCAGATGCTTGAGAATAAGACTCAAACAAAAGTTTAATAATATTGGGGCATGGCCTTCGACTGACAATCACTTAGCTCTATATCACTGTGGTTCGAATCCCGGTCTGGGCATGTGATTGTTTTTTATTTTCTAGCTGGCTCGCGGTAGGTCGGTGGTTTTACCCGGGAGTTCTTCTGAGCACGGTACAGTGCAATAAGTTCCGTACACGGAAGAAATGTCGGGGTCTCATCGACCTGTTATTAGCTGGACGTTGCCATATGACTTAAATCCTGCTAAAAGCGACGCACAACCTCTTTACATATATGTTGTGTATAAATATCTGGGCGAAAAGTAGTCTGTCCGAGATGGACGAATCCGTGATTGCCTTTGGCTCAAATCTGACCAATCAAAAGCTTAAGAACAAACTCAGACTCAACTAAAAAGCTTTATAAGCATGGACCCTGGTTGGTCAGATTCTGACCAACCGATGCTTAAGAATGATCTCAAACTCATGCAAAACGTTTCTGAGGGCCAGATTACGTCTTCAAAATTGAATAGAAGAATGCTTGCATTAACCCTTTCAGTGCGGTAAGTGAGTCACTCACTAAATTTCTTTGCAAACAGTGTATACCCAGATGAGCATCGGCAGATTATCGATAAAAATATAACCCGGATCTCGTTTGAGAACATCGGGTCTCTATTTTAAGTATGTTTATTCTTGTGACAAACATCAGTAGTAACATCATCCAAGAAAGATAATTAGATGGGAAGCACTTAGCTTATTTAGAGGATCCTGTCCTTTTTTTAATTTTGCAATTTGCAAAGTGTTGGCGTAATTAATGTTCATGCTTGTATTATTCAAGAACAATCACAAGAGGTGTTTAAATTTTAATATTCTAATCTATTGGCAGTGCATTGAACGTGTCCTGTAAAGATTGGTATTGTTATTCGCGTGCTAGATTTTACGCTGCACTGTTGCATCGGATGAAAAGCTCTCGAACAACAAACAATCTCTCGAATAACAAATAAGTAAAAATTCAAACTATGCTGTGTCGTAGTTGGATTTACAGATCTATATTCGATAAAAACAAACAGACATAAAACCCCAACAAAAACAAATGATGCACATATACAGCACGTATAAGAATGCAAGAAAAGCAAAACAATACAAGCCAAAAATAATTATAGTTTGTAATTGATTATTCACATCAAGCCCTGGTTTATGTGCGACAGTAAGTTTCGATATGAGAAGGTCAACGAAACCATTAACATTTAACAATATAATCTTGAACCACTTCGACAATACGTTCATTTAGAGCCAGTTTATACTGATTCGTCGTGCAAAACGCCACACTATTTCGCCACACTCACATAAAACACTTTGAACTATGTTTGTGGAAGAAACTACTTGGCAAACTGGTTACAGTTGGTACGAAGATCTTACCATTTGCCCAATACATATCGAAACCTGTGATTTCGAGTGAGATCTTAGGTTTTCAGGTTAAGTGTGCACAAATGGACGTGCGGAGAATCTAGGATCGCCGAATCATTAATTGTGTGCCATAATGTTCTGCACATAGAATAATGGTGAAAAGGTTTATTCCATCTATATATAATAAATATCTGCTCTTATATACAAGAATTATGTCATAAAAAGTGTATTCTTAACTTTGGTGTGCAGTGGTCTAGTGGTAACGCGCTTGACTACCAATCCGGAGGTCCGGGGTTCAAATCCCGGTATCTCCCGGAACTTTCAGAGATGCTTTTCAGTGTCTCCCTCCTCCTCTCCGCCCAGGGGTTAAAATGGGTACCTGTGATGGTCACTAGCCGGTACTGTGGCTGCATGACTGCACCATATGTTAGCAGTGCTCAATATTGTAGGCGAATGACTCAATGACCAGGGAAGTAAATGGACAGTCGGCTGAGCGGTCTTTCGGACTGAAATTAGACTATAACTAGATACTTTACTTTATTCTATTTCAACGTTGAGATTGATGTTATTTGTAAATTTGCTAATATTTTACCAAACAAACACACAAGTGTGGGCACGCATACACGAACATGCATGCGCATGCATGCATACATACACGCACGTACGTACATACGCACGCACACAAACATGCGCGCAAGCACGTCTCGGCGCACGTGCATGCATATTCCGTCGAAAACTGCATTTGGTGTTATAATCAGATTTTAACCCTTTACCTGTTGAATATACGTAATCATATCAGAAATTATTACATCATTAAGCACACATTTATTTTCAATTACATGGCAGAATCTATAAAATCATATCTAACTGTTTTATTTCATAATTAATACGAACGATCCTTTAGTAGCCGTCTGATCTGGGTGTACTCTGTTAGCACAGGCGGAAAATATGTATCTTCTTCTTCTTCTTCTTCCGATATAAGGGTAGGGATCCTCATGGAACGTATTTTACCCTGTGTTTAAAACTGTGATGCCCGTAAAAACAGCTGTCTATTTACAATTGAAACTTAAAATTATTTACAATGCTAGGGTATCTAGTGCTGCGGGGGTTGGAGGGCCCCGACCTCAACCCTGAAGCTCTCCAGCGTGAGGCAGTTGGTAGTTCTGGCCGGCAGCAAGTTCCAGTCCCTGATCGTTCTAGGGAAGAAGCTGTTCTTATATACAGATGTATTGGCCGGGATTTGGTAGAAGCGGTTTGCACCTCTTGTTCTGGAATCACTCTGTCTGAGCGGGTTGTCAGGAACCTCAACAATGTTGTTGTTGATCTTGAAAAGCATCACTATTCTTGATATGTATCGGCGGTGTTGCAGGGAATCCCAGCCTAGGTTGTGTACCATCTTCGTTACACATCCAGGTGTTCTGTCTGTATAACGGTTGTTAACAAACCTGGCTGCTTTCCGCTGGACCTGTTCCAGGGTGTGGGCATCGGTTGTGCTTGTGGGGTCCCATACACTGCTTGCATACTCTAGGCTTGGTCTGACTATGGTAGTGTATGCAGCTGCCTTGACTGTTGGTGAGCACTCTCCAAGGTTCCTCCTTATAAAGCCCAGTGTCCGGCTACCTTTTGCTGCGGTGCTGTTGACATGGCTCTTCCATTGAAGGTCATCGCTAATTGTGACTCCCAGATGTTTGCTGTTTTCTGCAGTGCTTAGTGTCTCGCCATGGAGAGTGTATCTGGTCTCAATCCTATGACGGCTGCTTCCCTTGATTCTGAGTACAGTGCACTTTGCTGGATGAAAAGCCATTTGCCAATCCCTTTCCCACTTTTCAAGGGCTTCTAGGTCTTTTTGTAGCAGAGATGCATCCTGTAATGTCTTAATGTGGCGGAAGAGAATGCTATCATCAGCAAAGAGTCGGGTGCTTGAGTGAGAGACGCAATCTGGAAGGTCATTGATATAGGTGAGGAACAACAATGGCCCAAGTACAGTACCTTGTGGCACGCCTGAAATGACATCTGCTGAGCTGGACTTCTCCCCTTCTAGAAGGACCTGTTGTTTACGGTCAGATAGGAAGGCTCGTATCCATTTCAGTGTTGTTCCTCTCACTCCGTAGAAGCTCAGTTTATGACATAGTCGTTGATGGGGCACCTTGTCAAATGCTTTCGCGAAGTCAAGCAATATGACATCTACTTGTCCCTTTCCCTGCAGTTTACTGGCAATGGTCTGCATGGTCCATAGGAGTTGAGATTCGCACGAGCGTCTGGTCCGAAATCCATGTTGTGCTTCGGTGAGAACTTGGTGTTTGTCATAAAATCTCATCACGGAACTGTACACTATGTGTTCAAGGACCTTGCACACCACTGACGTGAGGGATACCGGGCGGTAGTTAGATGGAAGGTGCTTCTCGCCTTTCTCGAAAACTGGGACTATGTTGGCGTCTCTCCAATCTTTTGGAACTTTACCCAGATCTAGGGATGATTGGTATATCCTAGATAATACTGGAGCGAGTTCGTCGGCAGCTGTTTTAAGAATGGCTGTCGGTATACAGTCAGGTCCGGTTGCTTTGTGCTGGTTTAAGTTTTCCAACTGTTTCAAGACTCCGTTGGGATAAACAGTGATGTTTTCCATGGTTGGATACGGACTAGGACCTTTATCTGGTTGGTTAGTTGTGTCTTCTTCAGTAAAAACTGATTTGAACTGATCGTTCAGGATTTCTGCTTTGGTTTTCGCTTCACTGTGGATAAATCCATCCTTGTTCTTTAATGGAGCGATGCCGGTTGATTCTTGCTTTTTCGTCTTTATGTAGGCCCAGAATTTCTTAGGTTGATCTTTGTAGTTCTGTGACATGTCTAACATGTATTGTCTGTGAGCGTGACGCATCTCGCGCTGAGATTGTGTCTGCAACTTGGTGTACCGGTTCCAGTCTGCCTGTTGATTGGTGCGTCGTGCCTTTTTGTAGGCCCTGTACTTTCGCTTAGTCTGCCTTCGGAGATGGCTGTTAACCCATGGGTGAGTGTGCCTTGCTAGGGTTCTCCGAGTGGGGACAAAGTCTTTAACAGCTTTGTCGATGGCTGATTTGAAGTCTTCCCACATGTCATCAATTGTTGCAAAAGTTTGATTAAGGAAAAGGCTACTGTATCGTGCCAGAGCTGCTTTGATGCCTTCTGTGTTGGCTTTCTGCCATAGGTAGATAGTCCTTCTTTTGGGTCTCGCACGGGCCGGTTGAGTTGCTAGATCAAACAGCACAATGTCATGGTCACTTTTAACAGAAATTGGTGGTAAAGGTTTACAGCGCTCAGAGAAACTTGGGTGGGTTGTGAAAATGAGGTCAAGAATGTTTTCTCCCCGTGTTGCGAAATCAACCATTTGCTCGACTCCGAGGTCCGAGGCTAGGTCGAGAAAATGTTGGCTAACTCTCTTGGGGTAGTTTTTGGAGGTTGGTATAGAGTTGTCTTTCCATGAAACATCTGGTATGTTGTAGTCTCCGCCAAGAACCAAAATTGATCGTTTTTTGTTGGCTTTGAGCTGAATGAATTCAGCGCGTGTGTTTTCCAGGTAGTCTTCATCTGTTCTGTTAGGCGGGCGATAATAGGAGGCAAAAACTATATTCTTCTTTGATTTGGTTTTGATAGTTCCAGATATTAGTTCCACTGTTTTACTACATTTGATGTCAGTAACATTTAACTCCTTTTTAGCAGCTATCAAGACTCCCCCATGAGGGTTGTCGCTACGATCATTTCGATAGACATCATATCCAAGGGACTCTTCAAATATTTCGTTAGAGTTTATGTCACTGCTAAGCCACGTTTCAGTTCCCAGGATGACATCAGGGCGTGCTGTGTCAATTAAAATGGATATGTCTTTTAGTTTCTTTCTCGCACTCTGGAAATTTATACAGAGGAACCTTATCGAGCTGCTTTTTCTATGACGCTTTACTGAAGGATTTGGCTTGGGGGAAGAGGCGACAGTTGGACTTCCAATTGAACTGAGGGTAGAATTGGATATATCAACCAAAGACAAGTCTGGTTGCAGTGGGGAATGAGGATCTGAATGACAAGAACTGCAGGTACTATCAATAATGCCACTACAGTTGACAGAGGAATGATTGCTGTCTGCATCTGGGGGGTCGTACAATATAGTACTCCTGTTCAGAGAGCGACAATTTGGGCAGTACCAAGGAACATCAGTGTCAACAAATGTCTGGAAATCAAAAGAGTTCATGTTGAGGCACGATTTGTGGCTCCACATGTCGCATTCATCACATGCTAGAGAGTCTTGGTTAACTCGTACAGCCCTCTTGCAAACTCCACAGGGATATCTGGGTTGACGTGGGCCAGGGTTTGGTTCTATGCCACTAATCAACAAAAGAAGAACACAGTGCTTTCGACATTTTAACTTTATAGGGATTGACGGTGGACAACCTCTCGTATGTTTCATGTACAGCCAAAATATCACTTTTGGGTCAAAGTCAAAAACTTGTGTGACATAGTATGTATGAAGGAAATGGTTAAAGGCCACTACAAAACTGCACGTCTAGCACTTTGATTTCCCTGGGTTATGATTCATAGATGGTCGTCTCAAAATAATTTGTCACGGAATTTAATATTTATATAAAAAATGATTTTAGTATAATTTTCATATCTAACATAGTATTATTAAATAATTTTCAATATATCAATCAAACCAGGTATATTTTGTTATATTGTATTGTCAAATATTCCTCTCTAAATCTAATAGCAAATCATACCTTTGAATGCACCCCTATGAACTACCTTCTCGCAGGTGCTCGGGAGACATACCGAGATTTTAGATCAATATAAAGACAATAAGACGAAAACTTCGGTAGCCGATCATGAAGTTTGGTACTTTGTATTGAGTGACTTCCGGATGTCTTCGTGCATTGCATAGTAGGTAAGTGTGTATTGATACTGGACTTTCGAAAGACAGAAGTGTTTCTATTTCCTCCGGTTCAAGTGCCGTCGAGAGCTGTTAGCCGATACCTCTTCTGTTTGATCTGGGTCGCGTAGACGCACTTTTGAGAATGACGCAGGGATGGTGATGCTGCGATTACTCACTGCTTCCATTCATAACAAATTAGATTTCAGCCTTGAACATAGTGTGAAATCAATAAGTCTATCAATGACTAATAAACCCATATTTTGAATATTCATTACTCACGGTGTCCTTATATAGCACACACAATTTGAGTCTCTTTGGATATTCCACTGTGACTGTCATCTTCCTTGAGATAACTAATAAACCGTGCCAGTGGATTACACATTTCAGACACTGTTGGGTCCAAAAGTGGATAGCAAAGTTTCATTGCTGGATTCAAAAGTGATTAGATTATTTTACAAATATGAATCATTATCTGTGATGCGGGGTCGGTGATGAGAGTAATCTGAAATGATTTTCAGATTGATAGAATTTGTGAATGTGATGTCATTTTCTGAAGAGTACTTGAAATGCGTACCATGTGGATTTTGTGGTAAATTGTCAAACATGTTGATAAATATAAGTCACACTACACAGTCATGTAGCTCTGTCCTATAAATGCATTTCTGTGATAATGATCAAGGATATAATCTTACATGCTTCACTGATTGAAGAAATATATCATTAAAGTTCTACTGTAGTCCATACATACATGTAAATGAAGTGTATACACAGCTGTTTCTTGCTAACACAGTGAAAATAAATTAAGAATGATTAACACAATCCTAAACCATACCAAGTATAAATGGCATACAGGATACATCTTGACTCTTATCAAATTTTGAATAGTATATGTAACTAAAGTAATATTGTTTGAACTGTGCCAGTGTTCTATCTAGCTTGAATTTAGAGGGGCCTTTCAAGCCTATAGATGTACTTTCTTATCTATATAGGGGACAATCTATAAAGTTTGGAACCAAAAGTAAGAATAGGTAAAACTGTAATATAAACATCCCAATTTGTTTAATACAAGACAAACTTTTGTCCCTTGTCAGACTTGAACACAACCTTTAATTCTTTGGTACTCATACTGATAACTTAACATATTGATGACATATTGACTTGAACAATCTAACTTAAAAAAAAAAAATCATCACATTTGACAAACTTTTTGCACTTGCATCAAATTTTTTAGGATCACTGTCAATATAGTTCTGGGACATTAGATTTATACCTTGAGAAGTATCACATGTGTTTGTGGATGAACTTTGACTCGTCTCTGACTCTGAGTCTGAATAGCTAGACTTTGATTTTTTTAGACGAAGAGGCAAAATAGTAAGAAACTTGCTTCATCTTTGTGATGCTGGCTTGATTCTATACTTCGTAACAAAAACTCACAATGCGAGTCCATGTCATGCGGAATGGTTATCGAGTTTTTACCACAGTTCATGTGATTAGAAAAAAGAGACTAAGGAACACAAAAAAACAATCGTCAGTTCCAACAAATTACAAGGAGTTTCAAATGCGCCTGCCATAGCCACAATAGTATTAATTACCAGTATGCACCATTTTGTCAAAAAGAGCCAATGGCGCAATGTTCCGATTGACTGTGAATTGATTTGTGAACGTGTATTGATGTGTAAGATTGAAGAAAAAAATGTGAACGAGAACATCTGCTGTGTAATAGTTGGCCTACATATTCATTGAAATGAGAATGTCCGGTACACATATTTGAATTTTAAGACAGCTTCCAATGAATGACAGGCGTTCTTCCATTGATTTCCATAGCATTATTCTTTCCTTTCAATTATAGTGCCAAACTTAATTATTCAGCTTTACAAACCAGGGGAGAGGGAAAATTGGAATACTTAGGGATAATTATGGTACAGTGTAGTAAGACTTAAGTTTGTCACTTCAAAATAATATGTTACTTTCTTTTACTTAATGACTATTGATGTGACATGTTAATATCCAAAATGACCCCCTTTTTGTCCCCTAATTTAGCAGGATGACACTCAGGGATCACTTCTCCATTTCCTGTCATGCTTTTTCATCACACTTTTTTTCATCATATTTATCCCAGAAAGTGGCGCACATGTTCTCCTGAACTCTGTTGCTCTAGACTGGTCGCGTGGCTCAGTGGTAGAGCGTCTGCCTGCGGTACAGAAGGTCCTGGTTGGATCCCCGGCTGCGACAGACCAAAAGTTGTTAAAAGTTGGTACTAGTAGCTCCTTTGTTGACGCTCAGCATTAAAAGGGTAGTTCTAGCACTGGTCGGCCCGGTGTCAGGATAATGTGACTGGGTGGGGTGTCCTTGCCATGCGCAGGGGCAGGGGCATTCCAGTGAGGCAGCACCATAACTTGTCTCAAGCGAGTGCCGTCTGCAAATAACTGAAATACTGTTGGTCGGACGTAAAACCCAACTCACTCACTCACTCTTGCTCTAGCAATTAATCAAAATGATTTTCAAATGAAATAAGCACTGAATCAGCTTCTTAAGCAGTTTCTTTAAATTATTAGTTTATCCATTTATATCTGTCATATAAATCCTGTTTCCAAACCAAATAGTAAAAAACCAATAGATATTAATTATTATTCAGAAATCAATCCTTTTTGCAAAGGATTCCCTATGGACCGGCCGTTTTCTGGCAATTTTGGGGAAGATTGCTTTTTTATAGTTGGGATTTTTTTCATGCGTAAAACTCAGTGATTTGGAAAGCATTTTTTGTACCATTTTAACTTATTTGTATTTGTTCTAGCATTTTGCCGTAATCAAAATTTGGTCTCTATTGGCCCTTATTGGGATTTTTTCCCAAAATGGGATTTTTTACCTGTTTTGCGTTGGAAATGAGTCCTTTGAACAGACCCATGTAGACACCAGCAAAAGGCCTGATGGTGTAAAGAGTTCATTTATCCAGGATGTATACGACTATTACTATATATTGTATCAGTTTGATTTTTTGTTGTTGACATGAGTATAATATTTTTAACTCTTTGTACACTAAGTATTTGTTGTCCACAAATATGAATGTCTGCTATAAGTCACAAAGTTCAATTTTACTTACATTTCCTGTATAAAAATACAGTCAGAGTGATAAGCAGTTTGGATCCTGATAACATACTTCTCAGCTGGATCTAAACTATTTGCATAGGTAATCATGAACTCACCTAAACATACAAAGGGTTAAGTCAGAGGTCCAGATAAGATGTGTAAATTCAAACATTTTCAACTATAGCTACTTATTTCTCAACCAAACCCTATACATGTACATGTGCTGTGATCACTCTTTAGAATCTTCTCTTCGAGACGATTCTAAAGAGTGGTCTCGCTATGGAGTTTCGAGAAATGACAATTTTAGTATTTGGATACACACCTCTATCTGTAGCTCTGGGTTCAGTAAATCATGACTATATTTTTGTTTCAGAAAGCAGTATCAATCATACAGAGTTGACAATGTCAGACTTTGAGGACACTGACAAGCCTCCGGCACCCCCAGTCAGGCTGACAAGTACAAGGTACTACTTCTGCTCTCTCAGTTTTTAGGCATCCGACAGGGCTGTAGATAAGATACGTCATACTTATCTGTAAAAATCTTTTATTTTCAGCCAAACTCTATTTTGCTTCTAGAATTACTTGTTAATAAAGTGGTGGTCTAGTGGTAGGACGTTAGACTTGTGATCGAAGGGTCCCCGGTTTGAATCCTGCCATCGGACTTTAAGAATTTTTCTGAGCAAAAAATGCATCCCATGTTTGCTCCTCTCTACCCAGGTGTATAAATGGGTACCTGTGAGGGAAATAAGTCAATGCGCCATCGCTGCCTTAGGCGCCGAGTGTTAATGGCCGACTTATAACCCATTGACCAGGGGGTAAATTGTGAAGTCTGGAGAATATGTACATTGTATGTAGTTCCAGACAAACCTCACCTTTACCTTTTTAATAAAAACGCTCTAAAGAGGACATTGAATTAGTATCAACATCGGTCTTGGAGACAGGTGGCAGCTTAAAGCAAGGTGAAAGTCGTGCAAAAAGCTCCTCTAGGAGCTTTCTGTATGACTTTCACCCAGCCTTAAGCAGCCACCTGCCTAAAAGTATCTAAATTCTTCTCTACTAGAATTCCAGTTTAGAGGGGGTTTACTGTAACTCCATAGACAAATCATTCTAATAAGAAGCAGCAAGACAGGGTTTGTCTGAGAAATGAAAAGATTATTTACTAAATACTCCTTTTCTACAGCTCTGGTCCAGAAGAATGGTTACCAGGCTTCTCTAGTGACATAATAAAGGGGGTGCAAATAAACTTAGGTTTATTAGGTTACTTCCGGTAGTAGAAGGTTTATTAGGTTAGTAGATAGGCGTAATGATTCTATAACCATGGAACTATTTTAGTTTTCAGCTCACCAGAGCACAAAGTGCTCAAGGTGAGCTTTTGTGATACCCCTGTGTCCGTCGTCCGTCGTCCGTCTGTCCGTCTGTCCGTCAACAATTTCAAACGACTTCTTCTTTGAAACCGACTGCCCAATTGTAACCAAACTTGGTCAGATACATACTGTTGGTGGGTGCTTCAAAAGTTGTTAAAAGATAGTGGGTGGGGCCATCGGTCTTGTTGCCATGGCAACCATACACAATATCTAGAAAAATCTTCTTCTCCAGAATGACTTGTCCGATTTGAATATAGTTTTCACCAAAATGTTTCTCAGTTGATAGACTTCAAAAGTTGTGAAAAGAATTTTGATCCGGCAAAAAACATGGCCGCCAGAGGGCGTGGTCATTTTTTCCGTATATGGTAATATGGAATTTTCATAGGAAAATCTTTAAAAATCTTCTTCTCTGAAACTATAAAGCCTAGACCTTTGATATTTGGTATGTAGCATGATCTTATGGTCCTCTACAAAGATTGTTCAAATTATGGCCCCCGGGCCAAAAATGGCCCCGCCCAAGGGCTTATCAGTTTTTCATAGGAAAATCTTTAAAAATCTTCTTCTCTGAAACTGTAAGGCCTAGACCTTTGATATTTGGTATGTAGCATGATCTTATGGTCCTCTACAAATATTGTTCAAATTATGACCCCCGGGCCAAAAATGGCCCCGCCCAAGGGCTTGTCAGTTTTTCATAGGAAAATCTTAAAAAATCTTCTTCTCTGAAACTGTAAGGCCTAGACCTTTGATATTTGGTATATAGCATGATCTTATGGTCCTCTACAAATATTGTTCAAATTATGACCCCCGGACCAAAAATGGCCCGGCCCAAGGGCTAATCAGTTTTTCATAGGAAAATCTTTAAAAACCTTCTGTTCTCAAACTGTAAGGCCTACACCTTTGTTATTTGGTATGTAGCATGATCTTATAGTCCTCAACAAAAGTGGTTCAAATTATGACCCCCGGGCCTCAAATGGCCCCGTCCAAGTGCTTATCAGTTTTTCATAGGAAAATCTTTAAAAATCTTCTGTTCTCAAACTGTAAAGCCTAGACCTTTGATATTTGGCATGTAGCATGATCTTATGATCCTCTATAAATATTGTTCAAATTATGACCCCAGGGCCAAAAATGGCCCCGGCCTAGGTCTTATCAGTTTTTCATAGGAAAATCTTTAAAAATCTTCTTCTCTGAAGCTGTAAGGCCTAGACCTTTGATATTTAATATGTAGCATGATATTATGGTCCTCTACAATTGTTTTTCAAATTATGACCCCCTTGCCAAAAATGGCCCGCCCAAAGGCTTATCACTTTTCTATAGGAAAATCTTTAAAAATCTTCTGAAACTGTAAGGCCTAGACCTTTGATATTTGGTATATGTAGCATGATCTTATGGTCCTCTACAAGTATTGTTCAAATTATGACCCCCGGGCCAAAAATGCCCCGCCCAAGGGCTTATCAATTTTTCATTGGAAAATCTTTAAAAATCTACTGAAACGGTAAGGCCTAGACCATTGATATTTGGTATGACTAACATGATCTAATGGTCTTCTATAAATAAGTAGCTGTGGCTTGTGGTCCTCTGCCAAGAATGTTTAACTTATGACCCTGACCACTGGGCGAAACTTGGCACTGCCTCAGGGCTTATCAGTTTTTTATTGGAAAAATATGAAATATTATTTTTCTCTGAAACCATAAGGCATAGACCATTAATGAACCCCCCTGGAGTTATCTCAGGTGAGCGCTTCAGGGCCTCATGGCCCTCTTGTCTGTAAATATGCATAAACATGTTGATGGAATAGATCTAACAGATCTATTTGGTTTTCAAAAGAATTATTCAAATGAGAAAAAATAAAAATAATTGGCTACAGCTGGATTCGAACCCGCGCCTGATCCTACAAAAACTAATTCTAATCACTCTAGAGACGTCGCCCTTACCGATTACGCCACTGAGGCCACATACAAAATGACATTGATTTATCAGTTTTATTAATTTAATCCACAGCTGGCAAAACCTGCTTTTGATAAAATCAAACCTGGAAGCAAAGATTGACAAATAAATAGTTAATGTTTTCTTTTCATTCTCATGATAATTTGATTGATAAACTCTTACAGGGGCGGTGAAAGTCATAAACCTAAATATAGCCTGTTCAGTTCCATCGATTTATGAGTGACGTTAGGTCTGTCTAAAAATAGAAACCGAGACTACGTAACCCGAATTTGACCAAAGAATATTAGATCATGTCTGTTTGAAATAACTAATCGACCCTCGATTCAAATCATCTTATTTTTCAAATTCAACCACGTTTCCCTTCTAGTAATGCAAGTATCGAAACTATATTCCTCTGCGGTAGCTCATTAGATCTATTTACGTCTAAATGGAAGTGAAAAGGGAGGGATCCGTTGATCGAAAAACTGCATTTTCAATGTAAATTATTTCAAGAGTGTTATGAGTCTATAAAAAAAACATTTAACTATATTGACTGGATAAATCGAATAATAGGTTAGTGCCGTAGATGGGACGCCTTTATCCGACTCGGAGAGAAAACAGTTGAGGCTCGGCAAGCCTCGCCTCAACGTTTTCTCCCCTCGTCGGATAAAGGCGTCCCATCTACGGCACTAACCTATTATTCTCTATATCTAGAGTCCAAAGTACTCCAGGCACAGGGGGCCATTTCATGGGTCTAGATGGTCTAAAAAGTCAAAATAATTGATTTGATCGATTTAGTGTTATATGGCCCCCTGTGGCCCCAGGCAACTACAATTCAGAAGAACTACACAACCATAGTTATATAGGCATATTTCGAATAATAAAATCATCATTTCACCACCAAACCCTATGTTATGATCACTCTCTAGAATTGTCACGAAGAGATGTTTCCAAAGAGCAGACATAAGACTGAGTTTGATTGAGAAACAAATGTTAAACACTTTTCTTCATATAAACATGTTTTCACACATCTGCAAACAAAGTAGATCCAGATCAGATGGCTCCTATAAGGCTCCTATAGGAGCCGTCTGATCAGGGTCTGCTCTGTTTACTAATAGAAGTTGAAATACCTGTTTGTTTACTTTCTAAAACTGCTACAATGTTCTAATTTCCATATTTCCTTGTGAATATTCAGTAGGTTATGAGGTATTGAAAGTTGAAATTATATGTAGAACAGGGAAAGGGTTAATACCTGAAAAAAAAAACCAACATGTTTTAAACTTTACTCAATTCTAGCAAAACACAGCATTATTTAATTTACATAAAAATGCTGTAATTCTTTACTCCATAGACACCTTTGGAACATAATAGATCCAGATCAGACGGCGATATTTTAGATTTTTGTTGAACCTGCTTGTGGTTGGGTGTATATGCATGTGAGTCTGTTAGACTATCAGTATATATTGAATGAGCATAACTAAATATAATTTTCTACACATTTTCATCATGAGTAGACTTTGTGCTGAGCTTCATTCAGGGCTGTAGATAAATCGCATGCTGATCTATTAAAATGTCTTACTGCTCAGCCAAGCCACGTCTTGCAGCAATTCATCATAACTGCCTTAACCCTTTCCCTCATATAAACACCGTTTGTTGCATTTGTACACAGAGAAGACCCAGATCAGACAGCTCCTAGAGGAGCCATCTGATCAGGGTCTGCTCTGTTTGCTAATGGAATTCTTTAAGTTTCTACAATGGCTTTAATGTTTCTCCTTCCATTTTTCATTATCCCCCACCGCATAGCGGAGGGGGGTTATAGGAATGGCCTCTGTCTGTCTGTCCGTCTGTCCATCTGTCCGTCCGTCTGTCCGTAACAATTTCGTGTCCGCTCGATATCTCCTATACCCCTTGAAGGATTTTCAAGAAAATTGCCTCAAATGTTAACCAAGTTGAGACGATGTGCAGAACATATGTGGCAGATATGTCGGCTCAAGGTCAAGGTCACATTTGAAGGTCAAGGGTTTTAACCTTCAATTTCCATTGCATTTTTGTGTCCGCTCCATATCTTCTAAACCCTTTGAAGGATTTTCATGAAACTTAAGTCAAATGTTAACCAAATTAAGACGATGTGCAGAACACATGTGGCAGTCATGTCGGCTCAAGTTCAAGGTCACATTTGAAGGTCAAGTGTTTAAACCTTCAGTTGCCATAACAGTTTCGTGTCCGCTCCATATCTTCTAAACCCTTTGAAGGATTTTCATAAAACTTGACTCAAATATTGAATGAATTGAGACAATGTGCAGAACCCATGCGGCAGTCATGTTGGCTCAAGGTCAAGGTCACATTTGAAGGTCAAGTGTTCTAACCTTTAATTTCCGTTACATTTTCGTGTCCGCTCCATATCTTCTAAAGCCTTTGAAGGATTTTCATAAAAGTTTAGTTAAATGTTAGCTAAATTGAGACAATGTGCAGAACACATGTGCCAGTCATGTCGGCCCAAGGTCAAGGTCACATTTGAAGATCAAGTGTTCTTACCTTCAATTTCCATTATAGTTTCATTATCTCCTATACCCCTTGAAGGATTTTCAAGAAACTTGCCTCAAATGTTAACCACATTGAGACAATGTGCAGAACATATGTGGCAGTCATGTCAGGTCAAGGTCACATTTGAAGGCCAAGTGATTTAATTTTCAATTTCCATTACATTTCGTGTCCGCTCCATATCTTCTAAACCATTTGAAGGATTTTCATAAAACTTGAGCCAAATATTAACCAAATTAAGACGATGTACAGAACACATGTGGCAGTCATGTCGGCTCAAGTTCAAGGTCACATTTGAAGGTCAAGTGTTTAAACCTTCAGTTGCCATTACAGTTTCGTGTCCGCTCAATGATTGTCTTCTAAACCCTTTGATGGATTTTCATAAAACTTGAGTCAAATATTAAATGAATTGAGACGATGTGCAGAACCCATGCGGCAGTCATGTTGGCTCAAGGTCAAGGTCACGTTTGAAGGTCAAGTGTTCTAACCTTTAATTTCCGTTACATTTTCATGTCCGCTCCATATCTTCTAAAGCCTTTGAAGGATTTTCATAAAAGTTTAGTTAAATGTTAGCTAAATTGAGACGATGTGCAGAACACACGTGCCAGTCATGTCGGCTCATGGTCAAGGTCACATTTGAAGATCAAGTGTTCTTACCTTCAATTTCCATTATAGTTTCGTTATCTCCTATACCCCTTGAAGGATTTTCAAGAAACTTGCCTCAAATGTTAACCACGTTGAGACAATGTGCAGAACATATGTGGCAGTCATGTCGGGTCAAGGTCACATTTGAAGGCCAAGTGATTTAATCTTCAATTTCCATTACATTTCGTGTCCGCTCCATATCTTCTAAACCATTTGAAGGATTTTCATAAAACTTGAGTCAAATATTAACCGAATTGAGATGATGTGCAGAACACATGTGGCAGTCATGTCGGCTCAAGGTCAAGGTCACATTTGAAAGTCGTGTTCTTACCTTCAGTTTCCATTATATTTGTTTCCGCGTCCTATTTTCTTAACAACTGGAAGGTTGAATGTCAACCACGTTAAAACCCATTGTATCACCTTAAGGTCAATGTCTTAATTAAAGTGGCGGCGGTGGGGGATATAGCTGTCCTTTGGACTGCCTTGTTATAACTATTTTGTCCATGAATATTCAGTAGGTATTGAAATTTGGACAAAGTACAGAACAGGGAAAAGGTTAAAGAAGTGGTTCTAATGAGTTGCAGCAAGATAACGTTTGGCCGGGGGGGGGGGGGGGATATCAAAAATATTTTATTTAGATTTTCTAATTACACTTTTTATCTACAGCCCTGATCAGCTGTTTGTTGAGCTGATAAGCCCTGATAGGCTTTGTTGAGCTATCTTCCTTGGGTATCTTGCTATTGTAAAGCAATGAGCCATGGTCTTATTCTGTCTAACAAGGTCACAGCATCTCATCCATATTGAGTTGGGGAAGAATTTCACAAAGAATTTCACAAAGTCCATCTTCTGTTTTACAGTGCCAATATGCCACAGGAGCACAAGCCCCTGCCTAGGGAACCAGTTGATTCAAAGAAAATGAAAACACCAAAGAGTAAGTGTTGTATTGAAAACATGAATAGTACAGTTTAACCCTTTCCTTCATATAAATGCCTTTTCATGTCTTTGCAAACAGTGTAGACCCAGATCAGATGGCTCCTGTAGGATCAGGGTCTGCTCTGTTTGCTTATGAAACTATAATAGATTTGGCTCTACAGTTTAACCAATACCAGAAACAGATATGTGTACATATACCTTTATCAAAATTCAGCTAACAAATATTCATGATGTCATTATTTCTAACATGAATATTCAACAAGGAAAGGGTTAACTAACATGATGCTAGATAATGTCCTCACTCTTAGTGGACTGATGTAAGTGTATGACGATGACAAGTCCATTGTGGCTCAACTGCATTTGAATACAGAGTATACCAAAAACATTTTGAAAACATTGTATACCGAGAATGTTTTTAAAATATTGTATATGGAGAACAATACCAAGAATGTTTTAAACACCGTGTGTATGGAGAACGTTTTCAAAAAAGCATATATATACCAAAACTGTTTTGAAAACAGTGAATAAGCAAGAATGTTTAGAAAAAAGTGTATACTGAGATCATTTTAAAAATGGTGTATACCAAGAATCTTTTACTCTTGGAGGAACCCTCCCAACTAGAGGTGTATTGGACCCTTTACTTGATGAATATTCATCTACGAAATAATGTCATGAATATTTATTGGATGGAAAATAAAAATAATTTTTTGACCTTCGCAGAAACTGTAGTATCAGATCGATATAGATAATTCAGCATGCTAACAAAGCAGCCCCGGATCAGACATCTCCTGCAGGAGCCTTATGATCTGGGTCTACACTCTTTGCAAAGGTGCTTCTATCAAATAAGGCTTAACCCTTTCCCTCATGTTAACCCTTTTTCACACATTTGCAAACAGAGAAGACCCATCAGATGGCTTCTAGAGGAGCTGTCTGATCAGGGTCTGCTCTGTTTGCTAATAGAATTTGATAGATCTGTTTCTTTACTTTCTAAAATGGCTACAATGTTCCACCTTCCATATTTTTGTCCATGAATATTCAGTAGTTATTGAAATTTGGAATAAATGTAAAACAGGGAAAGGGTTAAGAAATCTAAGAAAAAAGTATGGTATTACTACGCAAAATACTATCTTGCTGCTACTTATTAGAGTCACTTCTCCTAGGCAGTTCTGATGAATAGTGGCAAGATAAGGGTCCATGCTTATAAAACTTTTAGTTGAGTCTGGGTTTGTTCTCAAGTTTTTGATTGGTCAGATTTGAGCCTTTGGCTCAAATCTGACCAATCAAAAGCTTTAGAACGATCTCAGACTCAACTAAAAAGCTTTATAAGCAGGGACCCAGGTTTGGCTGAGAACTAAGATATTTTGATAGATCAGTATACATCTTATGCACAGCCATGCTTTTATCTTTTACTCCATAAATATGACTTTCTATGCCTTTGCAAACAGAGTAGACCCAGATCAGTCGACTTCTTTAGGAGACGTCTGATCCCGGTCTGCTCTGTTTGCTTATGAAATGATATAGATCTAATTCTTCAATTTCTGTCTGAGCCAAAATATCATGTATTCATATGCCATTATATTTATCAATATTCATGATGTCATATTTCTTACATGAATATTCATGGAGTCACGGGTTAACAGTGGCAATTGCTCACCAGTTTCTTCCAAACTTGAGAAACAAAAATAGAAACTGATCTATTATAATTTCTGAAATTCATACGTAAACAGAGCAGACCCTATTCAGACTGAAGATCTAGATCTAGATTTACTTTGTTTGCAAAGACGTGAGAAAGCGTTTGTGTGAAGGAAATGTTAATGTTACGCAACTGTAGAGCAGATCCCACCAGACAAGAATGTAAACAATGGCAACAAAGTTGAGCAAATTTTTTAATTTTCACTCTCTTTATGTTTCTAAATGACTTATTCATCAATATTAAAATCAATATTTCTTGTTCTAAGACTTCATGTTGTACGTAGCACATCAATATGGTGGCCTTCCTTTCAGAAATGATTTATGTAACAATCACCAAGGTTTCCCAATTGCTCTCTCTAAAGGTCCCAAATGAGTTTGTTGTATTGTTTGCACAGGGCTGGAAAAATCCTTAATCTTTTACTCGTCCTGCCAACTGCTTTTGTCTTATTTTAATTCATTGTAAAAATTTCTGAAATTCTACTCGTCTTGCAAGAAAGTTACTTGTCATGGCAAGCAGACGAGTGGGATTTTCCAGGCCTATTGCAGTATCCAACAGTATTATCCTTGCAGGCAACAGATGAAAAGAGAAAGAACCTTCATTTCCCTAAAAATTTGCACAAACAAACTGTCAGAGGCAAATAGTGCAGACCCTGATCAGACTGCTCCTGAAGGAGCAGTTTGATCTGGGTCTACACTATTTGCTACAATGTCGGTTTATTTTGTCAGATGTTATATTGATTATTCAGCTTTAGAAACTGATGTAGAGGGCGATTTGGTGTCCAGATACTAAGCATACAGGCAATTTTGCTAAGCACATCTTGATTGGCAAAACTTGCAAACAACTTGGATCTTCATGATAACTGTTTTGTCCATTAAAATTAAAACATTTATTTTTTGCACCAATTTTGGCACCTAAAAATCAATGTCTACCCTATGTATATTTTCCTTATGAGAACAGCAATTTACATGTACAATATTTCTTCATATATCTGAATATAGTTCCTGAACCAATTATACAATCGATAATTAGTAACTTAGCTTACAGCGAGCATCGATAGTAAAGTCCAAACGGTTTCCCAACACTACCTTTAATATTCAGTATGTATGGAAATCTAGAATAAACGTAGAACAGGTAAAAGATTAAACTGATTGCCATCTACACAGCTTCTGATAAGCAGTGATCATGTTTGATGTTCTGCATATTAAAGTTCTCTAGATACTGATGTGTGTCAAATATTGCAGACCCAGATCATTGTTGGCTGGTCTGAATTTACACCGTTTGAATGTCCTTAACCCTTTCCTCCATAGGCTATTTTTAGACCCAACCTCTGAATGAATCTACCGAAAAAGAGAATTAACTAGAGAAAATGAAAGTTTAGAATTTCGTAGTTTGAAACCATTGTGATAAATAGAGCATTTGCTCCTATAGGAGCAAATGCTCTATTCATCACAATGGTTTCAACAGATAACTTTTACAGAGGCGTAGAAAGGCGTATTTATGGAGGAAAGGGTTAAGGCTGGTTTTGTCATGGCACTGCTCGTATGTTTTCATGACAGCTAGCGTGCAAAGTTAAAACCTTGTTTTGTTTATAGATTTGTCCTAGAAATGGCACCACAGTTCCTGCACGCATTTAAATTCGATATTATCGCTTGTTCTAGAATTTAGCTGTTATTACTTTGCAGTGCATTAGTATAAAGTAATTGTACAGTTTCATTGCCATCAGTGTCAGCTATAGGAAAATGTTGCTTTTAACACTTTGCCCGCTAGTGAAGAATGTGTGACAATCTGTATGCACACAGATTGATTCCATCATGATGCTTAATAAATCTCACCAGTATCCTCTCTTGTTAAAGAAATGGACGAAATGTGCGTTTAGAAATATGATAGTCGGCGATTTTTGCAGACGATAATTGCCTAAAAGATTAACCCTTTCAGTGGAGGAAACAAGTTACAGATGTTCTTGGCAAACACTGTAGACCAAGAGGTGCCCTCTCATCAGTGTCTGCTCTGTTTATCATGTTTACTGTTTCTTTAAAAATATCCTTGAATATTCATGGTAAGCTTGATCTGTTTGAATTTTAGAATACAGTAAAACCCCTTTAAAGAGACCACTTAATGAGACTTTAATGTTTTTAAAAGCAGGTGGTTGCTTAATGCAGGACAAAAGTAGTGCAGAAAGCTCCTGCAGGAGCTTTCTGTATTACTTTCATCCTGCATTAAGCTACCACCTGCCTCTAAGACCCAGAATTACGCCTCATTTTGATGGTCGCATTAGAGGGGTTTTAATGTAAAAAATTCAGCATTAACTCTTTGTATGCTAAGAAATTTATTTTTCATCTGCAACATGTTAACTACTTTGATTATTAAAATAAGATTATTCTCATTACATGGCAAAACTATGGCCAAAGTGTCAAACAGTTTTCAGCATCTCATATGGATCCAAACTATTTTGCATAGGTAATCACAGTTTCACAGCCAGCATACAAAGAGTTAAAAGGGATAAAATCAATTGCAAACAACATATAAATGTTGTAATAGCATGCACGTTGAGTGCTACTGAATTACTGATCTAAATAAGAAGACACTGTCTATCCAATGATTACTGCTGAATATTTAAAGTATTGAGTATTGCCATTTCAAAATTTCAGCAGATAAATGTTCACATGACGTCATTATTTTTTGCATGAACATACAACATGGAAAGGGTTAAAGAAAAGCGTAACATGACACACAGTGTAGACCCCTAGAGGACCCCTCTCATCTTGGTCTACACTGTTTGCAAAGAACATAAGTGACTTGTGTTCACACAGAAAAGGTTGACATTAATCCATTCAATTTGAAAGGGAATCTGTCTTTTGCAAACAAAGCAGGGCCCACACTCTGCAGTCAGTGTTTGTTTCCTTATGGCGCTGAATTGTTTCCTGTATTTAGCCCTTACAGTGCAGGACACGAGTCACTAATTTCCTTTGCAAACAGTGTAGACCCAGATGAGGAGCCCTCTCATCAGGGTCTGCACTGTTTGTCATGTTACGTTTTTCTTCAGAAAAATCCCCAACTAATCACCATAAGCTTGACCTGTTTGAATTTTGGAATAGTCCGTTTCACAATTCAGTTTTTAATGGTTAAATTGCTGTAGGTGATGTGTTTAGTATCCAGTCCCCAATGTCTACTGGTTTGTAAGTGCAGCAGCATATATATAGTTGTGACTACTAGTTGGATTTGTGTCATGGTGATAGTTTTAACTTTACCCCATAGATACACTCTTGCAAATACAGTAGAGCTGATAGGAGCTGTTTGATCTGGGACTGCTGTTTGCTATGAAATAATCTTGATCTAATTCTACACATTTATCATGATAAAAATTCCCCTGTTCCTAGTACCATTATAAAAAAAATCAGTTAACCCTGTAGCATCAGATCTATTAAGGTGTCTTACTATAGGAGCTGTCTGATCTGGGTCTACTCTGTTTGTAAAGATGTGAAAAGGTGTTTAGATATCAAGGAAAGGGTTAGTATAAAAAATATTTCACTCATGTTTCCTTAATATGCTTTCATATCTCCACCTCTGAAATAGTTTATCTCTTTGTACTCTCTAAGCTGTTGTAGTAAACAAAAATGTTTGCTGCAAATCTGAAAAGTTGAGTTTTCTTCCCAAAAATGCAGTTGGCATGTTAAACAGACTGGATTCTGATGAGAAGCATAGTATGTCCAAGACATATCTGGATCCAAACTATTTGCATGGTTATTGACTATTCACATATTTGCCCGATAGCATGCCAAGGGTAATCTGACACTTTCTCAAGTGCTATCCATACCAATACCAACATATCTCATTTATCCTAAGTATTCGGGTCACCCAATCTCTGCTTTGTATTGGATTCTAAAGCTGAATAATTCAATTTGGAACCATTTCGGTAACTTTAAATTAAATTGACATAGTAGTAAATAGTGTAGACCTTAATTTCAAACGGCTCGTTCAGTCCCTTTGATCTGGGTCTGCATCATTTGCCTACATTTGTCTGTTTGAATACTTTGGGTAGTTAGTGTACCCTATTTCTGTATGAAATCTCAGCACATCACTGTTGTGGACTGATACATCATAAATCATTTTGAAAATTGTGTCAGAAAGCTTAAACCTTTTAATACTGCATGAATATTTTAGAGTGAAATGGTCTGTTATTATTATTATTGGTCCATTATTATTGGTCCTTTCCATGTTGAAGAATCATACATGAATTGTTTACAACATGAATATTTATTAGCTGATTTTTAATAATGGTATAATTATGTAGACAGGATATTTTAGTATTGGTAGGAACTGCATTAGTCAGATCTATTATAATTCCATAAGCAAACAGAGCAGACCCAGATCAGATGGCTCATGTACAGGAGCCATCTAATCTGGGTCTTCTCAGTTTGCAAAGGCATGAAATGGCGTTTATTTCAGGGTAAGGGTTAACAGTTGCATCCACTGAATTGAATTTAGAATAAAGATACTGAATTAGCAAGAGAATGGAGAGCGCTCAGATGAACCCTCTGATCTTGGTCTACACTTTTTGTAAAGACCAGTAAATTCATTACCCATTTTCATTGGTATTTGCAAAAAAATAGGGTAGGCCAAGATTTTGGAAGTGCCCTTTGATCAGGGTCAGCACTATTTGATATTAACCATTTCCCTGTTTAATATTTATGTATTAGAAATAATGATTGTACAAATATTGAATATCTAGACACACATTTTGACAGCATTCTTAACCCATTTCTCCATATGAATGCCTCTGTAAAGGTCACATTCTGAAACCATTGTGATAAGCATTTGCTCCTATGGAACAAATACTCTATTTATCACAATGGTTTCAAGACTACGCAATTCTAAAATGTTCCTTTTCTCTAATAACTGTTCCTTTTTGGTAGATTTATTCAAAGAGGTTGAGTCTAAAAATAGCCTATGAGGTAATGGGTTAACAAGTGATTTTTTCACTGCGGCAGAAACTGAAAAATCATATCTGTATTATAATTCCATAATCAAACAGCAGACCCTGATAAGACGGCTCCATAATAGTTCTGCTGTGTTTGCAAGGGCGTGAACAAGTGTTTATATCATATATATCCCATTCCCGTATAGGCTATTTTTAGATGCAACATCTTTGAATTAATCTACCGAATAGGAGCATTAATAAGAGAAAAGGAAAATTTTAGATTTTTGTAGTTTGAAACCATTGTGATAAATAAGCATTTGCTCCTATAGGAGCAAATACTCTATTTATGACAATGGTTTCACATAGTGTCTTTTACAGAGGTGTCAAAAGGCGTCTATATGCTGGAATGGGTTAAGAGGGAAAGGGTTAAATTCCTCGAGCTAAATTTATTCATTTCATTATAAACTACATGAACTTTACAGTTAAAAAATGATTGACTGTTTGAGTTTGAAACTTCAGCATTCAAATGTCAAAGGAAACATTCCTGTAGAATTCTCCCATGAGAGAGTTAATTCTTCATATTTTCTTATCAGACTAGTGTGCTAAATTGGGAAAGGGAGGAGAGTTTGTTTAATTCTTCAGTTCATGATCAGGAATCTTGGGTTGACCAAGTGTTTTGAATTAACCCTTTCAGGGTTTGAATATTTATGTAAGAAATAAAAACATCATGAATATTTATTAGCTGAAATTTTATCATGGCATAATTATGTGTGCTTGATGTATCCGTATTGGTAGAAACTGTTCTATGTTATAGAAATTATGCCCCAGGAGGCCAAAATTCCTATTTTGGGGGGGGGGGGGGGGGGGGGGGCCATATTGATTTTGACCTGTCTGTTGGTTGGTTTGTGGACAACTTTAATGTTGGCAATAATATTGTAGCCATTGCACATACATACTTCAAATTTGGCATGCATGTGCTACATATGGAGGCGAATAATATTAAGGTCAAGGTCATATCATGAGGTTGTAAGGTCAAATTACTGGTCAAATTTATGGGGCAATTTTTTGCCATTGAAGAAACTGTAAAATCAGATCTATATTTTTCTACAAGCAATCAGATCAGGCCTTGATTAATTATTTTACAGTAGCCATCTGATCTGGGTCTACTGTGTTTGTAAAGGGGTCCAAATGTTTTTCTATCAGGTAAAGGATAAAACAGAAACTGACTAGGATCTCGGTTAACAACTAGAGAAGGAAGGGTTGATCTAATGTTTTGTTCCAGCAATCTGAGAATGTGTAAGATTTAGAGATAGGAGGAAAAGAAATTTGTAAATTCTTGTTAACCACAAATTTTTAAGTCCTGCAAAAAAAATTGTGGTATGGCATTCCTAGCACCTGAAGGGAAGAATTTTCAGCTCCAGTTCCTGGTGCTCAGAATTTTAGTGCCTTGCACTCTTGCAACAAATTTGTGATGACTTATCCGAACAGTTGTATCCATATTAGATAAGGAGTAATTCTATGTCGTATCAGAAGTAACCTGTTTGTCACACTTGTCATTGTTTTTAAAAAAAAAAAATGAAGAAAATCTATTTGAAACTTATTTAGCAAAGCACAAAGTTTTGCAGACAAAAATTTCTAAGCGTGCAAGGAGTTATCTTGTATATCAGCCATTAGACTGGAGAGCAATTCACCCGATACATACATATTTTCAGAGATAAATGCCGTTTTCTGTGTTATGTTCAAAATTCTTTACAACTTGCATGTTCTGTGGAGGTACCGTACTTTCCAGAGAAAGTTGAAAACAATTAACTCAGAATTTGGAGAAAATGATGTCTGGAGATTTTGTCATTGATAATGATAGTATCTGTAATCCTTTCCTCCATTAATAGGCCTTTCTACGCCTCTGTAAAGTCACTTTTTAAAACCGTTGTGATAAATAGAGCATTTGCTCCTAAGGAGCAAATACTCTATTTATCACAATGGTTTCAGAACTACAAAATTCAAAAAAAAATATATATACTTTTCTCTATTTAATGCTCCTTTTAGGTAGATTTATTCAAAGAGGTTGCATCTAAAAATAGCCTATGAGGGAATGGGTTAAGGGCTGTATCCAATAAATTTCTTTGTGTAGCTTGAGCCTTTACTTCTTGGGACCGTGATAAAGAAAACGTTATAAGGGAGAAACGTTATAAGTATTTGTCCGCGTTTCCCACGATTTCATTATAAAATAATGATTTCAGACCCTATAAACATTTTTTCCCCATTGTAAACTGACCTGAAGGAGGGTCTACATTAGTGTCATTTAATTCCTTTCCTTCATATAAATGCCTTTTCAAGCTTTTGCAAACAGAGTAGACACAAATTAGACGGCTCCTGTAGGAGCCATCTTATCAGAGTCTGCTTTGTTTTTTCTATGAAATAATAATAGATCTGGCTCTACAGTTTCTACCAAAACCAAACCCTTTATTGAAATAGTGTTTCAATCAACTTCATAACTGCAAGAGAGGGGAGAACGGTAAATACAGTAGTTCCAGTGAAGTCGTTTCAGGTAATATAAACATAACTACGCCCAAAGCAGGAGGGGAACACAAACAGTCATCAAACTACTATCAGTGATATATGTTACAATACCATTCCTTATTCATGTTATTCATGTTATTAATTTAGCCATTTACCTAATGAATATTCATGTAAGAAATAATGACATTATGAATATCTTAGCTGATTTTTCATAATGGTAAACGAACACAGTATATTTTGACTATAGTTAAACCTGTAGTTCTAATCAAGATATAATTCTGCAAGCAAACAGAGCAGGTTCTGATCAGACTGTATGGGTTGTCTTATCTAGGTCTAAGGGGATAGAGCACAACCTCTGATGGATATTATTGAAGAAATAAGGTTGCTGTCATTTTTGACAGAAAAAAAATAATCTGACTCTACAGTTTCTTCTAATACCAAAAAAACTGTGTACATAAATTATGCCATTATAAAAAATGAGTTAATAAATATGCATGATGTCATTATTTCTTACATGAATACTCAAGGAATAAAGGGTTAATACACCTCTAATCTACATGTCTGTCTGTCCATATGTCTATCAAGCTTAAGTGTTTGACAGCTGCAGTGGAACCAGTGTTTTCCTTCTAACAATCCTGTGTTTCTCATTCCTTGAAGTGATTGGTGCCTTTGCTCTGATTATTTTGCTCTTAGCGTGTCATATGGGAATTGTTGATAATCTTTTGAAACAGTTTTTATCCAGATTAGAACCCAAGATACCCAACATCTCATCAATATGCAGACTATTTGACACTCTAAACATTGTTTTTCAAAAAGAATAAGAAGAAAGGTCAGCTTTAATGAATTAACACACTCAATAGTGGTTTCCATCAACAATAACTGAGCATGGTGAGAGTTAGTATGGCAGTTTATCAGATTTGCTTTCTTGAATGAATTTGTACCTGTTTGACATGGGAGAGTGCCAAAAACATCCTCTGCTTCAAACTCCTGCCGTCTGATAATGCCAAACATGTAGTATTTTTTTATGTTCTAGAAAGTGAATACTCAGTAATTGAAATGGATGTTAGGCAGTTTTGATCTTAATATTCTGACACCCAGTCTCCCTTCTGCATGGGTTTATTACCCTATTTACTCTAAAATTTAGACTCGGCAATGCAATGTCCAGATAAGATGCATAAGTTAAAAACATTTTCAAGAATAACTCCTTTATTTCTCCACCAAATCCTATGTTTTCACAATTCTTTAGAATCTTGTCTTCGAGAAGATTCTAAAGAATGGTCACAACATAGTGTTTGGCCAAAGAACAATTTAAGTATTTGAGTATGCACATTCATCTGTTGCTCCATGGGTATAATGATATTTGGGTTATTTGATAAAAAGATATAAGTCTTCAGCTTCACTACTGAAACAAGTATATCTTCCATTTCTTTTCAAAATTGTGCAATCTAAGCATCAAACAATATGGATTGTGTTTAGACATAGAGTTATGACTCTGCTTAATCAGCATACAGCCATATTCTTTTTCATGGAATAAAGATGACCATTACCCAGCTGCCAGTGACGACCTAACTGACATTTGCATTAATGCAAACAGCTTAGATCCAGATTAGACAGAACTCAGCATTACATCAATATCCAAGCTATTTGACAATTGTCAGTAGTTTCTCAAAGACTTGTACAATTTTGAAATAAGTAAAAATTATCCAAGTTCAGAGGTTCTGAACTGCACGATAAAGATTCAAATATAAGAAGCACTTTTGTTGCATAATATGCCATATTCAGCAATGTATTCCCTCAAGAATTATGAACTGTTCTGGGTGTCTGCCTCATGCAATAAATCCATACTAGAGTTAGCCTTTAACTGTCTAATCCTTTGGCTGCCAAATCCAGAGCTTTATATTCACAAAACTGTTTTACTTAAACCATTTATAATTGTTAGGTCTTGATGAATTATGCAAACAGTGCAGATGCAGATGGGACAGATGAAAGCAAAGTAAACATAAATTTATAAATGATTATAGATGTTAACCCTTTTCCTCGTATATACACTTTTCCACACTTCTTGCAAACAGAGTATATTATTAACCCAGATCAGTCAGGTCTGCTCTGTTTGCTTATTGAATTACAATAGATTTGACACTGCAGTTTCTACTTCATAATACCAAAAAATCTTGTGTACAACAACTATGCCACTATAAATTCAGCTAATAATCATTCATGATGTCATTATTTCTAATATTCAATACGGACAATATAGTTACAATGGTTTTACCAAAAGCAGACTGAGAAACCAGTCATGTGCACAAGTTGTCTGACTGGTTATCACCTTTGGTTTGCTGTGGAAATATTTGTTTGCAAGATGTTTTGTCTATTCCATGTAACCTTTTACTCCATGAATATTCATGTAAGAAATGATGTCATCATGAATACTAATTCAATTATTTTCTGTAATGGCACATAAACACAGAAAAGTTTGGCCATTGCAGAAACTGTAGAATCAGATCTCTATTATTCCATAAGCAAACAGAGCAGACCTCAAACAGACAGACCCTACAGGAGGCAATCTGACCTTAGTCTACTCTGACAGACTGTTTGCATAAGGTTAAAATTGAGTACAAGCTACATTCAGTTTCAATTACAAGTCACTATGTTCTTTGCAAGCAGTGTAGACCCAGATGAGAGGGCTCAAAGAGGAACTCTCTCATAAGGATCTGTGCTACTTGTCATTGTTACACTAATCCCTGAATATTCACAGTAAGCTTGACTTGTTCAAAGTTTGGAATATTTAGTGTTGAAAAAGTTAAGCCTTTATTCCATAAATATGACTTTTTGTGCCTTTGCAAACAGAGTAGACCCAGATCAGATGGATCCTATAGGAGCTGTGTGATCAGGGTTTGCTCTCTTTGCTTATAGAATATTATATAAATCTGATTCTACACTTTCTGCCATGGCCAAAAGTTGCTGTGTCCATATGCTATTACATGTACATGTATAACAGTTGAAATGATATTCATGATGTCATTCTTTCTTACATGAATGTTCATGGAGTAAAGGGCTAAAGTGTCAAATTGTCTATATCCTGATGAATTATTTACTATCTCGTCCAAACTGTTTGCAAAAAGTTATCACAAATACACCCACAGTACACTTAAGAAATGAATGACGTTATTCCGGTGTTCATGAGGTTATGCAACGCATAGCTTTAGAGCAAAGTTAGTGAAGCCCGAAGGGCTTCATGTGAATCTTTGCTCGTAAAGCTATGCGTTGCATAACCTCATGAACACCGGGAGCACATCATTTATTTCTTATATTTATATTCCATTGTATTTCTTATATATTCAACGGATTGGTATTGAAATGAACGTTCATGGGAAAATGCAACTTTCTTTTTAGAATAAGGTTATATAAGGATGTTGCAGGGCGAATGTAGATATTAGAGCTTGAACATCTTTTGTCTACAATAAATGTGTGAGAAAGTGTGGATCCAGTTTTAAAAGACAACCAGTTACTAGATCCTGATTCCAAAATATTTGCTAACTGTAACGTACAGCATGCTAAAATTGCTCCATGCATTTTAACCATTATCCTGTTTTAAAAATTGGGATACACTCAAACCCTGATCTTGAGCAATTTTAGCTTGATCTTCAATTCTGTTAAGTTTTTAGAAACTACTGACTGAGTGTCAAACATCTTCAATCCTGATGAGATACCGAATTATGTGGTATTGTCTGGATCCAGGCTGTTTGTGAATGCTCAGTTCAGGCCATGCTTAACGGAAGAAGGGTTCAGCCCTAACATTGGGGGAACCAAGTTAAGCAGCCTTTGCAAACAATGTAGACCCAGATCAGAGGACTCCTGATGGACCCCTCTGATCAGGATCTGCACTGTTTGTCATGTTTTACAGTTTATGGAAAAATTACCCATAAGGAATGGGCATGAGACTGCCCAGTGTCTAATTTGGAAGGGTCCATTTGGAAACTCAGCATGGTAAGGGTTAAATATTGAGACCACAGACATGCTTTGCAAATCAATACAGCTAGAGGATCGTTGGATAATTCTTTGACAGATCATCACAATTCACGAGCTCAAGGCTCATAAATGTTTGGAAAAGATCACAAAGCTCATAAATAGTGAAAATGGAAACCACAACAAGTATGAAAGCAAGTGATAAATGGTGGCATGCCCTAAGTATTGGGACAGACAAACATAGGCTAACAGTGCAGACCCTTTAGGAGGCTCCGAGCAGTCACTGTTTGTTAGTACTACATCATCCCTAATATACACCCCACTCTATAAATTCTCTCTTACCTCTAGAGGGAAATGAGTGATCAATAAAACATCTAAAACCCTATATAATGACTTATTAAATAATTATAGAAATGTCAGTTTTTATCAAAACATAGGTGGTAGCTTAATGAAGAATGAAAGCAATGAAGAAAGCTCCCCTAGGAGCTCCCCCATGAAAGAACCACCTGTGTACAAAATGCAAGAGGCTCCTTTTGAAAAATATAAATCTCGCAGGAACATTTATTGGAGATAATACCATATTTCTAAATTAAGTTCATTGAATCAAAAACGAACATTTCTGTGTGTTACTAAAGCCTTAATTAAGTCTGGTTGAAATATTAGAGTTTAATTAAATTAAGTCATCAAAATGGTGAAAAATTGAATTATTTAGCTTTTGAAACCTGAGAGGGGTGATTGGGTGTCCAGATATATAGAGTAAATACTAAATAGAGTAAGTGTACTAAACACAGAACTGCAGATAAGAAGCTTTCTGATTGCTTGTTTCTCAGCCCAAACTCCATCTTGTTGGTATTGATAAGCATGGGCTATTAAGGGTGATACTAAGTCTAATGAGTATTCACCTAATAGGGTTTGACTGACAAATATAGAAACTGTGCTTCCTAGATTTCCTTAAATATTATACCCTCATATAAACACCTTTTCACACATTTGCATACAGAATAGACTCGGAGAAGATGGCGCCTGTAGGAGTCGTCTGATCAGGATCTGCTCTGATTCCTTATGAAATACTATAGATCTGATTCTACAGTTTCTATCAATACCAAAACATTCTACATGTATGTACATATGCCATTATAAACATTTAGCTAATAAATATTAATGATGTCAGAAATGGTTATTGTGTATTCATAAAGATCCTTAGGATAACTAAACCTTTTAGCTGATCAATATAAATTACTTAAGAAAGATATTATACCCAGATTAGATTGTTCCTGTAATAGCTGTCTGATCTGGATCTGTCCATATTGAAGTTTTGAGAAGATAGTTAACTCTACTTCCTGAATATTCAAGCAAACAAATAGTTACTCTCTTTCTGTAGCTTTCTGATCAGTTTGAGTTCCCTCCCTTTAGGTACATAATGCAAGAAACATGTCTCCTGTCAAGATTGGATAATCTATACAGATTTCCCTGTGTATCGCATAGTCCATCATTTATTAACCCTTCCAATGCTGAATTTTCAAATGGACTATTCCAAAATTCAAAGAAGTCAAGCTTATGGTGAATATTTAGTTATTTTTCTAAAGAAAAGTGTAACATGATAAACAGGGCATACCTCTCAACTGGGTCTATACTGTTTGCATAGGACATTAGTGACTCGTGTCCTGCTCTGTAATGGGGTTTACCTTTTCCCCTCATACAAAAGATGTTTCATGCTTTTGCTAACAGATTAGTCCCAGATCAGACGACTCCTGTAGGAGCCATCTGATCAGGGTCTACTCTATTTGCCTACGCATTTGATTTGATCCTACAGTTCTTATCGAAGCCAATGTATTATACTTAATTAAGTTAACCCTTCGCTTGCTATTCGCGTCAATATACCTACCTGTAAATAGTGAAGACCCAGATGAATTTTAAAATACATTCCTCCTTCTTTACCCATGCCCTGTTGTATAACTACATATATCTTAACTGTGTACAAGTATATCACTGTGCAATCACTGCTGCGGAGTGCACTGGTTGCACAATCAACTTGTAAATAGTGCAGACCCTGATGAGACAGCTCCTGCAGGAGCTGTCTCATCTGGGTCTTCACTATTTACAGGTAGGTATATTGACGCGAATAGCAAGCGAAGGGTTAATATATGCTATCACGGGTCATTTGCACTATATATAGCTCTCACACAGATTAGTCACATTATCAAGCACAAGTGTCTGTGTATTATAAAATTTGCTGCTTATACCCTGATCAGACATCTGAGCTGAGTCTTCTCTGTTTACATAGATGTTGAAAGGTTTATTTATGAAGTAACGGGTTAAAATATTTGGTCCAAAGATTCTTCTCCTATCGATATCATCATAATTATGTCTCTCCCGTTTATAATGGGGAGACATATTGTTTTTGGTCGAGTTGTCCTTCTGTCTGTCACACTCATGTCCGCTCCATTTTTCTCACAAACATGGAAGGATTTCAAAATGCTTTGGCACAAATGTTCGACTTATCAAGATGATGTGCAGAACGTTTGATTAAGGCATGTGGGTCAAAGGTCAAGGTCACAATTCAAGGTCAAATGTTTTTAGTCACAGCCTTCGTGTCCGCTTCTTATCTCTATAACTAAACCCTGAGAAGGATTTCAAAATGCTGTGGCACAAATGTTCTCCATAACAAGGTGAGGTGCAGACAGCAGGAATCGGGCACATTCTTCAAAGGTCAAGGTCAAAATTCAAGGTCAAATGTTTTAGCCTTAATTTTCATGTCTGTTCCACATCTGTATAACCCTTGGAATGATACTGTTGCACAAATGTTCTCCTTAACAAGCCAATGTGCAGACAGCGGGATTCAGGCATGTGGGTGAAAGGTCAAGGTCATAATTCAAGGTCATGGTCACAATTTAAGGTCAATTGTTCACACTTTCTTGTCCGGACGATAACACCTACATGGCTAATGCCATTTGATTGAAACTTCATACATTGACAGAGCATGATAAGAGGAAGTGTCCTGTATAAGGGCCCTAACTCTGGCTTCAATACTTTTGGAGTTATTGCCCTTTGTTACATTTTTTTGTCCGATTAATAACTCCTGCTCTACTGATATTATTGGAACATTTCGTGTATGGAAAGGGCATGATGGAAGGAAGTGTTATGCACAAGTATCATAATTCTGGCTTAAATTATATTGGAGTCATTGCCTCACATTTTCTGCAGAACTACGGGACTTTGAATTTTTGACATGGAAATTTTGTCTGCAGGGTTATTTCAAAACCTTTAATTGGATATTCATTAAATTTCATAGGATTGATAAACATCATGCCTAGTTGTGCATATCTTATTCCTGTTCCAGTTTGATGATCTCCGCAGTGTTTCCCCAAAAATCTTTTTTCAGATTTTCATGAAACTTCATAGGATTGATCAGCACCATGCCTAGCTGTGCATAGTTTATTCCTTTTCCGGTTTGATGATTTTCTGCAGAGTTATGGGACTTTGGAAAAATTTGTCCACGTGCTGGGGGAGACATCAGTTTTTTGTATCAAAAACAATTCTAGTTCTCTCATTGATCCCTATAATTATGAGAATACAATCATGTGCAAACAATGTACACTAGAATATTACATACACCCAAAACTGAATAAGTCTATTTGATAACATGTTGATAGCCTCAGATTAGACACAGTGCGGTATAACCCAACTCACTCACTTAGATTAGACCAACATAGTAGCAAATAGTGTATACCCGGATCAAACCGTTCCTGAATCTTGAGTCTGCACGACTTGCCTCTCTGTCCAAGTAAATAGGGTATCATTGGGTCTTCACTAGTTACATGTGTCAGTCAGTCCACGGATAGTTAGGGTAACTACGGTATAATGGCAAAAAATAAGGAAGTATGTAAGATGCCTTCATTAGGACAGGAGATAGACTTGAAACAACTGTTGGTAGCTAACTGAAATGTAATTGTAGACAAGATGACTGACAAGTAGTGTAATCCTTATTGAATAATATAGGTCTGATTCTGGATTGTTTATTGTGGCCAAATATTCCTGTGTTCGGATGTCATGATAAAAAATCAGCTAATTAATAGTCATGATGTCATTATTTCTTACATGACTATTCATGTCATAAAGCCTAAAAGGTCAGTTCCACTTTGATGAACACTGCACTTAATCTTTTCCCTGTTCTGTGTTTATTTAAAAAAAATACCAGTACTGGTAGATATTCATGGACAAAATTTTCCTCTACCCTCTACTTGATCAATACCCGTCCGTTTCCCGATCGCTTCTCGAGCTTGCGGCTTCTCGATCTCTACCCGAATTATTTGGACATGTCCAAAAATTTCAGGTAGGGAGTCAGAGCGATGCCGACCAAGGTAGACCTCTTGATCACTCCTACCGATTAAGCCAGACCAGCCCCCGATCATTTGATAGGGCTTGATTGAGTTGGTCTGATCGGCAGTGGGAACCTAGCTTTAGGAAGTCTCTTGGCCCCTTAACCCATGAATATTAATTAGCTGAACTGTTATAGTAGCATATGAACTCAGGAATGTTTGGCCATGCCAGAAACTAAAATCAGATTAACCCTTTCGCTATTCAATATTTGTGAAATAATGACGTCATGAATATTTATTACCTGAATTTTTATAATAGCTTATTAACATATATTATACATAGGATGTTTTGATTTTGGTAGAAACTGTAGAGTGAGATCTATTTCAATTTTTAAATCAAACAGAGCAGACCCTGATTCTGAAGCTGCCACCTGATCTGGGTTTACTTTGTTTGCAAATACATGCAAAGTGTTTATATGATGGAAAGGTTTAATGTTATTTCATAGAGCAGACCCTGATCAGACATGTTTCATACAGTGATTATGACTTTTGAAAGCAAAAGGGAAGAAGATAAAAACTGAAATTGTAGGATGACAAATTTAACAGTCACACCAGTGAGAGTGGCAGCAAAAGGGTTTACTAGATACACACACACCAGCTCATTTTGTTTTACGTCAGAGGAAAATAAGATTTGTATCAAATACTTACAGTAAAACTGCTATATCCTCTTCCCTGTTGAATATTCATGTAAAGAAGTAATGTCATCATATTTATTAGCTGAATTTTAATAATGGCATGTGTACACAGGTTTTTTGGTAATAGTAGAAACTGTAGAATAAGATCTATTACAATTTCATAAGCCAATAGAGAAATACCGTCTGATCTGGGTCCTCTGTAATTGCAAAGACATGAAAATCTTTTCATTTGAAGGAAAGGCATCATGAATAGTCATCAGATGGTTTTTATTATGGTTTATGAACACAGAATTTGTTTTGCCATGTCAGAAACTGTAGAATCAGATCTATATGATTCTATAAGTAAACAGAGTAGACAATAATCAGACTGTTCATGCAGGAGCCATCTGATGTGGGTCTACTCTGTTTGCAAAGGCATGAAAAGGCACTGTTTATCATTCAAAGTCCTAGCAACCTCTTATACAGACTCCACTGTTGTTAACCCTTTCCCTGTTCCATGCTCTTGTAAGAAATAATGACTGAATATTTATTAGCTGATTTTTTGTAACGTAAACTTTTCAAGGGAATTTTTTGCTTTGACAAAAACCAGTAGAATAATACCTATAATTATCATGTCATATGCAAACAGAGCAGACCCTAATCAGACTGTTCCTATAGGAGCCGTCTGATCTGGGTCTACTCTGTTTGCAAATGTATAAAAAGACATTTATATGAGGGAGAGGGTTAAACAATGATGGGCCTTTCCACTTAATTAAATGTTAAAAGGGTTACTAAAGCTTGAGATGATGTCACTGGTCAGGGCAGTCTTGAAGACTAGTGGCCTGCCTATTATCACAAGTTATTCAGGAAGGGGACAATTAGCCCTTTGTCTGCCAAGAAAATCTCTTTTCCAAAATTGTCCTCAGTCTTTTCAGACTTGGTTTTTATGCTTGTAACCAGGATCTGCGGAAATTAAGAGTAGTACCAACCCATGTTAGATCTTCATTGGTTTGGATGTAATCTAGAGCCAAACAAATTCCCAGTGGTAATAAGATGGATTAGCACCCTCATGGTGAAAAGGAAATATATTTTTAGTGTCTGGCAGATTGTGACAAACAATTATCAAACTCATGATATGTAAATGTATATATCTATACCAAGATGATTAGTGGCATAGGTTCACGTACATTTATATTGTAAACATGTAGTCAAACTGGTAAAGAATGTGTGTTGTTAGTTAGAGGACTTAATTAATCAATTACTAACGTCTTTGATTGGAAGTGTGTCAACATCACTGGATCTTTAAGGATGTTATTCATAGATCTTGGGAAGGGAAATTAGACGGAAGTTAAAGAGTGTTACTGACTGTGTTTATCGAAATGTGGGAAAACAAGAATTTTTTCACATGATGTAAAAGTTCTTTTTGGAAATTAATTCACGTATACATGTTGAAACTAGAGGATATATTGTGTCTAAACAAAGAGGATTACTTTCGGATTTATTAGATTTCGCGACCGTTTTATTAAATTAAAGCAAAATGTCTGGTACATGGTCAAGGATTTCAGCCTCTCTGCACAAACGCAGATCTGGTGGTAAGCAACCAATGATCATTATACCCCAACCAACAAGGTGGAATTGGGGTGCTCACATTGGAGTCACCTATGTATCAGTGCTTTACACTGGACATCTAAAAGAACCAGAGAAACACTGTCGATAATAAGAGTAGGGCATCGCGCCCAGGTTTCTCTGTATCCGCTCTCCTCTCTTTGGGGCACCCACTTAGCACATAGTTGGCATAAACAGAAGTTAATCGACACAAACAAACAAACAATCTACCACAGTGTCGGTCAATTTGCTGATTTTTCTTGTCTGAGCAACTGCAGACCAGATTTCAGCAAAATATTTCATTAGAAGCTTCATCATCAAGAGGAGCCGGGCATATTGTTTAGCCTTTCCCTTATACATGTATAAACCCTTTTTCGTGACTCTGATTATCAAAAATATCTCACATTATAACAAGTGTTTGTGTAGGGTTACTAATCACATTAACCCTTTCCCTTAATAAATGCCTTATCACGCATTTGTAAACAGAGTAGACCCAGATTGACGGCTCCTATAAGTCTGCTCTGTTTGCATTTGACATGTATCTGATTCGTCAGATTTTATCAACGCAAAAATTTTCCGTAAACAGTTTACATTATCAAAATTCAGCTAATAAATATTCATGTTATCTTTTTTCGTACATGAATATTGGATAGGGAAAGGGTTAAGTGATAATTCTAAATTGGTTTGTGGCCATTTGAACAGAGCCATAGACACATATGCATAATCAAATACTAAAGATTTTATTTCTCCACCAAACCCTGTGTTGTGACCACTCTTTCGAATTGTCTTTTTAAAAACACTTCATAAGTCATTCCCTCATATTTTCCCCTTTTGTCTGTGAAAGTCACTTTTTTGAAACCATTCCTTTTTGTTGACACCTTTTGATGCCTATGTAAAAGTCATGTTTTGAAACCATTGTGATAAATAGAGCATATAGCCATTTTAGAAAGTAAAGAAGCATATCTTTCAAAATATATTAGCAAACAGAGCAGACCCTGATCTAACACATCTGATCTGAGTCTACTCTGTTTACAAATGTGTGGAAATATGAGGAAATGGGTTAACCCTTTCCCAGTCCAAGTTTTATGTAAGAAATTATTTCATGGCCACTTAATAGCAGAATTTTTAAAATTGCATGTATACTTGAATTTATGGTTTTAGTAGAACTTGCAGTCGGATGTATTTTCAAAAAGAAAACAGAGTAGACCCTGATCAGAAGGCTCCTATTGGAGCCTTCTTATCTGGGTCTTCTCTGTTCGCAAATGCATGTAACGGCGTTTATATGAATGAAATTGTTAAACAAACAGAGCAGACACTGATCAGATGGATCTTACAGGAGGTGTCTGGTCTGGGTCTACTTGGTTTGCAACACATCAAAGAGCATTCTGTTAGGTAAGGATCCATGACCGCTTAACACTTTAGCTCATAGCTACACCTTTTCTACGCCTTTTCATCAGACATCTCGTCTGAAAATGTGTGATTAGGGTCTATTCTTCTTGGCAGTGCTTGAAATATATATAGAACTGACTGTACAATTCTAATCTACTCTGTTGCTTATGATTTGATGTACATGTAGATCTGATTCTCATGTAAATATGGTAACTCTGACCCATTCTTCTGCAGGTAACAAGATGGCAAAGATTCGAGAGAGCGACAAACCAGTCATATCTCACCCACTCAACTTTGAACACACAGTCCATGTTGGCTTCGACCCACTTACAGGAGAGTTTACGGTAATTACCAAATATCACACTCATGAACTATCTGATCTGAGTCCATAGAGCAAACCCTGATCAGATGGCATCTACAGGATCTTGGTCTTCTTGTCTTCTGTTCCAGAGGACAGTTATAGCAGCTGCAAAATGTTTTTTAGCTCACATGGCAGAAAGACCTTGTTAACTCATTCACTGCCAAATATTGTCGTCAATTAGCCATTAGGATCGGTCTTAGCACGAGATATGTTTAACCCTTTCCTTCGTATGGACGACTTTTGACCATTTTGTGAACAGAGAATACCTAAATCAGACAGCACTCGATAGTTGCAGTTCAATCATGCTCTCCTCTCTTTACTTGCGGAATAATATAGACCTGATTCTGAAGTTTCTGCAACAGCCCAAAATATGCTTTTTATGCCCATCAGATCGGGGGTGGGTGCATATTGTTTTTGCCCTGTCTGTTAGTGAATTTCTGTTTGTCACCAACTTTAACATTGATCATAACTTTTGAGCCAGTACAGATAGAGACTTGATATTTGGCATGCATATGTATCTCATAAAGCTGCACATTTTGAAGGGTGACATGTCAAGGTCATCCTTTAAGGTCAGGGGTCAAATATATAGGTCAAATGACCGACTTTAACATTGGCCATAACTTTTGAACCAGTAGAGTTTAATTTGGCATGCATGTGTATCTCATGAAGTTGCACATTTTGAGGGGGTGACCTATCAAGGTCATCCTACAGGATCAAATTGGCCGGGGGCCATAGTGTTTTACAAATACATCTTGTTAAGCATGAAATTACAAAAATTTAGTTTATGAATATTCATGTCATAATGAATTCTTAAATTGATATTCATTGTGGAAAGGGATAAGTGATTTTTTTCCCTCCATGTATTGTTTCGTAAACACTACTGTCCTTTCAGATAGTTTGGATCCAAATGAGACACAGAGTCATTCTACATTAACCTTCAGCCTGCTGAGCAAATTATTTTTACAGAATGTTTCACCTACTACATTTTCAAATTTCAATTTATAATCAGTTTGTCTACCAAAATGCAATCAGGGTGTCAAATAGTTTGGATCCTGATGAGACGCCAAGTTGCTTGGCATCTCGTCTGGATCCAAACTGTTTGCATAGGTATTCACTCATCCGCCCATAGCAGACTAAAGGTTAATTTTATCTGGACCCAAGCTGTTCACAAAGTCTATTACTTGTGTGAAAATTCATGTAGAAAATTAATGAGAAGCTTAAAGATTTGTAATTTACATTGTCATTTATAGTCGGACTAAGCAAAGTTGTGTAAACTACATTGCCATTCATCATTATTTCAGACCATTTAACTCTTTACTCCATAAATACGCCTTTCTAATCTATGACTTTGCAAACTGAGTAGACCCAGATCAACATCTAATCAGTGTCTGCTCTGTTTGCAAATGATATACAGTAAAACAGGTCTCTATAACAGCCACTAAATTATGTTAATTAGTTGGTATTTAGGGCAGTTGGTTCCTTAAAGCAAGGTGAAAGTAAAACAGAACACTCCTATAAGAGCGTTCTGTTTTACTTTCACCTTGCTTTAGCAGCCACCTGCCTTAAACACAAAATACTTGATGTAATTTAGTGGCCGTTATAGAGAGGTTTTACTGTATAATAGACATGATTCTACAGTTTCTACCATGGCTAAAATATCCTCTGCCCATACACTATTATAACAATTAATCTAATTAATATTCATGATGCTCTTATTTCTTTCATGAATATTCATGGAGTGAAGGGATAAGGAAGCCATTAATAGCTCAGTCACCTAAAACACAATGCATAATAATTATTGTGAAATTTATAATAATCACATTGTTCCATGAAACTATTATATCCAGAAATCACGCGGAAATCAATTATGTAAACCGTATGCCATGTCGTGACTGAACAAGAAAACCTTGAACTTCTCAGCAAATTGAATGCACAGTACATGCCAACTGAATATCAGAAAGTTACAGGTCACTTTGACCTGTGGTATCACATGCAGAGTTTTGTTATTCTCTGCATATTTAAAAGTGTTTCACTGCTTCATTTCACAAATCATTTTTTGTGTGTCATACTTAACCCTTTACCTGATAGAAGCGGCTTTAAGCGTGTTGATTTATTCCTCCGCTGAAGAAAATAGTTCAAATTCATACAGTCATGAACATATTGCATAATAAATATTTTCTATATCCTAGTAGGTGGTAGCTTAAAGCAGGCTGAAAGTAAAGCAGAATGCGCCTTAAGGTGCATTCTGCTTTACTTTCAACCTGCTTTAAGTGGTCATATGTCTTCAAAACTTGAAACAGGCTATTGGGGAAAGGGTTAACCCATTACCTCATAGGCTCTTTTTAGATCCAACCTCTTTGAATGAATCTACCGAGAAGGAGCATTAACTAGAGAAAAGGAAAATTGTAGAAGTTTGTAATTTGAGGAGCAAATACTCTATTTATCACAATGCTTTCAACAGGTGATTTTTACAGAGGTGTAGAAAGGCCTATTTATGGAAGAAAGGGTTAACCCTTTCCCTCATATAAATGCATTTTCACGGATTTGCAAAGAGAGTAGTTCCAGATCAAACGGCTCCAATGCATTATAACTGTTGCATCTGTGAATATTCAGTAGGTATTGAAATTTGGAATTAATATAGAACAAGGAAAGGGTTAACCATTTCCATAAATACACCTTTCTACACCTTTAAAAACAGAGCAGACCCAGATCAGACGTAAGAAATAATGATGTGTATTAGCTGAATTTTTATAATGGTATAATTACGAGCTCAGGATTGTTTTTACTGAGGCAGAAATTGAAGGATTAGAGTAACATAATTCCATAAGCAATCGGCAGACCCTGATCAGATGGCTCCATAACAGGAGCCATTACATATTGGTCTGCTCTGTTTGCAAAGAGGATGAGAAAAGGCATTTCTATCAGGTATAGGGTTAACCCATTACCTCATAGGCTATTTTTAGACCAAACCTCGTTGAATAAACCTACTGAAAAGGAGCATTAACTAGAGAAAAGGATTTTTTTTAGAATTGTTTAGTTCTGAAACCATTGTGATAAATAGAGCCTTTGCTGCTATGGAGCAAATGCTCTATTTATCACAATGGTTTCAAAAAGTGATTTCTACAGAGGCATCAAAAAGTGTTTCTATCAGGTAAAGGGATAAAGGGAAACAGAAGAAAACCTAACTCTATGCATTGAAGCAGACGACAGTTATTTAGCGTTCAAAGGGGTTATGCTATATGGATAATGGGCAAGGAATGCCGAGACTGTGTACTTTTGACGATTTCTCAAGTCTGAATTGGGTTTTTTGCTGCTGAAGTACAGGCTGAAAAAAAGCAGCCAGCTGAACTCTTTTTCTCAGAATATTCACATAAACAATAATAAGGCAATGACATAAATATTAATTTGTATACATGTGGCATCTATATATAAACGCCGGGATTTTAGGCCATGGCAGAAATGGAAGAATCGGATCCGTATTATTCCATATAAAGCAAGCAGAGCAGACTCAGATCAGAATATTCCTGTAGGAGCCACCATATTTGAGTATTCTGTGATTGCAAAGTCTTTAACCCTTTACTCCATAAATAATTAAACCCTAGAGGAGTTGTCTAATCAGGGTCTGCTCTGTTTGCTCTCATAGGTATGATTCTGCAGTTTCTGGAGGGGGGGGGGGTCAGATTTTCCTTTGTCTTTGTGCTAATGTTCCTGGTGCCATTATTTCTATTTTTACATGAACATGGAGTAAAGGGTTAAATAGTGTTTCTGTGAGATTAATAGCTAAACATCCAGTTAGATCAGTTTATTTCAAATACAGGATTAGCATTTTGGAAAGAAAAAAAATTCATGTCAAAATCTGCCACAACGTTTCTTCAATCCTTTTTTACCTATGTTTTATTTGTTACGATGCATTTACAAACAGTTAAGTTTAGATCCAGATCATATGCCAAATCTAATTCAGACAGATGAATGTATGAGTGGTGTTACAGCACTGCAACATTGATTAAATCATCAGGAT
Organism: Azorinus chamasolen; assembly: GCA_963576725.1. NCBI lineage: Eukaryota > Metazoa > Mollusca > Bivalvia > Cardiida > Solecurtidae > Azorinus > Azorinus chamasolen. The sequence continues at coordinate 18,743,376 of OY755251.1, read as the reverse complement.
CCAAACTTTGAACCTCAATTAGAATTTATATTTAACCCTTTGCCTGATAGAAACATCTTTTAACACCATTGCACACAGAGTAGAGCAAAATCAGAATGACTCAAGTAGGAATTATCTGATCAGGGTCTGCTGTGTTTACTTATACATTTATATAGTTCTAATGCTACTGTTTCTGTCATATGGCCAAACTATCCTGTGTCCATATGCTATTATAAAATTCAGCTTATTAATATTGCTGATGTCTTTATTTCTTTCATGAATATTCATGAGATAAAGTGTTTCCCTCATATGAACGTCTTTTCATGCATTTGCAAACAGAGAAGGAGCCGTCTGATCAGGGTTGTATTATAATAATTGATCTAATTAATATTCATGATTTCTTGCATGAATATTCATGGAGTAAAGGGATAAGGAAACTATTAACAGTTCAGTGGAGTGAACCATAACACTTTACTCCATAAATACGCCTTTCTACGCCTTTACAAACAGAGTAGACCCAGATCAGACAGCTCCTATAGGAGCAGTCTGATCAGGGTCTGCTCTGTTTGCTTATGATATAATATAGATATGATTGTACAGTTTCTGCCAGTGCCAAAAATTCCTATATCCATATTCTAGTATAACAAATTTATCTAATTAATATTCATGACATCATTAATTCTATCATAAATATTCACGGAGGAAAGGGTTCAGCATGCTATGATCAAATCGATTATTACCTAAATGTACACAACATGGATTCAGATAAAATGCTAAGAAGCTCAATGTCTCATTGTGATCCAAATTGTTTGACGCACTAACTCTATCTTTGAGGGGTGAGTCTGCTCTGAAATCTGAATTACAAGACATTTTCTGTCAGCGAAAAGTTGTGAATGGTTTAACCCATTCAGCCTGGAACAAGCATGTACTGTGACAGTCATTTTCAAATTTCTATTTACAGGTTTTAGGAGCCCTCTGATCAGGGTCTGTACTGTTTGCCATTCAAAATCCTCTAGCAAGTTTAAGCCTTTCATACTGAGTGGACTCTATAATTAAACACCAATGGGCTATTCCATTTTGATAATTCAGGGTTGAAAGGGTTCATTGTAGGGGTTACTTCATAGGAATCTTTTTCAAGCATTTGCAAACAGAGTAGACATAGATCAGATGCCTCCTACAGTAGCTATCTGATCAGGGTCTGCTCTGTTAATTTGCTAAAGGAGTTTAATAGATCTGTTTCTTTAGTTTCTAAATTGACTACAATGTTCCACCTTCGATATTCCATTATAACTATTTTGTCAATGAATATTCAGTAGGTTTTGAAATTTGAAATAAATATAGAACAGGGAAAGGGTTCGTTGTAGGAATTAGTTCATAGGAGCAGCATGTGAGAAACTGATGCCTCAGAGAGTGCTCTGGTACCTGTCAAACTCCGTCTGTCAATATGTTTCCAAACATTTACAGTGCACCTCCTTATCATGTCTAGTCCCCATGCCCTGCATTAAAAAAAATGTCATCTGCTTAAAATTCTTGTCTGAAGCATTTCTAAACATTATCAGATTTTATCAAATTCAGAGAAACTTTTGGCCAACAAGTGTTAAGCCTGGACCCTGATAAGATACATTATTGATTGATGCTTCTTCCAGATATACCGTAAGCATCATTGTAAATATCAGTAAAATCAAGATCAGTACTGAAAGGGCTAGTAATCTTTAGTGCAAACAAAGGAAGTCTGGTGTTTATATATACATGTGCATTTGTTTGTAGAATATGTAGATAGCATAGGGTTGTTTTTCATCTGCAGAATTTTGCAGTCTTTGGCAATGAATATTTTGATAATTTATTAACCCTTTACTCCATGAATATTCATATGAGAAATTATTGTTATAATGGCATATGAACACTGGACATTTTGACTCAGACAGAAAGTGAAGATATAGATCTATATCATACCGTAAGCAAACAGAGCAACCCCTGATCAGATGGCTCCTATGGGAGTGGTCTGATCTTGGTCTACTCTGTTTGCAAAGGTGTAGAAGGACATATTTATTGAGTAATTTGAGAGTTAAACCTTTACCTGAGTAGACCAAACAGAGTAGACCCAGATCAGGAGGCTCCTGTAAGATTGTCAGCTGTTTGCTACGGCAATACATTTACTTGTTTTATATTTTGTATGCAAGATTCAAACTGATTATCCCTTTCCCTCATAGAAACGTGTTTTCACGCATTTGCAAACAGAGTAGACCCAGATCAGATGGCTCCTAGAGGAGCTGTCTGATCAGGGTCTTCTCTGTTTGCTAATAGAATTTGATAGATCTGTTTCTTTACTTTCTAAAATGGCTACAATGTTCCACCTTCCATATTTCTTTATAACTATTTTGTTAATGAATATTCAGTAGGTATTGAGATTTGGCCTAAATACAGAACATGGAAAGGGTTAATATCCAAAAAACAGAAATGTTTCATGAATAGTTATCAGGTAAAGGGTTAGATGAGTAGCCACAATAAGTATTGAAGTGATAGTGTCTCGACGTAAAGTCTCTACTAGATGAATATTCATGGATGAAATTATGCCACTATTATAATTGGAACTTTGGCCATGGCATAACCTGTTACTCCATATACGCCTTTTAACGTCTTTGCAAATGTAATAGACCCAGATCAGACGGTTCTAGTAGATTAACGCGCCTAATTTGATATACGACTTTAGCGAACATTTTAAAAATCTTCTACAAAACTGGTAGTCCACTTTGAACGATAAATGTACATGTATTTGATAGGAATAGTTCTCTGATGACCATATTTAGAATTAATTATATGACTACCATGCATTTTGAACAAGTTGAAAAATCTTCAGTTAAAAAAAAATAAAACTACTACAGCCCTCGTATGGTTGTGACTAGTTCATCTCTATCTAGTGCTACAGTTCACAGGTGAGCAATATAGGGCCATCATGGCCCTCTTGTTCTCTCTTTGCACGCTAGCGGTGAATCAGTAGCACGCTGGTGGTGAATCAGTAGCACGCTAGCGGTGAATCAGTACTCCTGTTACCTACAGCTCTGGAACATGTGTACATGTGTACTTCATTGCCAGGGATGAGATTGCCCAATACTGAAAAAATCTGGATTTTTTTTAAAGAATTATATGACAATATTTTTTTTCCATCTCTTTCAGGGAATGCCAGAGTCTTGGGCAAGATTGTTGTCCCAGTCAAACATCTCCATCTCGGAACAGAAGAAAAATCCACAAACTGTGTTAGATGTGCTCAACTTTTACGAGAGTTCCACAAAGGACAATGATGGCTCCAAACAGAAATTCTTGACCAACATCAAACCACCCAGTGCCAATTCTATCAGACCAACCTTGTCAGATAGTTTCTCATCCAATGTTAATGTGTCACATGTAAGTTAGAGGTCTTTTCTTGAGTCTGAGTTCATTCTCAAGTATTTAATTGGTCTGATTTTGAAAGAAACTCCAAAAATCCCACTAAACAGAATATTTTTTCATTCAGAGTTTTCCATTCAGATATTTGAGTATGATGTATGATTTTCTACAAGTACCTATATAAAAAAAAGTTGTGAGTGATATCACTCTCTCTGAAGTTTATGAACCATTAAAGTTACTAGATGTTCTAATGCATGTTAAGTCAGTGTGTCTCCCTCCATCACCATTTTGTAAAGCTGAATCAGTCAATCGGTATTTGCAAACAGTGTAGACCCAGATCTGATCAGGGTCTGCACTGTTTGTCACTCAAAATCCTGTTGCAAATTGTACTTAATGGACTCTGTCGTGAAACAATGATGAATCATTCTACTTTGATATTCAACATTCAAGAAACAAGATACAGATATAAGACAATTTATTCAATGTCAGTTAAATAACACTAGCTAATGAGCTTTTTTTTCCCCCAGACTTCAAAAAGATTAACAATTAGGAGTGGTTCCCTGTCCAAAATTACTGAATGAACTACATTGTACTACATGCCGTCTGTACTACTGTTATGATTATCAACTGATAAAATGATTGATTTTTTTATACTCAGCCTGCACCTAAACCAGTAGAGAATTCTGGTCCAGGAACTCCTGAAGATGAGGAGGAGGAAGATGTACCACCCCCACCCATAGCCACTCGGCCTGATAAAACCAAATCTATTGTAAGTACTTGTCACTAATAGCCAGATAAAACTAAATCTTTTGTAAATACTTGCCATTTAAACCAAATTTGTTGTAAGTACTTGTCACTGCTAGCCACTCGGGGTGATAAAACCTAATCTATTGTAAGTACTTGTCACAATATCAATACAAAACCAAGTCTTATAGTCAGTGCTTGTCTCAATATTCAGACAAATCAGGTCTGTCATAAGTAGTTGTCACAGTAGCCACAGTAACCTGACAAAACCAAATCTAATATATGTACTTTTCACAAATAGTCATGTGATCTGAGAAAACCAAATAGATTGTAAGTGCTTGTCACCAATAGCCACACAAACCAACTAAAGCAAATGTATGGTTAGTACTTTCCAAGAATTGTTAGTACTTTTCAAGACTTGTTAGAAATTTCCAAGACTGTTCATCAGGTAAAGGACTCAGCGCTTTTAAACCTTTTACTCAATAAATACACCTTTGCAAACAGAGTAGAACCAAATCAGATGGCTCCTGTAGGAACCATCTGATAGGGTCTGCTCTGTTTGCTTATGAAATGATATGGGTATGCTTCTACAGTTTCTGTGATGGCTAATAATAACTGTGTCAATGTGTCAATATACACATTAATCCATTGGTGACTAGAAACAGTATTGTAAATTTTAAACTAACATTACTAGCTATTACTGGCTAAATTGCATTTATATGAAGGGAAGAGTTAAAAGGCATATACATATAAAAGGGTTTTCAAGCAAATCACTCATTGGAATGGTCTATTTTAGTATACCAAACCAATAGAAGATGAAAAGCCAAATGGGACACATCCAAGTAAGAATGACAGACCAAAGAAGAAGAAAATGACAGACGAGGAGATAATTGCCAAACTTAGAACCATTGTATCCCTCGGGGATCCCAACAGAAAGTACACAAAGATGGAGAAAATCGGACAAGGGTTAGTATGCAGCAGATAAAGGACCTCGTGTTAATCTATTGTTACATTTATCCTTCACTTTTCAATAATGATTATTTACACTTTTGAAAAACAACGTAGACCTGGATCACACTGCTCCTGTAGGAGCCGTCTGATTAGGGTCTGCCCTGTTTGCTTACATGGCATAGGTCTGTTTCTCAATTGTTTGCTAATAAATGCCCTAAATTTATGCTTTTAAAACAAAAATTGAACTAATTTACATTGATTGAAAATGGTCTTAGTCTTGCAAGAATATTTATCAAGTAAATGGTAAGATGGCATATTGATGATTATCATTGCAAAGAGTTTGGATCAGTATGGAAAACTGTGGAGCAAATGTTCTAGATAAGGAGATGTACAGCAGACCCAGTATGTAGCAACCATATACTGGATTAGCATGTGGGTCTATAAGAGCACTTAGTTGCTTAACCCTTCACTCTGTCAATATGCCTTTCCATGCCTATGCAAACAGAGTAGATCCAGATCAGACGGCTCCTATAGGAGCCGTCTGATCTGGGTCTGCTCTGTTTGCTTATGATATAATATAGATATTCTGCAGTTTCTGCCATTGTCAAAATTTCTTGTGTCCTTCTGCTATAACAAATGAATCTAGTTAATATTCATGATGTCATTATTGCTTACATAAATATTCACGGAGGAAAGGTTAATAATGCAGAAAGCTCCTACAGTAGCTCTCTACATAACTTTTGTCCTACATTAAGCTACCACCTGTCTTTATTGGATGGTCATTGTACACAGGTTTTACTGTATGTATTACAAAATCACCGCTAGCAGGCTAAGTGTGAATATTCATGTAAAGAATGATGACTTTCTGAATATTAATTAGATGAATTTCGTAAATTACACGTGAATACAGAAATATTTGGTCATGAAACTGTAGACAGATCAGAATAAGATTATTCCATAAGCAACTTAGCAGACCCTGATTAGTCAGTTCCTACGTGAGGCGTCTACTATGTTTGCAAAGGTGTAAAACTGTGAGTATGAGGTTTAATTGTTTGTTAATGTTTACAATTTTAGGAATTCTACCAACAACAGTTTAACCATCATGAGTATTCATGGAAGGAATAGAGCATTATGAATATTCATTATTTAACCCTTTCCTCCATAAATATGACTTTCTACGCCTATGTAAAAGTCTCTCTTTGAAACCATTGTGATAAATACAGCATTTGCTCCATAGGAGCAAATGCTCTATTTATCACAATGATTTCTAAACTACACAATTCTAAAATGTTCCTTTTCTTTAGTAAATGCTCCTTTCCGGTATATTTATTCAAAGAGGTTGAGTCTAAAAATAGCCTATGAGGGAATAGGTTAAATTCTATAATGGTACATGAACACAAGGTTTTTTTTAAACTTAGCAGAAACTGTAGAATTAGATTTATACAATACCATAAGCAAACAGAGCAGACCCTGATCAGATAGCCTCCTAGAGGAGCCATCTCAATTGATTCTGCTCTATTTGCAAAGGCGTGAAAGGGTTTTACTGAAATAAATTACTTGAAGAACTCAAGTCTTGATCTTTTCTCTCTTTTTTTCCAGTGCCTCAGGAACAGTGTATATTGCAATAGAAGTGGCCACGGGACGTGAGGTCGCCATTAAGGCCATGAATTTGTCCCAGCAACCAAAGAAAGAGCTTATTATCAATGAGATCCTGGTGATGAGGGAGCACCAGAACCCAAACATAGTCAATTTTCTAGACAGCTACCTGGTGGGCGAGGAATTATGGGTAAATTTAAGAGTTGTGTTTAAACCTTTCCCTCATATAGGAGCCATCTGATCAGAGTTTGCTTTTTACATGATATGATATAGATATCATTTTATACTATTTGTTAACCCTTTCCTCCATAAATATGCCTTTCTATGCCTCTGTAATAGTCATTTCTTGAAACCATTGTGATAAATAGAGCATTTGCTCCTATAGGAGCAAATGCTCTATTTATCACAATGATTTCAATACTATATAATTCTAACATATTCCTTTTCTCTAGTAAATGCTCCTTTTGGGTAGATTCATTCAAAGAGGTTGGGTCTAAAAATAGCCTATGGAGGAATGGGTTAAAGCAAAGGATTCCCTTGAAAAGTTTATATCATAAAAATTGAAATAATAAATATTCATGTTGTCATTATTTTTAATACAGAACAGGGAAAGGATTAAGGCTTTACCTGGTGAATATTTATGGATGAAATAATGATGTCATGGTTATTAATGAGATGACTTTTCATATGAATACAAGATTTTATTTAGCTATGGCAGAAACTGTAAAATGAGATCTATGTAATTTTATGTGCAAACAGAACAGACCCAGATCAGACAGGAGCTGTCTAATATGGGATCTTCTTTGCAAAGGGGTTAAAAGTCTTGATTTGGTACCATATTTAATAAAAGTTATAACCCTTTCCCTGTTGAATATTCATTTAAGAAATAATGACATCATAAACATTTATCAGCTGATTTTGTATGATGGTGTATGTGTATAGGATTTTTTGATATCGTTAGAAACAGTAGAGTCAGGTCTATTATAATTTCTAAAGCAAACAGGAGCCATCTGATCTGGGTCTACTGTGTTTGGAAAGACTTTATATGAGGGAAAGGGTTAAAGAAAAGTGGAGAAATTATGTATTAACCTTTTCCTTCATAGAAATTCCTTTCCATACCTTTTGCAAAGTAGTTCCAATCAGTGAGTCAGTGCCATAAAAATCTTGTGTACATAATTATGCCATTATAAAATTCAACTAATGAATGTTCATGATGTCATTATTTTTTACATGAATATTGAACAGAGAAAGGGTTAAAACAAATTGGGAAGTTGGGAAGGGCAGCTTGTTTGATACTATTGACACACTGTTGACCCAGTTTAACAATCGTTTTGAAATGCACCCTCCTTTCATTCTGACAAGCTATAAATAGTTTAACCCTTTCCTTCATATAAATGTGTTTTCACACATTTGCAAACAGGGGAGACCCAGATCAGACGGCTCCTATAGGAGCCATTTGATCAGGGTCTGCCCTGTTTGCTAATGGAATTTAATAGATGTTTCTTTACTTTCTAAAATGGCTCCAATGTTCAACCTTTTATTCTCCATGAATATTCAGTAGGTATTGAAATTTGGAATAAACTGAACAGGGAAAGTGTTAAAGCCTGATCAGATACTGATGATGAATGCACATCCAGAGTTAAATCTACTGTAGTAATCTGAACATTTATGACAAACAAACCTGGGCAAATAGTGCATATCTTGATTAAACTGCTCCTGAATAAACATTTGAGCAGGATCCACACTGTTTGTTACTCTGTTACACAGTTTCAGTTATGGTTATAGAAGCAGTTTCATTGACATTTATAAAAACAGACTTTTTCAGCTATACGAACAAGTAGAGAGGGGAGATTTGGCTTGCTTCGGTATACATGTCTTTCATGATGGTTGACATGTGTTTGCTAACATTTACAGTACGTATGGTATATTTCATAATGGTTGACCTGTGTTTTGTAAATGATTGTAGGTTGTTATGGAGTACCTGGCAGGAGGGTCACTGACAGATGTTGTGACAGACACATGTATGGATGAGGGACAGATCGCTGCTGTGGCCCGTGAGGTTTGTACTCTTAGTGAATTTATTAGAAATACAGGCTTTAATATAGGCAATATTGAATATCTGATTATGTTGAATACCTGGTTCCCAGTCTTTACATTCAGTGTTTACACGCTCAAGTTTTATTGATTACTTGTTCCCTTTCAGTGTATTCAGTGTTTACAAGCTCTGATTATATTGAATACCTGGTTCCCTGTCTTTTAGTGTTGAAATGGTACTTGGAAATTTGTAACCGGTCAGTCGGATGTATTAACGGCGATTAAGCATTTAATCAAAGCTCTATTTCACAATCATTCAAACCTGGGTACACCATAAATCTTTGTACTAAATGCGTCATTTGCAGCTGCTACTGAAGAAGAAAATCGATCGGTTTGATGTGATAAATAGAAAAAGCAACAAATATAAAAGTTTTGAAACAAATACATATACTTCAAGAGTTTTATTGAACATAAAATAAATTTAAGTCTTTTTATGACCACTGTAAACTTTAGCACTCTACTGGTGAACCAGCCAAACTAATAACAACTAAGGGAAGTAACCAATCCAGTTATTCAGTGTTATATTGAATATTTTGTTCCCTGTCTTTATATTCAGTGTTTACAAGCTCTAGAGTTTCTGCACGAGAACCAGGTGATACACAGAGATATCAAGAGTGATAACATACTGCTGGGCATGGACGGAAGTGTTAAACTCAGTGAGTAACCAGTAATTACTACATGCTATGTACAGTAGAACCCCACTAATGCGACCACTTAATGAATAAACATGTCAGCCTTTGTAAGCAGGTGGCTGCCTAATGCAGGACAAAGGTTATGCAGAAAGCTTTCTGCATAACTTTCGTTCTGCATTAAGCAGCCACCTGCCTCTGCCATCCAGAATTGTGCCCATTTTTGGTGGTCACATTAGAGGGTTTTACTGTAATTGTCTGCAGAATTGACCCCTCCTGCAATTTCTTTTAACCCTTTTACCTGATTAATACTTTTCCTGTTCTATATTTAGTCCACGTGATAAATATTCATATGCTCTGCAGCATCTGATCTTGGTCTTTTCTGTTTTCAACAGCATTAAAATGTGTCTTTTATATGAGAGAGCATTTAAATGACAAATAGTTGAGACCTAAATTGCCATAGCACCTGTTTTGTCTGAATCATGACCATGGTATTTCAGAATATTCAAGTGTTGAGAACAGAAATTGTTGCACGTTTATTAGCTCACCTGGCACAAAGTGCCAAGGTGAGCTATTGGGATGATCCTATGTCCGGCGTCCGTCGTCGTGCGTATGTGCGTCGTGCGTACGTGCGGGCGTCAACAATTTACTTAAACATCTTCTTCTCTGGAACTACAAAGTCAAGAGCTTTGATATTTGGTATGTAGTATGATGTAATGATCCTCTACAAAGATTGTTCAAATTATGTCCCCCGGGCCAAAAATGGCCCCGCCCCAGGGCTTATCAGTTTTTCATAGGAAAATCTTTAAAAATCTTCTTCTCTGAAACTGTCAGGCATAGACCTTTGGTATTTGGTATGTAGCATCATCTAATGGTCCTCTACTGAGATTGTTCAAATTATGACCCCTGGGCCAAAAATGGTCCCACCCCAGGGCTTATCAGTTTTTCATAGGAAAATCTTTAAAAATCATCTTCTCTGAAACTGTAAGGCATAGACCTTTGATATTTGGTATGTAGCATCATCTAATGGTCCTCTACTAAGATTGTTCAAATTATGACCCCTGGGCCAAAAATGGCCCCACCCGGGGCTTATCAGTTTTTCATAGGAAAATCTTTAAAAATCTTCTTCTCTGAAACTGTCAGGCATAGACCTTTGGTATTTGGTATGTAGCATCATCTAATGGTCCTCTACTAAGATTGTTCAAATTATGACCCCCAGGACAAAAATGGCCCCGCCCCAGGGCTTATCAGTTTTTCATATGAAAATCTTTAAAAAATCTTCTTCTCTGAAAATTTAAGGAATAGACCTTTGGTATTTGGTATGTAGCATCATCTAATGGTCCTCTACTAAGATTGTTCAAATTATGACCCCCAGGACAAAAATGGCCCCGCCCCAGGGCTTATCAGTTTTTCATAGGAAAATCTTTAAAAATCATCTTCTCTGAAACTGTAAGGTATAGACCTTTGATATTTGGTATGTAGCATGATCTAATGGTCCTCTACTAAGATTGTTCAAATTATGACCCCTGGGCCAAATATGGCCCCGTCCCGGGGCTTATCAGTTTTTCATAGGAAAATCTTTAAATATATTCTTCTCTAAAATTATAAGGTATTGACCTTTGATATTTGGTATGTAGCATCATCTAATGGTTTTCTACCAAGATTATTCAAATTATTACCCCTGGGTCAAAAATGGCCCCCGCCCTGGGGCTTATCACTTTTTCATATGAAAATCTTTAAAAATCTTCTCCTCCAGAACTGTAAGGTCTAGGCCCTTGATATTTGGTATGTAGCATCATCTAATAGTTTTCTACCAAGATTGTTCAAATTATGTCCCCTGGATTGAAAACTTCCCCGCCCAGGGGCATATCAGTTTTTTATAGGAAAGTTTTTAAAAATCTTCTCTAAAAATCTTTAAGTCTTCTCTGAACTTGTAAGGTATAGACCTTAGATATTTGGTATGTTGCATTATCTAATAGTCCTCTACCAAGATTTTCAAATTATGAACCCCGGATCAAAATTGACCCCGCCCTGGGGCTTAACAGTTTTTCATAGGAAAATCTTTAAGGTCTAGACACTTTATATTTAGTATGTAGCATCATCTGATGGTTTTCTACCAAGATTTTTCAAATTATGCAATCTGTCATTGAAATCATTAATCTGTTACGAACAGGTGAGCGATTAAGGGCCATCATGGCCCTCTTTTTCTAGTTACTATTAGGTCATTTTATGAAGTATGGACAGATGAAAGGTCATGGTTTTGTGGTAAACATTGAACTGTAACATTTGTCTTTAGCTGTTTCAGCAGAAAATGAATTATTATAGAGAATACTCTACAGTAAAACGCCTCTATTGTAAGCCCTTGTGAATAAACATGGGCGTCGTTAACCCTTTCATTGCTTTATTTTCAAATGGATTATTCCAAAATTCAGACAAGTCAACCTTACTGTGAATATTCAGGGATTTCTTGTGTAACATGACAAACAGTGCAGACCCTGATGAGAAGGCTCCTCTAGGAGCCCACTCACTCATCTGGATCTACACTGTTTGCAAATGTTATCAGTGACTCATTTCACACTCTTAAAGGGTTAAGAGCAATGGTTGCTCTGAGCTTCCTGCTTAACTTTCACCATGCATTAAGCTACCAACTGCTTTTAAGACCCAGAATTTGACCTCTTTTGTAGTGGTTGTTTTAGAGGAGTTCTACTGTACTTGAGCATACATTTGATTTTGTTGTGGCTTTTCATTGTTTAAACCATCAAACACAATGTATTACAAACCAACAACAATTAAACGTGACAGTCCACTTGAATTAACTGTCCCTTTCACATGGCACAGTGGCAAACCAGTAACAGCTGCTAAGTGTAACATACACTGTCAAATGATGGTTTGTCGTCTACAGTAATACCTCTCTAAAGGAAACACCCAAAATAGCAAAAACTTTGGATCATAAGGGCAAATAGAAGTTAACCATTACCTCATAGGCTAATTTTTTAGGTACAACCTCTTTGAATAAATCTACAGAAAAGGAGCATTAACTAGAGAAAAGGAAAATTTTAGATTTTTGTAGTTTGAAACCATTGTGATAGAGCATTTGCTTCTGTAGTCATCAAAAGTCATCAATATGAGGGAATGGGTTAACCTTTCCATGCATTTGCAATCAGAGTAGAGCCAGATCAGGTCAGGGTCTGCACTGTTTGTTTATGCTTATAACACAATATAGATTTACAGTTACTGCCACGGCCAAAAAATCCTGTGTTCATATGCCGTGATAATATTCATGATGTCATTATATAAATATTCATGGAGTAAAGGGTTAAGCAACCCTTTGCTGTGAAAGACCCACATTTTTTGTTTTGGAGAGGTACTCCTGTACTTACAAGTGACAGTGACATGTTTTATTCGGTTATTTACAGATTTTTATCTGATCTGGGTCTACACTGTTTGCATTTGTCACTGCACTTCTCGTTTCCCCCATTCAGTGGGTAAACTCACTTCACACTTTGTTTGGAATGATGACATTTGGAAACAGATGGATAAAGATGAGACACAGTGTAATTCAGCATCTCATCAGGATCCAAACTATTTGCAGATATTATCATAAATGTTGTCAGAAATTCCATTAGCAAACAGAGCAGACCTTGATCAGATGGCTCCTATAGGAGCCATCTGATCTGGGTCTTGTCTGTTTGCAAACGCATGAAACACATTTATATGAAGGAAAGGGTTAAAGCAAGTGGTTACTTAATGTAGGAAAAAAAGTAATGCAAGAAGCACCTATAATTATGAGCTTTTTGCATAACCTTTATCCTGCATAAAGCTACATAGGCGCTTTTTGCATAACCTTTGTCCTGCATTAAACTACTACTTAAAAAAAACAGTAACTGAAAGTTAGACCTTCAGCTTGGGATTACTATCATGACACAGTCGCAGGAGAGTGATATTCATGGTAAATGATTTACGATTTCCTTCCTTGTTGCTAAATACTTTCCTTGTCTCTTGATTCTAATGTGAATATTGAAACGTGTCTACTGTCTTTACATTGCAGCTGACTTTGGTTTCTGTGCCCAGTTGTCCCCAGAACAAAACAAGAGGTCCACTATGGTTGGTACGCCCTACTGGATGGCACCTGAGGTTGTCACCAGGTGAGCGGTGCAGCTAGATTTACTCAACTGATCCTCCGCATATTCTTTGCATTATTTGATTCTTTACCTTATAGAAACGCCTTTTCATGCCTTTGCTATCAGAGTAAATCTGGATGAAATGGCTCCTGTAGAAGCCATCTGATGAGGGTCTGCTCTGTTTGCTTATGAAATCCAATAGATATGATTCTACAGGCTCTGCCAATGTAAAATATTCTTTGTCCATTATGGCATTATAAATACTCAGCTAATTTGTATTTATACAATTTTGTTTCCTTATTTACCCTATCCTTTATAATACAAACGTTTTTTCATGCTTTTGAAAACAAATTATAGAAGCCGTCTGATTAGGGTCTGATCTGTTTCCTAATTGAATTGTTAATAATGCTGTAAAAACATCTGCTTATTAATATTTATGATGTCATTATTTCTAACATGAATATTTAACAGGATCATTATTTCTAACATGAATATTTAACAGGCTAAGAGTTAAATATTCATGTGATAAGAGTTGACAGTCAGCAAATTATTTATCCCCCTTAACCCTTTCCCTGTTCTGTATTTATGCCAAATTTTAATACCTACTGAATATTCATGTACAAAAAAGTTATAAAGAAATATGGAAGGTGGAACATTGTAGACACTTTAGAAAGCAAAGAAACATATCTATTAAATTCTGTTAGCAAACAGAGCAGACCCTGATCAGACGGCTCCTCTAGGAGCCGTCTGATCTGGGTCTACTCTGTTTGCAAATGCGTGAAAACATGTTTATATGAGGGAAAGGGTTAACAACAACAACAAAGTGTATATTGGTTTGTCTGCCAATCCTTCCATTTGTCTTGTTTACACAGTTTGTAAGCAGCCAGACTAAAAAGTCCTGACCCTTTAAATAAATGAATTGATTTGAACATAAAAACAGTATGGCCTCATACCAGGAGGCTGTCAAAGGATCTCTCTGAACAAAGTTAACACTGTTTTCTATGTTGATTGTAGCTCAGATGATTTCATAAATTGAGATTCAATAAAAACATCTGTTGGACATGACAGAAGACTCCATTTTGAAATTAGGTTTCTGCAATTTAATACTAGCAGATGTGCAAGTAACTTGTAATTGGTTTAAGAAGTCACCCCTTTCTCACCCAGGTCTGCACTGTTTCCCTTAATATTCAAAGTAAGCTTGACCTGTTTGAATTTTGGAATAGTCCATTTGAAATATCAGCATTGAAAGGGTTATTATAACCCACACAACGAAGTATACATGTATAAGTTTTTGACTCATCCGTCTTTCTGGCAGTCAGTCTGTGTATCGTAATATATCATTGCTCAACTAGCACTTTTATTTCATGACCAATTTATCTCAAATGTGCTTTAAGAATTTTCATGAATACAAGCTAGGTTGAATTATTTTCAGAGGAATCTGTTATGGGGAACCACTTTTTTCTCTGACAATGTGGAAGTGTGGGGTATGTGAGTTTGCTCACTACAGTTCTTCAATTTAGATTGGGTTAACAACAAAAAATAAGGTTATTGGATAGATTTGTATGCCTCTAAGGTTATGTGGATAGATTAGTATGCATCTAAGGTTATTTGGATATATAAGTATGTATAACTCATGTCTACAGCTCTCATGGTTGGATGTTATTTTATGCAGGAAACAGTACGGCCCCACAGTGGACATATGGAGTTTGGGTATTATGTGTATAGAGATGATAGAGGGGGAACCCCCGTACCTGAATGAGAACCCAATTAGGGTGAGTAGAGACGTTTGAGTATGTTTCATCTTGTTGGAGCCATCTGATCAGGGTCTACTCTATTTTCTTAACCCTTTCCTCCATAAATACGCCTTCCTACGCCTCTGTAAAAGTCGCTTTTTGAAACCATTGTGATAAATAGACATTTGCTCCATAGGAGCAAATTTCTATTTATCACAATTGTTTTAATACTACACAATTTTAGCATTTTCCATAGTAAATGCTCCTTTTCGGTATATTTATTCAAAGACGTTGGGTCTAAAAATAGCCTATGAGGGAATGGGTTAAATATTATTGATCTGATTCTACAGTTTCTGCAATAGTTAAAAAATTATGTTCATATTCCATTCAGGGTTAAGAATTTGTAGAGACAGCATAAGGCTTCAACTCTTTGCATGCTAAGTAATTTTTCGTCTGCAGCAATTGTCATCTGCTTCAACTCTAAACATAAGATTTCTCTCATTTCCTTGCAAAAATATGGTCAAAGTTTCAAATAGTTTGGATCTTGCTGAGATGCCACAAACTGGTGCAGACTGTTTGCATAGGTAATCACAGTCTTCGCCACTGCTATGATTCAAGCAAGTAAAAAGAAATCTAGCTGTATTTGAGATTTGTAAGGGTTTGAATTAAACCCATAGAAATTGGTTTAATTTTTTATAAAGTCTATCTTTAACTCTTTACTATCTTTAACCATTTACTCCATATATACGCCTTTCTGTGCCTTTGAAAACAGTGTAGACATAGATCAGATGGCTCTTGTAGGAGTAGTCTGATCAAGGTCTGCTCTGTTTACGTATGATATAAATATGATTGTACAGTTTTCAGCATGTGCCAAAAATGTCCATGTGCTATTGATACAATTAATCTAATTAATTTCATGCTGTCATTATTACTTACGTGAATATTCATGGATTAAAGGGTTAATATACAGTAAAATCTCTCTTTTGCTGTTATCTGGAAATTTTGTTGTCTGTAAAATCTGTCACATGCTACAATTTTCATTGGTTTAATTTTCTCCCCCTTTGTTTCAAAAAACATTACTCCAGGGAAAAAAACACTTGGATTCTGGTGAAAGATAAGAGTTACTCAGCGACTCATCTGGATCCAAACTGTTTGCATAGGTAATCACAGATGCAACATTGGCAGTGAAAGAGTTAAACAGCCACTCAGTATAAAGACTGGCTTGTCTATTCATTCAGTGTCCTCTTAAATTAGGATCTACTGTAAATAAATAAAAAAAAGTCCCTTCCCTTTACAATCATGTGGGTTGAGTAACATCAAAGTCTGCTATTTCAGGCTCTGTATTTGATTGCAACTAATGGTAAACCAGAAATCAAAGAGAAGCACACACTGTCCCCTGTCTTCCAAGACTTCCTAGACAGGTGCTTGGAGGTGGACGTGGAGAAGAGGGCCACAGCTTCCGAACTACTCAAGGTATATAATATATCCAGGGTACAGAGCAAAAATGTTGTAAATATACTTATAATTAACATTAGCATTTGCAGTAATTTATATTCATTAACTTTAACCTGCTGAAACGATTAAAACTGGTTGATCCCTTTCCGAATATCAATTGAACAAATAGTTGTATCAAAATTGATCAATGAAGAAAATTATTATGATAGACCGTGATCAAAGGAGCTGCCTCAGGAGCACTTTCATCTGGTTCTAGTGTTTTCAAACGTCTTATATAATTAGTTCCCACATTTTAAGGGTTAAAGGGATTTATTTGAACCTTAGAACATTGAAAAATGAGAGATGTGGATATAGCAAAGTGTTTTTTTTATAGCTTAAACTTTTGACTTGTGTAGCCTTTTTTATAGCTTAAATTGGTCCTTTTGATTTCAGTTAATCCTTTCCCTGTTCTACATGTATTTCAGATTTCAATACCTACTGAATATTCATGAACATAATAGTTATAATGAAGTATAGAAGGTAGAACATTGTAGCCATTTTAGAAACTAAAGAAACAGTTCGATCAAATTCTGTTAGCAAACAGAGCAAACCCTGATCAGATTGCTCCTATAAGAGCCTTCTAATCTGGATCTACTCTGTTTGCAAATACGTTAAATTGTGTTTATATGAAGGAAAGGGTTGAAGAGCCATTGAGTTTCTGCTTTTCTCTTTTCAGCATCCATTCTTACGGTTGGCAAAACCACTTGCAAGTTTAGTACCTCTGATTATGGCTTCCAAAGAGTCTCAAAAGGGGCATTAACTCTGAAAAATAGACACTAATAATCTCGTGTAAGTATACTTTATTGCCAGTGTTGTCACCTGCTTCAATTTTCTTCGTCTTTATGTCCCCACAAGGTCAATCGGTACATATGTACGTACATACATCTGGGTCCATGCTTATAAAACTTTTAGTTGAGTCTGAGAACGTTCTCAAGCATTTGATTGGTCAGATTTGAGCCTTTGGCTCAAATCTGACCAATCAAAAGCTTGAGAACTCAAATCTGACCAATCAAAAGCTTGAGAACAAAACTCAGACTCAACTAAAAGCTTTATAAGCATGGACCCAGACAAATCTTTTGTATCTAACTCTTCATACACCTATGGGAGGATGTGTTTCAGACTTTCACAGATGATTAATGCAGATGTGAAGATGCTGGTAAAGAAGGGAATTTTGCTGTGATTATTTTCCCCAGAACTTTTAAATTTTCTTTACTATATAACATATAGTGAAAATATTTTGCTTTATGGACAATATTGTCGGGGTCAACCAAGTCCTATGGACACATTTCTAGTTTGTTTAAAATAATATGATCATCTGGATCCAAACTGGTGATATCATGTTATGTGGCATCTCATCTGGATCCAAACTGGTGATATTGTGTTATGTGGCATCTCATCTGGATCCAAACTGGTGATAACGTGTTATGTGGCATCTCATCTGGATCCAAACTGGTGATAACGTGTTATGTGGCATCTCATCTGGATCCAAACTGGTGATATCGTGTTATGTGGCATCTCATCTGGATCCAAACTGGTGAGACACTGTATTATGTGGCATCTCATCTGGATCCAAACTGGTGATATCGTATTATGTGGCATCTCATCTGGAACCAAACTGTTTGCAATGATGTTCACAGGCTTGCAGTTGACAGTGAAACAGCAAAAGGATGTTGCCTTTAGTATACAAAGTCATTGCCTTCAAAATCTGTGTTGAAATGGTAGAGCTAATGCATGTATACATCAGTAAAAATCCTAGAAAATAGAAAAGAATGGGATGTTTTGGGTATTGATATATAAACAGGCACCAGAAGGAGTCGTTATAAGGTATGGGTTAATATGGAAATCCTCAGTTCAGTGGCCAGAATATTCATGGAGTGAAGGGTTAAAGATGTGTGTTATTTTCTCTGTTTCAGAGCAATTCTATGTGATAGAGGGTAAAATCAAACAGGGGAGATGAGTGCTTTAGATGTACCAGCTGTTTGAAGAACCCTGCCATAAGAGTATAACTTACACAAATTAGAACAAAGCCCATGTGATTGTTGGCATTTCTGGATGCTGTAACAGACACACAAAGTCCATTTGCTTGGGCAGATAGCGAGATGTCAGCCTGCTTCATGTCATGTTTACACTTCAATTGATCATTCAGCTTTGACGGAGCTACGGAGCCATAGTTACAAATAAAGGAGCTTTTTTCAAACAGAGGTACAGATAAGATGTGTAAACTAAAACATTTTTAAGAATAACTCTTTTATTTCACCACCAAATGACAAGACCATTTTTTAGATTTGTCTTGTAAAAGCGAATCCAAAGAGTGGTAACACCATAGTGTTTGGTGGAGAAGTGGCGATTTTAGATATTAAAATGATTTCTTCACTGAACTCTTGACTTGTGACCATTCTTTAGAAGTGTCTCTTTGAGATGATTCTAAAGAGTGGTTACAACATAGGATTTAGTGGAGAAATAAAGGAGCTGTTCTTGACAAATAGTTTAACTTGTGCATCCTATCTGTGCCTATAAGCTAGTGATGGTTAAACTGGTGTAATGTTTAGACAAACTAAGGTATATAGTGTAGACCTAGGTCAAACTGCTCCGGAAATAACAGTTTGATAAATATCTGATTATCTGCAGAATTTTCTACTGTCATTAGTTCAATTTATTTGTATTAAATCTGTGCCAAATTGACTGATTCAGCTTTTAACCCTTTATTCCATACATACACCTTTCTACACCTTTGTAAACAGAGTTGACCCAGATCAGACTGCTCCTGCAGGAGTCTGCTCTGTTTGGTTATGAAATAATAAAGAAATGATTCTTCAGTTTCTATCACAGTCAAAAATGTGTTCACATGTCATTATAGAAGTCCGGTTGTATGGTTTAAAGACTATGTTTGTTGGTTGATCTGGATCCTGCAATATTTTACCAGAGGTCTAGATAAGATGGGTAAATTTAAACATTTGGAAGAATAACTTCTCCACTAAACCCTATGTTGTGACCACTCTTTAGAATCGTCTCAAAGAGACAATTCTAAAGAGTGGTCATAACATAGAGTTTGATGGAGAAATGAAGATTTTAGTATTGAGTATGCATATTTGTCTGTTGCTCAGCTTTACTTATAAATACTTATATGAATATTCATGTACACCATGTAAATGATAATTACATATTGAATATTATTTACCTGCATGTAATGGCCATGACAGAATCTCTGATCAGACAGCTCCTACAGGGGCCACCTGATCTGGGTCTACTCTGTTTGCTAATATGTAGAAGGATGGAGTATAGGGGCTAAAAGTTTTTCTCACAACAATCAGATTATTAACACTAGTTTGACTCCCGATCAGACTCTCATCTGGATCCAATAACAGGTTTTCTTATTAGCAATTTGACCTGAATCTCATCATTTGAATACACATGCATAGTGTTAGTTTAACAAAAATCGTGGAATTAACCCTTTCTTGATGATTATTCATATAAGAAATAATAACATCATTAATATTTATGTAAAGATGATATATTCACCTAGGGTGTTTTGCTTAAGGCAGAAACTGTAGAATCAGATCTAATTAGTTTTATAAGCAAACAGAGAAGGACCCTGATCAGACAGTTCTTACAGGAGCCGACTGATCAGGGTCTACTCTGTTTACAAAGGCTTCTCTTAGATAAAGGCTTAACTAAAATAGAAATAGGAAATATTGATTCTGTAATATTCTTGGAAGAGCCTAAGCTTGAAACTTGCCTAATTGACAGAGTTCTGTTGGTTTCACATGAACAAAAAACTGCCGTTGCTACAGTTTCTGGTATGGGATGTTTGTTATGCTTGCAATACTGTGCTTACTTGTTCTACATGTTTTACTAATGTGGGTATTTGTGGTTTATGTAACAGTTAGGATTGAATGATTGTCTCTAATCATTAACCCTATCTCTGTTGCATATTCATGCAAGAAATAATGACATCAGGAATATTTATCAGCGGAATTTTTATATTGGCATATGTACCCTGGATATTTTGGTATTGGTAGAAACTGTAAAGTCAGATCTATTTTAATTCTATAAGCAAACAGAGCAGACCCTGATCAGACAGCTCCTACAGGGGCCATCTGATCTGGGTCTACTATGTTTGCATATGTGTGAAAAGCATTTATATGAGAGATAGGGTTAATGTGCATGATAAATCAAATTTATAGCAATTAGTACTTGTCACAGAACTGTATATAAAAGAGTACTGATCGGTCTAAATCTCTTATTATTTTAACCATACCCTATTTTGTTGGTACTCACTATAAAGACATTTTTAATGAGTACCAGCAAGATCAGAGCTGCTGGATGGAACAATGACCTTGGATGAATTGATCACTTCATCCAAAATGTATTCACACTGTCTACCAAAATATCATTGATTTAATAACCCTTTATCGAATAGAGATGCATTTTTTTATGCCTTTCCATTTAACCCTTTCCCTCATATAAACGTGTTTTCACGCATTTGCAAACAGAGTAGACCCAGAGGAGCCGTCTGATCCGGGTCTGCTCTGTTTGCTACTATAATATATTTGAAAAATCTTGTTTCTTTGCTTTCTAAAATTCTACAATGTTCCACCTTCCATATTTAGTTGTAACTATTTTTTCGATGAATAGTCAGTAGGTATTGAAATTTGGAATAAACGTAGAACAGGGAAAGGGTTAATTTTAATTGTTACCAAAGAATTATTTTAGTCTCATAGAGATTACATTTTGCAAGCTTCATAAGGTGGAAAAGGGTGCTAGGATAATTTCTGCCTAGGCACAGATCTCCTGCCAGATTTGAAATGCAGTGTAGGCTGTGCTCTGTTTGTTACTGGTCTAAATCACTACTTCAGAGCTTTAGATGAAGAGGAAACCTAGATATAACATGTTCTATATTTCTCCACCAACCCTATCTTGTTAGTATTCAATAGAATGGCATCTGCAGGAATAATCCGATTCTAATGAGTACCAACAAGAAAGGGTTTGTCAGAGAATGAGTGATTTTGACACCAAGCCCTGTGTAATGACCACTCTTTTGAAGCGTCTCAAAGAGATAATTCAGAAGAGTGGCCACAACATAGGGTTTGATGGAGAAGGGATGGATTTGGTATTTGAGTATGCACCTTTATCTGTTGCTCTGACTGCTGGGTACAGCTCTGCTTCAGACCCTCTAATTTTCATGTATACATAGCTGTAATAAAATAGCTGTAGATAAGAATGTTTTTTTCCAAAATCTTAATGAAAAATGTATCGTGTTTCTCCACCAAATTCTGTCTTGTGGCTACTCATTACAATTGGCTCTTTGAGATGATTTCACCCATTCCCTCATATTGACACCTTTTTGCGCCTTTGTAAAAGTCACTTTATGAAACCATTGTGATAAATAGAGCATTTGCTCCATAGGAGCAAATGCTCTAGTTATCACAATGGTTTCAAAACTACAGAATTCTAAAAATCTTGCTTTTCTCTAGTAAATGCTCCTTTTCGGTAGATTTATTCAAATAGGTAGAATCTAAAAATAGCCTAGCAAGCTAGGGTTTGGCTGAGAAATAAGAGATTTGGAGAGATCAGTACTTATCCTTATTTACATTTTTGATTACTTTGTCGTGTAAGGCTGCAAACAGCACAAATTAGCGACTGCGTACAGGGTTTACGCCGTTAGCCTGTATGCATATGATTGATGGCTAAGTGTAATGGTATGGAGAAGAAGACTTCTACTACAAACATGTAATTTTTCTGATGGTTGTAGTGTAACCTGTATATTCAGTGCCTGATGAAATGTAGTGTAGAGTATTTTGTTCTTCGCAAAAAATGTGATCAAATCAGAACAGAATTACTTTGTATATACCCCTCAAGTACTGTGTTGATCAAAATCAGTAAAATATGATCCTCTGTCCTGTCTATCTAAATGTACAGTAAAACCTGTTAGAAGTGACCACTTACAGATAACAAAGCAGATGGTTGCCCATGCTTTCCCTGTTCTGTGTTGTTTCTAAATGTCATTACCTACTGAATATTCATGGACAAAATAGTTATAACGAAATATGGAAGGTGGAACATTGTAGCCATATTAGAAAGTAAAGAAACAGATCTATCAAAGGGTAGACCCCTGATCAGACAGTACCGTCTGATCTGGATCTACAGACTACTCTGTTTGCAAATACGTGAAAAAGCATATAATATGTATATGAAGGAATGGCATGATCCTACATGATAAAAAAAAAGTTCATAAGTATGCATTTGCAAACAGGGTAGATGCAGATAAGACAGCCTCTGTCATTGCTTAAGCCTTCGCTTGCTGAATTTTAAAATACATTTCTCCTTCTTTACTCATTCCCTGTTGTATAATTACGTATATCTTCACTGTGTACAAGTATTTCGCTGTACAATCACTGCTGTGGAGTGCACTGGTTGCACATTCAATTTGTAAATAGTGCAAACCCTGATGAGACAGCTCCTGCAGGAGCTGTCTCATCTGGGTCTTCACTATTTACAGGTAGGTATATTGACGTGAATAGCAAGCGAAGGGTTAATATTCCTATACAATTTTATAAATATGCAGCTAATAAGTATGAATAAAGTCATTCATTCTTACCTTGATGTTTATGCAGTAAAGAATTGAGATACCACCTGCCTTAAAGTCCCATAATTAAACTCCTTTTTAATGGTCACTTAACCCTTTACCTCAGGTATGCATTTTAACACCCTTGCAAACAGAGAAGACCCAGATCATATGACTCCTGTAGGAGCCATTTGATCACCGTTTGCTCTGATCTGCAATTGTAAAAAAAAAATCCTACGTTCATAATACAGTTATAACATGAATTAATAATCATGATGTCATTGTTTCTTACAAGAATATTAATGAGGTAAATTGTTAAGATAGGTTTTATTGAGATTAGATTGTCATGGATAGTGTGTCAGTGATTTGGATCTTAACCCATTAACTCATAGGCATTTTTAGATCCAACTTCTTTGAATAAATCTACCGAAAATATTTTTTTAGAGTTTTGTAGTTTGAAAGCATTGTGATAAATAGAGCATTAATTTGCTCCTTTAGGAGCAAATGCTCTATTTATCACAATGATTTCAGAAAGTGACTTTTACAGATGCGTCAATATGAGGGAATGGGTTAAGCAAGACTACAAGAAATGTTGCAATAGGATCTGGAGCCAAGTTGTTAAGATAGTTAGTTTACCATCAGATCATGTAGTCTCACAGTATAATTGTGAGGGTAATATGAAATGGGCCTAGTCTTTTCTAATCATGTAATGATTGTGCTATTTATACATTTTTACACCATTTTATACGAGTTTTATCCATTATTATTCAGTCTTATGTTTTGTGTACATTTGTAACACTGGTGTACCTTTGTTGTAGAGTTTTGTGTGTGAGTTTTGTTGCTAACATAGTCAGATATCATTTGTCCTTTAACCCTTTCCTCCGTGAATTTTCATGTAAGAAATAATGAAGTCATGAATATTAATTAGATTTAGTTGTGTTAAACGCACATGGAAACGTGAATTTTTGGCCATGACCGAAACTGTAGAATCATATTTATGTTATAAGCAAACAGAACAGATCCTGATCAGATGGCTCCTATAGCAGCTGTCTGATCTGGGTCTACTCTGTTTGCAAAGGCATAAAAAGGTGTATTTATGGAGGAAAGGGTTAAATGAATATTCACCATGTAAAGGGTTAAAACTTGAAATAATTTCAAAATTAACCTGCAGAGAACCGTCTGATCTGGGTCTACTCTGTTCTACATTGGAGAATGTACATACATCTACACTTGAGTTTCTCTAAATTAATCTAATAAATATTCATGATATCATTTGTTTCATGAATATTCATGAAGGTTAGGGTTAATGAATAAAAATGAATCGCCATATTATTATTTCTGCTTGCTTGAAATGTGGAAAAGTTGTGGAAATACAGGCTTAAGGAGCCTAAAGTTGATACTTTCTTTAGTTCTTCAAGTGTTTTTATACAGATCATTTGATGTATTTCCATGAGCTTAATTGTAGTGTTAATATTTTGAGCTTTCTAGTCATTTATAGATAGATCATCTTTGGAGCTTTCATTGTAATCCAGATCAGTGTCTAAGTTGAAAAGCTGTATTTTATCATGGGTTACACTGCTTTGCAACTGTCAGAGGTAACAGTATTCTGTACACTACCATTATAAACCGATCCGACCTTGATGTTTCAAACATTTTGAATCCTTACAAGGAACTGAGTTACTTGGTGTCTTACCTGGATCCAGGCTGTTTGCAAATTGTATCACAAATTTTCCTGTAGCCAGCTAAAGGTTAATCCATTACTCCATTGATACACCTTTGCAAACAGAGTAGAATCAGATCAGACGGCTCTTATAGGACCCGTCTGATCTGGGTCTGCTCTGTTTGCTTATGAAAAGATATAGATATGACTCTACACTTTCTGCCATGTTCAAATCCCCCGTGTTCATATGCCATTATAAGAATGAATCTAATTAATAATCATGACTTCATTATTTCTTACATAAATATTCATGGAGTAAAGGGTTAATATAGTCAATGTACTCATTTACTGTAGCCATTTTGATAAGATAAGGAATTCTTACATGTCAAATCTGTTTTTTAATCCCCCCTTTATTGTTTTTGCCGCAACTTTAACATTGGTGATAATTTTGTAGCCATTGCACATACATACTTCAAACTTGGCATGCAAGCAACTTATGGAGGCAAACATTTTTAGTAATGACTTATTAAGGTCAAGGTCATACATCAAGGTTTAAGGTCAAATTATAGGTCAAATGTCAAATTACGGATCAAATTTAGATTGGCAATAATTTTGTCATCATTCAACATACATCCTTCAAACTTGGCATGCATGTGCAACTTGCAGAGTCATTCATTTTTAGGGGTGACTTTTTAAGATCAAGGTCAAAGGTCATATTGGGGCATAGTGTTTCACAAACGTCTTGTTTCATCCTTGTTTTAAATGACTGATTTTTTGTAGGGTTTTATTTTGTGGTTCCGGGTCAGAATCATGAGGACCAAGATCGGGACCATTTCTGCATGTGTTTATATCAATAGCCTGTTGATTTTCTTACATAAATACTGACCAGGTAAAGGGTTAAATAAATCCTGTCCAGGTTGTAGCAGAATGGCACAAAATTCAGAACCTGTTTAACCCTTTGCTTGCTGAATATCCATTTTAAACTCTTATGACCCTATACTCCATAAATACCCCTTTCTATGCCTTTGCAAACAGAGTAGACCCAGATCAGACGGTTCCTATAGGAGACATCTGATCAGGGTATACCCTGTTTGTTTATGACATAATTCTACAGTCTAAAATTTTCTGTGTGCATGTGCTTTTAAAAAAAATCATATTAATATTCATGATGTCATATTTTCTTACAAGAATATTCATGGTGAAAAGGGATAATATTATAGAAAATAAGCGAATTATTATGACAAATAGTATAGAATCAGATATAAGATATTCTATAACCAAAAAAGAGCAGACCCTGATCACGTCACTAGAGGAGCGATCTGAAGGCGCCAAAATGCATCCCTGTCATGTAAAAGGGTTGAGCCTCATTTTCTAAGTGAACTCAACCAGAGAATTCAATGTAACCTTTAGAAAATAACTTGTCAAACAAATAATGCAGACCATGATCAGAGGGATCTGTCTCGATATCTCTGATCTAGGTCTATTCTGTTTGCCTGTAATATTTTTAGGGGACTAGACATAAATGGGGTAATAGTGTTAACCCTTTGAATGTTGAATATTCATATAAGAAATAATGACTTCATGAATATTTATTAGATGCATTTTATAATGGTGTATGTACACAGAATCTGTTGGTATTGGTAGAAACTAGAACCAGATCCATATTATTTCATCAGCAAACATAGCAAACCCTGATCAGGTGGCTCCTACAGGAGCCATCTTATCGTGGTCTACCTTGTTTGCAAAAATGTTTTAGAGGGAAAGGGTTTAACTTCAAAGTTCATTCAGTAGGAAATGGTTTAAATAGCTAGAGGATTTGAAAGTCAACAAGTGTAGACTGATCAGAGGGCTCCTATTGGAGACCTGATCTGGGTCTACATTGTTAGCAAACACTTGTTTCCTGCACTCTAGGTGTAAGAGCTCTGCTTTTGTGATTCTCCATGCATGATGTATTTATCTCAATGTAAACCACATACAGGTCTAACCAGCATTATATTTGCAATAATTAAAATAAAGCTCATTCAATTTAATTGTTGGGGAATAGCTAAAGCCAGACGAGGCAGTTAGAGAAGGCATTGGTTTGAAGGATTTCTCAGATGAGTAATATAAACAGCTGTTTGTATCTGCTTCAGTCGTGATTATATGCTTAAATAGATGACTGTTTAGTACATTTTGTCAGAAATAAAACAAATAGCATAACATCAGATATTATATTATGGAATACATTATATTAAAAGTGGTAGTCCCTACATATTTTCAATAACACCATAAAACTTGGTATTAATTGTTTTGTTCAATCATTATTCATTATTATCGGCCTATGTTGAACAGTTAAAACACAACCCGAATAAATACTAGTAGATTGCCAAATAACATCAGCGTTTATACGATTGGTTTTCTTATGACGTATTTCTATATTGCATATAAATACCAGTTTTCAGCATTTAAACAAATGATTTATGTATAGTTTAGGCATTTTAAAACACGGTACAAGTAGAGACTATCACTTTAATACACATATATGGATAAATGTTACCAGTATGGAAACATAAGTGTATAGGCTTTGGAAATATATATACATATGTGTAACTACATATTCATATTGGTAATGTGCAATTACATATTCATTTGGCTATATGTATTCATGTTGGCAATATGCAATTACATAATTCATGTTGGCAATATGTATATATGTAATCATGTAGGCAATATGCAATTACATATTCATTTGGCAATATGTATTTACATGTATGTATTCATGTTGGCAATATGCAAATACATATTCATGTTGGCAATGTGCAAACACTAGTATGTATTAATGTTGACAATATCCAATACATACATATTCATAGGCAGTATGCAAATATGTACTCATATTTGCAATCTGGAAATACATATTTTCATGTTGGCAATATGCAATTATGTACTCATGTTGGCTGTATGCAAACATGTAATCATGTTTGCAATGTGCAAATATGTATTGATGGTGCCAGTACTAAGTAGGTATACATGTTTGCAGTATGTATATGTTTTCATGCTGGCAATGCAAACATGTTTTATTTTGGTCATATGCAAATATGTATTCATGTTGCAATATGCATTGTACGTATATATACACGATGGTAATATTTATATATATTTGCATATGTACTATAGACTTGTTGGTACATGTTTGCAATACGCAGATATGTATACATATCAGCAGTATGTATATACATGTTTGTGTAATTTAGGCAATATGCAAACATAATATTACATACATATTGTCCTTATAAGTATGTAGATGAATGTTAAGTCATGTTGGTAGAATAAGTCAAACATCATATGCGGTAAATGTAGATTGATTCATGTATACATGTTGGCCCATCGCACGAGTGTGTTAATGTTTAGTCATATGTTAGAACAGACAAATATCACATGATGTAATATATATGTATACATGTTGGCAATTTGTATATTCACTCCATATAGGATCTCCATTGAGCACCATTTGTTTAATGAACTGCTTGATTTCATTTTGAATACATGAATGTAAAACCTATGTAGCGTTTGTTGCCTTTCTTTTCCTATAATACGTAAACTTCTCCACAGGAAACTCTTGTTTCTCATTCCAGGAAGAGTAATTTGAAATTTTCTGTCATAGATGTGTCGAGGACATTATTTTGAACTAAAATGGCAGATGCTTTGCTATATTACGATGGTTGTTCCAAAAACTAATACATATCCATGTATATCTCGCAGTCCAAGTGATTCTTGCTGTCAAATTTGGCATGTCCATGAAGTATGTGTAACATAAACAAGATGTAACATTTCCATTATTTTATCTATCCATTTACTTGTAGCAGCTATTTAAAAATACGTACATGTCATTCAGGCGCTGATTAATAGGGGTGGAGCCGGAATAACCCCCACCCCACCCCCAAATTGCACAAATAAACATTTTTATGCCCCCCAGATCAAATCTGGGGGGCATATTGTTTTTGCCCAGTCTGTTTGTTTGTTTGTCTGTTTGTTTGTCAGCAACTTTAACATTGGTCATAACTTTTGAGCCAGTACAGATAGAGACTTGATATTTGGCATGCATATGTATCTCATAAAGCCGCACATTTTGAGGGGTGACATGTCAAGGTCATCCTTCAAGGTCAGAGGTCAAATATATGGGTCAAATCACCGACTTTAACATTGGCCATAACTTTTGGACCAGTAGAGATAGAGACTTGATATTTGGCATGCTTGTGTATCTCATGAAGCTGCACATTTTGAGGGGTGACAAGGTCAAATTTTCTGTTTCTTTGTCTGTAACTTTAATATTGGTCATAACTTTTGAGCCAGTACAGATAGTGACTTGATATTTGGCATGCGTATGTATCTCATAAAGCCGCACATTTTGAGGGGTGACATGTCAAGGTCAAGGTCACCCTTAAAGGTCAGAGGTCAAACATATGGGTCAAATCACCGACTTTAACATTGGCGATAACTTTTGAACCAGTACAGATAGAGACTTGATATTTGGCATACTTGTGTATCTCATGAAGCTGCACAGTTTGAGGGGTGACATTTCAATGTCATCCTTCAGGGTCAAAGGTCACCAACTTCAAATTGGCCATACCTTTTGAACCAATAGAGATAGAGTCTTGATATTTGGTATGCATGTGTATCTCATGAAGCTGCACATTTTGGGCAACATGTCAAGGTACAGGTCATCTTTTAGGGTCAAAGGTCACCGACTTTAACACTGGCCATAACTTTTGAACCTGTAGATACAGACTTGACATTTAGTATGCATGTGTATCTCATGAAGCTGCACAGTTTGGGGGTGACATGTCAAGGTCATCTTTCAGGGTCAAAGGTCACCGACTTTAACATTGGCCATAACTTTTGAACCAGTAGAGATACAGACTAGATAATTTGTGTATATGTGTTTCTCATTTGGCTGCACAGTTTGAGGGGTGACATGTCAAGGTCAAGGTCATCTTTGAAGGTCAAAGGTCATTAACATTGGCCATAACGTTTGAACAAGTAGATATACAGCATTGATACTGGTATGCATGTGTATCTCATGAAGCTGCACAGTTTGAGGGGTGACATGTCAAGGTCAAGGTCATGCTTCACGGTCAAAGGTCACCAACTTTTAACATTGGCCATAACTTTTGAACCATTAGAGATACAGACTTGATATTTGGTATGCATGTGTACCCCATGAAGCTGCACAGTTTGAGGAGTGACATGTCAAGATCAAGGTCATCCTTCAGGGTCAAATATCATATTGAGTGGGCATAGTGTTTCACAAACACATCTTGTTGAGTAATTTTATTAGATCTAGGTCTGATAAAAACATGAAACGATGATTTTAATCTGAGTTTTTTATTTCCCTCACTCAATTACGCTCGTTCTCGTGATGTCATCCAACTTTCATATGTATATGCATTCAATTACTATGTTATTTAGCGGGTGTATTTTATTCCCCTTTGTATTTTCAGTTTGTAAATAGTTTGCCCGATATGATGTGTAGGCTTAGTTCGACGTGCTGCACGTGCAAGTGAGCGTAATTTCGTGTAGTTCCCAAGTACATGTACACACGTTTCGAAGTTAACGATAGTCTGAACGAAATCCGCTGAAGAAAGGTTGATAACCTGTAATATGCCGCGCTTGACCGACATCCAACGTAGCTAGGCCGTTGGAAAGATTGACGCTGTGCGTTCATACTGTGCAGTAGCTCCTATGATGGAGTGTTCTCACAAATAATAACGAAATTGGTGCAAAGGAACAATGGCACTGGGACAGTGAAGGACAGAACACATACTGACCGTCCAAAAATAACGTCGCGAAACACGGACCGTCACATTGTCATGACCCATCTCAGAGACAGATTCAGAACAGCTGTGCAAACGACGAGAGACCCGGGGCCGATGTAACCCATGCATAGCGCCTCGACGGTTCGGCGGCGATCCAAAGAAGTCAACATTTCTGCGCATGTTGCATACAGAGGGAACGTCGTTACCAGAGAACGTCGCCAGAGACGCGTCAACTGGTGCATTCAGCATCTGAGATGAAACAAAGGCAATGGCAAAGTGATTTATTCACATGAAAGACGGGTGCAAAAAACAGTTGGGAGGCACCGTGGGGATCGTTAAGCAGATTGCTGCGTCCGAGAAGTGATGCGCTGGGGTAATGGTGTAATGGTATGCGGAGGAGTAGATTGGAGACATAGGGCACCTCTACTGTTTATCGACGACAATCTGCTTGAGCCTAACGTGGTGCCTTTCTTTAACGTGCATGACGACGTTCTTTTGTTACAGCAGGACATTACAAGACCACACTCTGCCCGTCTTCTTAACCAGAACTTTCTGCAACAGAGCAACATCACAGTGCTTCAGTGGTCAGCATTTCCTCAGATCTAAGCCGATAGAGCAAATGTGTGACCAACTCGGACGTGTCTTGCATGACGACAGACGGTGCACCAACAACAAGGATCTACTCATTCAGAATTGATAGAGGAGTGGCAGGTCATACCCAAATACAGAATTCATTGACTGATACGCAGTATGAAACATCGATGCCAATCGGTTCTGGGTGCAAATAGGGAACATATGTGTTATTAAGGTAGGTGGCTTTCAATGTTGGACCTCTTTAGTTTAATGCATTATGCAAGGAATTTGGTAGCTGGGATGTCGTTACTTTGGACATGATGTTTAACAATAAAGAACACAGAGTGTAAAACAGTCATAATTATATTGAACATGTCCTCATCAGTGAGTGTCCGTTTTTCCTAGTGGTAACTTTCTTTGACGCTGAGTACACCTACAGAGATTTTTTCCGAAATTGCTGGCTAGATTTTAGTTAATCCAAAAGGATGTTTCTTAGATGGCCATCTTCTAAAAGTTTCGCCACAAACATAGCTGCTTTGCATAAAATCTGTTTATGTAGATATTTTTGTCGCTGTTGACAGACTTGAAATAGAAATACGCCATAATTCAAGTCGAAACACCATATAACTGGTCTATAAGGCATTTCCCGGTCTGATAGCATGAATGGATATCGTGTTTT